>OZ026497.1:1112500-1712500 GCA_964019985.1 Aurelia sp. 4 Dawson et al 2005
CATCTTTTGAAATGTTCAGGATGGCAGATCTGATAATTTTAAGAAACTTCAGGATTCACCAAAATTCTTATTTTCTTATGAAAAATAGATGTATGATTGCGGTTGTTTCGTAAACATTTCTTGACCTTGCCCAACGCACGCTGCTTACAGATATAGAATGAAGTCACGATTATTTTACCTAACTTCAATATCAAGTGTAGAATATGCGGTACGAAGTTGAACTGTTTTCGCACTAGATGCTGCTTCATTCCATGCTGCAGGGATGACAACGTTCTCATCAAATCTGGCAACCAAATCATCTTGTCTCGTGAAAATGCTTCCATCTTTGTCCCATGTTTCTATTGCCACTGCAAATGACCCCTGCAACGAAATCAAGTACCATAAAAGCTCGACTGAGCCCCCAAGGCCTGCTTTGTTCAATTTCTGAGACTAGAGGGTTAGAAAAGAGGGAGCTCGTAAGAGAGGTGAGTTACGTACAAAGTCAAATGACAAAAATATGAATGACAGCTTTTTAGTTCATTTACCCCAATGCTTTGCGAAATTAACAGACAACTTTACGTGTTATGTATACAAATTCAACACAGACTGAATTTAAACAACAAAACTAAGATTTAGATCCAGGGCCTAGGAAAACACAGTTTATCAAGAAGGAAGTCAATAGTTTGAATACCTCCCATGTTGGAAAACTGTAGGTGTATCGTGCCTTATTTCCAAATGAAATGCTATCCTGTCCAAGCTTTTCAGTCTTCGTATTTCCAAGGCTACATCTTGAGGAGGTTGGTCTTGTTAAACAAATTTTGAAATAATTATCACACTGATCACTGCATGAAGATACCATGGATTGATCACAACAGCTTCCATCTGCTAATCTGTGCTTTGGGTTGTTGAATGTCGCTAACTTGAACTTCAACTTTCCAGAACTTTCTACAATCTATAAATCATTTATTAATTGATCTTTCTGTCCATTCATCAAATTATTTTTAGTTAGCTTGGCCTTGAACATTGAGATATCTGAAGAACTTTCATGGCGAAACAAAGTATCTAACTGATTACAAAATTTTTTATCTACAGGCAGAAATGAAATCTAAAACCAATTCTTCGCTGGCCACGATTCTTGGTAGATACTACAATGACAATGGTAGGTTTTTTAAGACAATAGCTCGTCTTTGATTGGCACTGGAATTCAAAGCGATAGCGCAAACTGTCGCCTTGTGCAAATGAAAGATGGTCTCTTAGAGAGGCAATGAGTTTATAACTAAAGAAGAGGAACAAATGTAAAGATCTATCTGGTGGATTTTGATTATTTAATTCAGAAGCGGAAGAGAAAGCATTGCAATTCTCGACTATTTAGAGATTGAATGAAACTATGGCTCACTTACGATACAAATAGACTTGATCTTCTCAACAGAGTCAAGGCGATATTGTTGCCTCATGGTTTAATAAATCTTTCAAATGAAGAGTTGCTAAAGATAAGAGTTGCTAAAGATCATCCTCTATACGACAAATATGACAAAAGGCCCTGGGGACGAGGTTGGTTTACTAGAGTAGACATGAGTTTCTAGAGTTTCATCCAATAGCTACACCTTTGTTTTGCCACATAAACTTTGATGATCACTCTTGGCAAATGAAGACTTTAAGGGGCTGGGCCACATAATGCAAACAAAATTCTTTCTAAACAATGATTTTGCAGTGTTTTCAAGAGGCCAAATCATAAATATTTTCCACTATTCTTCTCTAAATGAAGGTGTTGTTTTGAAGATTGACTCTTGAATTTGATAGAGAAACAAGCGAGAAACCTATATGTTGTAGAATTGCAGAAATATTGGTGGATTCTTAGAAGTAACTTTATTTTGCATTCACCCCCAACCATCAAAATCTGTGCTGAACACAATGTCCACTTGTGGGCGCCAGAGCAGAAACTGCGCACGCATGGGCAAAAACTCGTAACTTTGAGTGCCCCTAGTTCCCTGCAACAGATCCCAAAATTCAGCAACACTTGATATTTTGTTCCTTGTGTATCAAACTCTTGATTTATCTTTTCAAAAAGCTTATCCCTCCAAACACTTCCTTATCTCAGATTGCTTGATGACGTCATTTTACGCAGTTTCTGCTCTGTCCTTGTGGGCAACAATATAGATTGTAGAGATAGCAGGTTCGCTTATAGTTACGTGACTCAGCCCCTTTAATAATTGATTGTTCTTATTAGAGCTAAATATCAAGATAAAGTGAAATTTTTGGTCAAAATGAAAAGAGTGATAGATGACCTACACTATCATACCACAGGAAAGAGAGACCTCGGAATAGGTTATATTACGTAATGACACATGACTCATGACACATGACTCATGACACATGACTCATGACACATGACTCAGGTTCAAGCTCTTTGAAGCTAGCTATCCATTTTGTCTAACTTAAAAAGATCAAATTATCAAACGATACTTGTCTAGAATTAAAAGATCAGCAGACATTATCGATCCATTATCCTTTTAAAAGTGTTAAAATTTTGCTTCTAGAAATGTTTAGCAGCCAATTAATTCTGAAGAGCTTCCAGAAAATCCTCAATTGAAGTTAAGCCAAGGTAATGAGAGATCTTTAGTTGATGCTTGATTGATGGGTTGTCAGTAATCGAATTTAGATCTCATATCTCATTACTTGATTCGTTGAAATTTGAGCACTACCAACTTAAAAGAGTTTTCTGGTTATCAAATCATCAGCAATAGGACACTCAGCGTGTAGCAGTTTGAAATTCATATCAGAAACGAGCCACCTTAACTTAGTGTCTTTGCCACACACTGGGTGCCCTATTGGTCATGATCAAATACAGCCACTCCAAAAATTCGGTTTTTGATCCTTTGGAGATTTATGTGTCAAACTTTTCTCAGCATCAATCATTGTCTTACGATCATCCCAGGATATTCCAAGTTAGATTTCTTCAACTAAATAATTTCAGAATTTGACAGAGCGAATTAAGGTTAAAAGCTATCTTACTCAAAATTATGAGCTGTAAGTTTATCACCGAAGTTGTCTTATTTTTGTCCCCTAATGTAGACTGAAGTCAATTTAATGTCATATTTTTCTTTGAAACCAACTTTTTTAAGCGGCTATGAAAAATTAGCGTACGTGAAGAGAACTTGATCGTTGCAGTTCATTTTGTGTAAGTGTATCTGACGCTCCATCGAGCTACAATCTTAGACAAAAGTCTTCAGACACTTTGCTTTTAGTAGGAATTTTGAGTTGAGATCCCTCCCCCGCCCCCGCCCCCGCCCCCTTCAATCAACCAACATTGCGATGGGGGTAAGTGGGCCAAGGTAGTAGTTTACATGCAGGAAAAGGCATCTTTCAGCTGGAAACTCGTGCGTCTCAACGACTTTTGTCTCAGATTGTAGTTCTGTGGATATTTTGTTTGAGCTGAAGAAGTTGATCCTTGGGTCATTGGACTTGTGCTGAAAAATGCAGGGGACGGCGCTTAGTGACGCCAAAATATTATCTTTAGGCATTCAATTAAAACTTTCCAAAGTATGCGTTATGTCTTTCCGATGAAACAGTTTGTTTTAGAAATTCCCAAATTAGTTTTTGCCTCAAGGATGGATCTAATGTTCAAGTGTCATATTTTGTAAAATTAGCTCCACCTTTAGAAATCAGCACCGTGACCTAAAATTAAGATTGATTGCAGCTAATTTTGTAATGTTGAAAAGATTGGTTATTTGATCTTGATGTTAATACTTATGAGACGTTCTTGAGTCGCCGTAATTTAAAGGTATTCTATTTCACAGAATTCATCGGTTTCCAAGATATTAGAACGAGATATTAAAGTAAATCAATGGGGTTAAAGTGATTGTGCAATGGTAGATAGGCTTCTCTATAAATAGAACAAAGAAAATGCACAAACACAGCATTGTTTCTTTAGCTATCGATTGTTAACAACACGTGTGGGCCATCAATTTCAATGGGCTATATTTAGATTTTTCTTCTCTGTGCAAATGCAGGCTTTTAGCCTTGCACAAACCCTTTAAAAATCAAACTTAGCTAAGGGGACTGGGTAATCGAGATATAACCTATTGTATTCGATGTTTTCGATCTATGAAACAAAAGGAAGATAAGTGGCGTCTGTGGTTCTTTTGTCGCTATATCTCCGGATAGAATATCTTCACGCTGGCCAGATGACATCACCTCTAGCCTTCCAAATGCAAAGATGCAAACTTGAAACTCCGTTAACGCCGAAATGATGTGTCCAAACACCCTCGCTTGTTAGAACATTAGAATTTCAATGAGTGATTCGTAAGGTTTATTTCAGAGCAACTGTGATGAAGAAATAGTTTCAGGTCTTTGTTTACTGACATACATGATACAAATAACATTTTCTTCCAATAAAATCTGGAAAATTATCCTTCTTTCCAAAATTTCATTTCTTGTTGACCCTTTTAATATGTTTGTTTCATAACATAGTAAGGAAAAATAACTAACCTAAGCCTTGAAAACTTTAGTGTTGCATTAAGTTTTTTGTAAGCCTAGAATTTAGAGATAAGAGCGATTTTAATGTGGCAGACAAAATTTAAATATATGTCCGCAAAAGGATTTATCGCGAAAGCAAAGCATTATCTTTTTATCCATATCAAATGATGCAACGCGAATCGACAAAAAATGGCCGTTGCTCTAGAGCTTACTCTGCAGAAAATAACCTTTTTAGGGTGATGGAGCAGCAATTTGGGGGTGATTGTAAATAAGCACGGTTTGATTGGAGCGAAAATGGCCTAAGATGCAAATTCGAGAAAGTTTCACCGCAGCTTCGAAATGAAATGGCTCGTTATTCTCCGAATTTCGGATATAAGTAGCAAATTATTGTTGATATGGATAAAGAATGTCGTTTCCCGTCGAATTTTGACATGCCACGGCCGTTTACCCTGCGCAAAAGCGAAATACCGCGCAACGAAGTTACAACCAGTCAAATCACCGAGCAGTCTCATGTATCCCAGAGTAGGGGGAGAGCAACGCACACACTCTTGGGACGAGATTGTTCGATCCAGACTCTTTTTACTATAACTAATAAGTCTATTGCTCTCTTTAGGCTTGTTTCTTGAAGAGGCTTCATAAATTTGATCCGATATGCTTAGAACAACTTTCCACAATTCTTGCAAAAATACCCTTCGAGAAGGTTTTATATAAACCATTATCAAAAGGCTTTTTCGAGCAAGGACGTTTAGCATTTTTCTCAGCACCTTTATCATTTTGAGTATAAAATTTTTTCAGTTAGAATCGCTCCTCCCAAACAGTTGTTTTCTGATGAGCCTAAAGGGCTAAAGTGGTCTTTTACCTGTTATTCAATAGGCCAAAGTGTGATTCCCAACAAGAGGCCGAACATCTTGATATTTACCTGTGCTTCCCCGTGTAAAGGTCAACAATACTAAGCCGCTTTTAAGAAGGATGGGAAAGTCTTTAAGATAACGAGTTGATTTTGTCTTCATTTGTTCCAGTCATTCGTCATTGGAGGGTTCGACACAGGTACGACACATGAGTTATGCCTGGTTTCCATATAATCGTAACAGTCGGCGACCTACTGCGACACATCGGCGACGTGTCCCCGATCAGTCGGCGACATATGGAAACGATTACTGATATGATCATATGGAAACCAGGCTCTAAACTCGATACATCCCCATACTGTCCCCGTCTGATCGGCGACGTCGGCAAAGTCATTCAGAAAATGTTTCATTTAATGCAAATGTCGCCGATGTGTCCTCAGGCGTATCTCGGCGACGCGTCGCTGACTGTTACGATCATATGGAAACCAGGCTTTATGCCTCATCCTTCGAAACATGAGTTAATATTTGAAGAGACGATATGCGCCATCTGATTGGAGCTCGCCGTTAAAGTGCCATCTTATTGGATCGATAAAAAATGATGTTTGGCACAAGTTTTCATTCAACGAATAAGATTCATGTTCATCAATTCATGGAGAGGAAATTTTCTCGAGGCTAAAACCCTGCCTTTCAGTCTTTCAAACAGGGCTAACTGTCGGACAAAATGTTCGCGCTGCTTTTGAATGATCTTAGAGCAACGTATCCCACCTTAACACAGTCAAATTCAATTGAATGCTCACCAACCATGGAGTGAGCTTATTAACAATTTCCGGAATTATGCTTCATTGTTGTTCTTTAAGATTTTCTTTCTCAACTACGCCACATTGCTACATACAGGCATGAATAGTTGCAGCTGGGAAATGTCTTACTGCTTACTATTTGATGGTAGTTACATGCTCGCTCTTAAATGAAAATTATTTTGTAACTCAAATATCACTGGAAAATTTGACTCCACGAAGTGCGTCAATATAAACGTCCCCTGTCTGAAAAACTACTGCTCCTTAGATATCAATTATCAAGGCCCCAAAGATCATGATATTGGGAAAGATATCATTTAATTGTATATATGTTCACATTCAAAATTTACCTGACTCAAATTAGCCACCCTATTTTGAAACTGTGAGGGAGTTTTTGGAGTTTCTCAAGACAGACACTAGAACCTTCGAAACAGACGTGAAATCACGATACCTTACGGCAAGGAATCCTACAGTCATCCTGTAAGCATAAAAACATTCTTCCCTAAGCAAGTTGATCCTCGAAAGAGGATAACAGCTGCCAAAATTATTCAGAGCCAAGTAAAGCAGAATATTAGGAAAATTTGATCGTGGCGTGAGTTTGTTGAAGGTGCTTTCTTTCTTAATGGCATTTATCAAGACAGAACATCAGGGGAAGCAAAATGCCTTCTCCGTTTCTATTTGGTTGTACATTTATGATAATTCTCTCAAATTTTATATGTATCAAGGTGTAGAGGTAGAGATGCTGCTCAGGTGTAAATCACCTTCTGTTCAAGCAGAATATGATTATTGATTTAATGATAATTCCTTCCAGATTAATATGTTAAAATTTAACTTAAGTTGATGAATATCCTACGGAAATCAAGCTCCTTTTCATTCAATTAGTATCTAAGTTATTGGTAGTACATGATTTTTCTATAAGAAACTCAAGAAAATTTATCCTGATTTGAAGTTTATATTTCATTTTATAAGACACACATCAGACCTGAAATTGAAACGTTGCTTCTAATATGCGGGACAATAAGTACTGTATAACAAAATTCCTGTATCTTGCAGCCAACATCGGTCAAAAAACCGCACGCTGGAATATTGAATAATCGCCCCCCAGCTTCTTAAGTTTTGACAATTTTCCGACCCCCATTCTTATTTCAACCACCCTTTTATTAATCCTTGAAAAATTGAAATAATTTTGAACATAATTTTCGAAGGAATATAAAAAAGATACGTGCAAAGAAAGCTACGATTTTCAATTTTCCCAGCCCCCTTCCGATTATTCCAGCTCCTGATTATTGAAATATCGAACCTTTTCCAACCCCTACCCCCATTATTCTAATCCCCCTCATTTTATCTCTTTCACGACACTTGCAGCTCTTGCAATTACTATCTTAGAGTTGAAGCATCATAAAAGAACATTCTCAAACAAATCTGATCTACCTAACTGTCAGCATTCCACTTTCAATCAGTTGACGGGGGGGGGCACTAGACTTATTTTAGAAGACTCTCACCCTATGCCGGAGCAATTTTCCAAACTGATTACCTTGTCTGGGAGCAAATTGGCAAGGGTGTAAAAGAAACTTTACAAATTGTCAATTGATATCCTATAGGAAAGTAATTATTTGAAATTGTGTACCCTTGCGGGAGAACAATTTTGAAGAAAATGAATACTTTGTTCGCAAGCAAAATTTGAGAAAAGATGCGCTGTGTTGTGGTAATACCCGATACAGAAATATAGTCAAGTGACCAGTAGTAAACAAAATAATACAATGCACAAGAGTTTCGCCAGTTTCAGCGCTGCCGAAGATGACAAGATCCACTAAATTTTGAATCCACTAAATTTTAAATCATAGAGACCTAGTTGTACCCATTTCGCAAAAAACAGAATTGGCTTGACAACCTTTTTTGACGGATTCCAAAAGGGCTGACTTGTTTTTAAGCTTTCCATTTACCATCTAATAATCTTGACTAGCGAGGTTGTGTGGTCTCCCTCATCCATACTCGTCGAATGAAAGAAAGCGGTAATATCGCTTTTAAAGAATAGCATACCTGGAAGAGATAAAAACCAATTACGAGGAACGCTCCAGTTTTCATGTTTCTCAGCTTTCAGTTTTCAACTTTCAGTTGCATTACGCCGATATTATTTCAAAATAGGACGATATTCTTAATCACTTGAGTGCTGAATCAACCGGCCATGTTGATTATTTGACGCTTCTTTGCTGTTCATTCAATTCTCAGCTCATCCACTGCTAACCCGTGATGCCACGCCGCTCCACTGCGATGTCCTTAGTACACTGTCAATCTATCGACCAAATCTGATCCACTCTGGAATTTCCTTGCTTCACTCTGGTCAGGGAGGTCAGCGTGTTGACATGATTGGGGCCAGGGCACGTAGGTTTTGTCAAGCCACAGGCATGGTTCAAATGTTCGCATGGATTATCTGCTAATATCCCCTTAAGCAATATTGATTACTTTTGGTAAGCTCTCCTTGGTGCTTTATAAGTACACTTGGGCCCAAGACCTATTGATTTCATCATCATCATCATCATCATCATCATCATCATCATCACCATCACCACTACCACGATCTTCATCACTATCATCGTCATCATCATCACCACCACCATCACCACCACCACCACCATCACCATCATCATCATCATCATCATCATCATCATCATCATCATCATCATCATCATCATCATCATCATCATCATCATCATCATCATCATCATCATCATCATCATCATCATTGCCATTAGCCGTTCAGGCCAGTGCTGACTGATGGCTTCTTCATCCAACATCCATTTCGATCTTGCTTTGATTTATTTATTCAATTGATGATTAAGGGGGGAAATAATAGACAGCCTTGTTATTGATTGTGCGATATGACGTCATGTCGCACAGCGTAATTTCACATGGAGAAGGCTCAAAATAGTGGGAAAGAGCATGATGCACCATTCATGATAGTAAAGCGTCTACCACTATTATTCACGTTCAAAAATTTTCAGATTGCATAAAAAAGTCGTTCGATTGAATATTTTTCAAAGGAAAAGTCCAAGTTGGACTGATTAATGCTATGAAAGGAGACTCGTCATCTGTTGACGCGAATTCTTACCTCTTTTTCACATTTTGAGTAATCCAATGGCTGTCGTTTCCAAAAATACTTTGACCATTTAGGCCACATCTCATCTCTGTGTCACCATTTTCTTGCAAGGGTACACGATAAAGAGGCCAGCAATGATTAAGAGACGAATAGATAGTCTTGTTTTTGATTGCGCGATGTGACGTCATGTCGCACAGATCTCTTAACTGAATATGTAATTTCACACGGAAAAGGCTCAAATAGTGGGAAAGAGCATGATGCACCATTCATGATAGTATCATCTTGAATTTTAGCATCAATTGTAACAACACTGGACTTGTCCTTTAAGAGCAGCTAAAACGTCTATTGTCTCCCTTTCAAGCACAGCATAAAATACTACAGTAAACATATTTTGTTGATCATTATGATCAACATCACAGGAAAAGAGAAGTATTCTCTAACTTACAATTTTGGTTCATTGTGTTCCGACTTAGGAGAGTTATCAGAGTTTTAAGTAATGTTTGGTTAAAAATGTATTGATTTGGAAACAGCTTTACACTTACCCATTTTTATATTGTTATTTTAGACTGTAATCGAAATTGGCGACGATGTTTGGCCTAAGTTCGCAGGATGTTCATCTAATTTACAGATGCTATCCTACAAACGTCTATGTGTTGAAAAAAGTTCATAATTCGTGGTAGCAGTTGGTAGGTTTGTTTTCTAGCATTAATCTTACCAACACGGCACTTTTCCTGTAACGTGAATCAACGGAGCTTCAGATGCAAAACATTGCTAAAGCCGTTGTATTCGTTAAGGTAATCACTTGAAAGATATATCAATCGCATGATTAATGTTTTCAGTTGAAATAAGTGCAAAACATTGCTAAAGCCGTTGTATTCGTTAAGGTAATCACTTGAAAGATATATCAATCGCATGATTAATGTTTTCAGTTGAAATAAGTAAACATAGATAACGTCTCTCATTACGATATCATGTTTAGCTTCCAAAGACATTATCGACAGCATTTTATCTTTCAATCCGATGAAAATTGACATTTTTTAATTGGCACGTGTTTCGCCTTGCTATCCATGCGATGCGGCAGAGGTATTGAAAATCTATCTTGATGCTCCATTGACATGTTCTAAGTCTGTGTTCCAATATAAGAGCTTCAGGCAAGGACAGAAACTGAACTCTGCCATCAATACGCTCTGAGATTATAACTGAGACACGTATATAGCAAATCAAGATGATCCTGCCTTCCTTCCATTCAAAATTATTTCATAAATCCAAATTTCGGTTGTTTATTGATTCTGTTAGCAAAATCTAGTGCCGTTGTACTGTACTTCTAAGTATATCGATTGCACATACCTTGGGATCTAAGACAACCAACCCGTCACTTAGCAGCGCTGTTTCCTAATCCCTAAATGACCTATTTCGCCTAAAATGAAACTCAAGCAGTTTCGCTATCATCCTACAATTGGACGAGGGGAGATTTGGGGCTACTAGATCCCGGCAGCCCAGACAAAAATTGACAAAAAACGAGAAAACTCGCAAGCCAGAAAGTCAAACCTGAAACTGCACTTCTAAACATAAATCTTCAATTTTTGTCAGTAATCTTCAATCACTTCCAGCATTTTTTGTTTTCACCGACTCGCTGCGCCTCGTTTTAAGCACTCGAAAGCTAAATTGTAATTTTATTTTAAATGAAGTAACCAAAATACGAGCACAAAATATGGCCAAACCCGCCACCCGTGTCACATCTCAAACCCCCCTTTAGGACAGCCTTTGATAGATAGATAAACAGTTGAGCTGTGGATCTCGGCCTCATACTTTTTATTGAACAGCCTGCCAAACTTGTTTACTTGTTTTGACCACCCGGTTGTTCGCATCTGTTAGAAACTTAAGCTATTAGAGGGACCAGAGGGTCTAGAATATTAGTTCATGTGGAACATCTCGTTCGTCTTATTGTAGGAAATATTTCTCTCCAGGCATAGTAGTCAACCTGTCTAGGATTGGCCGTAGAAGTGTCAAAGATCTGATTAGAGCTAATTTTGTCAATCGTATTGGTTCCGTTCTGGTTCTTCTTTATATTTACCAATGTTTATTTCGCTGTTTCGGTGGTTGCGCGAAAACTTCAGGCGTTTGAAAATTCACAGTGCTTGGTGCTAGATGGATGAGAATGGAGTGAATTACATCTGATAGCTGAGATTTCGAAGTTTTTTCTGCTTTCATTGTTTTCTTATGAGTACTGAAAGTATAGGTAAATTCTTTTTTACGGCAAGGAAATAAAGATCAAATGATGAGTTGTTTGTTTTCAATTTGTTTTGAGTGGGCTTGTCAGGATTTCTAGCTACTGAAAGCTAATTTAGGCCCACTATGCATGCCGTATCCGGGCATGGGACCCCTAGTTTAAAACGGACGAAATTAATGATTTGGCATGATAGAAAGAATATTTCAACAGATCATTCGAATCATCTAATCAATCATAAGCATGATTGCATGTGATTAGTCAATATTTTGATTGGCTAACAAACGTTGGCTAATGAATTCTATTTGATTTTGGCCCTACGATATTTTTGTCCAAGGATATTCGCATTCTAGTTGTCATCATCCTCGAGAATTGTTACTTCTATGGTTTCAATGAATTCTTCGATTCATTGTAGATTGGTACCTTATGCGTGTCATCAGAACTTTTAGGCCTCCTCCGCATGACTATGAACATCGCAGCAGCAATGACAGTAAGAACAGCAACACCAATTATCAAGCCAATCGTCAAGAATGATGGCCCGCTTTTGGAAGGCCCTGTAATATGAAAGAGAAATTGTTGGAAAATTGTTTAAATGGCTGATTTATAGGTCATAGGTAAGCTAAAGTGAGAAGATTCTAAATAAAGTACGTCAGGAATTCAAGTAAATAAAAGATTATCTGAAACTGACAATTTTCGCTCGCCCTTTAACTAATAGAAAAATGTTTTGTGCGCGCTGAACGTTCTTTTTAGCAATAAAAACAATAATTCCTTAAAAAATACAGTTTTGTTCAAGGGCAGCACAGTTACAACGTTTCGAGCCTAACTCTCCATTAGACATGAATCTTAAGTTTCTAGATATTGCTCGTTTCTTTCTGACATTGATGACATTGATGACCACATTAGAAGCTTATACAAAGAGAAACTGATGTGGCAAATACTGGTATTTTCTATAGCTTAGTACTTTTTACAGTTTGGTACCTTTTACAGTATGCTTTCTGCCATGCCGCGGTAAAAAACATACAGGTGGCGGAAAGTGTTTCAGTAATGCTTGCAGCATTCAGTAATACACACAAATGTACCAAAATTTAATTATACCAGGCAGTCAACTTTGTTTCATTTCTCTTGAATCCTCTATCAGTTACACAGATTCCCATCAACAACACAGCACAGTGTTTGGTCGAACGAAAACAGAGATGAAGAGATGGGAGTCTGTGTACCTGATAGAGGTTTCATGAGAAATTCAACACCGTTAACTTGCAGTTGTCATTAAATTTTATTACATTTGAATGTATTACTGAATCGTGCAAGCATTACTGAACAATTCTCCGCTTGGGTCCTTGGGTACAAAGTCGTATTCTCAAATGAATTACTGTTTTTAGTTTCTAAAGTAGTACATTTTCTTTGAGGCGGTCATGCCATGCAACCACCTTGCATCCACCAAAACCAAACATACTGGCTTATCTTCAAGATACAGACAGAGTACAGACGTATATGGTTTACGCTTCGGTTCAGAGGCGAATTTAAGGAAGGAACACTTATCAATTTAAGAACGAGACTCTACCGCTTGGTTTTCTCAGGACGTATCTTGTCAAGAGATTTGATTTATAAGAGTGGCTTGTTAATGAACTAAATGAGATATTTCATGCTGAAAGTCACGATTTGCTCCTTGAAGGATCTGTTTCAACTAGCGTGCCTTGTGCGTGTCATCTCTTGGCTGGAGCAAAAGTATGGTACGTGCAAAGCATGCTGGTTGAAGCAGACCTCCTTCCATTGACTTGTTGTCATTCCACTGGGACAATATAGCGTTCTATTTTCACTACTATAACACAGACATTTGAGCGAGGATTCTTTAGCTTTTGCAACAAGGCTTGTGAAAACTACGATGTCGATAAAAGTATGCATACTTCTAGGAAGAGAAGATCCGATGTAACGGAAACTACATATGTGAAAGTTCAGCCCTTGGCCTTGTGCGCTTGGTCATGTTGTACGTTAGTTACCCAAGGTTCTTGTGCGCTTGGTCATGTTGTACGTTAGTTACCCAAGGTTCTTGGTGTTAATGTATTAGAAGGAACAAGCTCACAGGGGAAAAAGAGAGAGTCCTTATTCACAAGTGTGACAACGAAAGATAATTGTTAGCAAAAACTATTTCCATTGATATGGAACAAGAATATGGGGTGCCAAGGAACAAAATTACCAAGCGCAAATGGGACAAAGAAGGACAGTTCCTACTACCAGAAAAAGATAATTGTAATTTCTAGCAAGAATTTTGTCCTCGTTTCCCTGTGTCTTACCTTTTACTGGTTCCTTTGCTTTATCTACAGGATGATAATCCCGTTGAATAGGCCCAATGTCCAGAAGGAAATACTTGGAATATGTTCTAGCGTGATTTTCACTGCCCTTAGCTTCACCAGCATCTCTTCTCACTCTGTTAACATTGTTTCCATCACATCCTCTTGTGCATTGCGCCTCTTTGGATGACTTGCGGCACATAAACAGTACACAATGAATATAAACTTGACTGCTCTTTTTGATGAATGAAAAAGCATGTAAAGTAAAACGTTGTTTCTTTGCTCCTGCTTTGACAAATTTCACAGTCCTGTCTGTAGCACATCTACAACGATTAATTTAGTTCTTGGGTACTATGTGAAACAGTGAATGAAGTTGTTGGGGGACGAGATATGCTTTGTACTTATGTGTCCCCCGTGCCGTAGGCTATAGCTCATGCGCAGTAGCGTTTCGGGGCTGAAGCTCTGACAGGCGCATGAGCTTTAAGCCACTACACGGGGGGGGGGGGTACATTTGTTTCCTCGGACAAAGCGTATCTCGTTTCCCCAACAAGAAGTTACACATCAAGTGACTATAATTCAAGGGATGTTGTTGAATCATCAATCAGCAAATGACCAAATCACTCATCAATAAATTAATCATTTAATCAACTTTGACCCATTATAAACAAATATTTGCTTCGTTAAATGATTATAATCCAGGGTTTAAAAACGTCAATTAACCAAGGAGAGTGAATAACTTTCTTCAGAGAACCACGCTACACAATCATCAGTCAGCAAGCAACCAAATCGCTAATCAACAAATGAATCATTTAATTAATCTTTACCCATTATCAACAGCTACGTACTTGGTTAAATGACTATGATCCAAGATATAGATGTTCAAAAAACATCAATTAATCTGCAAGGCTAAAAATCAAATTAGAGAATCACGCTGCGCAATCATCAATCAGCAAGCAACCAAAATCACTAATCAACAAATGAATCATTTAATCAATCCTTACCCATTATCAACAAATGTATACTTCATCAAATGATTATGATCCATGGTTGGTGTCGAATAACATCGATCAATCAACAGCACTAAATCATCATCATTTGCAGTCGTGTTCGCTTCAAAATACATCGAATCATTCAGCTTCATTTTCACCGGGTAGTTAACGATTTGTTTTTGGTAGGATGGATCCTTATACATTTTGAAGTTGAACTGAAATGTGCCATATGCCTCTGAAAGAGAAATAAAAAACTTGAGTCAAATGTGAAATTTTCAAAATCAGATTCTAATCTTTTAGGACAGAGGTGGTACCAGGCTAATAAGCATAGGTCAAAATCATGTCAAACATAATACGCTGCAGACACTCTTGATACCCCGCCATGTTTCTTCAAAATCTTACCACCTCACTTGTGTCTTGCAGAAATGAAACTTTGATCTAATTCAATTGACAATGAGCTATAACTTTGCAAAATCCAGCATCATTGTCTATTGCTGTGAAAGGCTTTATATCAAAGCAGTGCCAGATGTTAAACTTGGGATATCTGTTTCAAAACAATTCCTCAAGCGCCAAGAAAGATACTTTAGATAGTTGAAAGGGATAATACAGATTGCCTTCTAGTGCTTTAGCTAATTCTCATTGTTTTGCATCGATTTCGTTGATGCTCTTTCAATTTATTACTTTTTGTTGCTTCTTAGATTGTTCAGAATGGCCACCCATTGATGGCAAGGGAATAAGCGCAATTCACTTCAAGAACTGGTGGAAGTGGTAAGTTGATCCATGTAGTAGGGCCCCGCAAATAATTAATTCAGGTTAACTGCTTTTGCAGAGGAAACTGTATTATTTTTTGGAGGAAGTTTTGAAATCTCGCTAGCTCCTCCGTAGGACTTGGACATTTTCCTTTGCTAAAGGAACCAAGCGCAACAGTGATGTCTAACCACCCATGGTTGATCAATGCGAATCGTTAAAGTTCTGATTGGCATCACAGTTAGACTTACTTTGTCCATATTCGGATATCTTAGCACCTTCTTCAATCCACAAGAGTCCAGCAGCACCTGAATTGAAATGGAAGATTTGATTGATTGATTGATTGATTAATTGATTGATTGATTCATTGATTGATTGATTCATTGATTCATTGATGATTAATGAATGAGTGACTAATGATTCATTGATTAATGGATTGATGGTTGATTGATGATTGATTAATTGATTCATTGATTCGTTTAATGATGGTTGATGGATGATTGATTGATTGATTGACTTATTGATTGATTGGCTTATTGATTGATTTACCGAGAGTAGATTACTCAAAACAAATAAGGCAGAAGTAAATGTGACTAGGAAGAACACTTCGCGATGCTGAACGTTCCAACTTACCATATTCGATTGTGGCGGTTGAAAGTGGCTTGTATGCCTCCAAACTAACGAGACCAGTTTTGTTGTATGTACACGAGAACGAGACTCTGACGTCATGTTCCCTTGTTATGAGTGCATCTGTTGGTATGGCTTTCATGTAAACTTCGTTTCGATAAATGAAAGAATCCTTTGTTTCCTCTTTTTTTGATCCACATTTGAAGGGTGCACTGTCAAGGACAATTTGGGTTTCGGAAATTGTTGCTTTGCATGTTTGATCAAGTAGAGTGATTGCTGAATATTTTGAAGGATCGAAGTATTTTCTGTCAATGTCGATGCGCATGTAGTTTTCAGTGCAAGAAACGTCAGATCTTACATCTGTTAAAAAATTGAAAGGAATTATTGAAGTTCTGTTATAGTCACGGCAAGAGCAATGTGACCGATTGAAATGGATTATGCACATAGTAATTGTATAATGTATAATAATTTAATATTGATTTTGAAGAATCAAATAATAGTAAAGGCTGATTTCCACTCAGTAGAATCTTCCGAGCGGACTGGAAATCTTTTGTTTACGACAGAAACTGTCGCTTTGAATTTGAATAAAATTTTACGCGTGACAGACCTTTTATTGTGTTTATTTCTGTCTGCCCGGAAAATTCTGCTGAGTGGAAATCAGCCCTAACAGTTTGATTCTGTTGGCCGCTCCTGCGTTGTAGCAGTTGGACCATTGCTCAGCGAATGTGTGTCCATGAGCAACAGCAAACCAAAACATGGCATTCACTGCATTTGGCAGTGCTAAGGCCTTACAGGATATGCCATTTTATCTTTCGAATGATTTTCGAATGATAATACTGCAACGATGATTTTGAGTAGTCAAATATTTCAGAATTATGCTGATCAAACTTCTTGCCTTGACTAAACTGTGTTGTGCTATGGAAATAGGTAAAATGTTGCAGAAGATACGTCTAGGCCAGGTGGGAGGGCTATTATTGTGGCTGCCAAATTGCATTATTTTGATCAGGAATGTATTCCTTGCTGTACAAAATTTGCCCTTACTCCTGCAATGTTGACGAAGGAAAATGTTACTTATTATGGAAACAGAAGATGGATTTTATGTAATATATAAAAGATATATTATTTATCAAAATTTTCTAAGAAAAAAACATTTATTTAAACGTTTCGGTCAAAGCTTTCATCTGTATGACTTTTTTAAATTTTAAATTAAAAATAAAAAAAAAATTAAATTAAAAAAAACATTTATTTAAACGTTTCGGTCAAAGCTTTCATCTGTATGACTTTTCAAAATTAGAAGGAGCAGACATATAGATTTCTAAATTCAAAAATAATACAAGACAATAGCCTATGTATATGTATTCCATTTAAAGTTTTACAGAACATATTACGGATTACTCTTCCGACAAATTACTTTATAATACTGCAAGGACGATAAAATGAGGAGCAAAGGACCAGGACTACCCTAATGGCATTATTTTAAAAAGTTAAGGTAGCTTCTTACAATTTTGCGTAACTCGTCATGAAACTTTTACATAAGTTTCATGAGCAAAACTCATTGGGGCAGAAGATGGAATGTTGTTTCACTAAACAGAAACTTATTTCAGAAAACATAGGCTCTACGATACAAAACTTCAACAGTGGAAACTCGAAGAAAGATTATGTTTCTCTTCCTTCAAATTTATTGCCTACTTGATGTTTAGCTATTCTTTATAAAGATTCAAAGGCTCGTTTGTCAATTCATATGATAACTTTAGAAGATCTTATTATGGCTTGAGATGATCAAAAGTTGAAAAACGAATAATGCTGCATATTTTAAGGTGCATACCACTTAAACATTTTCTTTTCACATCTTTCCACCCTGGTAAGCATTTGATTTGACCAGTTATCATATCACAGCTGTAGTGGCCCTTGTCATCGTCACGGGGGACGCATTTTGGTCCTTGGCAATCCCACCTTCCAGCAGAACTCAGAATTGGCTTGCAGCTTTTTGAGCAAAAAGGAGGCTTAGGTCCATCTATACACAATAACCTGGAATGAAAACGACTGTACCTTAATTCATACCGGGTTTCCCAGAAAAGTGTGGAGATTTAATTGGGCCTTGCCATGAGAATTTAGGTTTGATTATTGGCTAATCAATTTCAAAATATTCCTCGGTGGTTAATTTGAACATAGGTGCCTCATTTGTTGACACTAGTATTTTGAGTATTGAAATATTGATGATGAAAGTTCAAAATTTGCTTTGCTGGCAGAGCCACACCAGAGCAATGGCGTTTTGGGCGATGCAAACTCTTCAAGTACGTACACTGTTGAGACCCAAAATGAAATCATGAGAAGATTGAGGCTGTGCAAAAGATTCTTACCTGAGTCTGACTGAAATTTTAGCTATTTTGTATGTTCCTGTTATTGTCAGAATTCTGTCACGACGAATATTTCCATTTTGATCTGGGCGAAATTTCTCTGAATGTCTGAAAATGTCATTTAAATCATCGAACAAACCATCTTCATCACGCGCATCTATTTTGAAAGCAATTGATCCCTGAGTGATTAATGATAGATGATCAGCCAGTGGAATAAGTAACGAATAAAGGAACATATGGAGATCGACAGAAATGCAATATTATAGCTACTTTAGGACGGAGGTAGATTTGAAAACGTCTTTGATGTTTATTCACAGGGGACGAGGGATATTCAGCAAAATAATCGAGCTAAAAAATAACAACCACAGGGCAGTGGAGAAATTGTGAACGAATTGCAGAGGGAACTGCCAGGGAAAGTACTGAAAAGGCAACAAATCATGTCTCACGCATCGTTCAATTGTTTGCACTTTGTTGTTCACTTCCTCTGCAGTTTTCCTTCGTAGCTATTCATTTATTACCATTTCTTTGTTCATTCTTTGTCTCCTTAAGTTTCATCCTCCGTTTCTATCATCAATATGTGCTGCATTTTACCTTTATCTTTGTAGCACATTCTGCAAGCAAGGCTTGAGTCTTGAGCAGCTAACATCATATGTAAACAAGTTGCTGTGGCAAAGTTTATACGAGCGCGAGAAGAGAAAGTGTTGCTTTACAGTCAAAGGTTTGTTGGATTCTTAATCTGGTTTTCTTGCCTCGAGGCGATTTTGGCATTTATTGGGAGGGACACTATGGATATTTTGTGCACTGGGGGCATTCCAAGTTACAGAAGCAATTGCAGTGAACAATTGAATTAAGCAATGATAGTTGGATTTGGAAAATGAAATAGAGTATGAAACAATAGATTAAACAATGAAATGATTTAATGAACTACCTTCCATTGGTTGAAGTGAAACAATAAAGGGTTCTTGCGACGTTGACGCTGGTCTAAGAAAGAACCCCGTGGAAAAGTGATCGTGTTCTGGTTGCGCCATATTTTGGACCACATGCAAGATGACTGACTTTTAGGACGAGGTGAAACACAGATTTGAAAGTAGTGATCGCAGGCCACTTCTTCTCCAGGAAATCGTCGGTCACATGTCTTCCCTGATGTCGTGACACCACGCGGATTGGTGTAGTTGAGCAACTCCATACTTACGATTGCAGCACATTCTGTGGCCTAAAATGAAATAAGAAAGATACATGATATCAGAGAAATGAGAGAGAGACTCATAAAGTGATAATGACCCCACCACTCAAATGAGTTTATGGACTTAGTTCCCATGTGCTGCCCTTTCACTCATTGAATTAAATTGATGTTGTTGTTGTTGTTGTTTTTGTTGTTGCTGTTGTTGTCGTCGTCGTTTCAGTTGTTGTAGCGACATATCAGTTCAAGGGAGGGAAACGGCACAAAACTATTGAATTTGTGGGTATATCACCTAGGGCAAAACCTTAATCCCTAATGGAAAAAACATAGGCCATTTAACCCCAGGAAAGTTTTATTACATGATCTTATTCAAAGGTCGGAAGCCTTTGTTGGACGCTCTCTGTTCCCTGTTAGCTATTCTGAGAAGGAACATGTAGAGAGTGATATTTTTGAAAAATTTTAAGACTCTCGAATGTGCACAGAAGTGATAGAAATTCTAAGCCACTCATTCCAATCATTTGGTACTAAAATATTGAGTATAAACATCGCTGGATCCAGACTTTAAATAGACTAGCTATTTGAGCCAGTTGACAGTTTTGAATAGTTTACAATTGAAATGTTCCGTTTGCAAACTATTGAAAACTGTCAATTGACTTTTATAGCTTGTGCCCCTTATGACGCATACTGCCAGTATACTCCTTTGTTGCATCTCTTGCTGTAAAATCTATGTGCTCATAGCAGCTTCGCTGTTCTCACTTTTTCCTGCCCCACCCCTCTCCTTTGACATTAAATAGGTGAAGTCTTTTACAGGGATGATGGGAAACACCAAATCTCACTGTGGCAGACACACGAGGGTGAGAGAGTGCAGTTTCCCCCTGGGAAGAATGATGGTTTTTGGTTCAAGACAATTTGAATAAACAATGCTTTCAACTTTAGCATTAACCTTGCCCCCAATGTCTGGCTAAGTATCAGCTACTGAAAGCCCCCTGTAATATTTCTCTGCCGTAATAAATTTTTAAGGAAATTTATACTATATTTTGCGCCTGGAGCTTCAGATTGCTATAAGAAATAAAGACAGATCTAAACTTCTGTAGTCAAAGATCATCTAAGAGTAAGGTTGCTGTTGTAAGGACAACTTGGGAGGGATGGAACTATTGGTCTCTCCCCCTCGTTCCAACTTTGATTCCCACGTGTTATGTACTTGAACACTTCCATTAAACTTGACCTATTGACCCTGGTCAACACTGCCGATAAGATATTGCATAAGGAGGTTCAGAAATTGGAGAAAAAACGTTAAGAATTGTTGCATCAAAAACAACATTAACTCACCTGGATGAACGCAAAAGCAAGTAGTAAACTTACAAGGACCTTCATGTCCCTTTTCATCATCCACTGTCCCAGCTGCGTCTACTTTTGCCCAAACATTGGACCATCTGCAAACTTTTGTCTATCAAATTGTTATTGAGGCGAAAAGCCCAAGTTCCACCACGACCGGGTCACTTGCAATCCTGAGGGCCAGAGGAGAGACATCATTCATGCGTGAAAACCACACGACATCTCACTTCTGTATCACATAAGACCTTTGTTCTTTGTGTGAAGTGATGAATGAAACCTAATTCAAGACATTGCATCTCAGTGTGACTCGATTGTGACAACTTTAGTGGTAATTTTGCAACGATGGGTGTAGTTTCCTAGATACCTCAGAAATATAAACTATCTATTTTAACCATTATCTACCCCCAAAGGAATAACCATTAACCTTAAAAATGATCATTATTTTTATGAAAGAGCATCTGTTTCGTCTTACCCTTTTCCGTGACAAGATTAGCTCCGCAGCTTTCTTTCTTTTGATTAAGCCAACTGTTTTCTCGCGAGTGATCCGAGCGAGATTGTCTTACCAGTTTGACTTAAACGGTTAAGCGGGTTTACCTGTTAAAGTTTGACTTATGCAAATTTCAGTGTCTCTGTTTTCTACAAGCTTGGTTCAGAAATAGGAAATAGCAAAAAGGAGACATTTGGTTTTTCACACGAGCAAATCACAATAAGCAATAAGCAAGAATAAGGCAAGGCGCGTTCGCTGGCTGAAGCGGTTTTGAAACTTTCGCCGCGCAATGCTTTGAATGACGTTCATGCGGTTAAGTACATTGCAGGGGATTTTTTTCTCGAAGAAAATATGTTGTTTGAATCATTTCCTTCAGTTAGATTGGCTGATCGAGTCACTCAAGTGAAAGATAAAACATAAGAGAGATAAATCAATGTTCAAAATAAACTTACAGGCTTACGACTGTCATTAAATCCAATCCAAAAGTGTGATTTGCCTTTCCTTCCACGCAACAGCTCCTTCTCGCTTCCACAGCAAAGTGTGCGGTGCGCTGCGAAGGAGGTTGCATCACATCGCTCGCGCTTTCAATGCGCGTTTCCTCTCCCTACTTAATCTCCCTGGTACATTGTCTCACGACCCGCGCGGTTTAGTCTTTGGTGAAGCATGCCAGCTTACTGGATATGTCGCGTGTCACGTTGGTTTCAAAATGGCAAGGGCTGAACAGTTTGGAATTGTGCAGAGTGCCCTCACATTCACTCGCACCGTCTTTGGGCCACATGGGCTCTTTAGCTTTTCTACAAAAGGGCCAGGCTTGAGCGTTGTTTTTCTGCATTTTTATACGCAAGGTTCGATCGAGTGGCGTCAGAGCTTCTTGCATTATTGTCCACATTCGAAACTTCTACAAAATGTCGCAAGTGATTCTTTTCAGAATAACTAAGAGGTCTATGTTTGCAATGAATTAACAGGCCTACGTGAGATTTATTCATTTTGAAGATGCCTCAGGATCAAATGGGATTTCAAATTAGCTAGTTTTGACAGGTTTTGAGCCTTTTTCCAGGATTATGGCAATTGTGTTTTCACCGGAGGTATCTTAGGACAGCGGCAACTAGTGTCATCAAGCACGTTGGACTGGATATACTGCATTGCGTCAATTACCATACAACGTTCTTGGCAATAGTGACCTCAGGCTTTTAATTGGCTAGGTCTGAGCACTACATAGAAGTACAGAAGTTCTTTCGTCAACTTGCAATGAGCGGTCTAGTTTCTAAAGCATCTACCGCAAACCGTTAATACTTTAATACTTGCATGCATTGATTTTATAATTGTGAGTTCTTCAAAGAACACTGAGACTTTTAAATGAGAAATATCTGCAGTATTGTCCCGCCTTTAAGAAACAGCATTATAAGAAGCCCAGGCCGGATTTTGCGGGAAAGAGTACCACTCTAAAATGAATTAGCCAGGTTGATTTGTGCTCATTTCCTCCAATATTTCTCATTAATGTCTCAGGAATGTCTCAAGAAACTTTCAGTACTGGTTCGCCAACTTAGTTTCTGTTACAGCCTTGAATATTCCTAACAAAAAGGCTTTCTTACCCACACCTCACTTAACCGTTCTTAAGCTCACAATGGCAGAGGTTTGAAATATACCAGTGTTTCTTACTCTATGGTACACACACCCTGTTTTAAAGAAATCTGTTTTTACATAAGAAACCAATCAAGGCTGTTCTTGTCCAATGAGTTTCTTAAAAGCTGGAATTTGCTGTACAATTTGCTGATTTGACAATGTAAAGCTGCAGTTTGGTAGTCAAGAAATTTTTAGCCTGCAAATTGTTCAGTCAGCTGTCAAGAATTTTAACTGCTCTGGTCGAATCAATTCAGCTATTGTAGGCCATAGTAGCCTTGAGATGAACTGATTCAGTCCTGGTTAGCTATACATTACGAAAGCCTCATGATGATAACTTATTTTCCCAGAACCGTAGGCTCATATTTTATCGTTTCGAGCATCCTAAACAAGATTCCCAAAAAGTTAGAACTTGATGAAGATTTTCATGGTGTGACATTGAGCAGAAAATGCCCCCCCCCAATGACCCATTAAGACGTGCAATTTAAAATTAGGACGACCACGCCCCCTTTCTTCCTTAGAGAACGTTCCTTCTTGCACCCAATAATGCCCCTTGTGGCCCCTCCTGGCCATTACTTTCTCACCGGATTTGAACGAATTGGAATATCGAGTTGAGTCGGATGGAGTATAAGGGGTTTCGTTCTTAAGAAGGTTTCTCGCTGATGTTTTTAATAGCTCTATCGTTGATATTTTGTTTTCTGGAAAATGTTCGATTGCAACATGTTGATAAAGGAGTTTTTAGAAGGAATGTTTTGGTGGCTTTATTGAAAAACGTACCTTAACGCAAAACGTATATCTAATGCTTAAATCTTGGAGCCTGGAATTTTGGCATAGGATTCATCCTTACAAACAGCTTTCAAAAAAGGCACGATTTCCATATTTAAATGTGCTATGAATAGTTCAAAATGTTTGGTTTTTGAGACAACCTATGAGACTCGAGGTGTGGGGGAGATTGCGGCACATGACAAATGTAGCCTGTGTTCCGTCCATACTCTCCTCCTTGGTGATGATCTGTAACACAGGCTAGACGAATGCTGTCTTGTTAGACCTGCGACCTCACATTTTCCTGTGCCCTCACATATTCCTGTGCCATGCATACCTCTTCCTGATAAATCGTACATTTTGAATTTCTTAGTCACACATATAAATAACCGTTGTTTTCGTGTCAGACCAGTGGCCTCACATATTCTTTGTCATATATACCTCTTTCGTATAAATCGTGCATTTTGGAATTCTTAGTCTCACATAATAATTGCTCCAGTTTCCCTTCGCCATGTCACTGTGCGGGCTGCGGCGCCTAGATTAGACAACGCCCATTTTCTCCGCGGATGGTTTATAGCTGTGGTTGTCAACCGCTTTGCAGTACCCTAGAGGCGCGTTCCGCAACCGGATATTGTCTCGCGAAGCACATAACATAATTAGAGCCTTGAAGAGGCTTGTCAACTCACTCTCCTCTTGGCACAGACGAGGACTGATCAGGTCACTGGCGCAAAAGAGGTTCCTTTGGCACTGAAAGTATCAATATGAAGTTGCTTGTCTCCATTGTTGTTTTACTTGCATCTTTCGAGGTACATTATAAACCCTTGCATTAGTTTCAAGTCATTTATCATGTAATGTCATATCCTTTATTTTGTGACTTTGCTGCAGCCATGCTTTTTAAATTCAGCAATATTCTGTATTGTGAGAGATATTTGCCAGAAAAGAATTGTCGAATTACAGAGCACTTAAGGGTTGACAGTTGATAGATTTGTAAATGAACTTGCATTCGCCTGCATTGGCAAGGGCTGCTACGCTGCTTAGCATGTGATAAACCTGGAAATATCTATTTATGATCAACAATAAAATTGATAAAGTTTGGAAGCAAAAGAGTTCTGCAAAGTGCATCAGCAAGAGAGATATTTGTAGCTATGAACATCATAAACTTTTCTGCTATGTAAGAATGCTTCCTCACCATGTAAAGTCAGAGATTTACAAAGTCTGAAAATATCGTAAATTCATTGCCAAATTTGTTCTTTACATCGACTTTACACGATATTTCAAAGTAGTGTAAATTCAATTCCTGTGCAGTGTCCCGTTTCTGAGAGGAAGGGAAGGGGGTAGCTTCCATCCATAGACCAACGGTAACATGCCACAAAAACAAATCAAAGAGTTTCAAGCCTTTAAAATCCTTTTAATTGTACGTCCCCGGATGTTGTTATTCCGCTAGAAGTTGACTAATTTTAAGATAAAGAAATAATAGGGTTTCCTCTTGCAGTTATTTGTCGCTTGCTGCAGATAATATTGAACTCTGCTTGTGGCCATTAGACCTCTCATACAAGCCGATACAAAACTTCTTCAAAATAGGAGACTTCAAACTTTTATTGCAGTCTTTCAACATAAACCCTGTCAAGAGACATTGTCCAAGTTTTTAGAGACCTGATTCTTGAGATAGCTTTTAGCTTTTGTTTTCTTTGCAACTTCGGATTTGAGTATGGGGGTGTGAATAAAGAGGTGGCTTATTTTTTGCATGGACAGAGGAACACCTCTATAGGGCGGAAGAGAGCAGACACATCATCAAACCCCCTGCGGAGCACATCATCCAGTAAATGATGGGGACTTTAGAACCTGAAACTTTGAACCAATCTCTAAGTAATCTGTGTAACTGTGTACAGGAGATAGGGAAGTCTTGCCTCCAGGGAGGAACACAGACAGCAGATATTAATTAGAGGGGCTCATTGGACCACCTTTTTGAATGAGAGGGGCGTCGTAAGTTCAAAAAGCTTTTTTGCGAAGTTGTTCGGGATACTGCGAATTCCCCTTTTGTGAATGACAAAGGAAAAGACATTAACTCTGATTGGCTCGCTGATCAATAGGACGAGCGAAGCGTTTTGGGGCATGCGCGAGTTAACAAAAGAAAGATGAAGGGCGATTACCCTCAAATCAATACTGCGCAGACTCCAAAGCGCTTCGACGGGCGTCTGGCTCTTCAGGGGAAAATCCAAAAGAGTTTCGCTGATAGTATCCCGAACAAGAAGGAAGAATTTCTCTGATACGACGGTATAGAGGAGCTCATGACCCTTGGAGCCACCTCCGCAGCACAATATGTACTTTCCTCCGCAGAAATACTAAATCTTACGCATTCAGGCCGCAAGTGGTGTCTAACCACCTATGCTTACATGAAGTATTATCATCAGTAGAGTTACAGAAAGTATTAGCAAGGGTGTTAGGACACGGATGTTTTGATTGATCATTTATTTACCTTGTTTTGATCCGGGTGTCTTGTTTTGTCTTGCTTTCTGTTCTGTTTCGTCTTCAACTGAGCGTGGTTAGGCCCAACCGCTCTCAAGTTATTCGAATAGAGCTCCCTTGTATTTCTGTGTCTTAGTGCACCTTCGCACAAGAATGGTTTTTAAATTTTGGCTTTGCGGTTTTAAAAACCATTCTTGTGCGAAGGCGCACTAAGGCACAGAAATACAAGGGAGCTCTATTCGAACAACTTGAGAGCGGTTGGGCCTAACCACGCTCAGCTGAAGACGAAACAGAACAGAAAACAAGACAACAAAACAAGACACAAGGATCAAAACAAGGTAAATAAATAATCAATGAATAACACCCTTGGTATTAGGTGTCTAATTACTTATGATGTAAAGCCTGAGATTTGAAACTGAATTTTCTTTGGCAGATCTCCTTGCAACAACAGGCTGCTAAAGCATGCGTAGCCCGAGATGATGCCCAGGGGCATTACACATGTAATGATGATGGAACAAAAAAATGTATGGCAGGCTGGTCAGACCCAAGCAACAACTGTTTGCAAGGTAACCTATTAACCGAGTACGGTCCTCAATACTTAAGATTATTTTTTAAAAACCCGGGCACTTGGCCTATCTAGAAATAGACTTGCCCAAGTCTGTTTCGAAGTGTAATTTTAAAATAATCAATGTAAAATATGACGTCAGTCGAAACTTCTTGAAAGATGAATTTAAGGCATCAATAGAGGATTGCGCTAAAGATGACGGCTAGGAATTTTTTACCGAGATGCACTGCGTTCGAATTACAAATCTTTAACGATTCTATAGGAATTCGATTAAAGAACGCTGTGCATCTCGGTAAAAAATTCCTCGCCGCCATCTTTAGCGCAATCGTCTATTGATGTGACTATTAATCCTACTTGATGTGACTATGCTCTGGCAAAATGTTTGAAAAACCTTCCATCCAATGTATTTTTCCAATGTGGGTGGTAGCCATTACTAGGACTCAACGTAATAAGTCTAACACAAGACATCTTGGTAGAAGGTGTCTCGCCGACATTTCGTCCATTGAAATGAATCTTGAGTTCTATGTAACGAGAAGGCTAGCTTTATATGATAGTCGTAATAATTTTTTGATCAATATTGAGTGTAGTGTTAAAGATATTAATAAGCTGGATGTTCTGTCATTTCATGATATTCTAGATTCAAGATCAGAAGTATCATGTGGAATAAACTTTATGAGGATTGAGATTGACAGAAAGTACTTCGATCCTGCTAAATATTCTCGCATCAGCTTGAAGGACGAGAGTTGTAAGTCTACTCTCTCCAAGACGAAAATCGTTTTGGATTCAGCACCACAGAAGTGTGGATCAACAAAGATTGAAAACGACAACTACATCATCTACCAAAACGAGGTTTACATGAAAGCAATCCCAACTGGCAAAATCGTTACTAGGGAACATGACGTCAGGGTTACGTTTTCATGCTCATACAACAAATCTGGCATGGTCAGCATCCAAGCTTTCACTCCAATAACTATTGTTGATGTCAAAGAAGGTATTCTTCAGCATCAATGGGAAAATCACTCCAAAATCTCGTACAATTTCGTGAAAAGTTCTAACAATCTTCAAACATCCCAAAATCTAGAAAAAAGCTGAAAAGCCATTCACAGTTTCTTACAGACCTAAAGAAAGTCCCGAAACTCTTCGAGAATCTAAAAATTCCCCGAGATCTCTCCAACAAATGATACGGATTCTCGAAAGAGTCTCTCTAGAATTCTTATTTAAAAAATTATTCAAATCCTCAAAAAACATGCAAAATCTTTCAAAATCTCAACGATTTTGTAAATATCAGAAGGCCTAAGAAATCTCAATAAATCTTTCATCGTTGAAAAGTCAGAGATTATTAGAATCACAAAATCCCACGCCTTGTTTTTAGAGTGATTTTCCCTGGGAGGCATAAGAGCTTCTTTTACTTGTGCTGTTTTGTGCATATTCAAAATTTCATGATACATATTTCTACAGAATGTGTAAGAATATTGCTGGATCCAGACTCTTTTGTGGACTAGCTGAGAATTAACATACGATTTTACTGTAAAATATACAAATTCGACACATTTTTTATCCCACACCCCCACACCATTTAAGAATTAGCATGCAAAGTTTTTTAGTTAAATGCATGGAAAATCTTTGGCAACCTCTGGCAAGTTAAATTAGCGGAAGAGCCAAGTACAGTAGAGGCTCATCTAAATTTTTGCTTAGAAAGGAGAGGTTTAGTAGAGAGGAGGTTAAGATAATGGGGGCTAGATAGTGAGGGGCCTAGATAGAGAGGGAGCTATATAGAGATTTGACGGTAGATGAAACTCCAAGTGGCCAAAATAATGAACTCTTTCCCTACGTTTTTCAGATGGCTTTGGCGAATTCCAGTTTCATTTCAAAATGTTCACAGACAGCACCTACAGTACTGCACATACGAAATACCCAATCGAAGCGAAATTGACAGACAATTTGTACTTCGAAGCAAACACGACTGCCAATGATAATGATTTAGTGATTCTGATTGATCAGTGTTATGCAACACCTACCATGGATCGTAACAACGCACTCAAATACACTTTCATTGAGAACAGGTAAGCCTTGCCGATAATAGATCATAGTTAGTTCGATATTACAATTTTTAAGCATATATGCTGCTATGTTGCAAAGGAAAATTTATTTCTGCGGAGGAGGTATCGAAGTTCAATCTCCTACGCTACCTCCTCTATAGCTGTAAATGATGTTTTCCTCTGCAAAAGAGCAAAGCTGCAACAATCAAGCGCAGCTGCAGTGTCCAACCGCCCGTGGAATGATCTTACTCAGAATGATTGAAATTTCTGTGATAGTGATCGTTTCATTTGCTTGTCATTTTGAAATTCTGTACTTTGCAATCCCTGTCAAGAATCAGCAAGATTGATTTTCAGAAGTCAGAAGGCTTGCCATAATCGCTGTCTGCTAAATTGTTCTAAAAACAAGATAAAGAGGGATTGAGCTTGCTTGGATGGCCTCACGACTAAGTTCACTCCAGGTTCTCATTCCACGAAATGCGAACGCTTTTTGCCCATTACTAATTCCCCCTGCGATATCTCCTCCCCATTAGTCAATGTCATTAATTCTAAGCAATGTTGATATTTCCAATTAAAATTTTTTTTTAATTGATATGATTTATTACAACAAGAATGTTACTTTCTGCCATATAAATTCTCACTATACTACACCACAGGGACGATACCACGGGAAGCGAAAAGATAATGACTACCCCATGGCCAATAAGAAGACACGCAACATCAAACTAACAAACAACTAGGCTACACTACGATTTAAGAACTACTGGATAATGTGCTAGATTCCGTCTGAGATTAGATGTCTGGTCAGGGTTTCAAAGAAGTAAAATATAGTCGCGAGCTCAAGTCGTTCGTGATGCTGAAAGATGGTAGAACTGCCTGACATCTAATTCAAATTTGTATCCAGTCGCACCATTATCACACCATAATCTTTGTGAAGGATTGCAGTATCTGATAATATATTCTGACATTTCTAGATGTGCTTTGGAGGACAATGTCAAATTCGTGAAAGCAGAACGCAAGAAGCAAAGATTTAGCATGCAAGCATTCACTTTCATCCAACAAATTTCAACAGTCTACGTTCATTGTGTCGTATTCATGTGCAGAAAGTCTGCAACATCAGGACAATGTGTGAGTGGATGTGAAGGAAACAATATCAACAGAGCTCGTAGGGATCTTTCAAGCTACAGTGGTGCTGATAAGAAATCTTACTCCAAATACAAGTTACTGGATATTGGACCAATTCACAGGAAAAAACGTAGCATTGGTAAGCAAGGATAATATCACATTAAGCATCATCGTCCTGTCTTTAGATTTACAGCCTAATCAGCTGCAAAATTTCAAAATGTAACACTCATTGCGGAAAATGCCACTAGGTCATGAAGTTTCCACTACGAATGGTACTTATAATGTTTCTTAGTAGAGATGACAGATGTGACTTGTCAGTTTTCCTTTACGGTCAAAGAAGAAGAAGCGTACTATCAATGTTTTCGGAATGCAAGATACAATTGTATCTTTGTTGGATTTCTTCTCTTTGCCTGACAAAGTCCCTGAATAATCAATCTCCTTTATTTTTCAGGTATTGGAAACAGTGGTGCACCTAAAAGCAGTTCTCATTTCCAGAGCTGGACTATCGTCGGTTTGGTGGCCGGTGTTTTAGTCCTTGGTTTGGTCATCGCAGGAATGGTTGTAAAAATGAGAAGATCCAGACGTGGAAATAATATTCCAGTCAGTGAAGTCGTTGCTGAGTCACAACTAAAAGCTGATAGTGAAAATCTAATATAATCATGTGACGAATCATTATTAATGAGCATGAAACATTGATTCGTTGATTTGTCGAAGAGCATCTTAAACAACTGAATGCTTTTTTCATAACCATCACAATATCTCTCATTTCAATGAATTCTTCTGATGGATGGGCCTGAAAACTTTCCAGACGATTTATTGTTACTGTTTAATTTTCTGTTTCTTCTTTCAAATATCATTGCTCTGCAAATCTATCAGCATTGTTTTCTCTGTCTGCAACTCTGTACACTTACCAAAATCTCGAAAAGCTTGATTTCTGCCAAGGCCAAGTGAATGGGGAGGTGAAGTTGCGTTTTTCAGCGCCAAGAGCTGGGATCGCCGGGGGGGGGGGGTCATTTGATCACATTATGGTCGTGGACGTACCATCGATGATTCAAAAACATACCCATTCTTTATACCAACTTTTCGAAAAAGTGTACCAGACCTCATACCAATTTTTTGAAAATGTTTACCTGACCTTTATACCAAGTTTCGAAAAAATATATCTGACTTTATGTTTTTACCAAGTCTCGAAAATCTGTCCCGTTCCGTACACCAAAATTATGAAAATCAGTACAGTTCCTTATACCAGTATCTGGCAAATCGAAACACCTCTCGATGGCACATCCCCATACCCAAAAATATACCTCCTGTGTGGGATTGTAGAAGTAGAGAAGATTTAATCGAGTCTGCGACCCCTAGCAAGGACACTCAAGTGGTGGGGTTCTACGGGTTCTGCATGGTCTGGAACCCTCAACGTTCTGGCTGCAATGTCAGAGGAGTTAGGATTACACTACTCTCCCACATCTTCAGTTTGTTTTCTGATAGTTGACAATTTTTTAGCCATCATGTCTATTGGAAGGGATGTATCTGGTTTGGTTACATGGAAACCATGAATGCAAAGGCAGCTCGAACAAACCTTAGGCATGATTGTGTTTCGACCACATGTAAATGAAAAATTGCTTGTGCGAAATTAAGCTCTTCCCTTTCTTTCATCGGCTTACAGATATTGTCTGGTTTCATTTCTTCTGCACTCACTTGATCAACGAAAAAGTGGTTTTTACAATCCTCACACTATACGCACACATTCTCTTTTCAAGACCATCTAATAACAAAACCAGGGCAGTGGCAGAGAGATCATTTAACTTTTTATGAGGTGATTGGAAGCCACTTTCTGAGACGTTTCTAAAGAATTATCACAAGATCCTGTTTTGATGAAAAACTATGCAAGAAGTCTGCAAATGTAATGCAGTCTTAGCGCGGAAACATGATTTGTTGCGTTCATAGTTGTTACGTCTCTGTTGGATGGGATGAGAGATGAAAGAAAAACATAGGTATGAAGCCTTATAAGCGCTCAAGCGTCCCCCTTACACGTTTTTCTTTCGCCGCTCATAAAAGGGAACGCGCTTTACCATGCATTGTTGTTACTATCATCATTATCATTACTAATACAATAGAAATATGTTTGTACAAAAGTAGAAGTTGTGACCATGTCTCTTTAGATATCATGTCATATGATTTATGAATGACCTGTATTTGGGCAGATCCCGGCCAGACGTAGCCTGATGTATTTTGCATTTTTATTTTTGGACGCCTTGTATTCGCTTGTGAGCACCCTGTGGCCCTTCGTCACATGGGTAGATAAAAGCTCACTGCTTGGCAACATAAGAGAGACGCACAACAGATCAGATGCAAAAGACGAGGTATGACAACAGGAAGAACTTCAAGCAAAACGCACACTCACGAATATGAACGAAATCAAACTCACGCAACACTAACAAATTGAGAAGCGCATACGCTAGGAACAATTGGGATAGAAGCACATGTATTTGGAAGTCGAATGTATTGGATTAGTGATTATATCAAGAGTTCGTCATTGTATATAAGCTTAATTTCTTCGACTAACTCTAAGGCCTCCGGTTATCTTGTAGTAAAAGAACGCAGGAAACTGCCAAGCGCTTTGCTCCAGGCAAATATGGGAGCAAAGCAAATGCTTGCGACAAAAATACTTCATAGCCTGGCACCAGAGCCTAAATAAAGAGAAAAAAGAAAAAGAGAGAAGAAAGGCCTTTTCTACCAGAGCCTTTATTTATTTTCAATAGGCGCTGGTACCCAGGGTACTTTTCTTCTCTCTTTCTTTTTGAAAATCTTTATTAGGCTCTGGTACCAAGGGTAGGCCAGACGCCACCTTATCCGATCCGGTCCTTATCCTTCTTGGCCACCTTATCCGGTCGTGGTAATGGGACACCGCGACCATGTCGCCTCCCGTCACCTCGAATGTTTGGGGTTTGGGCGTGTGAAGCCCTGGATGCCATGCCTGTCATACTTTTGTTTTTGAGTTGACAGATCAAAGAAATCAGAAATCAATTAAATTAACAATCGCCGTAATCGACTATACTAACTACGTCAGTCTAGTCTAGTTTTTTGGATTAACTCCACTTCAACTGGAAGCGATTATTTGGAAATGGTAATAGTTGTTGTGGTTATATGATCAGTCCATCAAGAAGCGAAACTACGACGATTTAGTAAGACCAGCAATCGACCAATAACTGATCAGAAATCAGGAATCATGTGATTGCATGATTGCATAATATAATCGCTCGCAATCACGCACAAGTTCAAAGTTCAATAAGGGCTATTTGAAGACGAGGCAAAAACAGGGCTTCCTCAAAGCCGCCCCTGTCAAAAAAGATGACGACCGTAGAAAAGAAGTGTTACACTTTGGAAGAAATTAAAAAGCACAATGATGGCAAATCAACCTGGCTCATTATTCATGATAAAGTTTACGATGTTACAAGTTTCTTAGAAGAGGTATTCTTCGTTGTCTTATATGGTAGTTGGAAAGCCGGTCGCATCCCCCGCACACAACTTTCACGGATAGGGTAGGCCTTTATGTGGCTACCGACCCATCTTTTTAATTTTGCCGTGCTACATAAATTGTATGTAACAATGATTCCGTTTAATTCCCACGTTCAGCTTTCTCATTTTTACCAGAACATCAATTAATTCTCTGCAAACTTCACTTTCTATGATAGAATTAGCTCATAAAAAAATGCACATGCATTTGTGGCAAAAAATAGTTGTATGTACTAGGCTAGTCAAATCTTTCCTTTCTGCACAACCTGACAACAACTTTGGAGCCTGTCACATGAGCAAAGAATGCACAAGGTCTGTACTGTAGGACCAAATGCTAAAACTGATGATGTAAAAGCCAGTTTGCAGGTTAGGCCTTTTGTAAATTGTACAAACTGCCAGGGGCAATGCTCTACAAAGTTACTTAGTCTTAGGCCTGTACGTAGATGTGGATGGAAGCAGTCACAGATCTTCCCCGGATGCTACAAAGAATGCAAAACTAGGATGTACAATAAATAATCCCTTATGGTCAGATTCCAAATTGATGTATTGAGTGCCCCTGATATGACTAAACATGTTTTAGCATTTGCATCCATTACAGTATTCTTTACATTTTCTTACCTTAGCACCCTGGTGGAGAAGAAGTTTTGCTGGAACAAGCAGGTAATTTTTGGGTGACCCAATTTGCGCTTTCCTGATCTTATACAAGAAGATTCTCCTTACAGTACACTTACAAAGAATGATGTATATTTAGTTAAAGTGAGCTAATTTGACTGAATTGATCTAAGTGCATAATTTGTAACAATTACAAAATCCATTTATCATGAAATTTAGAACCCATTGTTTTTGAGATGTTATTTAGTCAGTGTGCAGAGAAGTATGTCTGTCAACTCTACGTGTTTAATCAACAGCTGTGATCTTCAATGTTACATTCTAAAGACAAACTATGGGCATATCACTCATCATTTTTGTATCCAGATATTTCACAAAGTTGTTTAATACTTAATGTCCGTAGTTGTAAAACATTTATCAGCCTTAATTTGACCATTGTCTTAGGTTCTGATGCGTCAGAGTCTTTTGAAGATGTTGGCCATTCAACTGATGCTAGAGATATTATGCAACAATATTATGTAGGAGAGCTTGCTGAGGTACAGTATACACCTGAATAGCAATTTTTTGTAAAGGGTGATGGTGTTAAAGATGAAAATAAAGAACTACTGTATGTATTAGCAAGGATGCATTCCATCCTGATGATCAATCTTAATGTAGTTTATTGAAGTATGTAATGCATTTTGATACAATGTTCCTTGCCACTATCTTTAGCACAATCATGTAAAAAAGTAGTATTATTGTGTGCAAGGCCTGTACTGTTAAGGTGAGATAGACTGAGCATACACGGCAGTTTTTGCAACACAAAAACCCACTACTTTTTCAAGTACATTTTGATCCTTTTTCTAATGACTTGGGGCAAAATCTTAATTCCTTAATGAATAGCATGAATTTAAATCTGGTTGAATTATATTTGCAGTAGCTAAAAATGTAGCTTGAAGCGGGGGGGGGGGGGGGTACTTGACCTAAATTTGTATGGGAATGTACCCACGAAAAAAATTTTTCACCCTGCTCCAGAATTTTTGCCCTCAAATGATACCCTGTTCTAGAAAAAATCAGTGAAAAGTATACTCAAAAACACAAAAATTTGACTAAATGATAACCCATTGTAACAAAATTGCCTCTTTTGACATGTTTTGACAACCTGCTCCAGAAAATTTGCCTTCTTTTGATATACCCTGTTCCAGAAAAAATAGGCGAAAACGATACCCTGAAAAACGGCACATCCCCGTCGGACAAATATACTAAGTACCCCCCCCCCCCGGGGCTTGAAGGTATATGTGTACATTTGATGAATTTTGACTGATGCAGAACATTTTATGAATTCTTTCCATGCTTATGAAATTGTTACTTTCTTCTTTACCTTTTATTTCTAGGAAGATAAATCACAGAAAATAGTAAAAAAGTCAACGGTAAGATCACTACAAGCTAATTAATTATGTATTGCTCCATATGGAACATGGTGTTTCTTGCCATTGTTAAGTATGATTGTTTAATAATAAAATGTGATTTTGAATTTGAATTTAAACACAGAACTAGATCTCTAATATGACTGCTTACTGTGCACACGTGCTGGTTTTAAAAAGCAGTTTTTCAGTAAATGATTTTGAGAATGATTGTTACTAGAAGTAAACAAACAACATTTATAGAAATAGGGTGAGTCTTGTCTAAACTTTAGCAGTTAGATTAGATAAATACTCCTTTCCCCGGATGAAATACAGATGAAGTAGTGTTTCATTTTGTTTCTACTTAGAATCCATTGGTAGTTTTGAGGAACATGATCAGCTAGCTTATCAAAACAGTTTGCTGGTCCTATCTTTGGCTTTGTTCACACCTCATGATATCTTTAGCCTGGAATAGAAGAATATTGGCAATTCTCCTTACTTTACCATGATGGGAGTTAAATATGTTTGTTTGAAAAGCTACTCCATCTGCTAATTTATAAAGCAGGGCCAATGGGTTGATTGGGACGGACATGTCTACCCCTTTTTCCTCAGGTTGGTATTTATTTCTAAGCAAAAACGATATAAAAATAATAGGTATACCTTCTGGCAATCTATTTTACCTCTTGTCCACCCCACCTTCTCAAAGCTGGCGCTGTCCTGCTAACTTATTGTATATATATGTGTCTAATTTTGTAGACAGGAGTGTACACTGATGTGAATGAATCTTCAAAGTAAGTGTAAAGTATTTTTCTTTCCATGTGTCCCAGGATGCTGCCAGATAGTTTCTGTTTTAAACTATAATCTTAGACGGTGTTCAAGCCATGCCAGCACATTGTGAAAACAGTCAAAAATGTGATGATAGCAATATTTGAGCTAGGGTTCACACAATACTAGAACAATTTGAAAACGGTAGGAATTCTGATGGTAAAATACTCGTTGCAAGACTTTGATGCCAAAGAAATGTACTGTACCTACACTCTAAGAATCTATCAGTCTCATTCAAAAAGCATTGAAAAATGTTCTGTTTGATCATTTTTTGAGTGTTCACATGATGCCATTTCCAAAACGTGCCGGTTGCAGTTCTGATTTCAAAATCTACCATTTTCAAAATCTGCCGGCAAAAAATGTGCCATTTTTGTGTGAATGGGAGATGTATCTGTCACATTTGTCACCATTTTCAAAATGTGCCAGCATCATGTGAACGCAGTCTTAGATTGATTACTGAAACAAAATATTTTTCTTATGACAAGAAAAAGAGAAATTGAAATGCTTGGTTGGCTATGGCTAACAATTACCTCTGGTTGAAACACAACTATGCTGACCAGTAACAAGAATCTTGTGAATGACAAAGCTAAGAATTTAAACAATTCGACAAATTCATTTGATTTCATTTATATACTACATTTCATGACCTCTTTAAATCCTTTAAGAAATCTGTTATTACACAGTAGTTTGAAACTTTGAGCAATGACTGCAATGCCATAATTTGTCATGGACAAAATCATTCTTGACAAAATTTACAGTCCACTCATTTTTGTTTTTTGATATTCTTTGTGTACATATTATTCGTAAATTTATTCATTTTGTTGCAGCAGCCCCTTGATGTTTGTTGCTGTATCAGTCATTATTGGAATATGTGCAGTTGCTTTTCTTTACCTGAAGCAGTAACCGTCAATAAATTGTCAGATGCTGACTTCATGAACATTAACACATGATCTGTCTACCCAGTCATCCTCCCTTTGTGACTTGCAATATGAGGTGTATGAATATTTTTTATTTTTAACTGTTATTAAAGTAATACCTTTCATGAGAATACACATTGCTTATATTACAGAAATATATATCATTTAAGTGCCATAATGGTTTTGGCGTCTCATGTTAAATACATTTAAGTCTTTGTAAGCCTCCCAAAATTGATGTTTTCACCCTGGGTAAATATTCCTCAAAGTGTTTGAATTCTCAGTTGATTGTACTGATTGAACTATCAAACAGGAACACAGAAAACTGATTAATTGAAAATTGAAAGCTGATTGAAAACTTGATAATTTGAAGACAATGGTCACTGTAAAAAAAGAGACAGTACTATGAAAGTCACTGCTGACAATCCAATAAATTAAGACATTCCAATATGATATAAGATTCCAATATAACATATACACAAAAATTTTGATTAGGCCATAATTAGTTGGCTATTCTTAAACTGTTCCTCACCAAGAAGAGATGAAATGTTCAGGGGTGAAACAGCATAAAATCACAGTAGTTAGGGTATCACAAGCTCTCATTGGCTTTGTTGAGAATCTGATGATAAAGCAATTACAGGAAAACACATGTTGTTGATTACATGCTATACTGGTTTGCATTGATTGACACGCTTAACTTACAAGGTCCCTCTCTTTCTTTGGATTGCTTTGCCTAAATTACAGTACCTATTCACTCCTAGTTGTTATTATTTCTATGTAACTCCCCTCTTCTCACTTCATAATCTGCTTCCTTGTTTTTCTTTTCTCTTGTTTCATACTTTTTCTTATATTGATCCTCAAGTTTTGATAATGGGTTCACCAACTAAAGTTGAAGAATGATTATCCCCGTCTTCTGGTTTTTACTACAAAGACATGCATGTTCTCTGATAAAACAATGAATGGTCACAAAAAGGCAAAATCCAATCCTCAACCACCACTTTGCCATACCTTTGATAGATTTGTTGGGCTTTGTGAGGGTGAATGATTCTTGGATATATACCTTGCTTCCAGTAGTACTTTTAATTTTGAGGCAAACGTGGCAACTTTTTGTTTATAATTGTCAGTATGATATTTGTGGTACTATGAATAGACTTGGAGATTTCTCCATGCAGCTAATTACTTGGTTTGACTATCTTTTCGTAGCTTAATTAATTAATTTCACTTAGAATGTTATTGTTTAGATAATTAGATACTTAGAAATGGAATTACCTCATAAGCAAAGCTATAGACATGCTAGTTCTAACGATTTAATTGCCAGCTTAATAGTGTTATCAAGGGGAGTTTGAACTACACTTTTTATGCTTAGAATCCCATGGAGAATTGCTTAGTTATTGCTTTCGTAATGTTTTACAAGAGTGGGCATCTTCTAGTCTAATGTGTAAATTCTGATCACTTTGGTACACTCTCAGTGGTATACGCAAAGGTAACAACTCATTCCAGGAAGCCGTCCTCAGACTTAGTACATTTTCGTAGGTTCACTCTTCACGTGATAGATGTATACCGAAAAGTGTATACTGCTAGAACTACGATTCATGATCTAACTGTAGGTTGAGAAGACTCCATAGAGGACCCAAGCTATCTGATCAGAAAAGCCGACGCTAGAGTACTTCAAAATTCAAGGCAATTAGAAGAATTTCCCTTAATACAGAACGTGTAAAGGCTTATCGCAATAATTTCCTTGTGTAGAAACAAATCAGATCCTGTAAATCTCCTCAAAATTGCGAAAATCAGGATAGGGCTCGCATCTTTGCAAAACTTTACAATTAGATGTGTAAAACGTAATTGCCAAATTCTTTGATCTAAGTAGATCGAAGGGAGTAAGTCTCTCGCGGTAATTTCAGTAAGGGCATTTTTATATCGCCATTGTTTAAGCAATTAAAACGTTTCTATGTTTTATGGAAGGTTACGAACCAGGGGAGGTGTTCGAAGCGTTGACAAAGATTAAAAGCGGCATAAAGTGTAAACTGCTTGAGGAAAGTTAAGATAACCAACACAAGAAACCAAGGGTGTTAGGACACGGATGTTTTGATTGATTATTTATTTACTCTCGAGTACCGAATAAACGGGGGGGGTGAGAATAATCGGGGGGGTTGGAAATGGTTTGATTTAACAATGATCAGGGAGGTTGGAATAATCGGGGGGGTGCTTGTAGAAATAGAAAATAGCCCTTTTCTTAGGTAAACTTGTATCTGTTATATATCTATGTGCATATTGATGTTACTGATGCATATACTTTTGAACTTTTGTTCTGTTTAAGCACTACTTGAGACTTTTTCTTGCGTTTATACAGAAATTATGTCTAATATCATTTCATTTTCCAAAAATTAATGAAAGGGGGGTTGGAATAAGAGCGGGGTGGTTGGAAAATTTTTCAAAAATTAATAAGCGGGGGGTGACGATTATTCGGTACACGAGAGTACCTTAGAAATACAGAAATACAACGGAGATCTATTCGAAAAACACGGAAATACAAGGGAGCTCTATTCGAACAACTTGAGACCGGTTAGGCCTAACCACGCTCAGTTGAAGATGAAACAGAACAGAAAACAAGACAACAAAATAAGACATAAGGATCAAAACAAGGTAACCAAATGATCAATCGAAACATCCGTGTCCTAACACCCTTGGTGCAAAGCGAAAGCGAGCGATGTCTCCCTTAATGTCGGTTTCAAATCGAGGTTAACATTAAATTTGAACATTTTCAAAATGGCGCTCAACAGCAACATCACGAAACTTCTTGGCCACACAAAGAAAAGGCTTCCTGCACTGTATTCTTGCATAAATTGCAGCAAATATGCTTCATCCATGGCTGGTATGTATGAGCTGTGGTATAAATCCCACATTCATCATGGAAAATGTGTTCTAAGAGTGTTTTGAGCCTTTAGATGCAAAAAGATTGGTTTTAATTTTTAAGGCCCAACAAATTCTTCTGCAGGAAAAAGAGACAAATTTTGCACACCAAAGTTAAACTTCTTCATAATTATGCCCGAAAACTAATGGTGCCAGCCACTAAGGTGGACCAAGGCAAGGCCAGGGCCAGACTGGAAAATTTGCACTGGCTGCACACGCAAAATCACAATAGACCTCTTAGCTATTCTACAAAAGAGCCTGGATCGAGTGATGTTTTATACAATTTTATATGCGAGGCTCGATAGAGTGGCGTTAGAGCTTCAATCGCAATTATGCACATTTGAAAGTTGCACAAATTGTGATGAAATATCGTTCGATCCACATTCGTTGTGAGAATAGCTAAAAGGACAAGGTCTATATCTTCTTGCACACACAGGAGCAGAGACTGTTTTTAACCTGAGCCACGCAGTTGGCAATAAACAATGGATCTATTGTCTTAGTCTATTGTTTTCAACCACAAGTTTTTGGCACAGTCTTATTTAGGCCATCTCAACTTGCCTGTGCAGGATGCAAACCTTCCAGTCTGGGCCAAGGGGAGCGAAGCCCCCATGCAGGAAGATTTTCCAGACCACACCCTTTTTGAGCCTGGGAAACAGCCTCTCTTTTGCTAAGAAATGCCCTTTCTTTTTGTTTGTAAAATTCAGAACCTTTGACAATAACCTTTGACCCCTTTGACAATTTCATGCAAAACTCTTTTTGTGTGCACCCATGTGCAAATTTGTTGGTTTTGTGACTGACATAGAAGAATTGTCCACAGAAAAATTTCTGGCTCACCCGGTAGAAAAGTTTAGTCCACAGAGAAGTTTTTGTTACAATCATTGATGTACATTTTATTCTTTTCTGTGCATCAAGAAGGCTCAAGATTTTTGTACAGTATGCTAGGTGATTAGCTGGAGTGCTTTTTTATTTTGTTCTTGAAAATCAGCTGCAAGGTTTCAAATTTGCTAATCTGATCTATTGATGAAAACTTTCCTTGAAGTTATCACTGTTTTCAGCCACCCCATAAAATAAAGCTTTTTAATCAAATTTTGAAGGAGGGAGGAACAGAGCCTCCAACTTGTTAACTGAAAATTTATTTGTTTGGCAGGTAATAAGATTTTAATTGATGAACATTTGCAAAAGCTTGAAGTGGCAAAAACAGGAAAAGAGATTCGTCAACATAGAAAAGCCATTCTGAAAATAGTAAGGACAGATCCTTTGGTTGAAAAGTCTGCAAGAGAACAGCAATGTAAGTAGAAAATTTATCTGAATTCATCTTTATACAATTTATAAGTCAGTTTTGGACACACTGGATTTTCACTTGAATTATGATTGCTTGATCATTGCTTCAATATACAGTTTAGTTAATGTATGAATACCAGCAAAAACTCGTTCCACTGTTCCATAGTCTTGCACAAGAAAAGTTTTCAAGTGGTTTACAGGTACCAGTTGTATGGACATTGATTGTACTGTAAGTGCATGAAATTAAAATTTCAGGTTACTGTATTTGATATTGGGATTACTTGAACACTTTCCAGCTGTCTTTCCAGGTCTTAATTGAAAGGATATCAAGGAATTTGTTGTTGCAATCATGTTTATACAAAACATTGGGTGTCAGGCAAATTCATTTAATGCTACAGTCAACCAGCATTTCATTCAATGAGCTGAAAGCAAATTTTTGATGAAATGTTGGATGCGTTTGATCACCCATGTAGGGTTATCCAACATTTGCAAAAGGATTTTGAATGAAGTTTGATTGAGATCAAAATTAGATTTTTGTTTTCAAATGTTGGATGCAATGTTGGATGCATCTGACTGTTTCGTCCAACATTTTGCCTAACATTTCATTTGTGACCATGGCCACAACTACTTGAAAAGTTGAAATTTTGTCATATGAGCACCATTTTCAACCTATGTCAGCATTGAATTTTTACAGTGATTCTTGCGTTTGCTTTACAAGTCTTATTTGTCACTTTACACATGTTGCTGTTTAGGCAAATAATGATTCATGAATTTTACTAGCGATATTGGATGCAATGTTGGATGCATTGTTAAATTAAGTTAATTTTGAATGCATTTGACCAAAAAAGTTTGAATTTGCAAAGAGCAAAAGTGGTAGAATATCCTAGTCAAATTGATGCCTTACTTAAAGAAACAATTTTGTGTCTATTGTTGCCTTTGTTCTATCTATAGAGAAGCTTTTTTATACCATACACACTCCCTTTTAAGGTATAATGTCTTTATCTAATGTTTGCCAAACAAATGCGTTTTTTCACTGTTTCTTGTCAATACCTCCAATATTTGGCATGATCAGCACCCCAAGATAAGTCACATGAGACTAAAATCTTTTTTTATTATCCTTTTATTTTAGTGCTTGTTCCATTAGATGCTGTAAGAGAAGAATGGTCAAGGACTAGAGGACTGAAAGAAGTTGCTTATCTTGCTAAATATTATGAACTCTTTAGAGATATATTTAATGGGACAGAATTCATCCCAAAAGTCTGCTTGGATGTCAGTTTTGAAAATAAAGGTGTTTTTAGAGGAAATTTAATAGCACCATCAGAGGTATATTGACCTTTTATTTTGTTATAATTCAGCTATGTCAGAATCCAGTTTGAAAAGTTTAGTTGGTTGATGCATAGATGTTCTACTTATTTTGAAAATCCATCATTTATCGGAAAATCTTCTTGCTTAGTGCAAGAGTCAATTTCCTCCTAAGTAGCAGTCTGAAAGTTTGGTCTGGTATCGAAATTCATGTTAAATACTATTGATTTTAAAAGTTGCCAGTTTCTATAGCAAATAGTTCTTTTCAAAAACTTTATTTGTATTTCAAGTGCACAAAGTGTCAAACTATTATTGAGCAGTGAGACCTGTAAACAGAAATATCATGGAGTGTTTTGCTTGTTTTTATCTTCATGTGTGTGTTAAAGGCATTTTCCAGTCAGTGGAATTTTCTTAGTGGGCAGAAATTGTATTGGTTACAAGAGAAAAATAACCCTGAAGTTGAATAGACAGTTAAAACTGGGGATCTTTCTATTTTGTAAATCCTTTCAGCTTGGAAAAGTCCATTGACTAGAAATCAGCCAGTCAATTTGAATAAGATCTGAAAAATTATACAGGCTGCTGAGTAATGGTGCAGCAATAGAGACTTAATCCAAATTTCCAGAAATTTGACAAGTTGAATTTGTATTTAGTAGGGAAGGTTATCTTGCAGTGTATCCAGAAACCACAAATCAAATTCACATCTCATGAAGACAAATACAACTCACTTGTTTTGGTGAATCCTGAAGGATGCTATCCAAGTAAAAATGCAGAAATCTTGCACTGGATGGTGTAAGTTCCATTTTATTCTTGAGCTTCTTAGAATATTCTAATTTCAACAAGATGCTTAACTGTTTCCCTCCTCTTTTAATGTTAGTGCAAAGATGAGCAGGGATTTATAGTGTTGCCGCCAGGAGAGCAAAGCTAAATGTTCATTGATTGTAGATAGAGGTGATGATCTTCTTTCGTCTCTTTTGAACTTTTTCCACTGTTTATCTCTGTAGAATAGTCTCTCAAAAAATGAGCTGAGCTCTTGCAGGGGAAAACTTGAAAAAACTGAGCAGAGCTCTTGTGCTGGAAAATTCAGGTTTTGACAGTTCAAGGGATAAATATCAAATTAGACAGCTAAGGTTTGAAAGTAAGGGCTTTGTGAATTGTTGTCTCTTGGTACAGTAGGTTACTTGCTTAATCTAAGCAAAGGGATTTACTGTATCAGAGGTTGTGCTCCACGAATCGTTGTAATCCGAGCTACAGTCCATCGTACATTGCCTGAGGTTTCTTTTTGCTGTAAATGCCTGAGTATTGAAAGGAAGTATAGCCATGCCATTCAAAATTTCCAACAATCACTACTTTTTACTTCCGCAGCATCAACATTCCTGGTAACAAAGTTGAAGAAGGGAAAGAGCTGAGTTATATTCCACCATTACCATGGAAAGGAAGTGGGTTTCATCGATTTTGCTTTGCTCTGTTTGAACACAATGATGTCATTGACGACAGTGTTTTGGAAGAAGCACAAGGAAAGAGGTATGCATAATAACCACTTTATACCGGATGTCTCGAAAAGTACTCTTGTTTTGAAGCATCATAAATTATGTTACAAGGTGATCCTCAATTTCCATCTTTCTTGGTACACACAGTAGATCAAAGAGCAAATTATTTTCCAGGCACGGCTGATCTTATGGTTGGTTTTAAAATTAGTAAATTTAGCTCTTCTAAGTGCTGTCTGGTTTTGAAGTATACTGTAACAGTCACTGATGATTACCATCGTAATACTTTTTGCATATTGAAGTGAATGACCTGAGATATATAGCGCTTCTCTACAACTAGGACAAAGAAAAGCCAAATCCCTGTACTGTTTTCTTTGACCTTGCTTTCTTTCGCCACGAGCTGGATTACTAAATACAATAGGCTATTTATAAACCTAATACAATCTCAACTTTTAACTCAGGTTATTCACTTTAAGCTTCTAGGTTGGTCGTAAATGTCCAAAAAATGGAAACTACAGTATAACTGAATACATTCATTGCCCATACACCCAATCACACATTACGTGCATCTAGCGGTGGACTCAGAAAATGTATCCATGGTTTGAAAAATCGTACCGCAAAACCCATCTTCCAAACCTTTTTAGTGGTAAAATATCATTTTCCTTAATACACATAGAACAGTGAAGATTGAATCCTACGGTAAAATGTGGTATGAATTTTGTGCAATTGTGAGGTCCTCAATAATTGTATTGTCATTTCTGCAGAATGGAGTTCAAAACAGCAGACTTTGCAAACGATTTGGAGCAAGATTTAACTCCTATTGGACTTGGTTGGTTTCAAACACAGTGGGATGAATCAGTTTCACAAAGTGCTAAAGCTTTAGGTATGTTAGAAGCTTCATTTGAGCAGGACTTGATTGAAGGCACACTGTCGTGGCTAGCCGTGATATCGAGATCATTTTACAAAACACCCGCACTGTCAATGATGACCAAGACCAAGCCTTGGTGCTCTTGGATCATATTTGGTTTCGAGGCTAATGGGAGTCAGATCGTTTAAGTTACTAAAGCTTGCCTGATGTTATTCTTTTTATTGTCTTATTTCCCCAATTAGCGTCGCGACGTTGTGCCTTGAAATGATCTTTTTTGCAATTTTGTTGAAAGAAGAATTAATCATGATCTTTATGTGCCGAATGCAAGGACAGACAAGGAGAACCTAGTCATATCAAAGCAAGTGGGAATTACGCATCATTTCCCCCACATTTTTTGAAGAGCTATGTTTAAGAAAACGAGTGGCAATTCATCAATCACTGATTTGCTTAGTTTTGAACTCGATATTGAATCTTGTAGGTATTTAGAAAATTTTACACCGTGGAAAGTAATTGAAAGTCTTTTTTCGTATTTTGACTTTAACGCTGATTAGAACAAATATTTAGAATGATTTCAGGCTGAGTCGCAAGATTAAAGCTTGTTCATCGGCTTTTACCTGTACGATTTTTTTTCCTTTGCAGGTATCTTTGAGCCAATTTTTGAATGGGAAAAGTTTAAATCACCTAAAGAACTTCGGTTGGAAACCAAACGCAAATTAAGAAGCAACAAACTTCGAATTAAATATACAGATGATGATATCTTGAGTACCTAATATTCCACATTTGTTAACATTTTGTATCTATGTTTTCGTCCGATCTTTTCCTTTGTCGTCAACGGAATGTACAGCTGATCTTCAAAGTGCTTATTTTCAACGATTTTCAACTGGCCTATTTTTAGCCAAAAAGTACTGTTATAGACTTTGCCTTTTAAGTAAAATAGGCCGATTTTGACAAGGCCTACTTTTAGTCAAAACGTAAGGCTATAGCCTTTGCTTTTTCGGTAAAATAGGCCGAATTTAAAAATGCCGATTTTCAGCGAAAGAGTAAGGCTATAGACTTTGCTTTTTCTGTAAAATAGGCCGAATTTGAAAATGCTAGTTTTCATCCAAAGAGTAAGGCTATAGACTTTGCTTTTTCGGTAAAATAGGCAAAATTTGAAAATGCTGATTTTCAGCCAAAGAGTAAGGCTATAGACTTTGCTTTTTCTGTAAAATAGGCCAAATTTGAAAATGCTAGTTTTCATCCAAAGAGTAAGGCTATAGACTTTGCTTTTTCGGTAAAATAGGCCGAATTTGAAAATGCTGATTTTCAGCCAAAGAGTAAGGCTATAGACTTTGCTTTTTCTCTAAAATAGGCCGAATTTGAAAATGCTAGTTTTCATCCAAAGAGTAAGGCTATAGACTTTGCTTTTTCGGTAAAATAGGCCAAATTTGAAAATGCTGATTTTCAGCCAAAGAGTAAGGCTATAGACTTTGCTTTTCTGTAAAATAGGCCGAATTTGAAAATGCTAAATTTCATCCAAAGAGTAAGGCTATAGACTTTGTTTTTTCGGTAAAATAGGCCGAATTTGAAAATGCTAGTTTTCATCCAAAGAGTAAGGCTATAGACTTTGCTTTTTCTGTAAAATAGGCCGAATTTGAAAATGCTGATTTTCAGCCAAAGAGTAAGGCTATAGACTTTGCTTTTTCGGTAAAATAGGCCGAATTTGAAAATGCTAGTTTTCAGCCAAAGAATAAGGCTATAGACTTTGCTTTTTCGGTAAAATAGGCCGAATTTGAAAATGCTAGTTTTCAGCCAAAGAGTAAGGCTATAGACTTTGCTTTTTCTGTAAAATAGGCCGAATTTGAAAATGCTGATTTTCAGCCAAAGAGTAAGGCTATAGACTTTGCTTTTTCTGTAAAATAGGCCGAATTTGAAAATGCTAGTTTTCATCCAAAGAGTAAGGCTATAAACTTTGTTTTTTCTGTAAAATAGCCCGAATTTGAAAATGCTGATTTTCAGCCAAAGAGTAAGGCTATAGACTTTGCTTTTTCTGTAAAATAGGCCGAATTTGAAAATGCTGATTTTCAGCCAAAGAGTAAGGCTATAGACTTTGCTTTTTCTGTAAAATAGGCCAAATTTGAAAATGCTAGTTTTCATCCAAAGAGTAAGGCTATAGACTTTGTTTTTTCGGTAAAATAGGCCGAATTTGAAAATGCTAGTTTTCATCCAAAGAGTAAGGCTATAGACTTTGCTTTTTCTGTAAAATAGCCCGAATTTGAAAATGCTGATTTTCAGCCAAAGAGTAAGGCTATAGACCTTGCTTTTTCGGTAAAATGGGCCGGATTTGAAAATGCTAGTTTTCATCCAAAGAGTAAGGCTATAGACTTTGTTTTTTCGGTAAAATAGGCCGAATTTGAAAACGCTGATTTTCAGCCAAAGAGTAAGGCTATAGACTTTGCTTTTTCTGTAAAATAGGCCGAATTTGAAAATGCTGATTTTCAGCCAAAGAGTAAGGCTATAGACTTTGCTTTTTCTGTAAAATAGGCCGAATTTGAAAATGCTGATTTTCAGCCAAAGAGTAAGGCTATAGACTTTGCTTTTTCTGTAAAATAGGCCGAATTTGAAAATGCTGATTTTCAGCCAAAGAGTAAGGCTATAGACTTTGTTTTTTCGGTAAAATAGGCCGAATTTGAAAATGCTGATTTTCAGCCAAAGAGTAAGGCTATAGAATTTGCTTTTTCTGTAAAATAGGCCGAATTTGAAAATGCTAGTTTTCATCCAAAGAGTAAGGCTATAGACTTTGCTTTTTCGGTAAATAGGCCGAATTTGAAAATGCTGATTTTCAGCCAAAGAGTAAGGCTATAGACCTTGCTTTTTCGGTAAAATGGGCCGGATTTGAAAATGCTAAATTTCATCCAAAGAGTAAGGCTATAGACTTTGCTTTTTCGGTAAATAGGCCGAATTTGAAAATGATGATTTTCAGCCAAAGAGTAAGGCTATAGACTTTGCTTTTTCGGTAAAATAGGCCGAATTTGAAAATGCTGATTTTCATCCAAAGAGTAAGGCTATAGACCTTGCTTTTTCGGTAAAATGGGCCGGATTTGAAAATGCTAAATTTCATCCAAAGAGTAAGGCTATAGACTTTGTTTTTTCGGCAAAAAAGGTCGTTTTTTAAAACGCCTACTTTTGGTCAAAACATAAGGCTATAACCTTTACTTTTTCGGTAAAATAGGCCGAACTTGAAAATGCTAGTTTTCATCCAAAGAGTAAGGCTATAGACTTTGTTTTTTCGGCAAAAAAGGTCGTTTTTTAAAACGCCTACTTTTAGTCAAAACGTAAGGCTATAACCTTAACTTTTTCGGTAAAATAGGCCGAATTTGAAAATGCTAAATTTCATCCAAAGAGTAAGGCTATAGACTTTGTTTTTTCGGCAAAAAAGGTCGTTTGTTAAAACGCCTACTTTTAGTCAAAACGTAAGGCTATAACCTTTACTTTTTCGGTAAAATAGGCCGAATTTGAAAATGCTAGTTTTCTTCCAAAGAGCAAGGCTATAGACTTTGCTTTTTCGGTAAAATAGGCCGAATTAGAAAATGCTGATTTTCAGCCAAAGAGTAAGGCTATAGACTTTGCTTTTTCTGTAAAATAGGCCGAATTTGAAAATGCTATTTTTCATCCAAAGAGTTTCATCCAAAGACTTTGTTTTTTCGGCAAAAAAGGCCGAATTTGGAAATGCTAATTTTCAGCCAAAGAGTAAGGCTATAGACTTTGCTTTTTCGGCAAAAAAGGCCGAATTTGAAAATGCTAGTTTTCATCCAAAGTGTAAGGCTATAGACTTTGCTTTTTCTATAAAATAGGCCAAATTTGAAAATGCTAATTTTCAGCCAAAGAGTAAGGCTATAGACTTTACTTTTTCGGTAAAATAGGCCGAATTTGAAAATGCTAGTTTTCATCCAAAGAGTAAGGCTATAGACTTTGCTTTTTCGGCAAAAAAGGCCGAATTTGAAAATGCTAGTTTTCATCCAAAGAGTAAGGCTATAGACTTTGCTTTTTCTATAAAATAGGCCGAATTTGAAAATGCTAATTTTCAGCCAAAGAGTAAGGCTATAGACTTTGTTTTTTCGGCAAAAAAGGCCGAATTTGAAAATGCCAATTTTCAGCCAAAGAGTAAGGCTATAGACTTTGTTTTTTTCGGCAAAAAAGGCCGAATTTGAAAATGCTAGTTTTCATCCAAAGAGTAAGGCTATAGACTTTGCTTTTTTCTGTAAAATAGGCCGAATTTGAAAATGCTAATTTTCAGCCAAAGAGTAAGGCTATAGACCTTGCTTTTTCGGTAAAATAGGCCGAATTTGAAAATGCTGATTTTCAGCCAAAGAGTAAGGCAATAGACTTTGCTTTTTCGGTAAAATAGGCCGAATTTAAAAATGCTGATTTTCAGCCAAAGAGTAAGGCTATAGACTTTGTTTTTTCGGTAAAATAGGCCGAATTTGAAAATGCTGATTTTCAGCCAAAGAGTAAGGCTATAGACTTTGCTTTTTCTGTAAAATAGGCCGAATTTGAAAATGCTGATTTTCAGCCAAAGAATAAGGCTATAGACTTTGCTTTTTCGGTAAAATAGGCCGAATTTGAAAATGCTGATTTTCAGCCAAAGAGTAAGGCTATAGACTTTGCTTTTTCTGTAAAATAGGCCGAATTTGAAAATGCTGATTTTCAGCCAAAGAGTAAGGTTATAGACTTTGCTTTTTCTGTAAAATAGGCCGAATTTGAAAATGCTGATTTTTAGCCAAAGAGTAAGGCTACAGACTTTGCTTTTTCGGTAAAATAGGCCGAATTTGAAAATGCTGATTTTCAGCCAAAGAGTAAGGCTATAGACCTTGCTTTTTCGGTAAAATAGGCCGAATTTGAAAATGCTAGTTTTCATCCAAAGAGTAAGGCTATAGACTTTGCTTTTTCTGTAAAATAGGCCGAATTTGAAAATGCTAATTTTCAGCCAAAGAGTAAGGCTATAGACTTTGCTTTTTCGGTAAAATAGGCCGAATTTGAAAATGCTGATTTTCAGCCAAAGAGTAAGGCTATAGACCTTGCTTTTTCGGTAAAATAGGCCGAATTTGAAAATGCTAGTTTTCATCCAAAGAGTAAGGCTATAGACTTTGTTTTTTCGGCAAAAAAGGTCGTTTGTTAAAACGCCTACTTTTAGTCAAAACGTAAGGCTATAACCTTTACTTTTTCGGTAAAAAAAGGCCGAATTTGAAAATGCTAGTTTTCTTCCAAAGAGCAAGGCTATAGACTTTGCTTTTTCGGTAAAATAGGCCGAATCAGAAAATGCTGATTTTCAGCCAAAGAGTAAGGCTATAGACTTTGCTTTTTCTGTAAAATAGGCCGAATTTGAAAATGCTATTTTTCATCCAAAGAGTTTCATCCAAAGACTTTGTTTTTTCGGCAAAAAAGGCCGAATTTGGAAATGCTAATTTTCAGCCAAAGAGTAAGGCTATAGACTTTGCTTTTTCGGCAAAAAAGGCCGAATTTGAAAATGCTAGTTTTCATCCAAAGTGTAAGGCTATAGACTTTGCTTTTTCTATAAAATAGGCCAAATTTGAAAATGCTAATTTTCAGCCAAAGAGTAAGGCTATAGACTTTACTTTTTCGGTAAAATAGGCCGAATTTGAAAATGCTAGTTTTCATCCAAAGAGTAAGGCTATAGACTTTGCTTTTTCGGCAAAAAAGGCCGAATTTGAAAAAGCTAGTTTTCATCCACAGAGTAAGGCTATAGACTTTGCTTTTTCTATAAAATAGGCCGAATTTGAAAATGCTAATTTTCAGCCAAAGAGTAAGGCTATAGACTTTGTTTTTTCGGCAAAAAAGGCCGAATTTGAAAATGCCAATTTTCAGCCAAAGAGTAAGGCTATAGACTTTGTTTTTTTCTGTAAAATAGGCCGAATTTGAAAATGCTAATTTTCAGCCAAAGAGTAAGGCTATAGACCTTGCTTTTTCGGTAAAATAGGCCGAATTTGAAAATGCTGATTTTCAGCCAAAGAGTAAGGCTATAGACTTTGCTTTTTCGGTAAAATAGGCCGAATTTAAAAATGCTGATTTTCAGCCAAAGAGTAAGGCTATAGACTTTGTTTTTTCGGTAAAATAGGCCGAATTTGAAAATGCTGATTTTCAGCCAAAGAGTAAGGCTATAGAATTTGCTTTTTCTGTAAAATAGGCCGAATTTGAAAATGCTGATTTTCAGCCAAAGAATAAGGCTATAGACTTTGCTTTTTCGGTAAAATAGGCCGAATTTGAAAATGCTGATTTTCAGCCAAAGAGTAAGGCTATAGACTTTGCTTTTTCTGTAAAATAGGCCGAATTTGAAAATGCTGATTTTCAGCCAAAGAGTAAGGCTATAGACTTTGCTTTTTCTGTAAAATAGGCCGAATTTGAAAATGCTGATTTTTAGCCAAAGAGTAAGGCTACAGACTTTGCTTTTTCGGTAAAATAGGCCGAATTTGAAAATGCTGATTTTCAGCCAAAGAGTAAGGCTATAGACCTTGCTTTTTCGGTAAAATAGGCCGAATTTGAAAATGCTAGTTTTCATCCAAAGAGTAAGGCTATAGACTTTGCTTTTTCTGTAAAATAGGCCGAATTTGAAAATGCTAATTTTCAGCCAAAGAGTAAGGCTATAGACTTTGCTTTTTCGGTAAAATAGGCCGAATTTGAAAATGCTGATTTTCAGCCAAAGAGTAAGGCTATAGACCTTGCTTTTTCGGTAAAATAGGCCGAATTTGAAAATGCTAGTTTTCATCCAAAGAGTAAGGCTATAGACTTTGCTTTTTCTGTAAAATAGGCCGAATTTGAAAATGATGATTTTCAGCCAAAGAGTAAGGCTATAGACTTTGCTTTTTCGGTAAAATAGGCCGAATTTGAAAATGCTGATTTTCATCCAAAGAGTAAGGCTATAGACCTTGCTTTTTCGGTAAAATGGGCCGGATTTGAAAATGCTAAATTTCATCCAAAGAGTAAGGCTATAGACTTTGTTTTTTCGGCAAAAAAGGTCGTTTTTTAAAACGCCTACTTTTAGTCAAAACATAAGGCTATAACCTTTACTTTTTCGGTAAAATAGGCCGAACTTGAAAATGCTAGTTTTCATCCAAAGAGTAAGGCTATAGACTTTGTTTTTTCGGCAAAAAAGGTCGTTTTTTAAAACGCCTACTTTTAGTCAAAACGTAAGGCTATAACCTTAACTTTTTCGGTAAAATAGGCCGAATTTGAAAATGCTAAATTTCATCCAAAGAGTAAGGCTATAGACTTTGTTTTTTCGGCAAAAAAGGTCGTTTGTTAAAACGCCTACTTTTAGTCAAAACGTAAGGCTATAACCTTTACTTTTTCGGTAAAATAGGCCGAATTTGAAAATGCTAGTTTTCTTCCAAAGAGCAAGGCTATAGACTTTGCTTTTTCGGTAAAATAGGCCGAATTAGAAAATGCTGATTTTCAGCCAAAGAGTAAGGCTATAGGCTTTGCTTTTTCTGTAAAATAGGCCGAATTTGAAAATGCTATTTTTCATCCAAAGAGTTTCATCCAAAGACTTTGTTTTTTCGGCAAAAAAGGCCGAATTTGGAAATGCTAATTTTCAGCCAAAGAGTAAGGCTATAGACTTTGCTTTTTCGGCAAAAAAGGCCGAATTTGAAAATGCTAGTTTTCATCCAAAGTGTAAGGCTATAGACTTTGCCTTTTCTATAAAATAGGCCAAATTTGAAAATGCTAATTTTCAGCCAAAGAGTAAGGCTATAGACTTTACTTTTTCGGTAAAATAGGCCGAATTTGAAAATGCTAGTTTTCATCCAAAGAGTAAGGCTATAGACTTTGCTTTTTCGGCAAAAAAGGCCGAATTTGAAAATGCTAGTTTTCATCCAAAGAGTAAGGCTATAGACTTTGCTTTTTCTATAAAATAGGCCGAATTTGAAAATGCTAATTTTCAGCCAAAGAGTAAGGCTATAGACTTTGTTTTTTCGGCAAAAAAGGCCGAATTTGAAAATGCCAATTTTCAGCCAAAGAGTAAGGCTATAGACTTTGTTTTTTTCGGCAAAAAAGGCCGAATTTGAAAATGCTAGTTTTCATCCAAAGAGTAAGGCTATAGACTTTGCTTTTTTCTGTAAAATAGGCCGAATTTGAAAATGCTAATTTTCAGCCAAAGAGTAAGGCTATAGACCTTGCTTTTTCGGTAAAATAGGCCGAATTTGAAAATGCTGATTTTCAGCCAAAGAGTAAGGCAATAGACTTTGCTTTTTCGGTAAAATAGGCCGAATTTAAAAATGCTGATTTTCAGCCAAAGAGTAAGGCTATAGACTTTGTTTTTTCGGTAAAATAGGCCGAATTTGAAAATGCTGATTTTCAGCCAAAGAGTAAGGCTATAGACTTTGCTTTTTCTGTAAAATAGGCCGAATTTGAAAATGCTGATTTTCAGCCAAAGAATAAGGCTATAGACTTTGCTTTTTCGGTAAAATAGGCCGAATTTGAAAATGCTGATTTTCAGCCAAAGAGTAAGGCTATAGACTTTGCTTTTTCTGTAAAATAGGCCGAATTTGAAAATGCTGATTTTCAGCCAAAGAGTAAGGCTATAGACTTTGCTTTTTCTGTAAAATAGGCCGAATTTGAAAATGCTGATTTTTAGCCAAAGAGTAAGGCTACAGACTTTGCTTTTTCGGTAAAATAGGCCGAATTTGAAAATGCTGATTTTCAGCCAAAGAGTAAGGCTATAGACCTTGCTTTTTCGGTAAAATAGGCCGAATTTGAAAATGCTAGTTTTCATCCAAAGAGTAAGGCTATAGACTTTGCTTTTTCTGTAAAATAGGCCGAATTTGAAAATGCTAATTTTCAGCCAAAGAGTAAGGCTATAGACTTTGCTTTTTCGGTAAAATAGGCCGAATTTGAAAATGCTGATTTTCAGCCAAAGAGTAAGGCTATAGACCTTGCTTTTTCGGTAAAATAGGCCGAATTTGAAAATGCTAGTTTTCATCCAAAGAGTAAGGCTATAGACTTTGTTTTTTCGGCAAAAAAGGTCGTTTTTTAAAACGCCTACTTTTAGTCAAAACGTAAGGCTATAACCTTTACTTTTTCGGTAAAATAGGCCGAATTTGAAAATGCTAAATTTCATCCAAAGAGTAAGGCTATAGACTTTGTTTTTTCGGCAAAAAAGGTCGTTTGTTAAAACGCCTACTTTTAGTCAAAACGTAAGGCTATAACCTTTACTTTTTCGGTAAAAAAAGGCCGAATTTGAAAATGCTAGTTTTCTTCCAAAGAGCAAGGCTATAGACTTTGCTTTTTCGGTAAAATAGGCCGAATCAGAAAATGCTGATTTTCAGCCAAAGAGTAAGGCTATAGACTTTGCTTTTTCTGTAAAATAGGCCGAATTTCAAAATGCTATTTTTCATCCAAAGAGTTTCATCCAAAGACTTTGTTTTTTCGGCAAAAAAGGCCGAATTTGGAAATGCTAATTTTCAGCCAAAGAGTAAGGCTATAGACTTTGCTTTTTCGGCAAAAAAGGCCGAATTTGAAAATGCTAGTTTTCATCCAAAGTGTAAGGCTATAGACTTTGCTTTTTCTATAAAATAGGCCAAATTTGAAAATGCTAATTTTCAGCCAAAGAGTAAGGCTATAGACTTTACTTTTTCGGTAAAATAGGCCGAATTTGAAAATGCTAGTTTTCATCCAAAGAGTAAGGCTATAGACTTTGCTTTTTCGGCAAAAAAGGCCGAATTTGAAAATGCTAGTTTTCATCCACAGAGTAAGGCTATAGACTTTGCTTTTTCTATAAAATAGGCCGAATTTGAAAATGCTAATTTTCAGCCAAAGAGTAAGGCTATAGACTTTGTTTTTTCGGCAAAAAAGGCCGAATTTGAAAATGCCAATTTTCAGCCAAAGAGTAAGGCTATAGACTTTGTTTTTTTCGGCAAAAAAGGCCGAATTTGAAAATGCTAGTTTTCATCCAAAGAGTAAGGCTATAGACTTTGCTTTTTTCTGTAAAATAGGCCGAATTTGAAAATGCTAATTTTCAGCCAAAGAGTAAGGCTATAGACCTTGCTTTTTCGGTAAAATAGGCCGAATTTGAAAATGCTGATTTTCAGCCAAAGAGTAAGGCTATAGACTTTGTATTTTCGGTAAAATAGGCCGAATTTAAAAATGCTGATTTTCAGCCAAAGAGTAAGGCTATAGACTTTGTTTTTTCGGTAAAATAGGCCGAATTTGAAAATGCTGATTTTCAGCCAAAGAGTAAGGCTATAGACTTTGCTTTTTCTGTAAAATAGGCCGAATTTGAAAATGCTGATTTTCAGCCAAAGAATAAGGCTATAGACTTTGCTTTTTCGGTAAAATAGGCCGAATTTGAAAATGCTGATTTTCAGCCAAAGAGTAAGGCTATAGACTTTGCTTTTTCTGTAAAATAGGCCGAATTTGAAAATGCTGATTTTCAGCCAAAGAGTAAGGCTATAGACTTTGCTTTTTCTGTAAAATAGGCCGAATTTGAAAATGCTGATTTTTAGCCAAAGAGTAAGGCTACAGACTTTGCTTTTTCGGTAAAATAGGCCGAATTTGAAAATGCTGATTTTCAGCCAAAGAGTAAGGCTATAGACCTTGCTTTTTCGGTAAAATAGGCCGAATTTGAAAATGCTAGTTTTAATCCAAAGAGTAAGGCTATAGACTTTGCTTTTTCTGTAAAATAGGCCGAATTTGAAAATGCTAATTTTCAGCCAAAGAGTAAGGCTATAGACTTTGCTTTTTCGGTAAAATAGGCCGAATTTGAAAATGCTGATTTTCAGCCAAAGAGTAAGGCTATAGACCTTGCTTTTTCGGTAAAATAGGCCGAATTTGAAAATGCTAGTTTTCATCCAAAGAGTAAGGCTATAGACTTTGCCTTTTCTGTAAAATAGGCCGATTTTGAAAATGCTAGTTTTCATCCAAAGAGTAAGGCTATAGACTTTGCTTTTTCGGTAAAATAGGCCGGATTTGAAAATGCTTTTTTCATCCAAAAATTAAGGCTATAGACTTTGCTTTTTCTGTAAAATAGGCCGAATTTGAAAATGCTGATTTTCAGCCAAAGAGTAAGGCTATAGACTTTGCTTTTTCGGTAAAATAGGCCGGATTTGAAAATGCTTTTTTCATCCAAAAATTAAGGCTATAGACTTTGCTTTTTCTGTAAAATAGGCCGAATTTGAAAATGCTGATTTTCAGCCAAAGAGTAAGGCTATAGACTTTGCTTTTTCGGTAAAATAGGCCGAATTGAAAATGCTAGTTTTCATCCAAAGAGTAAGGCTATAGACTTTGCTTTTTCGGTAAATAGGCCGAATTTGAAAATGCTGATTTTCAGCCAAAGAGTAAGGCTATAGACCTTGCTTTTTCGGTAAAATGGGCCGGATTTGAAAATGCTAAATTTCATCCAAAGAGTAAGGCTATAGACTTTGCTTTTTCGGTAAATAGGCCGAATTTGAAAATGATGATTTTCAGCCAAAGAGTAAGGCTATAGACTTTGCTTTTTCGGTAAAATAGGCCGAATTTGAAAATGCTGATTTTCATCCAAAGAGTAAGGCTATAGACCTTGCTTTTTCGGTAAAATGGGCCGGATTTGAAAATGCTAAATTTCATCCAAAGAGTAAGGCTATAGACTTTGTTTTTTCGGCAAAAAAGGTCGTTTTTTAAAACGCCTACTTTTAGTCAAAACATAAGGCTATAACCTTTACTTTTTCGGTAAAATAGGCCGAACTTGAAAATGCTAGTTTTCATCCAAAGAGTAAGGCTATAGACTTTGCTTTTTCGGCAAAAAAGGTCGTTTTTTAAAACGCCTACTTTTAGTCAAAACGTAAGGCTATAACCTTTACTTTTTCGGTAAAATAGGCCGAATTTGAAAATGCTAAATTTCATCCAAAGAGTAAGGCTATAGACTTTGTTTTTTCGGCAAAAAAGGTCGTTTTTTAAAACGCCTACTTTTAGTCAAAACGTAAGGCTATAACCTTTACTTTTTCTGTAAAATAGGCCGAATTTGAAAATGCTAGTTTTCATCCAAAGAGTAAGGCTATAGACTTTGCTTTTTCGGAAAATAGGCCGAATTTGAAAGTGCTAGTTTTCATCCAAAGAGTAAGGCTATAGACTTTGCTTTTTCGGCAAAAAAGGTCGTTTGTTAAAACGCCTACTTTTAGTCAAAACGTAAGGCTATAACCTTTACTTTTTCGGTAAAATAGGCCGAATTTGAAAATGCTAGTTTTCTTCCAAAGAGCAAGGCTATAGACTTTGCTTTTTCGGTAAAATAGGCCGAATTCGAAAGTGCTAGTTTTCATCCAAAGAGTAAGGCTACAGACTTTGTTTTTTCGGCAAAAAAGGTCGTTTTTTAAAACGCCTACTTTTAGTCAAAACGTAAGGCTATATCCTTTACTTTTTCGGTAAAATAGGCCGAATTTGAAAATGCTAGTTTTCTTCCAAAGAGTAAGGCTATAGACTTTCAATGCCTGCCAAAAGTCTTGGAACACCTCCGCTAATTTTGCCTTGTTTTGCGATTTTCCCCTCTCCCCCTTAGAACAATGTTGTTTTGTGGTCTAAAAATCGGGCTCACAGGACGATCCGCGACTCTGCTGGAACGCTGGGACAATAACCTTCGAAATCAACATTGTTTCGAGTGCGAGGGGGTATTTGAACCTGATGGCTATGGTTAGAAATGCGGATTATGAATAAATGGCCTAAGTATTCCAAGGACTTTTGGCAGGCATTGATGTTTTTTCGGTAAAATAGGCCGAATTTGAAAAGGCCTACTTTTAGTCAAAACCTATGGCTATAACCTTTACTTTTTCGGCAAAATAGGCCGATTTTGAAAAGGCTTACTTTTAGTCAAAACCTAAGGCTATAACCTTTACTTTTTCGGTAAAATAGGCCGCTCTTGAAAATTGCAATTTTGAGGCAAAAGGTATGGTCATATTCCCCGCCCCTTTGGTAAAATAAGCCAGCCTGGAAAAAGCCAATCCTTAGCTAATTGTAAAACGATAGGTTTGCACTTTCGTTAAAATAGGCAATTACTTTAAATCTGCAATTACTTGCTTACAAGCTATCATAACTTGTAGCTTAACGAATTTACTTATTTACTTGTATTCGACAATGTTTATTTGCTCCTACATTGTGTCGTGGCGTGATGTTTCTTGTTCTGTCCTCGTTTTGTTTCATGTAACCATGGAGTAGTCGTGTCTTTCGCTCCTCTTGGTATTGTCCCCGTAGTGTCTTATAGTTAAAAAGTATCGTAGAATGGAACTAATGTTGTAAAATTTTTTTGAATGTAAAAAAGAAAAAGCTAGGCTAATCTTGGAAAGGTATATTTTTAACCAAAATGCAAGGCTACAGCCTTTTCTCTTCTGCTACGAGAGGACGACTTTAGAGACCTATTTCCGCCAAAGTATGTGGCTATGCTTTGCTTTTTTGGTAGCTATAATAGGCTGATTCTAAGAACTCCTATTTCCAAGCAAAAAGTAAAACTCACAGCTTGCATTTATTGGTCGATGTTCACAAATGTGATCGAATTTTTGCAGAGTATAGTACGGGGTGAGCAGCCAAAAAGTTCCAACTTTTAAAAATTCATAGCACCAAGAGTACTTCACAGATTTGAATGATTCAAATTTTAGTTGAAAGTCGAGACATCGAAGTATATTTGGGAATTTTCTCGCTGTCCTAACAGCACTACAAGTAACGGTAAATTTAACTCATAATTACTGAAAAAGAGCCTAAACATTGATCAAAATTGTAAGGACCCTCCTTACACAGAACAATAAGTAATGGGAGTTTCACCTCTCTCAAGAGTTAAATGACATCAACTTTCAAACAAATACTGAAGATTTTCAGACCTTTGGCAATAAACGTGCAGTGGATACCTCTCACCCACGAACATTTGCATTTTCTTTATTGATCTATGAGAGGAGTCCTTTATCATTTGATCGATGTTTTAGGCCATTTTTTCAATCATTTTGCAAGCATGAATTTTTTGTTAAGTTGAATTTACCGACTTTTCTAGTGCTTCTGAGACAGCGAGAAATATCACGAAAATACTTCGGTCTTTTGGTTTTCAACTAGAATTTGAATCATTCAAATCTGTGAAGTACTCTTGGTGCTATGAATTTTCAAAAGTGATCATGTGAACCATTTAATGGTCTCTTGATTTGCTTGATATCTTCCACTTCAGTTTTTTTATCAAGATAAAAAACTACGATATATAATGTTATATTACACTGTACCATCCATAGTGAAAAAAGACATAAAGTCACCGGGTCTTCACTATCGATGGCACTTACAAATCAAATTAATTTTCTACGCAAGAACAAAGAACAAAACCACGAAACCAAGGCGCACAAACGACAACAAGACAACTGAGCCAAGGCAGATTACTGACTGGTTGGTAGCTGTAGAAGGAGAGAAAAATATTGCAGTGCACTTCAGTTAAAGGATGCTCGAGAAAAAAACCGCCATTATAAGGGGCTTTTTCTAAAATATGAAGATGGAAGCGGTAATATAAGCAGTGTACAGTTATTTTGCATACCCAAACTTCAGTCAAATTTTTTCGAAACCAGCAATTCGATTGCCCATTATCAGATTTCGTAAGGTCCTACAGGTTAAGAAAAGTGATTCTCTGATGTCAAGAGCTTCTAATTTGTAGAAAAGAAAGCGAAACAAGATACTGAAGAGTTCATAACCTTGATTCAGAACCATGCAAGAAAAGCTAAGAGTTAAGCACATTTCTCAGACAGTTGGTGAAATCGACGTCCAATGAACACCTCTATCATCAGTGTCAATGGGTAAGAGAACTGTGAAATATTTAAAGGGCCCTGGTCAACCAACATCCTTTGCGCTCTTTAGTTGTTATCAATTTGGTCGAAAGCATCTACCAGTCGCGAACAACGCCTGATTGGCAAAGTGGTGGGCCTTTCGTCCTTTAACGCACTCAACCCGAGTGCAAAATTAAGCCGGTCTGGAATTAGCAGTTAATTTTCAGTTTTTTCTTCCAGTGACTGCTATAACCTTAGATATGATAAATCGTTGGTATCTGTTGCTATCACCGAAGACTATCACCGTTTCAAGAAATTAAAGAGGTCAATTTAGAAAAGCAAGAAACTACAACACCTTGACATTGCGTAAAAAAGAGCGGTTTTAAAAAACATTGCCAATTTGCTGATGGATTCTTTCAGCTTTCTTAATGGATACTTCACATTGAGCAGCCATGCACCATCTTTTCTGCCTAGCAAAATCACAGGGAAACAAGGAATGAAAAAACTGCATTGCACCGAGTTAAACCTACGAAACTGTTGAGAGCCATTGTCTCCCAGCCCAAAGGTCCTGTGCAGGCACCCTGACATTACAGATAGCATAAGACGTAATTTGGCGTAAAAGGAAATGATGGATCCACACTACTAGTTGAGCTGATAGAAATGTTTTCTTCTGTTGAACTGTTCTGTCAGTTTGATAAACTGCACTGTTTGTAGATCGAAAGCTTTCGTTTAGGCCAAATTTGATTTCGGAAAGTCTGAGATTGCAGCATGACTGCAAAGGATCATTGGTGAAATTGGCTTTTATGGCATTGGCTTTTAAAAGCTTCCCATGTTTCCAAAAAGTTTTCAATATAAACCATCCTCTATCTTTGTTGAAAGCCTCTGCTGTTGCATTCCAAGTAAATCTAAAGTAAATTAAAAACTTTACATAGTTAATCTATCTAATAAGTTTGCGACATGTACAGACATACAGCCCTGACAGGAAACTTGAAAAAGACCGAAGAAGTAAATGGATTTAATAAAAGATTTAGCTAAAACCCAAGAGCGTCGGTGAGTTGTACACAAGACAATCTCACATTTCTTAGGGGCGGTGGAGGTGTTTTGAAAATAAAGGGATTTTTGCCAGGGTGTAAGAAATTTTGTAAAGAATGATGCGCCCATCAAATAAAGCTGCCCCCAGAAAGCATGTGACCAGTCAACAATATGGCCGTTGTGGAGGAGCAGTGTCCTTCGGAATATCGTTCCAGAGTTTGAGTCATCAACGTGTGCTACAAAAGCGGAAGTAGGATGCAACAGCTGCTGCAGTTCCAATGAATAAGGTGCAAATCAACTTCTGTCCGCAAAATCGCAACGAGACGACAGGAACTGCACGAGTCAATACAAGTCAGGGGGCAGTCTCTACCAAGAGAACTCTGCGGCATTAGTTGAACATTGTTCTTTTTATCTTGATATATAAACAATTAACAGATCTGTTAGAGCTGAAATGAAATCCATTCGCAAACAGCCGCAACCGTACCAAAACAGAGTAGATTAAATATAAAAAAGATCAATTAAAGACACCATTCTGTGGTCAGGCCATTGAAGCAGTAAACAAAGCACAGAGAAGTAAACACAAAACTGAAAGCAAAATGCCCAGGCTAGAATTCGGAGCTGTTGAAATGACACCAATCACCATAAAGACGAAAGAAACTGAAATAAATAATCAAGAAATGGAATCAGAAAACGATCATTCATCAGTTAATAATTTGAGTCGTGAAATCACAAATGCAGAAGCAATAATGCCCGATGCAGATGAACCTACGAAACTTGAAAATATACCGTTGATGATGGAAGATGAAATGAGCAAAAGATGGGTTAAAAACACAAGAGTCGTCGGAATTAATAAAGTGCAATTTACTTCAGGATCTGCCCCACGTTTCATGTTTATTGTCGAGTTGAAATGGAGTGATGAGAATGTGTCGTACATAAGCCGAGATCATGATGATTTTTTCAGATATCATTGTTGGATTTTAGATACTTTTAAAAAGGAAGCAGGTTTATCCAATCAGCCAAGAATAATTCCTTTTCTTCCAGGTTTGTATCCTTTGTTTTCGTTGTTGATGATGTGATTTTGGTTGCGAAAGTCTGCAAACAACAATATTTGGTTTGAAATCAAACAAAATATTTGTTTTCAGCATGTGACTACAAACTATCTGCATCGATCATTGCTTCGTTGTCAATCATAATTGTGACCCAATAAGTATTGTTGCAAATGAAATATTAATATATTGGCAAAGCTGAAATTAGTAAGTCAAGGAAATACGTTGAACATAAAACATGCGCAAGGGACGTCAGATGTTTGGCAGGAATCTGTATCATGAAATTTTCCCGAATAATATGGCTGGCTGCATGGTGCCTGAAACACGATAAAAATTTTCTGTGATAACAGGGGCTGTATAACATTTCATTTCATTTCATTTTAACAAAAAGACTTGCTACACAGTATACCGGAGCGTCGTCCTAACAAAAATACAAACTAATTAATCTAAACAATGAAACAAAAATTACAGCGATAATGCGAACTAACAACTTTTTAACGAAACGAATATAATGATAATAAAAGAACTGATAGCTAAGTCTAAATTAATGGCACTAATGCAGAAAGGTAGCTGTTGCGGTCATGGTCCATTGTTCAGGCTGTTATTTCGAGACTCAAAAGCGTCTCTCGCGTATTTAGCAACTTCTTGCACCAGCTTTATATTTTCTGTTGAGAGGAGGTAAATGAACTTTTGTTTCGGATTCATTGTACTGAATGACTTAACTTCGTTTTCAGCTGTTTCAAAAAGCTGTTTGCGTTGAACGCCATATTTTCGACATTCAACGAGGAAGTGCTGTTCATTTTCTACCTCCTGAGTGTTGCAAAGGCGACAATATCTCAACTCCGGAGGGGTATTGTCTCTTCTGCCTGTCTCAATGCGCAAATTGTAACATGTGAAATTATAACATGTGGAAAGATCTCCAGCCAAGATTTCCTATTATGCAAGTGGTTTTTCAAGGGAGTATTAACGACATGCGTCTATTAATAAAGATGGTCATAAAGTTAAATAGTTACCAGGAGGTTATTTTCGCATATCAAAAATCAAGATTGACTTCATTTAATTCAGGATTAAATGCAGGAAACGCTCAATGACATCTGGAAATCATGAACCCAACGTGATTCCTTCCTTTCCGTATCTCAAGAAATCAGATTTCAGTTTCAAGTTGCGTCTTTTAGGATTTCCACCCCGGATGACCAGGGCCTTAGTGGCAAGCATCTTAAACTTAGGGGCACGACACTTCAAGGGCACCTTTTTTTTGCTAAAACGTAGGTTGAAATGAGCTAAAGGGTGCGCTAAAGGGCACTTCCTGAAACAAAAGGGGCAACTTTTAGTCAACATTGCAAAATCCTGTGGGCCACCTGCCCCTAGTTCCTGTATTGGTTCCTATGTCGTTTCTGTGTGTGCAAATTAAACTTTGCCCATTATCGGCCCACTATCCACCCATCCCCATGCTTTTCTATTATTCTTATTGTTTCCCAGGCAAAAAATGGTTTCGAAATAATTTGCAACTCGCAGAAGAGAGAAGACCGTTGATGGAAGCATATCTGAACAAACTTGTCAAGCTCAAACCAATATCAGAAAGCGAAAGAGCACAAGCATTTTTCAGACAAAGACCTGGAGACCCAAAGCAAGATGACCCTATTTTGCAAGGAGCTTTACTTGAGTTGGAAAACGGCAGCGAATCGCCGTGGACGAGAGAAAATACCAAACTTGTTATCAATGGAACCGGAGTGGGATCACCGCAAGGTTTGTTGAAACGAACTTATTTGAATTCTTGTCTTACATTTGGATATTTTGTTGCAACCAGCTTCTTTTTATCTCCAATGCAGATGTCCCTCGAGGATACCGCGTAGCGAAGCAGGGAGTCTCTGCGTAGGAGAATACAGCTTCATCTCTGTTTTAGGGACCTCTTTTGGGACACACTGTTTTTAGGAACCTTTTTTCCGATAATCCGCCCTGAAATTTCTCTTTCAGATCGAATAAGAGGCAGTCATGATAACGAGACATTTGAGCCAGAACCTGACGACGTTGTTGCCATGGAAAATGATGTGTTCACAATCCAAAGCAAAAGAGAATCGAAAACCGAAAAATTGAGAATACAGCCGACAGTTTTAGATATGAACGTTGCTTCGATTTAAATTCTGTCTCACATTAGATGTGAGGTGAAATTTACGATGAAGCAAAATTGCCAATACAAAGCCTTTTATTGTTTTATTCGCGGATAGTTTCGCCTGACATCTAATTTGAAACCGATGTTAGATTCGTAAAAGAGACGAGTATGATTACTGAACGAGTGTAAAAATGTCGGGAAGAGGGGGGGGGGGGGGTAGGTGGGTGCTATGTGATCATAAGATATTTGATATATAAGGGATCGGTCATTTTTAATATTGGGTACTGGGGCGGAGGATTTTTGGCGGGGTAATGAAACTTTTTTCCATTATATTGTGGGGGTACGAAAATCATACGAGCAATTTTTATGGTGTACAAACTATTTCTTTTGGAAAATTTTTGGTGATGTCATCGATCAAATGTTGAAAGCAAAGTTAACAGACATCTGGAAAGGATGAATAACTTGACTGGTATGAAAATCGCCTAGGACAACTTGGTATCTGTCCATGTATCTATGCTTTTTGCACAAAGACTTCTGCAGGGAGTACTGAACCATTTTGCTGAAAGATGGTGGGGCACGAAAACTTTTTCTATGTTCAAGATGGGGTATGAAATTTTCTCTAATTATGTGAAATTATCCTCCGCCCTAGTACCCAGGATTAAAAAAGACCACTCCCTAAGGAGCTATAGTAAATACTACATTTTTAACGATATGAAATTTTGGTTTAATTGGCAATAAAGCCACAGAAATCGCACGCAATAAAATCTTAATACGAAATTGTAGCTTTATTTGAACCTCACGATAATTTTTCGTTGTTGATTGTTTATGGAATCTCATAGAATATCTGACAACACACCATAGGATATTTGTCCGTCAAACTTCTTCTGCAGAATTTCTGACTGCAACCACGCGATTAAAAGTTAATTCTGTACCCATCTGTCTTTTGATATAAGCCGATCAACAGCATTATATGCGAGATCAATGTTCTTCTGTAACATTCAGAGCCATCTAAAAAGTCTTCAAAAGTTGAAGAACCATTATTACCCAAGGTCCTTTGCGGGCATGCTACAATATCAGACTGTCCGAAAATCGAAATTGGCCTATAAGCAGAAAACATGTATTCTCGGTACAGTAGTAAAAATGCGAACATTAACACGTCCATTTTTATATCAGTTGAACTGCTGCAGCGGAGTGGATCCCGAGGGGCAAATCACTTCTCAAAATAGTGTACGTGATTTTTGTGATTTTAAAATCACATGATCTTTCAGTAATTTTTCATGTGATTTTAGGGATTATTAGTAATTATTTTGCGTGATTCTGCAGTAATTTTTCAGTGCTTTTGGGATTTTTTTATTTTTGTTTGTGATTTTAATGTGATTTGAAGGAAGGTGCACGCAGAAAAAATTAGTGATTTCCCCGTCAGTAGATCTAAACTTTCCACTTAGGCCTAAGTTGATGACTGAAAAGGACCCTGGGGGACAATGTCTCTTTACGAGCACCAAGAATTAAATGTTGCATCAGAAAATAGAAATTTTAAAAACGCGTACATATTCGAAGAAGCTCATCACTAACAATCAAATCATATTTATATATACACAACCAAATCTGAAATCACGTATCTCAATATACTGGAACGTTCGAAGCCTAAATCTACAAATTTCAACAGTGACCCCTTAAACCTAAACCAGTAGAGAAAACATGCAATAATTAAATGAGGCTACATATAAGAAGGAGCTGATCTTTCAACAACTAACACCCTCAAATATTGGCATATAGTGCTGTCAAACTGATGAACTGCTAAAGTTCGTCCAGACTCGGGGTAGGAAAGTCACTAGAGAATCTGAGATAAATGTTTCATAATTTTCAACAATTTTTGGTATGAGGCAGTGTGGCCCTGACTTGTGATTGCCCACAGGCTTGAAATTATTTTGTCTTTTATGAGTGACAAAAAATACACACATTTGAAATATTTATGGCAAGTAATAATTTCATGAATGTTCTATCTTATTCTAAAATGTTTGATTAGTTCAAAACCGAGGAAAATATCTTTGCTTACTTAACTGGAAATCAGTTGAATCATACAAAGTTGAATTATGGGAATGCCACGTCAAATGCAATTCTCTTTGGTGTAGGCTTCATGCCTCTTGATGCAGCATTTAGGAGGTCTTACACTTTGGACATAACTTTAGAATATTGTGTGTCCCTTTTACGTGTCTATTACGTGTTAAAAACTTTGAGATGGTATACAAGCCACAAATAAGGCTGTCCAAACAGTCCTATTCTTTGGGTTTTATAAGTATGAATATTTACAACAACATGAAACGAAAAACCCTCCTACAACTCACATAAATAAAAAACTGTTCTACATTTTCACTGAGCCCTGAAAGAACGAATCTAGGCATATAACATCGACCCCTCGTCAAATTGTCCATTTTATGTACAACCCCACGATTTGGGTGGTACTATACAACGAAAACTAAATAACAATAATATTTTACAAACAGCTATGGATCGGGTGGCATTTTCTAACCGAATGAGTCAAATATTGGTTCAATAGTTTGGAAATATTGCCACGTATCGTAGTTTTCTAGCCTCATTCCCAAGGTCATTTCTCATATCGGAACGGAGACGAAAAGGACTATTACCTTTTTAAGACATTGCCTTTTCGTCTCCGTTCCAAGATAACAAAAGTTCCTCGAGACGACGCTGGTAGTTTTCAAAGGTAAATTCAGGGTTGAAAAAGTTTCGCGATACGATTTTCAAACAGGGTAAATATTTTGACTCATCTGGTTTTGACTCATATTAAATGACACAGTTATACTGCATACAATGCAAATGGGTTAAAAACAATGTTACCTTTCGTCGAAGCAGAAAATCATTGTCATTGACTTACATCTTGTGACATCAAGCTGAAAATTGAAAAAATATCCCATATTACAGTTACTGATATATTATTTTTCTGTACAGTAGCTCTTGGCCTCAACGTAGAGAAAAAGCAAGGAAGCATTGTTTGTCTATTTTCATTAGACAACAAAGCATTACTGTTACGAGCTTTGTCAAAACCTCTCCTTTCTTGATAAAAAATTCGAAAGAAAACCACAAATTTAAACTACTTTTGAAAAAGACTATGGCAATGCCCTTTGCTGCAAATGTAAAATTAACATTTTGGTGACTGATATTTGTCATACTCTCTTTGGCATTCTGATGGGAACCTTTTTGCAGGCCAAAATTTCATACTGGTAGTTTCAATTTAGACCAAAGTAAAGGAAATTTCATCAAAAAATTCGAGATAGAAGATGTGAAAAACATTGATAAAACTTTAAAATACGCACCCTTCGATCAGCTTTCTATCCTTCGAATCACAATATTGCAATTCATGAGCGAATAACGAATCTGCACAAGAAAATAACGACAATTTAACATTTTGCACGGAATATGCACTGGCAAATTGGCTTCTCTACAGGGTGTCCTATGCCCCGTTTGTGTTTGTTGTAGAGGAATTTGTAACTTAAATTTTCCTGTTCTTTAAACAGTTGCATGGATCGGACTTCAACTTGGAGTTTGAGACCTTCCTTATTTGAGCGAATCAAGCAAGTTGCTGATTTATGGCACACGAAAGTCAAAATAGTGATCGCTTCAAAACAGCATCTCATTTGTTCCCAAGCAATGTCAAAATGAATAAATTTAGAAACAAAGCGTTCTAGCAATGTTTTTGAAGTTGCTTTCTACGTTTTTACAGTTATAGATAATGCTATTCATCCATCATACAACACAATTAATCTGCAAAAAAATAGAATAAAATGCAAGAACCATTTATATATGGTTCAAAACTGACATGACTTTGACATTGCTGGAGAACAATAGAAGTGCTGTTTTTGAATCAATCACTTTTATTGGCTTTGGTGTGCCATAAATAAGCAGCTATTTGCTTGATAGGCTTAAACGAGGTTTCATTCCTCAGACTCCAAGTTGAAGCCTTCCCTATGCTACTGTATCAAGAAAGGGACAATAGAACAAATGCCTCCTCCACGGCCACCACACAAATGAGGCACGAACCCTGTAAAAATAGAAGAACGAAACCCTCAGACACAGCTTTGTGTCATCGGCTAACAATTATTAACAGCGCGAGGACAACTTCGATTTGAGTGGGACGACTTTTCTTTATTTTGCTGCACCTTACAAATACAAGCTTTTAATCTTGAACAAAAGCTTTATCAAAATATATTTAACGAAAAGAAAACAAATGGAGCTATCTTAGCAGCACTAAATTAAATAGACAAATGCTCTAAAGATGGCGGACAGGAATTCTTTATCATGATGCTTTGCGTTACATTAAATTTTTTCGACTGATTTGATCGGCTGATTTCTTCAATACAGCAAAGGATCTAGGTTAAAATTCCTCGACGCCATCTTTAGCGCAATCATCTATTCTAGGTCTCTAATGTTTTCATATCCTTCTTTAAGGTTTCTCCCCTACACACCCATGTCAAATGTCAACCAATTAACTATACTTAGGCACTTAGATAAAAACAAAAGTCGATGAACATTCTTACCATTGGATTTTGCTGTTCCCAATTCTGCTTTCAAATTATTCAAAAACATTACGAAGGCAGCTTTCATCTGTGAAGAATCCTATAACGAAGAAATTACGTCAATTAAATTTTCCCGAAAGTGTTTAGTTCTCATTCGTTATCACCAATGAATTGATGTGAAGTTAACCAGGTGATCTGGTTTTCGACTGTCTGGGACTGCAAATAACGAATCAGCCACCTTGATCTAATTTTCAAATTTACCCAAATTTGGATGCAAATTCCATCATTGCTATGCAAGGTTATCTGTGATCCAGGCAACTGATGAGAAATGTAAAGTTATGAGAAATTTTAGTCTCAGTCTCCATGATTCCTCGCCATGACTATTCAGCCGATTTGCAACATTCAGGTCCATCAACTGATATCTTATTATAGGGACAAGACTATCATATCATGGAACATAAACAAACAAATGATTTATGTTACGAGATTCGGAAAAGTCTTGAATAACTGAATCATCGCGCAACCGAATGACCCATAGACGCAACAAAAACATTGTAATCCGAAGAAAGAAAACTTCAACTCCCGCAATAGAACGACAACCAATATGAACCTAAACTAGAGAGAAAGCTGTCGAATCTTGCAAGAGAACAAATAATTAGTCTTCAACCCTCAAAGGAAAGAAATAAGTTAGTAATTATAACAAAGAAGAACATTAAATAACAAAAACGCGATTGGTTGTTGCTGTTTTTACATGACTTCAAAGTTTTCATTCTACAGAATACTTGTTGCGTTTCCAGAGTCAGTTATTCAAAGCTTTCTCCAAAAAACAAGCAAACTTCGGTTTCATCCTCCAAACAGATTTTTAACGAGAACAAGAAAGCAAGCCATGGTTCCATTCTCTAAACAGCTTTTTAATGAAAACAAAAAAGCAAACCTCGGTTTCATCCTCCCAACTATCCCAGTCAGAATCATAATCATCTTTCTCTGGTGAATCAACTCTCTCCAATGGTGATGTGCTTCTCCGTGTATCCCCTTTCTCATAATTGCTATTCAGATCTAAACCTCGGCTTAATGCTTGTGATTCCGGTAGCTCTCTCGGTGAATCTGAGGATAAAAAATGTATTTCTTATTTTTGTGGTATTTGTGCTTTATTCGTTCAAATTCAAGACATTTTGAGTTGAGCAATAATCTGAAGATGATTCAGGAGTTCAACATTACCTACCAGCCTCAATTACATGTCGTAGTACTCCTTTTTGCCTGAACTGATATCGCTACAACTAATACTGCATTCACACCGACACAATTAAACCAGCTTTATCTAAACCAGTTTAAATTTAAACCAATCAAATGACTGGATTCTTTGGGTTGACCATTTAGAAGGCCTTATTCGAAAACCTGGTTTAGTTTAAACTTGTTTAACTTGCAGTGTGAATGGGGCATAAGACTCATTTCCCTACGCTTGTAGACACGAAATAGTTCCATCCTACCTGTTTTACAAAGGTTCGATTGAGTGGCATTGGAGCTTCTATCTCTATTGTGTACATTCGAACTACGTTGAGCGATCGTTTGATTCAGATTCTTTTCTAGGATTTAGCTATCAGTCCTAAATCACCAGCTACTTTTTTCTAAATCAGTCCTAAATCACCCAAGACCAAAGAGTCTAAAATGCCTCAAAAATCAGTTTTCTGGAACAGCAGTGCCACAAACAAGGTATCAGTACTTCGGTAAGGAGTCATTCTTGCCATAATCGCAAAAACGCCTTACTCAGAACCACATCCTGACCAGTAGACGACGGGGCGACAGAAACTCGTCGCCGATTGACATATGCTGTGTTTACAGCTCTTGGGGAGTTAAGCACTCAGTGGAGCGACAACAACAAAAGCAATTCAACTCCATGATATAAGTCTTAACTTGAGGACCATTTTGGAGTGAGACTAACTGCCTGCTCCTCAAGGAACTCTTAAATCTTCTACAAGGCATGCAGTAGAATGTTAAAAGCTGTGAATTTCCCTAACAGGATGAAATGGTTGCTCTTCATTAATATGGTGGTTATTATTTAGAACGTGTTTGATTGGCCAAAATCTGCTTGCAAATTCTTCATCCGCAGCTTGTTCTGAGCAGGGTTTTACAGCAAGCAAAGTTCAGCTAATTGACTTCATGTTATATGTACATTCTCGGTCGCAGATTCTTTGAAAAGAATTAGAAGAGCAAACATTTTCGAACTATGAAGGACTTTGCTAAATAAAACGGATAGTTGAATTTTCAAGATATCCAGTCGTTGAAAGCAACTAATCAACTAGTACATAGATATGAACTGATATATCCTGTCAGCAACTCAATTAATCAATCAATCAATCAGTCAATAAATCAATCAATCAATGAATAAATAAATCAATCAATCAATCAATCAATTAATTAATCAAATAATCAATGAATTGAATTTTTACCTTCCTGATCATCTTCGACAGCAATATGGGTATCTTCAATTGGGCTTTGTCGAATATCATTCGATAGCATCCGAATTCGGAGTAACTCGTCCCCAATGGGTCCATCTTCAAATGTGCTTTCATCATCATCATAATCCACAATTTGCATTTTCGATGATGTCATTCCTTCCTGGATGAATAAAAAACATGATACGTATGTATAAGAATGTCTTTGTGTCGAGACTTTTATTGTGGAAAGAAATAATAAATTCATTAATTAATCTTAATGAAACTACATAAAAAACATGGACCGGGTGACCCAAACAGTGAAACTTTTGTATAATCATCGAAATTTGATTACAGAAAAGATGTTGAAAAATTTCTCGCTGCACATTAAGACAAGGAAGTGCTTAAATCGTAGACCAATTGCAAAGTCTTGAAACTGCTCCGAATTTGTGGGAATTTGTCCAGTAACAACTCTCATGTCACTATAGTTAGATGTCACCAGGTTTTGTGGCATATTCCCAAATCACAACATTGTTTTTCAATATGAAGTTTTAATACGCAGAACCACTTAAATTTGTTGCCTACATCTTTTTCACTAAAGAGAAACACGAATTTTGAGACAAAAGTTAGTAAATGCATTCTTAAGGATGGTAATAGACATTCTATTTGCATCATTTCAGTTGAAAGCAAATCCCCTTGAAGACATGCCCTTGCTGAGAACTTATCCTGACTAAATGAATGAAATTCAATGTATAAGAAAACAAGTGAACTTACATGACCTAATTTTGAAACTATCAGTTCAAAAACGGGTCGAAGGCAAGCATCTTGTCCAAGACACTGCAAAATCACAAACAGGACATCTAAGTATTGCCGTGTGAAATGCGTTTCCAATGTCTGCAAGAAAATCGAAAAAATTAGTTTCCACCTACCGCGTGAGTCACAAAATGTTGCGACGTTTGAAAATAGGTAGCTGTAAAACCATAGATCGAGTTTTTATATCGATCTGAAAAATTACAATGCATGCTAAATCTATACGTCTACTTTCTACCATACAACACTACAGGGATAAGATCACAAGGAGCAAGAGACAATGACTATCCAGTGTCCATTGACATAAAGAAATGCAAATGGATAAAAATCACGTAAACCAAGATAATAATTCTGACACATATTGGAATCTATTCCATATGGGATCTTAGATCAGCATAGGCGCATGATGTCGAGCAACAGAAATCCCAGACGGGAGAACAACAGCGACAGTAACTGCTCCTGCCATCACCGCTCTTCATATAGCACGTATGCTGTCAGGTCAGGGTTTTGGTTCACGATGTCATTGGTCAGAGAGACTGTCAATTTTGAGGGATGAATTTTCGTTGACCTTTTATGGGCCTAATATCAAATGTGAAGCAGAATTAACAAAGTGAAACGGGGAAAAATGAAAGTACTGGTTGTGTGGCGTAAAGCGAAAGTTTGAAGTTATCCAAGCCGACCCATTCTGGGAATGAAATGTAGAGTCAGTTCGAGTAAATTTTTACCAATCGATTCATACAAACTGATAATAATTGAGTAGCTAACACGGCAACAAATTTAAGAAACTTTAGCTAGTCAATATCAGTGGTGTCAGCCTCAAATTACAAACTATCTTTGGAAATCGCTACATCTCGGGATCCTTAAAAACATATTTTCGTATGTAAGAACAACCAACCTTTGTTTTCAGAATATCACAGATCTCTCCATATGCATGATCAAGAATTTCCTTGGAATGACTTGACAATTCAGAGGACCTTTTTAAAGAAACCGATAAGATTTTTAATCAATTTTTAAGAATCATGTTCAGTAGAAGAAATAGTCATCGAACTGCATTGAACATGACACTAAAGAAACAATAACCCAACGGCCAACGTCTTTTTCAAATTTACCTCCATCCAACTGAACCGTGTACTGAGGGTTTTAAGGCAGGTAAGGCAATCCCGTAAAGTTTTCTGAAATGCTCGTAGCTTTGACCCATTACGAATCGAAAAAGAGCGGGAAAATGTGTTGACATTCACCGTGTGACTTACTCAAATGCGCGCTAGAAGTGCCGCTCCACAGCTCTTTCCTTACAAAACAAATACATAGTAGCTATGCGCACATAAAAATTAATTAGTTTCTCATTTATACCTTGCTTTTGTGTGATTCTTGATAGTGCCTTCATTCATAACAGCAAGACATCTAAAAAGGGAAATGACAAATAAAGCATAAACAACGGATGAAGAAAATTGATACGTCATGCACAGAGCGTTGCTACAATTTTACTATGCATAATATAAGCAGCTTATATATTGCTAAAGATCAATTTAGCAGCATAGGTTTCAAATCTTTAAAAAGCTGGGTATAAAATTCTATGGCTTATTTCTTTGAACCGAACAGATTCAAAGGACATGAACTATTTTACAGTAAATCTGCCGTTGGACTTTTCTGAAATCTTCAAATGTTTTAAGAATTACAGTGTTCTTCTTCTATTTTAGAATTCAAGAAAATTTTCGAAAAACAACTTAAAACTATCGTAATTCCTAAGACTCATGGCGGAAGATCAAATAATTTTCAAGAAAACCATAGTTTATGGATGCCTACAATATGGTATCAAGCAAAACTCTTGCACTATTCTGCTTTGTGATTTAGAAATTTGATGACGTCACATCATAAATGAGCTGAAATATAAAATAGGCTGTAATTTTGACAACTATTCAAGAGTTCTGAAAAGTCCATCGGTAGAATCATAGCAAAATGGCTAAGATTTCAATCAAGTCATTCAGTTTAAATGAATAGGTCATTGAAGTTTACACCCGCCGTAGATTTAAAGATTTAATATTTTTTCGTAGATTTAAAGATTCGGAACTTATGCTCTATTTAGCCCCCCTCTGTAATAAGCCCCTCCCCTCTGAGCAAAGATCTTGAATACACTCCCCTCTCTATTAAGCCCCCACCCCAAGTATATATAAATCAAATTCTAGAAGTTACCAAAGGTTTCCTATTTGTTTGATTTAACATGCTTGCCTGTTAATTTTGATATGGTTTGGAACAAATTATGTAGAATTTATTAATTCAACCCGTAAAATTGTATGCTGAATCCACAAAATAAAATGTAATAAATATGAAAAGTTATCATATATACTACGTGTTTTATAAATCTTTGTCATTGATTTTGTGAATAGCCGCCTCTTCTCTAAGAAGTTCCCTCTCTTTCAAGTCCCCTGTGGAGCGTCCGATATTAACTAAGCTACCCTCAGGAGGGGGGGGGGGGGATTAATAGAGCTTTTATGGTGTCTGTTTTCTCCTGAAGATTGAATGGGAGCAAAACTCTCGAAATGTTACTTGCAAATATAAACCTGACTCATTGAAGGAGCTTTCTTGGGAAAAACCATAAGTTCAGAAAGGAATAGTCGATTTCAGTAAAAATATATTTGAACGTGTCCGTAACTGAATAATCCACTGGCCAATATCATTGCCTTGATATCTAGGGAGCAGTTGCCTTTCAAGCGGAAATTATTTTTTTTGACTTATCCAGTAATCAATACAATGAAAAAGCAACTCACGCTTGAAACAACTGTTGCACATCAACAGATGACTCAATGAGAGAATATATTTCTCGTAGTATTATTGGAAGCAATGGCATCTGAAAAACGAAGATTAATTTTTAATGATATTTGAAACACTGCATTTCAGATGTCACATAGTAAAGGCCAGTGAACAGAAGACTGATTACATGGCGTAGTTTCGCTCCATGCCTGAACTGATATTAATTCAATTCAATGAGCCGAGTAGCAATTGAGAGTCCTTCTGCAATGAGGTGAAGTGTACAGTCTCACCTTCATATGAACTGAATGTGAATAGAAAACATGAATATTTTGACTTTTGTTGTGTCATAAAGTACGAAACGATCGTCACATTGAGGTTTCAAACTATAAGTTCAAGCAATTGCAATTCGAAATATATATCAGTAGCGAGCCAGCTTAACTTATTTTTTGGTGTTTTGAACTTATGTTTACTTGGTATACAGTCACCTTTCACTGTTTTGTAATCTCAAACTGCTACACACTGGGTTTCCTATCACTCATGGCCTGTCGTATAAAATGTGTTGTAAACATGAAGATTGAGGTTAGGGCTCCTTCACAGAAGCTGTGCACACAGGGAACGTCATTTTCAGCACATGCTGCAATAGACCTTGTCGAGCAATATTTTTATACACCTTTATACGAGAGGTTCGATTGAGTGATGTTTGATAAGACTTATGATGATGAGTCCGTTGTATCCCTGCGGTAAACCTTGCTCAACTGGGACTCAAAATAAACAGTGAAAAAATGGACCTATTTTCTGTAATCATCAATGAAGTTATGACGGAATCACGGCCTCGAATCTCAATCCCGTGTGAGTGTTTTCAATTCTTCAATCGAATTGAAAATTCTATCGCATTTACAACGTAACAATAGTAATTCACAAATCTCGCAATCTGATTGGTACTCAAGGAATCGCGGAGTTTGGGCCCAAATAGGGTCAGACCTTTCAGAGTAATGTTATGAGTCTCTGTTGACCAAAGCACCATCATCAAGCCAAAGAGCACTAGGAAACAAGAGACTCATCGTCATACGTCTAGTGTTAGAGCGTATATCACTATCGTGTTAATTAGAAATTCTAAAATTCGAAAAGAATCGTTCGATTCAGGGAGAAATGATTCTCCCTGCTTCGATTCACATTCTTTGGAAGAATAAATAAAGGTCTGTATGTCATTTCAGATGCCTGCGAGTACCCGGCTATTAAGCAAAGGAACCTACTGTATCTTCAGAGTTTAATTGACGACAAAATGCAAGCAGCAGTCGCTGAATATCTGTAAAGAAGGTATCTTGAACCTACAAAGGAGAGAGACACCCACTCTTCAAAAAGACTTCCTTTGTTAGAAAATACCAGATTTAATATTTCGTGGGTTTATCATGGGTCGCAGGAAACGAAGTGATAGTTCAAAATGTAAGCGCAAACATACCTGTGACTTTATCGTGGCTTCTTCTGCCTTTCTTGGCCGTACTGTGCTTCGCTGTCACAGCTCAATTCACTGATTCAAGTTTGTACTGGCCTAATGGTCTAATTCAGTTTCTCTGCAAAAGTGAGGCTGCCCTCGTTTGCAGTTTTGTGATTCAGCACCGGGAAAACGAGAATAAAGACACAGGTATGTTTGCGTTTACATTTTCAGCTATCACTTCGTTTCCTGCGACCCATGGATTTCTATGCAGGAAAGGAGAACACGAGATCAAAGAAGCAATGTCTAGACATGTTAAATTTCTTTTTGCATCAAACAGGTGTGCTGTTTCTTACAGTTCTTTGGTCAAGAGCATGACACTTGTTTAGTACGTTATGGGTTAAGCGATCCATCTAACTTCATAAATTCTTAAGCAATTTATCACAAACTTAGTGATTGGGGGAAGAGGATTTATGAGAGACCTTTTAAGCCAGACTGTGACGGCAAACGTGGAGACTTTAAGACAATATAAATCATTTTTTCTCATTTTCAATCTGATATCTTTTACTGCATTTGGCCTAAAACATAAGAATTTCATTTCTTTAGAAGCATTTACTTTTGGCAAACTTGTGGTGTCACTTAGACAAGGATATTCTTTCCCTAAAGTTTCTACGGAATTCGACAGTTTTTCCTCCAATTTTTCCTTGTTACGGTTTAGATCTTGTCCAATAACTGTACTCTTGAAGACTGAAATCGCAGGTCGTTTCCGAAAGATCTACAGGTTCTCGAATAAAACGCTTCCCCAACAGCTGTCCTCTCAGAGGACTTTAAACTTAGTTCCTATCCTTTAAATACTATTTTCAGAATGCAAAGAACCTCACAGGTTTTGGAATGTTTGGAAATATACTTTAAAGAGGTTATGTTTATTACACACAGGTACACAAACGGTCAAAAGGATGATCTTATGCACAATCCCAAAGCAAACTTTTATCGCTACCATAAAATTCTCATACTTTCTGTTATGGACAACTATGAAGTAACAAGTGGGTCAAACATTGCTATAACTGTTGATACAATGTTTCATAAAAAATCAATTGTTCGATAATAGAATTTGATTATGTGTGGAAATTGCTATATCATTCTATTATTGTTTTAAAATCGATAATGACATCACACGAGTGCTTTGGTAACGGCTTTCGTAGAGGAATAGATTCCAGTCCCTCCAAGGATTATCCCAATAGCAGCAACAAGAACACAAATTGTCTTCTTCATAAAACTGGCCTTTCTTTTGAATAACACAAGATACAAAATTGGCGGGAAGACGAGGCTAATAAGACTACCGCGAATACTCCCAACAAAGCTGACCAGCAAACCAAACTGAGGCACCAAAACAGCGACCAATAAGCCAAACGTTAGCACAAGGGAACGAGAGAGAAATAACCATCCCCAACTGTTTGCGTCAAGGAACACAGGGAAGTGAGGGAGGAACTTCGAGTCAATTAAATCAAGGACAACAAAACTCTGCATTGGTAAAGTAAAGTAGGCAAAGAATGCGATTGCAATGTTACATGGTATAGCCATTCGTGAGTCTGTCAGATTTCCGGTGATTGATTGATCGATAGCGTCCCCATACGTCATAACTGCAGAAATACCAAGGAAAATTTTCACGATGATGTTGATCGCAAAAGTGACAAATACAGTTGCTTCAAATCTCTTGGGTTTCTTCATACTTCCTTCGACCGGAGGGAAGGACAAATGTTGGGAAAATGAATTTATGATGATTCCTGCGGCTAGGCCAACTTTCTCCAGGCTAAATTTGAAATGAAGATTGGCAATAGACCATGATGCATAGTGAAGCAGGCAGTCGACCACGATGGCAGCAATCGCAATGAGATAAAGAGATAACCCGATGAAACTGATCCATGCGAGGGATGAAACCCTTTTGATAAACAAAAACGGCAAGACTGCCAATGCCCAAACAATCGTTATGATTCCTCTATCGATTTTTAACACCCCTTTCAGTGCTTCTACAATCAAGTTAGTCAATAATATCAAAACAATGACATTTCGTAGTAGGCCCAAAAATACGACGAATTCTGTTACCACTTTACCATACTTAGGCCACGCGCTTGTGCAGACTTCTACATAAGTTCTCCTTACGCGTTTCCAGTGGTTGTTTTTCTTTGATTTTTGGTATAAGCAATCTCGTAGTAATCCGGCAGAAATGATTGTTGAAATACCAATGATTACAACTAGGGGCACCGCCCAAATTCCAGCTTGCATGAAGGCAAAAGGGAATCCAAGGACACTGGTTCCTAGAACCATACTTTGAAGATTTACACCAGTTAGCCATGCTGAAGAGCGGCGGTCGGGCGATGGAAAATCTTGCAATGACGCACTCAGGAAATTTGCACTCGCAAAAGAATGATGCGTCCATCCTTGAACAACTTCATAACTAAATGATTTGAACGAAAAGCTCGCTTTCTCTGATCCAATTGAGTTATGTCGTTCGGTTCCAAATACTCCGCTGTCGTCTGTTCCTGTAGGTGTAGAATTCGGGCCCAAGGAAGCATCGAGAACTTTCGATTTCGGGCCTGAAGCATCAAGGCCTTTTGATTGAGGCACTTCGCTGTTCATGTCATGAAATCTTTTGTAATCAGCGACATGCATGGTTGTTAGATATGAAATTTGAGAAGATCAATTATCTGCAATCAACTGCAAATTGCCCTCGTATACCGTCACGGCCAGTAATTAAAGAACCAAAATCAAGCAAATGAACGAAAATAATGCCCTTCCGAGTAAAACTGCTTCCGTTGTGCTTTACTTTATGAGAACAGACAGGAGTTTTAGTCAATTAATCAGTACAGTTCAGAAAATGAAATTTCCCATTTTGCATCCTCTAGAGACAAAAAGTTCTCTTTCTCAAAAACATTAATTGCTTCCATTACTGGTGCATGCAGTGTATCTAGGAATCTTTTCCACAGGGACTTTAGATCATGTAGTGACGCTTTTCTTTGCTTCTGTCAAAATCTCATATTTGCTAGTTTATTTTTCTGGACTTGGAAAATAGCAACGACCTTCTACAACAGTATCCAAAATAAGTTCAGGCAAATCCTCAAAGCAACTTCGGGAAAAACACCATTACAAACTGCAATTGGCTCAAAATTCGCACCAAGAATTTAAAATATACAAAACATTGTCAAATCTGTCACAGGCAAAACTAGAGACTGGAACGCACAATTAGAGAAAAAGCAAAAAACACGGCGTAAATAAACTGTGAAGAGTAGGCACATATAAATGATCCGCAATATTTATGATACGTTTGGATGCCATAAGAAAATAAAGGAATCATGAAAATTAAAATTTAAAGTTGATACTAACTTTTCGAGCTCTCTCGAGCGGTGATTCATTCTTTGGGGTACAACTACGAGAGCAATTAATGCATTATTTAATCGGCGAAGCTCAACGCTTAAGTGACCTTTAGCTATTCTACAACAGAGCCTGAATCGAACGATTTATTTTGTACAGTTCTACGATGGGGGCTTTGGGAAGTGCTACAACCCGCAAAAAGGGACCAAAATTTGCAAAAACCCGAAGACCCGGAAGCAAAACAGCCAAACCCGAACCGCACTTGTGAACAAAGATCTTCAATTTTCGTCAGCTGTTTCGTCAACCTTTGATAATTTCCAGTTTTTTCGTTTTCACTGACTCTCTGTGCATCGTTTTAAGCATTCGAAAGCTGGTTTTTCGATCTCATGAGCTGCGTAGCTTCCAAAACCCGAAAAATAGGAATTTTCGAATGAAATACCTGAAATCAAGACGCAAGCAACGACACATCTTAAAACCTGAAGACCCCGTACGGTTTAAACGTAAAGCCCGAAACCAGAGGGCTAAAAATCGCCAAACCCACAACCCGCGAAACCCCAACAGGCCCCTCTCCTATGCGAATTGTTAAACTGGATGGCATCAGGGCTTCTAGCATTTGTGCAAATTTGATAATTCGTCAGAGCAAATAAGTATTGATCGATGCAGCGTCCCGTCTTTTCAGTGATCTTGCATGGTTTACAAATCAATAAATGATCTTGCTCCAGACTATCTGTCAGAAATTTTTACCAAAAACTCGGCATGCAGTAGGAAAAATTTGAGAAACATGGCAACTGATCTCCAAGTCCCTCTAATGAAAACGTGCAATGGTCAACGAGCTTTCTCATATCGTGGTGCTAGAGTCTGGAACCACTTAGATTTGGAAGTCAAGCAAGCATCCTCTTTCAAAGCATTTAAAGACGCTGTAAAAAGATGATTTATTTGGCTGTTTCTTTTTATTATTCATTTATTTACTTATTTATTTTATGTATTATTGTAATTAGGATAGGGTTTTTAAACGATGAAATTTTTTTTTAGATTTTAAGCACGGCCCCCTGAAAAGCAATCTTCGATTGACGGGGTAACCGTGGATAAATAAGTTAAAATGAAATGAAATGAAAATCTTTCTTATACATGATATCTATATGCAAGTGTAGGCAAACTGAGCTACTCAATAAACAATTTATTCTCATCCGACACTGGTGACAGGCAAATCGTCCGATATAGTCTAAGAGGGAAGAAACAAGAATAAAAAAGACCATTATCATTTTCGTACGAACATAAAGACCAACAACGTTTCTCCAATGCCTTAATTTTTGCTTCTTCTCTTTTGATCTTGTGTTGAAACTTTGACGTGACCAGTGTCAGAAGAAAACTTTTAGCAAATAGTTCTACAACCCAACGAAATTTCTACTGGATTCTCTACACCAAACAAAGACTTTTGAGATGTAAAATTTCATTTGACACTAGTAAAACACGACCTTCGAACCAGGCTTGATCTTGTCGAAAAGACTTTTCGATACCAGTTTTATTAAGGAATCGACATCGTTAAAGCTGCCACGGCCAAATGGCAAGACAGAGCCTCCTGTGCACGAATCTCTTGGTAATTGCCGTTTCATTGCGAGGCTAAAACACAGTGAATATGCAGGTATGTATGGGGGGCTGGTTTTCTTTAGCCTATCGATAGCGGCCACTCCATTTAACTGTGCCGAATTCCTTTCAAGGGATACAAATGGATGTTGGCTCATAAGATCTACGAAATGGAAAGTGTCGAATAACTCGAAGCAAATGAAAGTGTAGCAGATCCAAATAAAATTCTGAATACCCTGAGAAAAATACTCTTTACTTGATGGAGCCAGCATGTGTTAAACTTCCGATAAGGAAGAAGCTGAATAAATCCCTGCATGTGATTATATTAGTGAACAAATTCTTGCCGCTGTCTGAAATAATAACATTCTATCTGCAAGGTCAAATCAAATCAAATCAAATCAAATAAAAAAAATTGAAATATTCACCTGAATAAACCGTCTGTTGGAGATTCAAACGGGACAGTTGGTTCTACTTTCTTCGATAGCAAATATGCAGCTGAAACCAAAACAAGAGAAAGAATCAGACCACACAAAGAACTAGAAATCTCAAAACGAGGCCAGCCACTGTCAAAGGAATGCAAGACGTTTTAACATTACTGCCCCCTTGACATCAAAGCAAATATATTGACACTGTCCTACTTCATTCCTAATATGCTCAATTAGATTCGGCAATTTACACCGCTTTAATTGGTCTTTCCATCCGTTGGATATAGGAGGTGTCCTCTGGATACAGTAAGGCCCCGCATTTAAGAAACCACCTGAAAGAAACTTTTAGACTACTGGAAAATAGTTAGCCTCTCCTGCTTAGCAGAAACTCTTGAGATTCAAACCCAAAATAAAGTTTCTTGTATTTTGATTGCATTAAATCTAGTCTGATATCTTGGAGCATTCTATTTCATACAAAGTTGATAAGAAATTGCTAGCAAGAATGTGATGTATTTTTACGCAAATTTTATTGATGTTCTTGACAATCATTGATAACATACACATATGGCTAAATATGACTAATACATCTATAAATTAAACTCATTCTGCCGTAGCTTATATTTCTAGGAGTTTCCAGAAAAGAAATTAGAAGCTTAAGAAACTTGAGCCTAAAAAATTGAGAAGCATCATGGATATAAGAAACATTTTATGCTATGGTGAGAAAAAGTCGTTTCTTATTGGACAGAAATTGGACACGTGTCAAAAATGAATGGTGCTCATTGTTTAGATACGCAGCGCATGAGCAATAGCGACATTTTCATTTTGGTAGCCGGGATGGAATGCTCATATGGGAAAATCTGCATCCTGTCTACCGAGATGTCGCCAGTACAGCAGTGCAATCTCGTTATGCAGGCCAGCCCACCCGCTCATATGAACAGAAATCAAATTTTATATTAGAATTAGGGCTGAGGTGAGATCTTGGCAAAGAGCTCCAGCCCAGTAAGCGGACTGGCTCGCCTCCATTAGTGCGGGACCTTACTGTAGCCCCTTTCAAAAAAACCTGTAAAAACGATTGAAGAGCAAAATGTCCTTGACTTTCCTTTTCATGATGAGACTTACATGATGCAGTCCGCTTTGAGTAATGCTTTAATACAAGATGGAAGCTCCTTCATCTTCTCAAGAGGATAGCAAGCACTGAAGAGTGTTCAAGTTATTGCTTGAGGGTAGAAATATTAGGGAAAGTTGCTCGTGACCTCAGCATGTTCTCAAAGGTGTCTCGGATGACCCTTCTCGAGAATATCCCTTGTATAATCTGAACAGAGTGACCACTTCCAGCCAGGAAACATTGACACAAAATTTAACATGATGCCTATTTAATCAGGTATGCAAAATGTTATTGCTCTGATATCTAAGGAGCAGTAGTCTTCAAACAGCGTGTGTTTACTTACTCAATTGGTAGAAATAAATAAATGACTAACCGTAGTTATTTTGTGGATAAGCATGCATAAATAATGTCTCTGTCTTCTTTACGAATGTTGATATCACGTCCCTCTGCAACGGTTCCTCCTACAAGTAACGAAAGAAAGAAAATCAACGGACTCTAATGGATAACAAAATTAACTTTCAAAAGTATCCCATAACCCTTTCTATCTTGGCAGGAGGGAGCAAAAGGTGATTTGTAGAGATATTCTGCAGTGCTCTTTGTCATTGGTATACCAGACTACTTACATGAGTCTCAGATTTTCGCTCTGAATTGGATGATTTCTATGGCTTTAAACTGAGACCATGTCCACACGATGCCGGCACATTTTGAAAACTGTGCAAAATGTGACGGCAGCAAAATTTAAGCTAATGTTCACACGATGCTGTTTTCACAAATCAGTTTGAAAATTCTACCATTTTCAAAATCTGTCGCCTAAAATGTGCAACTTTCGTGTGATTTGGAGACCTATCGGTCAAATTTTTCACCGTTTCAAAATGTGCTGGCATCGTGTGAATGGAGTCTGAGGCTCATAACAAGACAGCTTCAAAATGAGTACTAATTTAGGCCAAGTCAGCCGCATTTACAGCGCGATCAATCAGATCGCTACTTTTTTAATATGGTCAACCCACGTGCCTATTTTCAGGGTTTGATTGGCTGATTAGTTGAAAGCTCGACTATTCGAAGTGCAGGGACGTTCGCCTATTCTTTGGACGTTCGAAAAAAGAAGACGCTCGATGTTTCTTTGGCTTCTTCGCAAGATGTTAGTCCCTGTTTAGAATCCGTTTGATTGTGAGTCCTTGCAAAATGTTCCCACAATTTAAAACATAGTGGGCGCGGATTTATCATTTTCTCGGGTATCCAGTCCGGTTTAGGAAGATTTCCTGTTTTCTCCTGTTAATGCAAAGAACATAGAGACAAAAAGTTAAAGCTGTACTAACCTGAGGGAAATGGATAACAGAAAGCAACAATATTTCCATCGATATAATTGTTAGTTTATCAAAAACAGATCGCCGAACTATTTCAACAGTCTACAAAAAATAAAATGAAATGAACATTGATAAATGCCAACTTGAACTGTTGACGTGCAATCCATGGCTAAAGCGCAATAGACTAATTAAAAGACAAAACGTTCTTTAATTATATTAATGAGCGCGAATAAAACTGGTATAACTTTTGGATCATACAGGTGAGTAATCTTTAGTCGAAAAATTACCAAAACTTTAACTTCTGAATTCTACCTAATATACAATTGAGTGCATGGCGCAGATACAGCTAAAGATGAAACAGAAATACCTAAATGTATTTTGACATCTCCTGATATACCTTCGACCTGCGTGAAAGCTTATTATGAATGTCACTCTTAGACTCCCGAAATAGCAAAAGGTTTATAATTACTTGCCATTTGATAAGTAATAAATTTACCTGACTGAGAAGTTTGGGAAGACTCTCATTTATACTGTCTACGATGTGTTTCGCAGCGAGACGACATCTTTCAATGTCCTGAAAGATAAAACAAGGGATGAGTAGACAGAAAGCAGAAAAATGCTTTGTGGATTGGGAATTAAAATCAACAGCTGTTGGTAAAATCTTAAATCTTGAAATCCCCTCTTTCTTCATATGCTTAACTAAAATTACATCATTAAAAGTTTGATTAATAACATTGCACGGTTTTTCACGTCTTCTTTTTCTGCATCATCTGGAGAGGTGCTGTGATCAGTGCCAGATGAAAATATCCAGTAAAAAGTTTCTTCGACTGTTGCAAGTGTCTTCCTTTTTCCTTTCAACGGCGGGTTTTGGACAGAACCGTTGAATTATGCAAGTGCTGGCCTAATAATAAACGTACAACTTAGGCCAGAAAAAAGCTTCAGCGTAAGGAGCTGCACACTGCGCAGTCGTTTCTAGCAGTGCTAGGCTTACATGGAATTTTAAATGGAATCAATAAAATGGCGACTCTTATATTACTGAATAACTGAATCAAGTAAAGAAAAGATAAAAAATTTATAGACACTCACTTTCCAAAAGCCAGGAGGATTCTCGAAATATTTCACCAATTTAGCTACATGTGCTAATGAATCCTTTAATGATACGCATGCTCCAAACCCAATTTTGCTTGAATGCAGTGACAGATGAGATTCCCATAAATTCTCCAATATTTTTGCATCGTAAAATCGAATCGTTTCAGAAATGAGGGGTAAAACCTACAGCAGATCAAAGTAGGAATTACAAGAGTAAAAATGAGGATTTATGTAGGAAAAGGAGAGGAAGGTAAACATTAACGACGACCTTGGTAGCTCCTTTTAAAAGGAATCGATATGGTTTAAAGCTGACCCGGGCAAATTTGAAATACAATCTATTGTATGTGATAACTTTGGCATGTGCTGTTTCATTACGTAGTTAAAGAAGTAATGAGTGTGTGGGCATTTCTTTAGCATATCTACAGCCACAAGTCCATGTAGCTATGTCCATTCTTTTGGACGTGAAAGGTGGTTGGGAAACGCTTGAGTTTGGCAATTCTTCGTCCAACAGAGTAAATTTGTTTATGAGGTGTTGTAACAGGAATTTTCCATGGTCACAGTTTGCGAAGCTGAAGACTATTCAATTGTTAATGCAAAAATGTTATTAACACAAAGAAAGTCCTCTGACTGTTGACAATTGAAGAACAACTGGTTGAAGAAAAACTGGATTGTTAAAGGAGGATAAGACATAGAAATACATACATAATAAAATAGACGAGGATACCCCTTCGATAAAAATGCTATATACAATAGATAACGATATGAATCTCTAAGTGAATTAAAACAAACACAGTAATGCACTAATCTTCCAAGGAGTGATTCCTGAGGGGTTCGAATCAAATAGAAAATCTCATGTTATGCCAAATGGAGAATACCTATGAAGGGACAAAGAAAGCAAAGAATCTGACTGAAGCACCAAACCTGATTGGCCATACGTCTCAGCTCCCATCGAGAGTCCGCAACACATTCCAATGTTTGAACAAATATCTACGAAACAAGGAATATCTTGCGAGAAATGCACAAGGCAGTGAAAAAGGTTCATACAGTCTGTAGTGAAGGCCTCCTTACCTTGAAAAAATGAAAATAATGAAATAACAATAGGTGTCGCTATTGAATTTCAAAATCATAGCTTATACAAACTCTGTAAAAGCAACAATTTTAACTTGTTACACAAGTTTCGATAGATCTACAGTCCCCAGAAGTAGACTGACTAGAGAAACAGAAGTCTTGTTTTCCCCTATCGAAATTAACAATGGTTATGGCTTCTAAACTTGGACTCAGCCTGCAAACAGGCCATTTAAGCAAAATATGCCGGATTTCGGGCGCATCCGATAAAATCTCCACTTTCTCAATCATAATAAGAGCGACGTTCGAGCAGAAGTTCGACTTTCCGTTGGACATTCGAAGGATAGAAAACGATCAATTTTCTTCAGATTTTCTCGATGAATTTAGTCTGTGACTACAATCTGTTTGGTCGCAAGTCCTTGTATGAGGAAAATAAAAAAATCTGATGAAGAATGCAAATGAATCATATGTCGCCAGTTTACCTCGGAACAAGCATTTTCGCACAATTCTGAACTACGAACATAATGAAGATACGTACATTTGAAATCATACCTGCATCAAAATCTTTCCAAATGGAACCGTGTCACTTTCGTTCATAATTCCCTCATTTACCTTGAAAGATATTTCACTATAACAAAGAAAGAATAAAACATATCTCCCGTTAAACTCTTGTGTCGTAAACAGCGTAAAATCAAGTTATCTCAAACATTGAAGATAACAATAGTAGGACAGTGCTACTTGGTCAAGCATTAGATTCATAACATAAGTCTCATTATCAACTATTGACTTGGATGAAATAAAAAGCAACATCAGAAATATTGAATACAAGGAATCATATCATAAGTCTAGTCAAGCTCTCTGAGTCTCGAAATATTCAATTTTTTTTATTGAAACCGGAATATTAAAACAATTCCTAAGCGCTTGCAATCGAATCTCAGATAATGAAAGATTTGATTGTTTGGAAACTGGATTAGATGGAATAAACTGACTTTAGATAAATGATTATTTACGAGAAATACGTGCTGGAAATGAGAATGTCTCAAAATTTGAAATGACCTTCAAAGATGCATGGAAAGAAACTTGCAATTTCTGTGAATATCCAAGGCCATAGACATTACTCAAACTTTCAAAGTGGGCAGTGAAAGAAAACTTCTTCAAAAACGATCAAATCTAAGTAATTTCCACCTTTTTATATCGCATTCGGAGGTTAAGGAGGACAACCACCCTGCAGCCCTCGGTCAGTGTACAGCCTTGCTCGCTGCAAAAATTGAAAAGAAACATTCTTGATATATATACCTGAATTTTTCGAGTTGCTCTAACGCTTCTTTGGTAACAATGTAAGAGCTACGAACGCCTGTAAAATACAAAGCAAATTCTACATATCTTATGAAACCGGTATCGTTCTCACTCAACTAAACTGTGAAGAAGCTCTCTTAAAAAGCGAGCACTCGCGGTTTTTGAGTGTTTGGTTTTCTCGATTTTCGAGAGTCTGGCGTAGCCCAGGAATAGACAGGGTTGACTCTGAACTCAATGTGATTCCAAATTTATGCAAAAAACCTCATTTTGCCTTAATCGCTATTAAGTTTTCTTCCTCTGACAACAAGTTCAACCAAGACAATAGAAGAGTTAACAACAGGAAGGCAAAGCCACTTTATTCGAAGTAGTTTTTAAATGCTAACTAACAGGTGACATTTTCAATAAGATTAATAAAAGATGGTACTTGTAGCGCACTTCATTGTCAGAACTCCAGGTAAAATAAACGACAATAGAATGATATTCACCTTGTGACAGTGTTGCAGTCAAATCATCGAAACCCTACATAGAATAAAAATTATCACAAATGTTAAAAGACTGCTCCGGGAAACAATAATGCTGGAAGTTTGGGTCAGCTCAATTAACCTGTTATTGTGCTTGAATTTGGAAACAAGCGAGTGGCAAGGAATAATTTCGTAAAACAAAGAAGCAATAAAGATAGAACGCTACGGAATCGCAAAGACATTTGGTTTTCTGAAGAACAGATTCCACGCCTTCAACATATCCAACTATACGACCATGTGCTCTCTGTTTACTTTCATTTGACTTACAACGTTAAAAGGTAGACTCGATTACATGTCGCAGTTTCGCTTTTTGCCTGAACTGATATCGCTACAACTACGACTTATTCCCATTCGCTTGCAGAAATGGTAAAGTTCCGTACTGATTCTATTTGAAACCTTTCCGCTGCTCCACAAAAAAGTTCGATTGAGCAGTGTTGGAGTCTCTATCACTATGGTGTACATTCGAACATTCTACAAAATGTATCAATCTGTCGTTCGATTCGCATTCTTTTTTAGAATGTAGCTGCGGCCCTAAATCATCTGCTACTTTTTCCTCACAACCACTAGGTCTAAAATGCCTTAAAAATCAGTTTTCTAGAACTGCTGTACCATCAAATTAGGTATCAGTACTTCGGTAAAGGATCATTCTTGCCACAAAAGCAAAAACCGCCTTGCTCTAAGGCATATGCTGATCGGTAGACGACGGGGCGACAGAATCATGTCGCCGATTGAAACTTTTTGCCGTTTTTACAGCTCTATGTCCATAAGGCCCTCAGTGGAGCGATAACAACAACAACAATGCAACTCAATGAGATGAGCGTAACTTGAGGGGCCTTATGGTAGTGAGGCTAGTTAAAAGGTATGAATCTCACAGCTAAATGTCATCGTTTACTAGAGCCATTCACAGCTTCTACAAAGAGGGTAATCACATTTTTGCTAACAGAAAGATACAGTGCAATATGTAAAAAGGTAATCGTGACCATAAAACGAAAAGAATATAAACACATACCGAACATGTCGATTGTCCCTCTGTTTTGCGCATGGTTTCCAACAGTGAACATGTCTACAAAAATAGCATCGCTTACCTCAACACGCTATTTGAAATTATCTTAACCTACAAACAGATCCATTTGTTAAGGATGAAATGTTTAAAAACACCTAGATAAAATGTTTATATAGAATGTACCGGGCGTGTCAAAAGGGATTACGTTGGAGAGGTTACTGCTCACTGAGTATATAAGCAATGATATTTTGCAATATTTGATTCAATAGCTAACATGTTCAATGATCTTTACAATTTTTCTGGCTGAAATCGGTCACTCCGTTCAGATTTTACAGGGAATTCTCCAAGAGACTTTCCTTCGAGAAACCTTTAAAATGTCCCAAAATTACGGGCAAGCTTCCTAGATATCTTTCCTTAACGGAGATGACTTCACCACGCTTTAGCAAGTGCTACCCTCTCAGGGGACTGACAAAGTCTTCTCCCTTCTATGAATAACCTATTCACGGGGATTCCAATCTCCGAAAAGGACGAAATACATGAGCACATCAAAGTGTCATTATTGCCTGCAAGGAGAACAAAGGGAAACCCTGCTTATCATCTTCGCTCGTTTTTGCAGGTTTTCGAAAGCGGCTTTCCGCGAATCTTCCATTTCGACGGGATGGAATGGCCGATTAAAACCGGTTAAATTACTGAGCCTATCCTGACATATCGGGGATAAAACAAGAGAGCTTTCAATATCATTGCTTTGATGTTCAGGAAGCAGCATTTTTCAAAAACTGGACCCTTTAATTGACTCATCCATTATTGGTGAAGAGTTTAAACATACCTGGTTTTTTGCTTTCTCTTTCTCAACTAATGAAGAGATCAGTTTTTGTGTCAAAGGGTCGCTTTCCTGCAATGCAAATAAAAACATTGGGACATGTAAAAATTTGGCAAAGCAGTTGAAAACCTACAAAAATCTGTACAGTCAAAAGTTCCCTTTGCAAAAATACCCCCGCCTTATGAATGAATGCAGCGTTAGTACAGGCATCAAATCTTAGCAAAAATAAATAAATGAATAAATAACTGTGTAAAATATCATTGCCCATTCTTTCGACAGAATTTCTCTTTGAGTACTTTATGCAAATTGCCCAGAAAGAGCGATTCGATATCAAATTGTTTTGGTACTGCGATGTTTCTTTGTTTGCGATAGGATCCATAACAGGAAGCATCTTAAGTTTAGGCAAACATTAAGAGCACCATACATTCTAAACGGACAGAGAAAAATTGATGCGACCAATATTTGAAAAACTCAGTTTGAATGTCTGACAGTTTATGATTTAATAATTTTTATAGTCACAACTTCCAGAATTAGCAGAAATGTCAAATGTTATGATAATAACAAGAATACTCTCTATGGGATTATAGAAACATAACCTAAAGTTTCCTTAGATAAGTTGAAAGGATAGGGCAATAACATCTTATATGATCAACTAGAAAGTTTGTAAAGATTCGACGCATATGCTTGCAGCGTTCGTTATCTGGCAGTCATGTAAGACAGCACGGGTATATTTCATCTATCAAGGTCATGCAACTGGAATGAGATCATTTGACAACTTGCACTGGATAATGAAAAATAGAAATATTATTTACCATAGTGAGAGATCGTGATAATGGCTCATGTCTTGGCATTCCTCTTCCACGATTGGAACCAAAATTATGGCTGACTGAAAACTTATGGTGATCGTCAATGCTTCTCCTGAAATAAAATATGATGAAAATGAGGGAATTTCTGAGACACATTTCAAAAGGTAGAATTCGAAGAAAAAAATAAACAAAGAGCAATTATCAAGAAGTATCGAAGATCCATTAAATCGAACAGTATTTTCACTCTTTCGAAAAAGCATACCAGACATTTTCAGAACTAAAAAATTTTGATCTATTTTGACGGATTTTACTTGAAAACAAAATGATTTTCAGAAGAGGTGTATGGGACTTTTTAAGAGTGGAATGCCCTATAAGGTAAATCGCGGGGCGGGGAATTATACTGCGAAAAATGAGGGTTATTCAAGATACCGAATTTCGAAATGGTTTCTTATCTGCATACAAAGGATGAACGGGAAAAGATGCTAGGAGTTCTACCGGCTTTGAAGTTTTTATGAAACAAAGTGTTCCGATGAAAGTAATACCTCCTATAATCAAAGCAAAACTTCCTTGATCTCCAATGTGAGTAAATGTAGTGATAACAATCAGAGAGCAAAAAATGAGCGGAACAGAAATTGGATAATCAATCAGCTGGTCATATGAATTTATGATGATAAAGAACAGCGCTTATTATGTTTCAGTAGATTCGCAGCTCATGTTAAACTGCAAGCAGGGAATGTCCCAAAGAGGCACTTCAGTTTCAAAAATCACCAAACTCTGAATGCAAGGCGAAAGTTTAAATTTATTCTTTTTTTTTTGACAACTTGTTTTAAAATTATCGACTTTAGCTCTTTCAGGGTTGTATGGTATTGAATCATGTTACAATAAGCTAATTACCAGATCAATGTCTTTGTGTCGTTAATCTTATGATTTAGTCATAGAGGACTTAAACGCACAGTCATTGAAGAATTTAACAGCAATAAAAGATTTGAAAATCTTGGCTGTTAGGCAAGATTTTCTAGGATCAAAATAGTAGGTTCCCAATGCGTGATATTTCTGGACTAACTACTTCACTCCAAATTTCGCTTTGTTTATTGAACTAAACGATGGCACTCCGCTTCAACTGGAACTGATAATTGGACTTTCTGAAAATCCGGCCAGAATCACCGTGAAACCGGTGCGACCAATGAGACTGCAGATCTCCAAATAGTAGTGTCCAAACAATAGTACGTCTAAATTGACCAATAAAATACCAACGTTTCAGCCTCACTCCCAGAATCAGCCTCCCTTTAGTCTCGAGGCTTCATAAGCGACGAAACGTGCAAGGACTGATGTCGGTGGCCATTAAAAAACAGGTTTCCCATGTCAATATGAAGGAATCTTCAAGCAATACACAGAAGTACTCGCCCTGGCTATGGTGGGGTTTGTTTTTCTTTATAAAGCATCAATGAAACATACATTTGAAGCATTTTAGAATTGTTGACTCGTAATCGTGTAGAATGGGCCTAAGCTCCTGGCGTCCGGCTTCAAACTGGGGTTCACCAATTCCTGGCCAGAGTTTGGATTAGTTTCATTATGAGTCGTAGTCGTGGCAATTTTTTATCGGTCCATCAAAAACCAAAACTTTAGAAAATAGACATTCATCATTTTAAAATATTCTGGGTCATCATTCACGAAACAAACCAAAACTAAGATTTTATCAATGGTGTGATAGTTGAGTTTTGGTGACTTTTTAACAAGAGCACTGGGATAAGGTAGATAGAAAAGGAAAAAACCTGACAACCGATTATTGTTGAAAAGAATCTGTCATGAAGCAGAAGAGAACTTACTTTCGCTCTGTCGTTTCATTCGCAGTATTTGCGGCTCGTGTCAAGGTGTAAGCAGGGAATGTATAATGAATATGATTCGTGATGAAGAATTTCAAAATCAATTCATACGCCAATAGTCTTCCTTCTCTCCATTCCCAAAGTTCACTCACATCCACGTCATCTGAAGCGATAAACATTAATCTACATTACGAAAACAGAAAGAGAACAGGTTTTGATCTAAATTCAGAGCAATCAATGACAGTTCACCTTCAAGGCTTAGCCATTCGAAGTTATCTACAGATCCAAGTTATCTTCTGTCATGTTTAGAAGAAGCCCTAAACGTGAGGTACAATCGGGGTACAATTTTAAACTCTTGATGCTTCACAGTATCTTAGGTTACACGCTTTATATTAAAAGGGGCACTCTTGTCTTTATACTTCGTGAATGATCTGCTTTACTCCTTTATTCACTACTAAAGGTTAAAGTAAATGAACGGAGATATAACGATATAATCTAAACATAGCAGAAAAAACGGCAGGCACCACTTATCTTCCTTTTGTTTCATAGATCGAAAACATCAAATATAGTAGGTTATATTTAGATTACCCAGTCCCCCTGGCTAAGTGTGCTTTTAACCCCGTTGATTTACTTTAAATACATCACAGGCATTTTTACGACATCAAAGCCAGAAACACGGCTCACTTTCACAGCCTTTCATCAGCTTTAGTAATGTCTACATGAAACCAGTGGAAACTTTCATTATAAAGATCGAAGAAGGCGGAGAGAAAATTAACAAGGAACACCTTCCAGCTTCATGGTCATTTTCCACAAACATTCCTTTAAAAATATATTTACTTACTATTCCGCAAAGATTGGAGACATTTAACACCATTCCTTTGAGGCTGTGATTCAACTGTCGCCGCGGACAAGGGGACCTTCAAAGACATAATATCAGTTTTCCAACCAGCCACCAGACTTTGCGTTACTAGTTTTGAGAACACGATCTTCGGCGTCTGTTTAGCAGCTAAAAATAAAACGAAGTCAAGTTAGACTAGAATCTTTCATTGCTACTAATCAATCATAATAAACAGGATAGGAGTAGTAGTTTAGGAAAAAGGAGCATTGCTATATCAAGTGATGAACAACTAAATCAAAAATTGGTTATTGGGCACAAATATAACTTCTTCTAAAAGAAAGAAAAAGAATAAATTCTAAAGGAAATCCTGTAAGATCGTGTTTTGCCTAGAAGTACAGACCTCAATTAAACTTGAAATAAAATCACTAGAGGCCTTGCTACATGGATCCAGCCTACATACGCAATGTATCTCAGTCAAATGCCCCCCTCCCTCCCAACACCATTCATTCCGCAATCGTCTATTTAAAAAGTTTCTAATAGCAATTTACGGAAAGATTATCAATATTGCAAGTAAGAAAATCGTTTCCGTACCGAGATATTTCAAAACTGAGCTTGCAGCCTGTCGGACTGTTGAAGCAGGATGCATCAAATAATGTGAAAATGTTGCAAAACAGATATGCCAGTTGTGAAGAATATATTCTACTGGAACATGCTGAAAGATCAAAAAGTTAATTGTGATATAAGGTTGAATAACGACCGTAATATTTTCATCTGATATTAGTCACTGCAAACTTGCCAAAAAGACCCGAAGGTGGAACAAAGACGCTAGCTTTGCAGTTATTTTAGATAGGCAAATGAACGAACAGAAAAAGGTTTAAGATAGGTTAAATATATTTCCACATCTTCTTTGAAGATTTTGTAAAACAGATTAGAAGAAAGGGTATTAGTATCAATTCCCGACAATTCGTCAACAGTGTTACCATTTCAAAAGTCCTAGCTAGATGCTTTTATAAGTTGTGGAAAGTTTTAAAATAACTTAGAGTCTGCCTAGAGTAAAATGACTGAAAAGTAAAGCCTTGACATCACACCTTAACCAAGAATTCAGCTGCTTTGATATAACCATCAACTTTGTTTGCATCAGTAAATTTCCAAAATTGGCCAGCCTGAGAAGAAAGTGTATACTTATGTAGAAAACACTAACATGGTTGAAGCATCGGTAGCCAGGAGAATAGGCAAGCAATAAGATCGAGGCAATCAAATATCCCAAAGAATATGGCTTCTGTCTGTACTGAGCAACTGCGTTTAGATTTTTTCTAACAAAAGAAAACACTGTTAAAATGCAAGCTTTAAAAACAACATAAAATCTTGAAGATTCATTGCAAACACTATTCAGATTGTCACTCTCATGTTTGCAGCTAAACTAAAATATAAAGATATTCTAAGCAATACAGTTGTCTGAATCCCACATCAATGAACCCAAATGTTCACAATTACTATGGTGACTAGAATAAATAGAATAAAAATACTCAAACCATGTCTTTGCCATAACATGCTCCTTTGGCAAGATACAACAGCACTTCTTTAAATGATTTGAGAACTTCCTGCCAGATAAGCACAAGAGTTAATATCAGATTTGCTTCATTGTTTGAGAGAAGAAACAGTGGTGCTAAAATCAAGCAAGACCAAAGCAATAGTGCATACAACGTAAAGTAAGACCAGTAAGTTTAAAAACGGTTTACATCTGTGCTAAATTCTCGCAATGCTTATGCTAAACTCTCGTATGATCGTCAACTTAATTATGCATTCCTCTGAATAATTATTGCTATAAAATACCTCACAAGTGTAACTTTTATTTAGCTGAAGAGGAGACAAGTTCGTCTCGAAATGTTCTAAATAAACATGGCTTAGTCGAATAACTTATTAATCACGACTGGATTTGTCTTGATGTCTTAATTAACTGGAAATGTTGATACTGATTTGTCTTTCTCTGCAATGACCCTCAAGATGCTCGTTGCGGTCCTAATTTTCAAATCTATATCAAAGCTGCGCTTTCCGACCAATGTTCCAAATTCTCGCAACTTGCAAACAAAAAGAAACTGTTTAATATTCGAAACTCATTTTATCTCCTTCTGCATTGACCACCCAACATTGATCTTTCAACTGATTCTATGACTGGATAATTTCACATGGTACATAGATTTGCTTCATTTATTGTCTCATTGGACGATTTACCGAGTTTTGAAGAAAAAGTAATGAAAAATAATATTCACTTCTTTGTACAACTTCAAAATTACAGCATCTATAAAATTAGAAACAAATTCAGCCAAGGTGAAATCAAATCACAAACAGGGCTCAACATGTTTTGACTTCTCTGCTCTATCCCCTATCACTTATAATCACGACTTTTAGAATCCGGCCAATACTAAAAGAAACAGAAGACTCACCATAAATTCAGAACGTAGCAGAAAAGAGCAGAAAGCTTTGTTAGCATTTTCTTTGATGCTGAGTTGTGAATTCGATAAAAGTTTGTATAAAATTCGATGAAGTGGATCGGTTATGAATGATGGAAATGTTTCAAAATGATGCTTGCCAAACTACGGAAAAGAAAAAGACTAATGAATCACATAAAAAAGTCTTTGTCGGCCATGTTTGTAGTGCGAAACTTGAAAATAAAAGACTTGGAAATAGAAATAATAACTACCCTGCCGAAAACACATATTGGTCAGAAGAAGAAATGCACTGTGTTACGTTAACAAATCTTCATCACAAAAAATTTGCGTGAGTAGGAGTTATTTTTACATCATCAATTGAAAATCTAAAATACAGAATACATGTTACAATACTTACAAACCATTGTACAATATTGCAAATAAAATATCAAAGGGGGCAATATATCATGTCCACTCTGTGGTATAAAGGAAAAGTGCACAAACTACATGTAACTACTACGTACAAAGAGTTAACTGAACAATACTCATATGGATTTCATCAGGGAATTCTTTATCACCATACATCAAAAGTTGCATTAAAACCTCATTTGAAGGATAATTGTGTCCAAATGGTCGTACTAATGCAAGGACACCAGCGAGAAGATCTTGTCATTGAATGCCAAAAGACGGACAGAAGTTATTTGAAGTTAAGCAAGATGGAGAACTCTTTTTGTGCAAAATATTACTTGACATCTAGGCTTGATAGATGGAAAGACAGCGGTTTCAAAGGCACCCAAGTTGAACCAAATTCCTTGATCAATGTTGCACATTAGGTTAAAATAAGGCTCAAATTTAGACAGCAAAATGGAGATATTAAAGGGACAGTGGAACATGGGGAAATCTGAACTGAAATGATTGACATACCGTCCTACACATCACTGTTCCTCCTCCGTAACTATCATGAGCATTGTCTTTGTAAAGTACAGATTTCGGAACAAGGGCCATCTTGAAACATTGCAGTATTCCAGCAATTGCTTGAGGAAAGGAGATAAGGACAATGGAGAATGATTTAGTTAAGAATCAGAGTTTCAAGTACAATTCCCAGTTATGTGATTTTATTGCATTCACTAAATCAGCATTCTCATCATCTTAAGAAATTGAAACATTTTTTCTCAACTTTTGTGCTTTTCTTGAACAAAATTTGCTGTACATAAGTCATCAAGCTTCAGGGCGTTATAAAATCATTACTGCATTGTATGCAATAACATTAAAATTTCCATTGTTCTAACTTATACACGGCACATTTTGAACCCCATTCTTATATTTGTAGGAATGGTATTCAGCAAGACAGTCTTTCTGTCATCCATGGAAGTTTAGGAAATCTTTTGAAGATAGTCTGTAGATACAGAATTTTCTTTGAAGTATTTAGTGATGATCAATTTTACAAATAAATTTATTGCATACCCATAATAGCACCTTCTTTTGCTTGCCAGGTACTTACATTGTCATCACACATCTGCAAAAAAGTAGATTTACAAAGTCAGATTATTTTCTCATAACAATTGTCCATTATCTATTATTACATTGCAGCTGCCTTTAAGCTTGGACATAACTTATGAAATAAATTCATTATGAAATGTCCAGAGATTCTAGAATTGACAAAAATTATGATTTGGTACAGTATACAGTAATACATCAAATAAAAAAACATTTTCTGTCTTGAAAAGCATATATCAGTCCTGGTAATTTTAGGCATAAGATCACATACGCATGCCTTCACACATGCCTGAAATGTCCAAGGCATGCATTTTATCACACATGCAACAAGTATTTTTTACTAATGGGACTTTTGCAGAGTGCTACTGTACATTTTATGATTATTTTCCTTTGGCCTACTTTCTTTTATGGACCTTCCGCCAGCAGTGTTTCTAGAATTTTCTAAAAGTTAGTACAGTTTTCATCACCATCCTTGCTGGTCCATGGAGCTGCTAAAATTGCAGAGTGGGAGATAAGGGAGGTCAAGTAGGTGGGTGATCCAATTTCTTGTTGTCCCATTCGATGAAGAGTAAAGATCTATTAACAAAAAAAAAATGAAAATTGCTAAACAAGATTGTTAATACTCTACCTGAGTGAAAGTGATAAAGATATCTTCAAATTGTTTGATTGATAAAAATTCAATAAATGCCAACATTCTGGAGACTGTGCTGTTCCTGATTGCTGACCAAACATCTTTCACACCTTTCACAATGATAGCCTTTAGAAAGAAAAAGTTGATTTATGCCATAGTTGCAAAGTAAGAGTGCAAACTATACTTTCTCCCTTGTTTTAAGTTTGCTCTCAGGTTATAATTACCTTTTTTCTCAATTCTTTACAGACATTTCAATGATGGGTTTATTAATAAAAGATCAATGTACATTGGTTACACATTTTAGAGCAATTAGTTTGATGAGTTTGACATAGAAAAGGAAAGCAGAAAGTAAGAAAACAAACTTTACAAACCTTGACATGGCTGAAACTCTTGTCATTAATTATTGTTTCTTCAGAAGTCACCTGTGTCAGCCATCCAAAGATGTGATTTAAAAGCTGACTCCTCACTACTGGCAAATTGTAAGCTGCAAAACAGTGGCAACAAACATCTAAATTTTCTTATTCTAATTTAAATTACAAAATGAATCAGACAGTTTGCTTCAAGTCCTTAAACAACCTAAAATCTTTGCACAGCTAAGTCAATATCTAAATGATATTCTACAGTATTTCTGCTCATTCATAGGATAATTCAGAAATAAACTACCGGACTCTGTAAACGTTTCAACTTTCATCTTCTTCAGTAACTCCTTCAGTAACTTCTTCAGTTACTGAAGAAGATGAAAGTCAAAACGTTTACAAAGTCGTAGTATATTTCTGAATTATCCTTTAAAATTTTATATGCTTAGGTGACTGGGCTCTTGAATTTCTGATAATTCATAAATATGCGTTCCTTCTATTGTTTAAGCAGGAAAATATTTCCATGGCAGATTAAATGCTTATGAACAGTAACAACTTTGCAATGGATCTACACTGTATGGTACAATGAAAACATGGGCTAAGCACTCTACCTTGTCCTACAGCATATTTGTAAGCATCAAGCAGCTGAGGGCTCATTTTCTCTTCTGCAGCAAACCTAAAAGTACGAGAGGCAAGAATATCTTAACAACTATACCTAAATCAATGCTTAATTTGGATGTAAATCTTATTCCTGGGGGCGAAATTCTGTTCTTACCAAGCTTCAGATTACCAAGCCTTACCAAGCTACCAACCTTCAGATTGCATTTTCTAGTTGCCTTCAAGTTGTGGTGGAACTATTTTGTAGAAACCAATACAAAACTATTGTAAATCTCTTTTTTGGAAAAATTCCAAAAAATTCTGATGTGCAGACAAGCAATCCTTAGTTCAATAAAATTTAGCTTTTTAAGCAGTTTGAGTCTTGTGTGGTCTGCATCATAGCATTGATGCCTGTTAGATAGAGCAGAAATTTTGTGTGCATGCATGAAAACTCAGAACTTGGAGGCCTCTCTAGCTCCCTGCAACAGATGGAGAATGAGGCAACACATAATATTTCATTCATTAGGCCTTAAGCTCTTTATTTATCATTTCAAATTGCTTGATTGCATCATTTAAGACTAATATAGAACTGCACACCTTATAGGGTTTTTGGTAGGGTTTTAGGGGGGCTTTTGGTACCATTTTTGGTAGGGTTTTTGGTAGGGTTCAGTTAGGATCAGTATAGCCACAACAGGCATGCAATTCTAGGATAGCAGCACTCATCATTTTACAGAGTTTCTATCCCGTTCTACCATATCTCGCATTTCATCATTGTTCCCCCAACCCAAATGAGCCCCCTATGCCATTTTCGCATTAAATATCTTTCTTCAGCATGATTTTGTGAAAACAATGTTTGGTTTTGGACAAACAATGCTTTTTGGTTTGCAAATCGGTTTTACTACTAAATTATTAATTGAATGTCTGAGAAAGATACTTGAAAGAGGAAAAATACTAACAGCTTTATCAGCTCATCTAGCTTAGTATTTAGCATATTCTTTATCCGCGATTCTTCTTCGAAAGTTAAGCTTCCAGTCCTGATTCTGCGGGAAGAGCTCCGCCTTTGAATCGGATAAGACCTTTCACTTCTTTGGAAAAGTTCACTTAGGCCCTCGGCTGAGTCCTGTTGCTCGGACCATCCAAAACGTCTCTCAAATAAATAAAAAGTCAATGCTTTCAAGATATTTGGGTTCTTGATAAGATCTGCAGGGATAACTGAAGTTTCTTGGCTGTCTATCTTAGCTTTGGATAAAAATGAAAACTCCAAATCTTCACTATTTGCAGATGAATTTCCTACAGGAGTCGAGCTAAGCCAGGTCGTTGACTCTTTGATACAAATCAAGAAATCGTCAACACTTTCGTATTCCTGTCTGATATCTTTAGTTGAACTCGATGTAATAATGTTAAGTGCAAGTAATACTGGCTTTTCTTCCGCCATTTTCGAACAGAATGATGTATCTTTATGACAAACTGTTTATATATGCACCTGCCAGCTTCTGCTTTCTGATGGCGCCATTTTCAACAAGCCTACTCTCCTGTTTCCCTGTGTAGTGTATGTTACCGGGACGCCAGCTGAAATTTATTGATTCATTGATAGATTTCGGATATTGTTGCGAAGCAAAAAAAATTGATCGACCAGCGAGAAAACAAGAATATCAGCTAAAAAGATCCAAAATTTCCGGAGAGTTTCCGGAAACATTCGACACTTCATATTTTTGGCACTGAAGTGGGCAAACCCTGCTGCCATTATTGGGGGCACTCTCGTAAATCTCCGAAGAAAGTACAGTCTACTAGCTATTTATCAACCGACAAAAGAGTTTCTCCATTGGTTCAATGAATAGTAAGTTCACACAGTTTTCTCCAAAAGAACTGAAACATATAGAACAGTCCTGGGCAGAAAAATCTTCCATTACCGAAGATCCACGATCAACAGATCATTAGATAAAAAGATTTATTCACCTTTCCGACAAGAATCTACAAATATTCTACAAAATTAAATAGAAACTATGTTTCTCGCTCCTTTCAAAATTTAAACAAAATTTGAGAACGAATTGTCAAAACTAAGAGTTACGGACTGGCTGGGGTGGGTATGTTAGTCACGAACGTTGGAAGCATCTCAAACTTGGGGAAGTCGAGGGCACTTTTTCCTTAAGAAACGGAGGAATTTCTTGCGGAATTACGAGTGTTACTTTCAGAAACTTTGCAGAATGATGGTGGTTACTGTCAAGAAATTCAAGAAAGTAGTGGAATTAAAGGAATCTTTAACCATAGTTTGAATAAGGGCACCAATTTTATAAAATTAGTGAGAAGATATGGTCAAACATTGAAAAAATCCACACAATCATGGGTACCATTTTCTCAAACAAGATTAATTTCTCGGTTAAATGGTTGGTGTCCCCGTTCAATGATTAATGTCCCCGTTCAATGGCAAAACAAGGTACCCTGTCAGGTTACAGAAGCTCCATTATGGAGCAGATACTGTCTATTTATCAATCAACTTCATACAATTAACAGAAATACAAAAATAACAATTTATTTAGAGAATAAGGCATACGGAGGAGGTAGGGAAAATTCCCTTATCCGCCTTTGCAAAAACTAGAAAATATCAATCAAGTCTAAAATCTCTTACAAATTTGTTGGACCCCAAAGAAAATCTACGTTTTTCAGAAACATTGCCCCCCCCCATTTCGATGCTGTTTGCTTTGGCAAATCATTCTTCTCCTAGATCTGCGTGAAAACCCCCTTTTGAATTCATTCAACATTGAAATTAGGGGAGGGGGGACAAAAATTCGATTTTTTCAACAGGGGTCCATCACTTTTGTAAGAGATTGTAGATATGAAATTGTATTCATAACTAACAAAAACGTAAGTTCATCTGCGAATATTGCCTAAACTTCTATCCCTCTTTGCCAAAACGCGTCAGAAGAGCGAAAGGCTTTCAGCACATGTCACAGAAATAGCTTCTCTCAGCTAATAAACAAATTATAGTCATCTATAGTCTTTCTGAATGGCATGAACATTTCATAATTTCCTTTACCAAAGAATGCCATCAAAGCGATCTGTTGTTGTGGAACGCTGAAGTGTTCCTGTGGTGACTTTTGGCATGCACAAATTCATCTTTCACCAAAGCGATTCACACTTATCTGTCTTATTTCAATTTTGACTTGGCGTTCAGACCAACCTAGCTCTGGTCTTTTCGACGAGAAATCTACCAATTCAGTTTCGAATTGAATCAAAATTTCTTCACGGCCAGTTCTCTCAGAGTCACAGGCGAGTCTAAATCAAATGCTGTTTTAGCTTCAACAGTTCTTAGTTTGTTGTGTAGCCAACTAAAATCCATTTTCAGCTTTACTCTCAAATCGATTGTTGTTTTTATCAAAGGCAGTAAATACGGATTATCGATATCAAACTGCAGAAGTTCTAGAGCTTGTGCTGCATACTGCTCTGCTTCAACGAACTTTCGTTGCACTTTACAAACCTCAACCAACGCACACAATGTTGCGACAATCTCGCGTTCACTGTCATGAAGCTTTCTCTGTAACTGCATTCCTAATCTAAACTGTTCGATACATTCTGCATAGTCCTCTGATCGCAAACATTCTGTTCCCATTTTCAAATGTCGGACATAAAAGAAATCTTTAAAAGCTTGGCACTGCCGGACACCTTGCTGATGAAACACGAATCGCAAGTATTTTTCGAATTTTCTTCCACGTGTTTCTAATAAAGTATTGTCGTAATTGCCGAATAATTCCTTTTTAGGAAAAGCCACATCTTTCAGAGCATTTGGGCATTCTTTCCGAAGTCCTTTGTGTAGATTGTGAAAGTCGCTGTAACGTCTCTCGATGATAGCTTGATCTGTGTCGAGCTTTGGTACTTCCATGATGATTATTGTGTACAGCTGGCAAAATAAATAAAGTTATCACTTCAACCTTTCCGTTTCATTAAAGACAAATGACGGAGATATAATGTGACTTAAATCAGGGGCCTGGGCAATCTAAATATAGTCTATTGTATTCCATTATATTAGATGATCTCGAAAGATTGTCAAAACAATTAGACAAATGATGGCAGGCGTCCATTTTTTGTTCTATATTTAAACAAGACGCTATATATCCGTCATTTGTCTTCAATCAAGTTGCCAAAGTTGGGTACACGATGTGACCATCATGCGACCTCCATATGATATCAATATGCTTAGCTTAGTCAAATCGAGGATAAATGTCTTGGCCCTAAACTAGTAAAATGGGTTCATATACCATGTTTATGCTTTCATTTGTGTACGTACGTCTGTATCTGTGTTTTGCTACCACAAAATGAAATTTCCGGGTGATGTTGAAAATCTAATTTGAAGCATTGAAAGAACTAGGGACCATCCATGCAAGGCTCTCAAACAAGGAAACATCCGTATAAGGAAACATATAAGACTCTCGAACATCCGTGCAAGACAGAGAGCACAGTTAAAACTTCGCCAATTTTGGACAAAACAATTTTGCCTGACAGTTATCCTGGCGTCTATCCAATTAATGCGAAGTTCTTGACATGTGGCTGAACAGTTCGAAACTATGAAATGCATTTGTTTCTAATTCTAATACTTACGCTATCAATGTTTCATTTTCAATTCGCTGTTTTTCACTGCATGTATCAAAAATGCGTGGTTTGTGGTTTTAAAACGCCCAGTATTTCTTTATCTATCACAAAGAAAATAGAACCGAAACAAACATTTCATTGAAACTTGGCAGTAAGAGTGTAAACGCACTTTTCGATTTTATTCATTTGCATTAGGATACATTCAAAGGGTTGAAAAACTTTAAATTTGAAGGAAAACGATGTACGAGCTTTTTCGTTGCGTTTGTAATTCATTCAATGGTGGCGCCAGAGGAGGGCTAGAGAGGGCTACCGTCCCCTTGTCGGAAGCATCTAGCCCCTTTCGAAGGAAATTCTACTGCACCTCGATCTAGAAATACACCACAACTTCGATCCCAATTACAGGAAGCTCCAGCCCCTCTGGCGGCAGATTTCTGGTGCCATCCCTGAATGCATTATGACCTTCAGGGGGGAGGGGGGTATCTTCATATATCAAACAATCGCGATCTGCCACTTTCACAAAAAATTTCTACCTGTAACTCCACAATTTCATCACAGGTGGCGGGGAAAAATTAGTAAAAATAACAAGTACCTCTTAAATTGTTTGCCAAATTCACCAACTTTGTCTAGATAAGCCCAACGATGACAATGTTTGTGATACAAACAGTTTGTATCACAAACATCGGCGTCGTTTTGGCTAATCTAGGTAGATAAAGTTGGCGACTTTGGCAAACACTTAAGAGGAAGGTATAGACTTATTACATTCGTCCTAAGGAAGGTACTTGTTATTGTTACTAATTTTTCTCCATTACATGTGATTTCATAAGATTTTTAGTGCTACAATTCCGGAAATTCCATCGAATTTGGGGTCATCCAACAAAATGTCAGGAAATAATACCTCATAATTTTTGCAATGTCTCTGGGAAAGATGCTCACAACTTCAACAACAGTTTAGAAAAGCTACCCCTAAAAATGGCAGATCCCTGTAACTGTAACTATACTTCCTGGGTCGAAAAAGCAAAGAAATTCTTTGGAATTTGCAGATTTCAATTTTCCAGATCAATCAAAAATCTTTTCATGCTGTACAGTAGTAGGAAATGTTTGGAAATTATCATGAGTAAACATTATGTTATTATGTACTTGTATTGAGACCCTACTACGAAATTTTGAAGGCCTTCCAATGAGATAATCAATTCTTATGCTTTGGGCATTCACAAGGTGAGAAAAAAGTCATCAGGAACTTTTACTTAAACAAAAATGCCCTAAAACTGAAGGAACTAGCGGTCAGCCCTGGGCCTTATTTCCTATCAAAATGAGTGGTTGGGTTTGTAAAACAAGGAAACACAAAGATCACATACCACATATTTTTTCTTTCCTTCTTGCACAACTCTATGACGTAATATATCAAATTTGACAGTTAGATCACTGGGTGGGATAGACATAACACTGTCCACTTCTCCCATACTTTGATTTGCAAGATCTCCATATGCATAGCCAGGCTGAAATTCACCTGAAGAAGAAAAATCAGACATTTCGAATCAATACAGTCCAATAGAAAATGAAATTCAATGCTGAAACAGAAGCAGTATCATTTTATCCCATGCGTGGGCCGTCCTCAGATTATGATCCCATTTTATTTCTCAGAATTTCAATGCCCAGCAGGTTTATTTGCACAGTGTTAACATCCAGATGTTGATAAGTATACTGAATGACATCAAAAGGAAAATAACATGACAACTTGTTCCTGTTGTGAAATACAACATCATGGTTATGATATTGAGTAACAGCACAAGGATGTTTGAGGCTAGAGCTCTCTACCAGCCATAGGGCCCAGGGGTTTCAAAAAGAAATTAATTATCCTTGGCGTCCTGAAATAATATTTAATGGGGTTCAAAATGTAAGCAAATTATCAAACAGCAGCTTTCTAGCAAATGTCCACCATCTTATGCTTCACTCAAAGGCCACCCAAAGTAACCATTTCAAATTCAAATACAGGGTGTCCAAAACACATGTGCGCCAATTGAGCAGCCATGGTGAAGGAGCTGTGAATTTAGCTTTCCTGTTTTCAGAGCTATGAACAGAAGAGCTTTCAACTTAGAGTTATGCACCAAGTTTGAATAAATCTGACAAGTAGCGGCTGGTTTATGGAGCAATTACCAGTTGCCTCAAAAATACAGAATTCAATATTCTCCAACATTACAACAAAGAAATCGAGTGAAAAATGAGCTTAGCCCAGATTTCAGCTTTTTGTAAGAGACCTGCATTGTCACAGATTAAATTTTATGAAAACCAAATAAGAAAAATCTAGGGCTGTTAGAGATGGTCATGCACAGTAAAAATGTTCCACACTATAAAATGCACATTAACCCTAAAACGTTGCTTTTCTTGGGTTTCCTGGTACATATCCTTGCGCTTTTTGATCATTTATTACTCCAGAATGTGTTCTCTAGCATAACTGTACAGCTTAAGTCCATTATTAAGGTTAAACTTCCAGAAATAACATAAAGTACGGAGATAAAATCCTCTGGTGTTGAGGCAACCAGTAATTTTGACTTGTCTGCTCCATAAATCAGTAGCTAACCAGAACTTGTCAGATTTCCTCACACTCTAACTTGAAACTTCTTCCACTTATAAATCTGCAAAACGAGGAAGATCCAAGTCCTGGCTCCTTCACAGAAGCCGCTCAAATGGCATGCATGATTCTTGGGTCACCATGCACATGCAAGCAATCATAAAAGATATAAATTCTTTATTTGTAATGTTCTTCTGTACAGTAGTATAAGTATTTATCTTTGATCATAATAAAATTTTCATTTATGACAAAAAGATGAAGAAGCTGTATGACCTAGCTTATCAAAACACCGTAAAATCATTGTTTCTACTAATACTGTATTCCAAGACAGAGCCAAACAAGAGTGCTCAAATGTTATGCATCTTTTGGCCATTCATGTCAATATTGATGCTGCAAAGGTACAACAATGCTGATTAACAAGTGGGGACTTGAGACAGATCCTGCCTTTGTGGATTTTTTCAGGCCCAGGCAAGTATTCAGTTGTATGAACTGCATTAAGAATAAAATAATGGCAGGCTGTGCACGTGGGTGGCAAAGGAGATTTTATGGAGACTTTTAAAGACCATGCCCCAACACTCTACTGTACAGTACATCCCTCTTCTCAACATCACTCTACTGCAAAGGAACAATAACATGTGGCCAAACAGGATCCATCAAATCATTTTACAGTAAATGAACGGTGACATAGCAATGTAATCTAAACACAGCACAAAAGAATGACAGGCACCACGGATCTTCCTTTTGTTTTATTCATAGAAAACATCAAATATAATAGGCTATATTTAGATTACTCAGTCTCTCTCGCTAAGTTTGCAACCTTGTTGATTTACTTGAAAGGATATTCCTCCCCCAACCAAATGGATATCTGGTGGTCCAAGACAAAGCCATTCCAAAACTTCTGAAAAATTATGATAAGTTCAACTGGTGTGTCAAGACTGAGGTGAGTTTGAAAGTGCTAGGGTTATACTGTACATATTTTGGAAAAGTCATACATACAGTAGCAGGACATACCCATAAACATTTTTGGAAGATTGTACACATTTCTGTGCTTTAGTACAAAGAGCCATACAGTAAGAGCCAACAAAATAGCAACCATTCTTTCCAAAACAGCCTGTTTTGTTTCCCAGTACAACTTATGTCAGAGGCCTCTTATGAGGGCAAGGTCTACAGAGGCAAAATGGGCACAATTGGCTACAACGGGAAGGGAGAAAAACTTTGATCAAGTTTGCTATCATCTTTGTTCACAGTTTTTCTTAATCTTGACCTACAATTGCTTGAACTGCCCTCCTTGACATAAGTGACTGTTGATTTATCATTGGGGTCTAGGGTGGTTCCAGTAATATCCTCCTGCTCCCTGTGAAAGAGAAATCTAGAGGTATGCAAAAATCCCCCAAAACCCAGGGGTATGCAGCTGCTAAGATGCAAAAGTCCTGGAGTATTGACAAAAATTAGGAAAAATTCAGACCTTTAACTTGCTGGCTAACTCTTCCATTGGGGCAACATAGGGTTAAATTGTCCATAGAATTGAAAAATCTGGGCATTCCTGTACTTTCAGAGGCAACATCTGGATCTTCTGTACACCATTTTATTATGAAAAACTGGGGCATTCAATTTGACGATTTTTCTCCCTTAGGGGGTGCAGATATGCCTTCTCAACCATGCTGGAACCATGCTTTCTCACAGATTAATGCTACCCACTTTAACACTCAGCCTGCCCACTTACCCTAAACACCCTATCATTTCTAAAGAAATCAGCCTGCTGTTCCTTGAAAAGTGGCTTCTTTTTTGCTGGTGTACACACATTTTTATAAGAAACTACTCTCTCAACTCTCAGATAACAAAAAATCAAGAAACTCCAGTACTGGGTAAATACAGTATAAGTTTAGAAACTGTATTTATTTTGACAAACAAAACTCTTAACACAGTTAACTTTACTTTAGCTTGTTTCCTGTCCTGGAGGGGGGTACATGACTTGCAGATGGAGGGGGTCTGCCGCCTGGTTTTCAGAAAGCTACTGTACCCTCTTCTAATTGCTGAAAGTTGCCGTCATACTCACTTTTATGATGAGTTATGGCAGAAAACTAACAGTTTTTTAACAATTTTTGCCAATTTCTCGAAAACCCACCCATGTTTAAGGAAAATCTGCCAAAAAAAGGACCCTTGTTTAGAGAATTTTGGACCCAAAAACCCACCCATATGGGTGGCACATACCCGTACCCTAAACATGTTATGTTACTACCCCCCCCCCCGACCTCCAGGTTTCCTACACAGAGGGTACTTGAGTAATACCTAAACATTGGAAAAGGTTAAAAAAATACTGTTTTCAACCAGTGTGGAAACTTTGTTTTTGTTATGCCAAAGATTTACACCATGCCGATTGTCTAAAGACAATAGACCTATTGTTCTTGTTCTTCTATTGTCCTTGATGTTACTCTACGCCAAAGATATTTCACGTAACATATATGTTTTCCAGCGTTGGTTTTGAAATGTTCACTAAGGAACAGGAAGTGAACATGAAGATTGCTATGAAACCTTGATGAGAGTAAGTAAGAAGTCAGAGTACTGAAAATCAGATAATTTGAAGAAACTTTCAGTCCTGGCCCAAATTCTTAGTTCCTCATTAGAAAAAATACGTGTATTTCTAGTCTTTGGGATTGCTACCTGTTCCCAGTTTTAAAAACGTTTGGCACCGGAAGTCAGCCAAAGTCTACCAGGTAATCAGAAGAAAAATTAAAATATCGTATCAAAATGCGTATCTCTATCTTATCATTTATCATTTAGCACCCCAAAGAACAACTGACGATTGTGCAAAAGCTTGGCGCACGATAAACAATTCAGCCAGCATGGAGCACCTGCCCCGCCAAAAAAAGACGGTGCAGTGTCTGTTGCCTGATCAAAACCATCATCGAGGTAATTTCATTGACCTGTACCACCCCGAAGAATTCTTGGACGTGCCCTCAAATGATCCATCCTCAATTCATGAATGAACCAAAGATCGGACAGCAACTTGCCTGTGGGCAATCTTGGAGAAGCTGGTGGGCGGTCAAAGATGAGGCGACCTCCTTCTTGGAATCGCTTTGAGACGATTTCAGATTCGAATTCATCATGCAGCAATAATTCTGGGCTATGACTGAATTCATCTGAGCAATCAACTCTTTCATCATACATAACATCATTCCTTGAAAATGACTTCCAATTTTCGTCCTCCATTTCTTCACAGAATAACCGTAATAACTTTGCGCAATGTGGGCACAAACTGTTTCACGTCGCCATCTTCTCGAATCACTTTGTTATTGTGGTTGTTGTAGGAGGTCTGGAACCAACACGTTCTCGTGTCATCTGCGGTCATCTTGGAAAAGGAAGAAACTGGAATGGAGCACCATAGGGTATGAGCACAACCGGAACACAAGACCATCGAACAATTCTTTTCCCGCTCTCCTGGACTTTTCTGCAATTCTGCGAAAAGAAAACGCATGCCGATTTTCCGATATATTTTTCATATGAGAATCTAAATCAAATACGGGGAATGGGGAAAATAGGAAAGAGAAGGGCCGGTGTCGTGATACACCACAAGGCCCCAACTGCAAATAAATCAATAAAACCACAGTGAACAGATTAGCGGCAAATTAGTAGCGAAAAAAGTAGGACTAGAGATGCATTAGTTTTGTTTGTCTTCGGAGGAGTTCTATGAGAGAGGTAGCCCCCCTCCCCTCCACAGAGCCAAAACAAAAGGAAAGATTTTTGCTGAATAGCCTTCAATAAAGCCTTGGACGCTATTCCTTGCAATTTCTGCCACGTTTGGCTTCCAGTCATCTTGGACCAATGCAAAAAGGGCAGCATCGTCGTTGTTGAGAGACTGGAGACTAAAAACTTTTTCAACGGAGCATTATGCGCAGCCCTGCAGAAAGAGCAGGTAGCCCTCTGCGAAGGTTGGCCTCCTGCAAATTCTGAAGAAAATGGGCGGTGGCTGGCGATTTCAAATATTTTTCTCGAATTCTCGTCGCAATCTTTCCTCTTTCTGTTTCTATGTCAATGTATATTAAAACCACCAGCTTTGAAAATTGCATAACCCTAAAACAGGTTGAAAACACTAGCCATTTTCATCAGTTGTTTTACATCTCTGTTGGACCCCTGTGGTGTCCATTACGAATAAACGCGATGTTCTTTGACCAGATGCCAGAAATCATGTGATCAAAAGTGGCCAATCCAAATATGGCAAAGCAATCATGTAACCAAGCACTCTGATTGGTTGACAAAATGAGCAGGTGACCTATCTAATTTGCATTCGATGTAAACAAAAAATTTTTGTGGGGCGCGCTATCTTTCGTGAAGGAAATTTAGTTGGGAACCATTCATAAAGATCTGTTCAAGTTTTTCGTTATAACCAAGGTGCAAGAAACTCTGAAGAATGCCTTGCTAAAGGAAGAAAGAAACATCCAGCACTTAGTTTTTTCGGATGTTTTGGAAAGTGTTCAGGTAACTAACTCAATGCATTTACTCGTGAACAGATTAAACTGGTTGGTTACGTGACCTACGCTACCGACGCGCTCTTTTGCGATAACATTTGCAGAAAGTTTTGGGCGTTGTGCATTCAGTTTACTGATAAAGTGTAGATTTTTGACATATTTACAGCTTGCATATTAAAGAAAACAAGAAATTTTTCATAAAAAGTAAACACAAAGTTTGATAGTAAGAAGTTAGCTTGATATTGTGATAGGGCATGTCAACAAACACCAAAGCACTCCGGCTCTCCTTTGAAACTTCCAAACATCTCAAACTTCGGGAAACTCAACTCAAGAAACAACTAAGCAGGAAAATATTTAAAACAGACTTTATTATATTTCTGTTGAGAACAACAAGAGATTTGTTTTCGTGTTTCAGCTGATACAGAAAAGCAGAGGTTGCCAGGGAAGATGTTTTCAGTTCTGTCGGCGTACTTGTTTGGAGAGGAAGAAAATAACTTGGCCACAAATGAGGCAGTAAGTGAATCTGAAGATGTAGTGGAAGACTGGATATTTGTAGATCATGCTGCAAACAATGGTTTGTAATTCCTTTTTGACTTTCTCAAACTTTCCTCTCACCCTAACTTGCTTTTGGCGGGCAACCTTCCGACCTCTTCGCTATTTCAAACGGTGACGCAACCAAAATCGACCTCAATGAAATTGAAATAGAGTCAAATTTTCGTAACCAAAAGCGATGAAATCCCAGAATAAATCGTAATTGCAGAGGAATAAACAGAAGTAAATGTTGCCAGAGAATCGATAATTTTAAGCCAGGACTTGACCCAAGGAAGCGCTGAGAAACAACTGCATTTTCAAACATTAGGCCCAGGCCTGCAAGCAGTGCTCGTCCTGGACAAATGTTTACATTAAAAACTGCTTTGTGAGAATTACTAAACACGAACTCTAAACCAACAAAGGGTTATCCCTTAAAGTGTCTCCAAAAATTGAGCAGAAATTAAGTTCAAAAATCTACGTGCAGTTTGATGCGTTTGATGTTTCTCTAAGCCACTTTCTTTGTTTACATCTCAGGGAAAACCACCACCCTGAAGCAATCAGCTGATTTGCGAACGATGGGCATGGAAGAAAGTTGGTTCGTAACTCCCCCTTCCTGCTTCAGCTGCCACCCCAAAAAAGCCAACAAAGATCTGCAAGTTTCTAATTTGGAAAATCTTCTTATAGAGCATCCAAGTATGTCTGTTTATGGCCCGCGTCCTACAGCAACTGACGAGGAAGATGAAGGGCCTTCCCCTGACCAAACAGCTGACCGGCCAAATACCGTTGTTAACGTCGAAGACAACGCTGGGAACAGACGTGTTGGGCAAGGAAGAGTGTTTCTGTGTCAACCTCAGGATATCAGAGTGCCATTTAAAGATCTGGGATGCAACTACGATAATTCGGTAGCCTATACATTCACACGAAAAGGTGCCAAAAGGTCAAATCAAGCGCATCAGCGATCACACACTGGCAGAAAGAACAAGAAACTCAGTCGAAGAGATGGAAAGCATTCTGGAATGGTTGGCCAACGCGCTAGATGATAAAAGATAAATTTGAAGAAATGAAATCTATGAGGAAATGATTGTTTTGATGATATTATTGAACAGCTTGTTGTGAATGGACTTTGTTGACTAAAATGCGGTTACATGAATTATGTATCAAGCGCCCTTGGTTACGCAAGGGTTGCCAATCTGTCTCAAACACAAACTGTGAATTTTTTGTCATTTAAGATTGAGCTTGTTTTATAGCCAATGAAATGTAAATATATGCACCCCCATATATTTTAGTTTTCGTTTGATTAAATAACTAGCAGCGTGAATGTGTGAAGAAAGTTCATAGGGTCAAATAAAATTCTCAAAAAAATAAAACAATATTCGACTTACAAGATTGATAGTGTATAGTGTATGCTACAGTACATGTCTAATTTGTTCAGGGTAAAAAACTTTAGTTCAGCAAATGGTTGTATACGTATATACCATATTTAACACTGCTAATAGTATTTATAAATGACACGTTTTTATGCGTTAGAAAATAAATGTAAAAATGTAAAAATTTGAAAATCCAAAAACAGCTTAAATTGATGTAATCAAATGGACTCATTCTTCAAAAAAAGTATTTATTGTTGTCCACTTTACTTCGGATCTAAACCCGACTTTCACACAGAATTTGCTTCTGTGATTTTTGACTAATCGTATAACAACTAAAAGGTCGATTCTTGCAGAAGACTGCGGTTATTAAAGTCTCCTTTCAACTCACGAACTTCAGGCAAGTCAAGACCTGACCGTAAGCACATCGCAGATAGGATTTATCAAGTCGACTGGATTTATCTTTTGTTGTTAGTGGTATAAACATCTACAAAGAGGATCAAAGGGAAGAAAGGAGAGCTTCAGGTTTTAAGAAAGCAGTTGCCAACGATCTTTCTTTATGCCTTGCAAAACAAATCAGTTTCAAGGGGATTGGTTCACATCTAACCATGAGCGACAGGGCACCCAATGTGTAGCAGTTTGGAATTTATATCAGCAGAGAGCCATCTTAACTAATTGTTTTTTGTGTTTTGAACTTATTTCCATTAGGCATACCGCCACCTTTCACTGTTTCGTAACTTTGAAATTTTCAGTAGTGAGCCACCTTAAGTGCAGATCCACCTTAATCGTAGGAAAAAGTGAAAGAAGGTTGTATGGTTGTAGGTGCCTAATAAAAATAAGTTCAAAGCACGAAAAACAATAAGCTAAGGTGTCTCTTTACTATTTAAACCTGCTAAACACACTGGGTGTCCTGTCACTCATACTGTGAAGGTAGGCATCAGTTTTCAGGGGAGGGGAATTTCATTATTCTTCATTATACACAAAGCATTACAATTGCACCATGAAGGCAGACTTGCAAGATTATTTGTTTATATTCATCGTTGTGCTACTATTCTTCAGGTACGCTATGCGAGCAAATCAGTTCTCAAGGGATTACACCTATTCTTTCAAGGCTTGTATCAGTTTTCTGCAGGGTTACAACACTAAATGATATGATGCGAAATATGAGTACATTGGCAAGAAATACAGCAGCAAACGTAATTCGCTGTACTACTCGTTTCTTTTAGCTTTGTGCGAAAATTTTCCTGGAAAGCGATTGCATCACTTTTCAAGGTTTGCCCTATTTACATTTTCAGAAATGATTGTACCAGGAAAGCTGGCCTTAAAGGTGACAAAACTGTAGTGCAATTATCGCTTGAATTACAACAACTGCCAAAAATACTTGGTCAAAAGTTACAACCTGCAAATTTGCAACTACAAAACTCCCATAAAGTATTCCTCGCCAACATCTAAGTTTCTAACTTTCAGTCTCCTCGTTATTGCAGGCTCAAGGCCTTGGAATGCCATGAGCGAACAAAGAACATTGGGCCCAGCATCGATCCTTGTGGCACCCAATGCTCAATAAATCATTGAATCAAGTAATTTGTATCAGGAGTTCCATTCAAAAAACTGCGTGAATTTCTCGACGACTATTGGGCTGCATTCATACATTCTACGACGGCATAAATACAAACATTTTTCTTTTGTGATTAAGGTACCAGGCAAAGCAATTAATAACTAAAGATTCCAAACAATTCCAAATAAATCATTTAAGGCTGTGGCTGCCGGAACTCGCATTTTGCATTGTTAGCTGTACTTTCTCTCGCATCGTTATTCCCCACAAATTGAACTTATAGACTTGAAGACATCATAAAGGATTTACAGTCCTGAAATCAGTCAAAGTCAAAAAGTGGTCAGAAACACCTCTTCTGACAAAGTCATGCAAAACTCTTCGGCTTCTCTTCGACGTGACAACCACTCCTGATTCCAAACTCAACATGTTACTCTGCCTCCGTTTAGGTCAACATGAAATAACTCTTGAGGCAACCATACCGATATCATTCCACTGTCGGTATGGGTATTAGATCGGACAAATAATACGGGTATTTATGCGGAGGCATAACATGATTTCAAACCTTTATCAGCTCGATCTCAGCTCCGCTATTCTGTCCATGAATACAGACACTCTTTGTGGATCAACAGTATTTCTCCATTCGCCTTTCTCTTTAAAATACGATCCCACAATTAATGCATGTGCGTTCATAAAATCTGATAAATTCTGTTCATCAACTCCTGACCCAACGAGTATGGGCAGTTTGACTTTTTCCTCTTTTAGCGTTGAAATATGTTCTGGTTTTGCAGGGTCTCCTGTATGTGAACCAGTAATGATAACTCCGTCACTCAGGAAGAACTCGGCTGCCTTTGCTACCTCAGTTAGGTCCAAATCTTGTGTTATTGCATGTGAGCTGAAATAAAAAGATGGAGTTGAAATGAAAATTCACTTCCTCTATTGGTACGAGATCTCTTGCGAGTGGATGTCCCTTGCTTGTTTAGGTAAATGTTCTATAATTTTTCTTTATCTGAAAAAGGGACTCACGAAAATGTCTGCAATAATTCAATCAATATGTCCAAACTGGATATCATTGGAAAGGAGATGTTTTCAGATGGCATGCCTCAAATTTGATTGTTATCATCAATGCAGTCGAGAGAAAGGACTGGTTCCCAGGGTTGGGAGTAGAAGGGGCCCTCTGGCACCGAAGGTACCAGGAAATATTTTGGTCCACGCCCTCTTTCTCTTGGACCACGCCCTCAAATTCACTGGTAAAACGCTGCTTTTAGATGAAAGCCCTTCCTATACACTGTTGAAAACATAATTTTTGATCGAAAATCTTTTCATCGCATGTGTAAAGACTAAGTTTAGAATGCCATGGGGCCAGTGGGCCTAGGAACATTCCTCAAGGAAAACTGAAGACAAAGAAAAATGCATAATATATATCTTTCCGGGCCCCTAAAGCCCCGGGCCCCTTCGTAATTACCCTGGCTAATCCCCTTTCTCGACAGTCCTGGTCATGATTTACTCGACTTACTCGAGCCTCTCGAGAAAAGGTGGGTCACATTTTTCTGAAACATTAAAATTTTGGCATCTATTACAAGGTTCTTCTTTGAAGATTGTATAGTTGATCTGGATGTCCAATACGTGCTTCTCGTGCGCTACATTTTCAGTCATTGATTCTGATTGGCTAACTCAAAGGCAATGTCAATCAAAGAGCAAAACCCCTTTGTTCTTTCACCATAGCAACTTAACTCGCAATATTTCACACCTAATTGGAATGAAGCTTTAGGGAGTGGTTCTGAACATGATATTGCACGATATAGGAAGAAAAACCCCCGGGGGGGTAACTTGAGTTTCCAAGATACGGGGTTGTGCCATTAAAATCGTAAAAGTACCACACATAAATCAGGAGAAATTTCTCAAAAGTATACCCATAAATCCGGAGAAATTTCTCGAAAGTATACCCATAAATCTGGAGAATTTCTTAAAATCATACCCATAAATCTGGGAATGCCAAAACAGCTCACCAATAAATGAATTCAGACAGAAAACTATACCCATAAATCCGGAAGATGCCAAAAATTGTTGAAAACCATACCCATAAATCCGGAAACTATCATGAAAAAGGTACCCTAAGAAATGGCACAACCCCGTACCATGGACAAGTTAAGTTACCCCCCCCCCCCCGGGAGAAAAACCACCCTAGCCAGCTGCTAACACTCTTTAAAAAAGCTGAGAATGTTCCAAATGAATTAAAACTCTCTATTATTGTCTGAAGGCAATGTGCATTCAACAATTAATATAAAGGAAACTGAATAAAAATCGGTGTTTCCTGAGAATCGTGAGTATCGAAAACAATCAAACACCTGCTTGAAGTAAACAGAAGTGTTATATGGACTTGGAATATTGATAAGATAATGATTTCAATTCACATCCAATAAACAGAGCAAGACATAACAGAACAATGAGTGCTTGCAGCTCTCTCATTGCATCTTCTTTAATAAAACATATTGTACCTTGAACTCAGTCCGAAAACTGCAGCGTCCATTGGTACGAAAACCTGCTTGTTTTCCAATAAATCACATGAAAGAGGCTTGCTGCTACCAGGGCAACGAGTAAAGCAGATTATTGGGTGTGCTCTGACAAATGTTCAATCATTAACGGGGCCGTTTCTCAGAAAACAGTGCGACAATCTGAACCTTGGAATTGAAAATTTAGTAGTTTTCAAATTGGAAAAAGTTGTTTACGAACTAAAAAATGACAAATAGAATAGGCTGCCATCTTATTAATGAATCACACTGCCAAGAAATGGTCGAAATGCAGAATTAGTTCAGATCATTGACTATGTCCAGATACAGCACTAGAACCCATTCTTTGCAAAGTCACTTATTTTGACATTGCTGGAGTACAAAAGAAGTGCTGCTTTTGAAGCAACTACTTATTTTGCCTTTCTTCTGCCATAAATCAGCAACCACTAATCAGATTAACTCAAACAAGGTCTCAAACTCTAAGTTGGAGCTTGACCTATGCAACAGTGCAACAATCAAGACAATCAAATCAACAGTTCCTCCAAAGTAGCCAAAAAACAGAGAATCATTTTTGGCACACTGTGTACATCTTTTTATAAGAAACTACTACTGAGATGGCCAAAATTTTAAGATACTCTAGAACTATGTCCAAGAGCTAGTAAGGCAGTAGGAACTATTGAAAATTAAATTCAAGGACATTATGGCAACTATGTCATTGAACTATTGTTCATGGGTAACAACAACTAACTTATGTTTCAAATAAAATACAGTAGAACGCTGTTTGATGTTTTCAATATCATAGAACATGTCTCCTAGCGTTGGACACAAAGGGTGGAACCCAAGGGGAGGGGTACATGACTTGCGGATGGACGGGGGTCTGCTGACTGGTTTTCAGAAAGGTACCCTCTTCTTATTGCTGAAACTTGCTTTCATACCAACTTTTATGATGAATTTCGGCGGAAAACGGCCCGTTTTTGGCCATTCTTTGCCAATTTCTGGATAACCCACCCATGTTTATGGAAAATCTGCCGAAAAAGAGACCCTTGTTTAGAGAATTTTGGCCCAAAAACCCGCCCATATGGGTGGCACATACCCGTACCCTCAACATGTTATGTACCCCCCTGGGGGTGGAAAAAATAGCAGATCATGGCCCCACTGGTCACAGTAATTTTCTTAGGTTTCCATAAACAAGGAAGAAAAGAACGGAAAAGAGATATGGAAAGTTAGTTTTACATCAAAAATCATACAGTTTCTTTTCATTGGCAGCCATTATTATATAAATTTGGGCTATTACTGGACCAAGGAATTTCAGACAAAAGATGGCATTTAAAAGTCTGAAAGTTGACATCTGAAAGATAAAGAAACTTTGCCCAACGTTTACAAACTTGCAAATTTGCCCAACAAGTAACATTTACAAAGCTCATTAAAGACTGATGATCAATCTTCAAATTCTGTCCAATTCATTACTACATATTGTGACCTGTCAAAAAGCTGATACCATTTTGGAGCAATTCTCCGATAAAGTTCTTTCAAGATATGTGTTGATCCCAAATAATTTTTCCACCCCTGTTGGAGACCATATCAAAATTCATGCATTCAAAAAACTAGAAAAACTAATTGAGTTAAAGAAACTTAGAGAAACTTAAAAAAACTTAATTTAATAACTAAAATTCAGAGACCTGCACATTGAAATAAGAAATTTTCGGTACTACGGCCTGATCTAAGATACAAACGCATGTATATAACAAATAAGATTGTTACCTGTGCTTTTTCTTGACATCAGTGAACACCAAAACCTCATCAGCATCTATCATCTTCCTGTATCTAAGCACATGCCCTGCATCAGAATTCATGATACCTTCATCTGCAACATGACTGAAAACAAAACCTTCTGCTCTGATGAAATCAAAATTGCATGCTTTTGCAACAGCCATTGCTTCTGTGTTACAGCCTGCAAGAATTTGTATTCCACATGGGATTTTACCAGCAACACTCTTCACAGCACAACCAACAGCAGTCATCCCTGCTACAATTTCAGGTCCAATGTCTCTGTTTAAATATGGTATGTCATGCATGTTTTCCATTAGAATGGCATCCTTGAAAAACAATAAAGATTGTGATTGCACTAAAGATGGAGCCAGAGAATTATAGCCTGTGTACCTAGGCTCCAGAAGACATGAATTATCGTATGGGGTCCGGAACACAGGCTAGAGAATCATTGCCCATTGTCCTTGGTTCCACGATAAATTAACTGATGAAAGCAATCAAAATTCTTTCAAACACAAAAGATTGTGGTAAAAAATTGTTCCAATGGCATCTATAGCCCAGTCATCAACTGCAGTTGACAAATGAAATTATGAATTCTGATTAAACTAAAAGTCAAGAGCAAATTCTTATCAACACAGATTGTCAAAAGTCTTCTGTGATATAAAAAATTTAAGACTGCTTTGAAATCTTTTTAATGTCTCAGTGTACTATTTCATGACAGATTTTCTTGTTCAGTGCAGATTCCATTTAGCTTTCAAATAAAGTGGCGCTTCTCAACAGTTGATTACAACTACTGTACCATTTTTTTATTCCTCTTGACAGTTGATTGGAATCAAACATGGCTGCAATCAACTGTCGAGAAGTGCCACTTTATTTAAAAGCTAAATGCAATCTGCACTGAACAAAAAATCAATCATGTGTTGCAGTGTTTCTACCTTTCAAAGTTATGTTTGATTCACTGTCAAAAACTTGACCTTTCTCCATAAAACTTCTCATCATTGGTTTAAGAAATTTAAATGCCATGTTTTCACTGGGCTCAGCACTCAGCGATAATTATGGTTGAACTGGATGTGCAGTGGCATAGTCAGACGAAACAGAAGAAACTTACAATTCCACTCTTCTGGTAAATTTCTGCCTCTAAACAAGCCAAGTGGATGATATCTTTCATACTTTTGCCTTTGTTTGTTGGAGTTCCTGCAAAACATAAAATGTCAAACTATGATATCACAGATAAATTATTACAGACTGGCATTTCATTTTCTACACAATATGCTCTGCTGACAAGACTGGAAGCTGGGTTGCAACAGTGTTGTCCACTATTGTTTGGAGCTGATCAAGTTAAGCACAATTATTTCAAGAATCTTGCTGGCTTCTGCCTTAATTCACTGAGCATTTTAAGGATAATTAATGCTGTAGACGTAATGCCCTTGGTAAATAGAAATTCCCCTACATATGTTTCCTTCAAATTCAAATCAAAGAGCCACTTGCTAAATCATTTAATGTATTTTCTAAGTAAATCCTTACAAGCAATTTATGCAAGATACATTTACATTCAGTTTTTGAGACCCCAAAACTGTGTGGTTTCTTTTTGTAAATTGTTATTAAAGTATACTGTATTCAGTTCTGTTTAGTGCAATCTTGTTTTAGTTATTATGTGTATGTATGAGAATGTAAAGAATGAAAACGAACTGAACTGAATGCCAAAAATATCACGTCTACATTTTCAGGGGGAAAGGGCCAAAAAAGAACCCCCTCTTTTTGACTGTCCTTTGAAAGCGTTTGGATATTTGGATTCTTCCCATTTTGTACCTTTGATTCTTTTTCAAATACCACAATTGTTTTGTTGTTGATAGAGTTTCGGCTTTGTTGGCTTTGTTGGCATTTTTTCGCCTCCTTACCTTGTCTAATCAGGGCCTAAACATAAACAGAAGTTGGAGTGACTTCAAGCAAACATTCTGCATTGTGGCCCCTTGTTCCCACAAAATAAACCGGGTATCTATTTGAATGCGTAGAGGAGTGTCTTACCTGGTAAAGGACTGACATGTATCATCCCAATTACGGCCGGCAGCTTGCCTTTGAACACTCCAAGGAACCGCTGCATTGCATGGCTTCCTGCCGTCATTTTGCAAACACGATGGGAAGAAGGGGAAACATGACCACGTGCTTCAAGATGGTAGCTTGAAAGCCAATCAAAAACGATTCAGCCACATTTCTGAAGAAATGAATGTTGTTCTTGGAAATTTAAGATACGACCTAACAATACTGCCAACAAAACATGGGCAAGATTTTTTCAAGACCCTTACACAGAACTCTTGTTTGAGGTTTGAGATGATTCGGTGAGCTTCCCTTCTCATAAAAAGTGTCTAAGATAATCGATTAGTATGACAACGTTTTCATGGTGAGACGTTTCGCTGCAAAACGGTTTTTAGAAATAGTTACGATAAAAAGTGATGCAATGTCTAGGGTCTACAGAGGGAGAATGAGTAAGGTTGGGGTAACTTGCTACATCTGTTATAGCCTGATAGGCAGACCTTTGATCTGGTTATAAGGGTGTATCTATTAGAATTACCCTCCTTTAGATCCTGAATGTTGATTGTAATGTAAATCTACGATCTACCATATTTCAGCAATCAATGTTAACCAATTTACCCACGCAGACTCAATAATTCAAAAATTTTCACATGCCAATGCCTCCTTTATTCTAGCTTTATAGTAGACAGCAGCTGCAGAACAAAATGGAAATAATACATTCTCTAAGCTGAAATTAACTGTATCACTGCTGGCAGATGGAAGCTTACAGGAAAATTTCTGACCCAAGACTTGCAAGAACAACGTTACATTTTTCAGTGTTTTTCCATTTGTCATTTACTTATTACACAGAAAATAATTCTATTATCAAATTACATACTGAATATTATAAATCGAGGTTACTTCCGAAGATATCAATATAAAAATGTTTGTTCCGCTTGCTCAGTCCATTTTACTTCGTAACTTCATGCATTGCTTTCGCTAAATAATCAACATTTCCTGAAGAAACTCCAGCGACTGAAATTCTTCCGTCCTTGGTCAAGTAAATTGAAAAATCCTTTGTTAGTCGTTGAACCTGGAGGAAATATTGAGAACAGCATGAAAACTTGGCTTAAACTTTGCCACCAAAGTCGTATTAAGGAGGAGATATGGAGATAAATACTTCTACTTAACAGTGAATATCTGACTTGACCCCGGGGGAGGTACTCATATATTTTTCCGTACGGGGACGTGCCGCTGAACAGGGTATCATTTTCAGGATTCCGACTCCGGGACAGGGTATCTTTTTTCCAAAATCAGCTCCATGACAGGGTCCATATTTGTCATTTTTGACTCCGACAGGTCGTTTTCGGCCATTTGTACTCTGCGAATGTGATTCAAATCGCTTGGATGGCAATATTCCCACATTTATCGATAGATTTCGTACAAAATTTCCTTGCAGAGCACAACTTTGTCCAAAGAAACACAGGACAGGGCGTTGTTTAAGAAAATTTTACTGCGGGACAGGGTATCATATTCGGGAATTTGACTCCAGGACAGAGCAGCTTTTTAGATTTTCCAGCGGCACGTCTCCGTATGTTCGTAGACCAAGTATCTCAGAAAGCATTTCGGCGCGACAAGAACTTTCCACCATAACAATGCGAAGAGAAGGAAAACGTAGACTTGTATCAAGTCAAATATCTGACAGACAATAAACTTTTGTGCCTTCGAAATAATTTGAAGAATCAATAAACTATCAAACTTGTACTACTAATAACTACGCGCACTTTTAATCTTACTTTTGTACAAGCAGTGCTTTAGTGCGTAATATTCTTACAAAACGAACGCAAGAGACCCATGTTTCGGCACATTTCCTTTTATCATCGTACAGACATTCTCTGTTACAGCAGAGACAGACAAGACAGTTGATGAAGGATACCAGATGAAAAAAGATATGTCGACTCAAACAACGCTGACTTTTCATGTATTACATGACCATGACGTCGATGAAACAGTACATAAATGTAAAACTTGATAAACAAATGAGTTGGATTTTGATGATCAGCAAACAACAACGTGTACTTCTAAAGGCAACTGTTTATAAAAAAATCAACTCTTGACACAAAATTATCGGAAGAATTTTCTTTTAGATAAGAAAATAGCAAGAATATTCTCACTTTATTTTGACTTGTTTCTCGTCTTGCATTACTCGGAAGGCACTTCAGTAACGTCTAAAGCGTGGCACGGCAACTCGAAACTTCGCTTTGAAATGTTCACAAAGGCAAACAGTGCACAAACCAGGAATTCGTGACAACACTGTGAAAGTGTTCAAAAACTTTGCAACTTTCAAGAAACTTTCGGTATTGGGTTAGCCTGATTCACAGACCAAACGAGTTCCTCGTTTGGGTCTGTGAATCAGGCTAGTATGGGGTAAAATTTGTTGTTTCTCATAAAGATAGGTTTATACCTGATCTTGGTTAAGCCCGGTAAAGCAAAACATTCCGATCTGATTTGTGATGTGGGACCAGTCCAATGAAGAACCTGTAAAATGGAGAGGTATTCTGATGTCAAACTGAAGTGAATCAAGGAAGTCAACCGTGGTAATTCCAGTTTTCTGCTGGGCATAACGTGTAGCTGCTGTTGCCATGTTCAATTTGTAAATAGACAGTAAACCAAAAAGGCAAGTAAAACATGCGGCAATGAAAATCAGGCCTTCGTTCCCCTGAACAGTTGTGCTTAGAAACGGGTTATGTTTTGATTGATTCCATTTCTGCAGACAAAACTTATTCCAGATCTCACTTACCCTACCTGCCAGGCAAGAAATTCCAGTTGCCAATTACCGTTGACAATGGGAGAGAACGAAGATCGTCATTCAAGCACGTGATTAAGTGTGGCCGAAAATTTTTTGACATGATCCATCGGATGCAGCAGCAGCAACTACGAGGCGGTCACGCAAGGCTAGAGGGCCCAATTTTGTGTGGGGGCAATAACAGAACAATGTTACACGATAATACTATCGGGAAAATAAGAATACAAAGCAACCCTGCGGCTTTAACAAATAACATAGAACATTTACAAGTAATAATAAACTAACATCTTGCAGCATAAGCTAAAAGCAAGGAAACAATTAAGTGATTTGGGAGGAGCAGAGGAAACTTTACTGACATGATTCAAGAAATTTCTTTGATGATCTGATGAACTCCAATGTTGCTGCAATGAATGTTTTATTTGACTGGTTTTTTCACGAATTTCTCAACTGCAGTCAGAGCATCACTGTAAAACCCACGAAAAAAAGTGGTTTAAACATACTGGACAAATTGTATACTCATATACATAGAGAAAACCTTCGCAGAAACTCGCATACAGAGAGAAAATTGTAGACTCAAATATATAGAGAAAACCTTCGCACCTTCTTTCTCCAAATTATCTTTGAGCGTTTGCCTCATACCAATGATGCGATCAGCCATTCCTTTCAAATCAACCAACCATTCAGCTCTTAAATCGGCATTATTCAAAATTGTTGATGCAATTCTAGCTCCGTTGATTGGTGGATTTGAATACATTGGGCGAATGATTATCTTCAATTGTGATTCAACCGCCTTTGCTTCTTCAGGTGAATTACAAACGACAGAGAATCCTCCAACCCTTTCACCTGGAAACATATCAAACCAATTTAATACGGATAGACACCGCGAAAACAAAATGTTCCCAAGTTTGGAAATCATCGCAGCAGACGTATATGTGCTATAATCATATAAACAATGATTTTTCCGACCGTATAAGGATTATAACAGTTTTTCTATGGTGTTTTCTAGCCTTCAAGATAGTTGTCCTTGCAAATTCGAGAGACTATAAAATCAGAGTCTTCCGAAAGCTGCCGGAAAATGGACCAAACGAACGATCAAATCTTTCGGAAATTTTGAAATCTATAGATATAAGAGGTGAGTCCCCATCTTTAGAAAGGAATCGATCCCCGTCGTTGAAACCATTGTAAATTAACAATCAGCATAACCAGCTAAATATCTAATCGCTTAAACTTTTTACGTAAAGGGCTTCCAGCATTTGGCCACATGGATGTTTTTGCGATATTTTGATGTTTCATGTTTCATATGCAACAGCAAAAGCATTCTTTAGTCAAACAAAACATGCCAAGATCTACAATAATCTTGCAATGAGATTCTCCTCTTGAATTTTCTTAACCATTGATGATACGATGCATCCGGCAAAGAGGACCATTTCGACGAAGTTTATCCGTTATAAGAAAATGAAGACAACTACATACCATAAAGACCCATGTTCTTCGCATATGATTGAGAAAGAATGATTTTATGTCCTTCAGCAAGAAAATGACGTACAGCAAAAGCATCCCTGTCGATATCACCACTTGCGAAACCTTGATAGGCCATGTCGAAATATACAAAATGCCCCGCTTTCTATAGAAGAATGTATGAATAAGCAAAGATATGATTAATCAAAGCTGCTATGGAAAATACTAAACTTGATCATTTATAATTTATATCGAAAGCACAGGCAACTCTTTGCATAGATTTATTGTAAAATGTTATTGCTTCTTCAAAAACTGACTATGTCTTTGCTGGCTATATCGATCTTCCCCAATCAGTTTAGAATTCATGGCGATGTTTGTCTGTCAAAGCTTCCGACATCCCACTCGCACCTCATTTCATAGAACTTAATAACGTTGTAATTTTGAAAATAATCATGATATAAAAAACACTCCCTTCTGAATATGGCAAATTACATAAAGTTTCCTTGATCGGTATTTAATTGAAAGAAAGAGGCAAAAAATTTAACACATCTAGTTTGCAAACATTCAAGCCCTATGCCTGGATCAGAAAATTTTATGAAAAGCTGATGCAAAGTGGTCACCACTTAGATTATTCTCGGCTGTTCCAAGTAAGATCATACTCCATTTTCATCGTTCCTAATTTTTTCTAAAAATTATTTTATCCTCCAAGGAAAGTATCGCTCGATATTATCTGTAGAAATCTCGTAAGTCAGTCAAAACATTTCACCTGGAAAGTTGCAACAAACCAGTAGAGAAGACACATAATTTAATAATATTCAATTTCTTACCAACATCGTTCAAAGGGACTTAAATCAAACAAAGAAAACAAACAAACAAACAAAACATACAAAGAAAAGCACAAACGAACGAAGAAATGTATGTACAAACCAAAAACTTAGATCTGATTTTAATCAAGTTCTTTATTCTAATTCAATGAATAACCATCTTACCTTGATCACATCTGAGATCTCTTTCCACTCTTCTGGCTAAAATACAGATGATATATACAATTTATATGCATATTCTGAGTGACTCAATTCTACAATTACAAACTGGAAAATATGAATCAACCCAATGATTAAACTAAACAACACAATATGCTGGCAAATACCATGAAATAAGTGACAGTAACGTCTGAATCCTTCAGAATCTTACTGTACCTACTTGGTTAAATATGATACGTTGAAAATAATGTGTTTAATGAATGGGTCACTGACTTAAGGAACATAAAAAACTCCAAACAAAATATAAGCAATTCAAGGTAACGCCAATTTTTGCACTTCACAATAATTTCAGGACACCTTACAACATGAGGAAACATCCACCATGCATTAAACAACAAAGAATTCAAGAACTGAAATAGATGTGAACTCACGCTTGGATCCACTCCAGTAGGATTGTGTGCACAAGCATGAAGAACAATTATTGATCCACTTGGGATATTCTAGGAATTAAAAATGACTTTAATCTGTCGTACGTACACATTGTCTATTAAGATTTAAGCATAAATGGATGAAATATGAATTCTTATAAGTGATTTGTCTTGTGTGAGACTTGCAGGGATTCAAGATTAGATGGTAAAGACAATAAAAATGCCAAACCACTGTAATCAATACTAAAGATTCAAAGCAAAGAAATTTACAAAGCAAATCAAGCCATGTTGTCTCAAGAACCAATTACCTTGAGGAACTCACTCTATGATATACATATATAGACAAAAAGTTTTTCATCTTACCTTGAGATCTCCAAGCATTCCATTGATATCAAGACCACGAGTCTCAGGATTGTAATATTTATAATGCTTCACTTCAAGGCCTGCATGTCTGAAAAAATTTAGGCAGAGAAACTTAAATCAGAGGTTTCAAAGGTGGCAAGCAAAGATGCTACATCATCTAACATAATGGCAATGGCAGTAGTCCTTCCCAATCCCAGCATGCAGCAGGAAGGTCTTATACAAAGATTCCAGCAACACCTACAGTGCAGCACCATGGATTGTGTAAGGCTGTCCTGTGGCTTCTTGCAAACTGAAAGAAATGTCCAAGTGAAGAGTTGCTAAGCAACTTGAGTCATAATGAGCCATCAATTTTGGAATATCTGATACCAATTTTCAACAAAAAAATGTATACAGTAAAAATAACATTTTTCTTACAATGAAAACATGAACTCTAGACATGAATTAAGGATACATATCTGATAATAGCCTGATAACCAGAGGCTAATCTGATAATAAATATTAAATACTAAATACTTACTTGAAAATGGGTGTGTGATTACCCCAAGAAGGTGTTGGAAGGTACACAATAGGATCATTTGGCCAGAACTTTTTCTATGATTAAAATAAGCGTTTTTACTGTATATAAATCAAAGACAAACATGCGACAAACAGATCCTTGAAGGGTTGGACTCTTTGCACATTACAATGGCTTTTCTTGGTGGAAATCCTTGTTTTAAGAATTAACAATTTTTCAAGTGTGGTTGAAGAATTCTTAACATACGCAATAATTCTCACATTACTATGCACAAGTTTTGTGCTGCAAGTATTATAACAAGCAATGCTATTTGGGGCACCAGATACGATGGAATGTTTTTAAAAAACATATCATCATATCTGATGCCCTAAAAATATATATATATTTATATAATACAAATATCTATATATAAAATACTAACCAAGAAATTTGCACCAATCCTCAGCGATCCAGTACCAGAGACACCTTGAACAGTTGTACTCTGTAAAATGAATGAATGAAAGATTCACAGATAATCCATTATGCACAAATTCTGAATTCAGTTCCTGCCATCATAATTGATTTCAACGCTGCAAAAGTGACAGACAGCACAAGGAATCCAAGATAGTGGTACTACTTTAATTGATGAATGATGGCATTTCTGTATCCTTCCTATCATGTTTAATAAATAATCATCAAACACTTTCCCGAGGCAATGCAAAAACAGTTACAACAAGAATATTAACTGAGGAATACATTAGGGATAGTCTCCAAATTATCGTATAGCTTTTATACAAATTGGTGAGAATTCAATCATATGCGTGAAAGGTGTTATACGATTTAATTCTTATAACCGCGCAACAGATAAAAATTGTGTAAGAATTGTTTGATCTCTATACGAATTATAACACAAATCTGATGTGAATTTGATACTATTTTGATACGAATTGTGTATACGAATTATGAATTTGATACGAATTGCACAAAAATAGCATACGAATTATATATGAATTTATACAAATTCTAAAAGGTGACAATATGAATTAATTTGTATGTGGCTTATAGAAGATCGTATCAATATCGTATGATGCTAAAAATTCCCTATGCAAATTTGATACGAATATTTGGAGACAATCCCTTACTGTAAGTTATATATTTCGGAGTCTTAAGCGTTGCTCTCATATGGCTAGCTGCAAACCATGCATGATCTGCCAGTGACCTACCAGCAACATTGCTGGGGCAGTCTGATATTGAATGACAACACTCAGCAGCAATGGGGCTCAAACTACTGACATGCTGCCACAGTCATTGAAAAAGTTGAAATGAATTCAACTTCTTCACTTGGCTGCAGCACCAGCATCAATGAAACTGTGAGAACATTGAGCAGTGTCCTGCAAGCAACTTATAAATGACTCCTTTATATTCTGTCATCAGGTGACAATACCAAATCATTTGAATGGAATAATTGATTATCTACTTGAAAAATCTCTTGAAATCACAATGGGGCAGGCTTGAAAGCAATTTGCCAGCACAACATGTTGCTAATGGATCACTCATGCTTTACCAATAGCTCAACTTTTGCAATGCAGTAGTGATGCTGATGGGTTGCTGTCAAGTCTAAATTATATGACAACCAGGCTTTAATGCTTTAAAAGTAAAGATATGCATATATCTCCAATGATTTTCTGAGTTTCAGGTCAATGTCCTAAAGATACTCTTTCATTAAAAAACCAAAACTGAAGAAGCGTATAAAACTTACCAGGCCATTTTTGACAAACTCATTATCATCTCCAAAGGCTAAGTTTGCTGATGCTTTTGTAAATTCTCCAAGGCCAGCAATGGGTAAATATTCTTTGTCAAGGTTCTTTGATCTCATCACATCTTCAGCCTATGAAATAAATGTATTCTATTCTGATCATCTGGGAACATAAAGTTTTGAAAAAAGCTGACACTACTGTAAGTCCTCACCAAGCAAGAACACAGTTAGCAAAAAATTGAAAGAGGCAAAGAATTTCAGATACCACTGCAAAGTTGCAAATTTTATAGATTGTTTTTCATTTCAATTATAAGATCTAAATCTTCTAATCTCAAATTCATGCTATGTTCTCTTGGCTATTAGCTAACAGGGGTTATAAAGCATATGGATCCATTTGCAGGTGTGTCACACTGGATTTTTTGAATGCAACAGCTCCAAAAGTTAGCATTGAGAAGAGACAAAATTGATATATGACGGACCCCTTAAACTAAAAATCTGCTTATGTATACCTTCCTGACTGATGGCAAGACGTATGGCTTTCCATTGTCATCCCTATATGTTCCAGCACCAAGATTTACTTTGTTTGGGTTGGAATCTTTTTTGAATGCTTCTGTCAAACCAAGAATTGCATCTGGAGGTCCAAGCTCAACATGTGACCACCAGCTGAAATACAAAAAGGAAAATGCTGGAAAATGCAAATTCAGGTGGTAATTTCAGGCCCTCCAAAGGTGCTGCACTTTTACCAAAAGTATACCAAGTTTATTCATATATCAATTTTTTGAAAATGTCTTTTCATTTGTTCTATGTATCAAAATCATGAAAATCAAAGTAGTCTACCACATCTTACAAAACTGTGTGAAAAACCAAACTTCAGGAAATACAATCCCTTAATTTTGTGATCCTTCCAGATTTAAATTTGTTCATATCACAAGATTTCTTCTCAATTCAAAACTTATTCACATTGATTAATTGATTTTCCACATTTGGTGATTTTGTTCTCTGGCTACCAAATAGGTTCTAACAGACAAATTCCATTTATGCAAAACATTTGGCACCATTTATCAAAGAAAAGTTCTGTTCTAACTTTCCCAAAACATTACATCTCTGTCGTTCAGAAAAAAAACAGACCAGCAGACAGATCGAATGACAAATATTGGTTTTAAACTTCCGCTTGTCTACGAGAATCTTCTTACCATCAAAACACACTTGTATCGGTTTAAATTCAGACAGTCATGCACGTATCTATTTAATACGACGGTTTATAGCATGAATATTCCTAAATCAGCCCCTACACCTTCCAATATCGCAAGTACGATTGCAGGGCTTAGGCCAAAAATCTGTTTTTTATGCTTGCTGCCTGCCTGCAGTCTAGGCTTCGATTCTCTTATTTCCCAGTTAACAGGGCAACAGAAATCCGTCATCCAAAAGCATTATCACAGATAAGGCTAATCTTCTACAGAACGTCAATATATTACCTGAGTTTACTCGCTGCAATAGGTGCAAAAGTATTATTTACCGCAAGGAGTCGTGTCGCTTTCTGCAGCGCCATTGCTTCGGACACATTGAAATGGAATGGACGAAGGTACGAATTTTGAAACTGCCTCGTATTCGCTGGAATGTGATCACGTGAAAAATCCCATGACAAGGATTGGCTGGTTTCCAAGAATTCTATCCGCATGCAAGATGCGTGATTTTCGCTACTGATCACATGATACAGAACAAGCAATGGCCAAAAGCTTTCTCGTTTCGTACTTTTTGTGATCGCCGAATAATCTTGCGCATGAGTCAAGCTAGCCCCCTCCGTATCTACTTTTAAGTAACTAAATGTTTTTAATTTTTCACTTTATCCCTATCGAAGCAATGTAAATATATTTCTTTTATTTTTACTTACATATTGTACTCTCGAGTACCGAGTAATCGTCCCCCCCGAATTTTTGAAAAATTTTTTAATCTCCCGCTCTTATTCCAACCCTCCATTTATTAATTTTTGGAAAAATGAAATGATAGTAAACATAATTTCAGAATAAGAAAAAGTCTCAAGAAGTGCATTCAACAGAACCAGAGTTCAAAAGTAAATGTATTAGTAACATCACTGTTCACATAAATATATAACAGATAAGTATTTACCAAAGAAAAGGGCTTTTTTCTATTTCTCCAAGCACCCCCTTCCCCGATTATTCCAACCCCCCCGATTATTGTTATATCGAGCCATTTCCAACTCCCCCCGTTTATTCGGTACTCGAAAGTAATTATGTTTTATGTTTTGCACAGCTCTTTGAAAATAGCAGCCTTCCTTGCTTGATGGCGCTAACGAGGATAAACATTTTAAAATGAAATGAAACTTAACTTCGTCACGACCTGGCCACCTTGCTGCCTATTTCAAAGTCTCATGCCATTTTTATCAAAATCCAATGGCTCAAAATTGCTTTTCTACGTTCAAAATCTATCCCCCTGTTGCTGAAACTGCTCTTAAAAATGTATATTACAGACGTTTCTTCTTCCAAAAAAGGTTCACAGTTAAATTTGCAACGGATCGATTGGATTTGCAACAAGTGGTCTCTGCTTCTTGTCAGCATAAAACGTGAAATCATCACAATTTCAAGACACAAATTTCGTTTGTCACAAATTATTTCTTTCACTAACGATGAATAGATGTCAGGCAAACGCAATGATCATCAAGAATTACCTCAGATACAACTGCAACGCAGTTTCTGCAGACTCGCTTCTAACTCCTGCTGGCGCAAAATCTCATTTCTGAATGATTAATTTGGATCTTTACACTTCGTCAGATCCCTGCCAGGTAAAAAAAACAATAGTTTCATACGATATTAAAGCTAAATTTGCAAGAAAACATTCGTCAAATTCAAGGCTCAAAAATTTCAGATTAGATCGATTGATGTTTAAGGAAGCAGAGCACAATATTCACAACTCCATCAAAGACAAATAATCCAACATAACGCATGCAGCAGCAGTTCTTTGATACATTTAGCCAAGAAAACGAAGTCTCATATCGAATCTACAAGATTATATTCTACAGATTTCGAACGATTGATGAAATGGACGTCATCACAACAAGGAAATTGCGCTACAATTGTACCATCGGGTTGACATCCAAAAACGAAAAAAAAAATTTACCGTAAACAGAACTGCCGTCAACTTGTAAACAAGGAGCGATAACGAAGAAATGAATGTAACGTGCAGCTTACCTCATGGTGAAAAGCAAATCACAAAACGAACTCGATTGCTTCGCTTGATATATGTTTACGTTTAGCTATGATCCGTCTTTGTGAAGAGTACGTCTCCATCTGTGCGATTCTAATGAACGTTTTCTGTCAAATGTGTCAACGATACGATCACACCAAAATCATTTCAATTTTCTTAACGTGACAAAATTGTCCCTTCTCTAGGCGAAGAAAACAGCGTTGGGAAGGTACCCTTTGCTGAGGTATCGTAAAACTGCCAATGGAAACATACGCTGTTTCATTCATGACAAGAAAAACTAACGAAAAACGAAGCGTTTCGAATGATACAAGTTTCGAAACCTTTTTCAAAAATGTCAAGCATACAACTAATACAGTTTACGCTTTTGTCATCGAATCCGGGTAAGATTCTTTAGCTTTACAGCACACACGTACAAAGAAACCTTGTAAGTGTATGATATTTGAAAGAAACAGTTTAGAGCACTATAAAACAACATCACAAGTTTTCCATTCCTAGTACCGTAGGCTCTGTAACCCCTTATAAACAGAGCATTGGCTATACGTCAAATACATTCGAATCGAATCCACTACGATAGTTTGGAAGAGCCCTATTTCAGATATTGCTGCCCCGTTTGGGTTAATGCTGGCGTATCAAGCATAGGAAAATTGCAAAAAACTACAAAATCGAGCGGCAAAATTGATCACTAACAGCTCATTCGATGCTTCACCACTCCCAGTCATTCGTGCACTTGGATGGTTCACAGAGCGGGGAATAATTGATCTTGAATCTGCTAGGATTGATCACAAATCCCTGAATGGTGATGCACCGCCCTATATGAGTGACATATTTACTAAAGTCGACGTCTCTACAACACGGTCTCTCAGAAATTCGGATTATGACCTAAGAGTTCCTTTTCTAAGAACGACCACAGGACAGAAATGCTTCTCTTACCAGGGTGCGAAACTTTGGAATGGTTTTCCAAAAAGACTAAAAATACGTCAACTTTGAAAGATTTTATGAAAGCCATAAAATGATCATCTTTTCACGAAGAATCAACGATACCTGATTGTAATTATTTTATCGATTAGTTTTATTTTGTAACTTTATTTTGATTTAATATCTTTTTGTGCGTTTTAGCATGGCCCCCTGTAAATCAGCCCTCGACTGAAGGGCTACCATGGGTAAAATAGAAAATCAAATTTACTAAATCTGCATCTACGTTATCTTCTTTCTCTTCTTTTTCAGCATTTTTTACCACTTAGTCACATTTTTCGGTAAAAATTAGCTGATTCTCGCGTACATGTATGTCATTAACTTCCTTTACCTATCTACCAACGTTAGATAAAAAAATGCGAAAAAGCAGTTCAAAATTATTACCGTCAGGTACTAAACTTGAATGAATTCGATTTGACAGAGCTTCGAAATTAAACACACAAAAACACATCGTACTGTGGATACACACGAAAATTTGTGGCTATAAGAGGTTCTAGAAAAACGTTTGCAAGAGAGAAAGGGAATATTTTGTTTGCTACATCATGACCTTATTGATTATGTATGGACGAGTCTACTAAGTCGTTATATCCAACGATAAAATTTCAGTCGAAAGCTGATAACGTTAAGAAAAAGTTTTCTGAATTCTTCTCAAGCAGGAAAAACGCACACGAAAACTATCACCTCCTAACGAGTCTATTGTACCCAGCATTCCTTGCACGTGTCACCTCTTGGTTGGGCTTTGTAGTGATCACCTTCATAGCCCTTGGAAATGGCGAAGCGATGACAAAAGTGTGAGGCATACTGTTTGCAACAGACCCTTCAAGTTGACTCTCTTGGATCAGACACGACTACCGACGCATCGTCAACTAGAACTTAAGAAAGGACTTTTAGAAACGAAAAAAACGAAATGACAACGCAGCTCAGTTTTTCAAGAATATTGAACAAACGCGTGTATCTTTATCATAACTTACTCTACAACGTCCGGCGAATCTCTAAACTAAAATACTATCGTTCCGAAATTTCATTAACTTTTATGCTATTTGACTGAGAGTGAGACTCCGTTGACACGGGATCGGATTGCACGGATCAGATCCTAAACTGGCTCATTTTGTCGTTGCGTTACTCGGGACCTGACGGGTCCGATCCCATTTGGATCTGCTAACCGTACCCAAAAGGGAACCACTTCTCGAAAGCACAATTCGATTCGATCCCAAAAAGGTCTCGTGTTTGGGTTTGGGTTAGCATCGGATTAGCAGCCTACATATACATAAAAGGAATTGCGACAACACAATCGCAACGACAGACCCACTGCACAAACTCCAATTATGCGAGATAAAAAATTTCCTTCAGTGGTTGATTAGCTACGAACCAACGAAGAAGTTCATATTCGCGTTCAGTCGTTTCAAATTCACCACATTTGTTAACAAGACGTAAATTTTCCACGATTAACGAAAACTACGAAAGTTAAATTTTTGGAAAACGTTACATAAAGTACATTTCATTAACATCAAGAAATTCTCAAGGAATTCATGAGAATCCTCCAATGGAGAAAATGATTCTTCGCATGTATTAAAAAGTACAAGAACTTTTCAACAAGTCCAGGGGGATCACTTTTCGATACGGGGGCGTGCCGCTCTGGATAGGGTATCGATTCGGGATTCTTATTACGCGAAATGGCATCGATTTTCTTTCACCAGCTCCATGATTGGGTTCACAACTAGCTCCGTAACATAGCTGTATGCAATTTGCACTACTCAAGTGTGATTCAAAATTTTCGGATGACAGCAGTGACATATTTTCTCTCTAATAGATTTCCGACAAATTTCCAGGCAGCCCACAATTTTCTTTTAAGAAATTCAAGGACAGGGTAGTGCATTGAAATTTTACTGCAGGGCAAGGTATCATTTTTGGCAATTTGACTCCAGGACTGGGTGCCATTCCAATGGCACCTCCCGGTATGTTCAAAGACCGAGTACCTCCCCCAGGAACAATTTGCTCGTATTCGGCCTGTACTGTCATGAAATGTAAACGAAAGTTTTCTTTTGGAATTCCTGTTAACTTTCGTTTTGACAAGATTCTTTCCTGGAACTTTTCTTTATTCATACATTCATTAGGAGGGCCCCTTGAAAAACAACTTTGTTGAAGGGCAACCCTCCCTAAATGAATGAAATGAAATTCATTGCTGTCTATTACCAACATCACTGATTTTTAATGTCTGCTTCTAAAAAACAAAATTTGTCTTTTCTACAAAAGAGATTAGAAGAGCAGTTTTACCTCAGGAAATCCTGCTTGACAGTTTGCTACACAATGATAGCACATCCCTGCATTCTGCATATAAATTTCTATTGTTGAAAATGAACTTGAACTGGTTGCTTAACAGCACCAGCAGCAGCGACCGGAACTTGTTGCACCATACTGCCAGATTGCTGTACCATGACAGCTGTGCCTGGAGTGACAACACCACCACTTGGATTGCCTCCATAATATGCATTTGCATACACTGCAGCACGTGAAGTTGCACCAGCATGCCTACAAAGAGGATAACACATTCAAACTAACTGGCAATTGGCGGCAAAATCTTACCAAAACATGGGACTCCCATGATGGCACATCATCCCTGGAGAAATTCCTTTTACGATCATACATATCTTTCATGAAAAACTAAGAATTTGATCCAGTACTCAAAGTTCCTTAAATTACCAGATTTTGAGAACTCAGAAATTCTTACAAGCTAATAGTTAAATAATAGTATTCATGTGCCCTACCTTTGCCCTGGTGAAAATTTTGAAGTTTTATGGAGCCCTTCCAATGTTTAGAAATTTTACCAATTACAATACATGAAACATGTGCAAATGAAGTAAAGAAATGACAAAACCTATATCTAATAATTAGTTTCTGGATTAATATTCTCCTACTAGGGGAGTTTCTTTGATTCTTTGGTGATCTGAGAGCTGAGTTTCTTAAAGACCCATTGCTAATCATGACCCTTTGTGCGCCGAATTACTAGTAAGACAAAGGCAGTTTAGGCCAAAAAGGACTTTCAGATAATATGAAAGTCAACTTTTGTGCCACGAAGGATCATGGTTAGCAATGGCTCTTTAAGTAGTTTCTTATTCAAACAAATAAGTAGCTAAAACCATGATAAACAAGACAATCAGGGAAATCCTAATCTGATAACCAGATCCAATTTCAGAAATGGGGTCTGGTTATCAGGCCAGGGAAATCCACTTTGAAAGGCTGGAATAAACTACTTTTGATTGCAATCAAAAGAATCTCTCAATATAAAGTGCATAAATTTGAATTTAGCAGGGAAACAAAGTTTCTTGGCAGTTCATTGGTAGGTCAATGTTTCAGTGGGGTCATAACTTGAAGACATGTGCAAGGCATGATGGTTGTACTGACCCTTTAAAGAGATAAACTGCTGGTCTTACCTTTCATACATCATCTGTGCATTTGCATATGGATCTTTACTAGCTGATTGGGACACTTGCGGTACTTGTTGATAAACTTGTGTGGCAGTTCCTTGTCCTGTCTGTGCACCATATTGTGATGACTGCACCTGTGTAGCATCTGCTGGATTCCTATAATCCACATACCTTTCATAAACAGTGTATCCTTGTAGTTGGTTTGATGGTGTCTGTGGATTCATACTTTGCTGTGGTGTAATCGCCTGTTGTGGAGTGTGCTGTGCCATACCTGCAGGAATCCCTGCTGCTTGCATACCAGGCTGAGGGTTTGCTGGACGTTGCTGCATCATGCCACCTGGAGTTATAATTTGCTGCTGTTGCATGTTTCCAGGTATCTGCTGGGGCACAGCTTGATTTTGCTGCATGGAACCAGGATACCCTTGGACAGGCTGCTGGAAATTAGCTGGTTGCTGGAGGACTTGCTGAGTAGGATGTATTGGGCTCTGAGCAACAACTCCAATATTACCAGGCACAGCAGCAACCTGTGTTGGTACCCCTGGCACTTGTGCCATTCTGATCTGTGTTTGCATGGTGACTCTATTGATGGACTGTGTTAAAAATTGTTGCTGTGCTTGTTGAGGCTGAACTTGCCGCATGTTTGCAGGAACTTGATTTCCAGCAACTTGAATTTGATTTGCAGCTGTGACAGCTTCAGCTCCAACTTGACGAACTGGCTGCAGATTGCTCAAATTCATTTGTGGGGACATTTGGCTGAATTGGTTTCTATCATATGGTTTACCTCGGTGAAAGCCTGGTCCTCCTCTGCCCCCATGAAATCCTCCACGCCCTCTAAAGCCAAAGCCTCCCCTCATATCACCACGACCACCTTGAAAACCTCCCCTGTTGTTAAATCCACCCCTTCCAATACGATCTGGCCTGTCATATTTCACGGTGAATTTGTTGCCTCTGTTTACATTTTGTATCTTTGAGAACTGCACTGAAATGATACCACCACGAAGGTTTGTGCCATTGTAATCTGCCACCTGGAAAAAGGATTATTTATCAGCAATGGATTACAGTTTTGATTTCCACGGGGGGGGGGGGGGGGTAGGCGTTTCACAGGTTGTGAGTTTGGCCAATTTTAGCCCTTGGGCTTTGGGATATGCATCTAAATCATGCAAGTTTTCAGGTTTTGATTATCACTGGTTGCAGGTTTGACCATTTTGCTGCTTGGGCATTTCATTCAAAATTCCTACCTAAATGTTTCAGCTGCAAAGTCAGAGAATTACATCACAGTACTACTATCAGTTGCTGCATTGTACCCCTGATTTTTGTTTGTTTCCTGTAGGCCTAAAATGATGAGCAGCCACCGCCTGAAGTTTCAGATCTATCTTTAGTTGGATCTCCATCTAACCTATACCCGTTGATTGTAATTTCAATTAAATCTTGGCATGGTTTTTTGAAAACTTAAAGTCATTGAGAGCTTTCCTGGGGCCGTGACGAGATAACGCAGAAATTTCTTGAATGGGTCACAAATCACTACTGACCGCCTTTTGCGCGCCTTCATTCGTTGCCATATGCACGAAGGCATAATTTTTGATGATATCAAGTTCCGACACTGGGCCACATAATGAAAACATGCCATGAAGCTCTGTCTCTGTGCAATCAAGTGGCAAATTAGCAACGTACAGCTTCGTAGCCATCTTCTTTTCGTTTGCTCTGGTTCAGATACTTCTTCAGATCTGTTTAGGCCGCTGAATATTTTAGGCCATTCGATTCCAGCACATGCGCACCCGATCCTCAAATTGAACAAAACACAGGGATACAAGGCTATTGTAAAGCAAAACAAAATAGAGCGAGAAGTAAAACCTTTTGCAGTTCCAAGGATGCCGCTCAAATCTTTTCTTGTTCCATGGAATGTTTTGATATATCAGTATAAGGGATCCCCTCTACAGTTTGTAGTGTGCTCGACAAAATTTCTCATTTGGAGCCAAAATTACTTTAATTTTCCGGTCGAAGAATATTGACATTCGTTCAAACATCGATAAACTAATTTATTGAAGACATTGTATCAAGATCAAGAAACACCTTTCTTCGATGCATAGGAGAGGCTAGTACGCTGAAAAGGGCAGAGTGCCAAAAAGGAATCTTAATTCAACCAGGTTTCAATCAGGGAAACCTTATCAAGTTCTGGTTTGGTGTCTTTGCTTTCTCTTCCAACCAAATAACCATGGGCAGGATGTGCTATCAGGCTAATAACGCAATGAAATTCTCTACTCAGAAAAACAACGCAATGAAATTCTCAAAAAAAACCAGATCCTCTATAAGCTAGACTTGCTCCAAGTCTATTCCGAGGTATATCAGCATTAAGGAACATAGTTACTTCTGCGGGGGCGTAAACCAGGGAAAGGACGCTGCGAAGTAAAGGCGAATGCGAAAAGGAATACGCCCCCGCAGAAGTAACTATGTTCCTTAGTGCTGATTTACCTCGGAATAGAATTGGAGCAAGTCTATCTATAAGCTCGTGTATTTACATGTTTATCAATACATCAATCAAAACTGCAGAAAGTCTGTCCTTTCCTTTATGCTGATAGCGATTGCAGTGATAATGCACATTGCAAAGTATACTAAATAAATCTGGCATTGAGCGATATAAACGGTAGCTACAAATGAATTCTACGGGGTGGCCAAATAAAGTGGCCCCCTAAAAAGTTGAATAAATATCTGACGAGCTATTTTCTAACGAATATTTAGTGAGGTGAGGTGGCGCTTCTAAGTGTTAAATTTGATTCCATCTAAATATCCTCCAAATGTCCCATCAAAATATTCCATGTGAATGCGTGAGAACATCTCGAAAAGTCTCAAATGAAGCAAAAACAACTTTCGAAGCTTTTTTCTCCATCGAATTTTTAAACATGTTTGTGTTCTGGCGCGTACCAAGCTTCAATGATTGGCTAAAAATCATTAAGACATTAATCACCAAAATCAAAGAAGCGTCATTTTCAAAAATATGGCTGTAATCCACTGTCAAGAACTCAGGCTCATGAGTTACTTTATAGGATGCCTTTATTGCAACACTAGCCTGAAATCAGGCTCGAAATAAAAATAAATAAGGACTTTCCTCATTTTTTTCACCTTTTCAAAAAAAGGCCTGTTCACAGGCTATTGCAAGACACGAGGCAGTGCATTAACCTTAGCTTTCCTATGACAAAACTACAAGCACATACAACATGCTCCTGGAGTTTCCGAGTAAGTTGGCAAGCTTCGGGCTATCTAAAGCATTTAAGGTGGACAAAAACATAACAGTTTAACTATAACTTGCAAAAATCTTGTCAACAATGCCAAGTTGTGCTTCAGTCAGCTTGTGGGGCTTCTTCAAATAATGTCGATGTGCATCAAAGACAAAATCTTTGACTCGTTTTGTACATCTTGAAAATAACATTGGTCCTTCTTTTGTTCTGCTTACGATCTCTTGGAATATTTCCGTCCTGAAAGGAAGAACAAATTCTCAAAAATTTTTTCAAAGATTACATGCTCACAATCGTAAAACATGGCTTAAACAGACAACTTCCCGGAAGCATAAAGCTTGCGCAAAGTGGTTACAAAGTTCATTAATATTGCTTTCTCGATTACAAAGGTGTCTTAGGGTGTGCTTGATTGGTGATTCTAAACCTACCTAACTCTGAAAACGGTAGACTTCGCAGAGAAGGAAACACTTTTCCCAATCAAACAAAATATTCTTCAAAATGGAAGGTTTCTCAGATTCATCCTGACAAAAATGAGGATTTCAGTTGAAAACTCGATTACGAGTCTGGTGCTTGGCAACGAAGATTGAAGTAACCAATAACCATAGCAACGCAAGCAGATTCGACTCGTTTTTAGGGTTGGGTTAGGCAAATCTGCTTGCGTTAGCAACGAAAGCAATTTCGCAAATGAAAGAATCTCTTCAAAGTCTGCCAAACCTTCTGCCTTTCGGAGCAGAATTTTCAGCAGGCCTTGCAAACCTGCCAAGCCTGCCGTTTTCGGTATTTGGGAGTCAATCAAACACGAATTTGCCAAGTCTACCGTTTTCAGAATTGATAGCAATCGAACACATCTTTCAATTAGATCTCGTGTGAGATTGGCGACAAGGCAGATTGCTAAAACTTTCCAATTCGTTTTCCTAGGCGGAAATTGTCACACAACTTGAAAGATTCTAATAACGCTTTTAGCTACGTAGTCTAACTAGATGCAAGGAAAATGCCTTACCGATCTTTTGCAAAGACGTGCCGTACCGCCACGTCAATTTTATGACCACCATCTTTAATTCTGCATTCCAGGTCGAACTCAGTGAACAACATGTACGGTGGACTGATGAACCGTGAGGATAAACTAGAAAAAAGACACCATGATCAAATTTTACATTGCAGCTTAAAGGAGGACCATAGCTTCAGATGATCAACAACGAAAGGCCAACCTTGATCAAGACGTACATTAGACTTGCCCCACGTCTATTCCGTCAGTCCGTCGGACTGTTCTCTTTTCGGTTGTTCCTGGATCCGCAATGCTAACATTCCGCCATGCGCTACCGTAAATGGAACGGTCTGAAAGACAGAAGCAAGAGACTTGGAGCAAGTCTAGATGTACATACATCCAATCTCTTAAGAAACTGATTTGAGTTCGTATATCTGAATGTTACTGGGAGAGAAGTACAGTTAGTCCTTACGCACATTAACATTAAGACCTCTCAAGACTTTGAACGTAGTCCAAATGAATCATAGCTCATCTTACCAGTCATCATCTTGCACTGTCAGGTTATTCATTACTTCAACCTCGTGCAAATCTGCATATAACTGCTTGCTCGCAATTACCATTGAAGATACTTCATGTAGTAACTGAAGATGTAAATATATGGATTTCAGTTGCACAAGCAATTCGAAGTAGTTTAAATCTAAGTCATGAATTTCATAAATTAAACGTCAATATTTTGTCATCATTTCTTCATAGATCACACTGACAGACACTACCTAAAATTAATGAAATTAGTCTTCGAAAAAATGGCTCTGTGAGGAAAAATGCCAGGTAAACCATATAAGATCTTCCATGAACCTACAACAGAGATTAAGAACATTTTGTAGTTTACTTATTATTTATTCGGAATATCCAATGGAGCCAAGGATTCTTTCAGTTTAATAAGTTCAATGTTTTCATCTCTAATAGTTTTTCATGAAGTGTGGTATTTCAGTGCAATGTTTGGGACGCTTTTGACACATTTTTTAGAGTTTTACTGCATTTAAATATTCACGGATGAAAAAGATGGTCAAAGGCATTGAATTCATATATATATGCCGCTCTCATGACCAATATCAACTTCTTTTCAATCATAAAACAAAAGTCGTCCTCGAATCCCCAAAGAAATTCCTGAGGATAATGCAAGGATTAAAAAGTCTTTGATCTCCACAGCTAATTACTTTACCACTGTTGAGCTATAACAATGGGCCGTAAGCGGTTTGTCAGCAAAATTTCAAGATAGCGTTAACGCTCAAGCATTTATATTTGAATTACAAGGTCAAGTATTATAGTAAAGGACTGAATTCCTTTAATATTTCTAAGATAGAAAACACCATTCTCTCTTACCTTGTTCAAGTTCTTAGTTGTTCTGTATTTGTCTTGCAAACATTTCTCTGCCACTTGTTTGCAAAGTCTTGACGAAACGAATTCACTGCTTTTGGTTCGGAAATCTGGAGCAAAATTGAATGCGAAATTACATGATGTAATTTGAGGTATTTTCCACTGTTGGTAAGAACGATTCTTGGTATCATGCGTTGAAAGGGGTTTGTCGACAAATTCAACAGAAATCTGTAAATACCATCACGTGTCTACTGTAAGAGATATGAAAGATTGGTTTCGCCCTCTGAGAAGAACGAAGATTATCTTCGAAATGACGCCTTAATTTTGAAAAAAAGATGAAAAAATCTGAATGATAAAAATTGGAAACAGTGTATTCAATGTATATTCAACGTTACTTCACTTACTGTGTTTGTTATTTTGAAACTTGATGCTCTTTATTTTCTTATTCCATTGAAGAATATCAGCTAAAATAGAGCAAATAACAAAAGTTGGAAATTCATATAAAAATGCAAATTAATGTCCACTACGTGAAATAATGGGCTTTGTTTCACCAGAAACTGTCACCAGTTGAAGCAACTTCGATGATACATTTCGATCGTCATTACGTTTTGATAGACACAAATGTCATTCATTTTGCGTGATTTTTTTCAGAAATTTTAAAATATGCCTAAGATCTTGTATCACTTTGCTTCAACCAATGGCGGCAAAGGCTCAAACTGGACAAAGATGAAAAATGTTTTCACAGCTAATTAGACCTGTAACGTTAAAGGAATTAGAACAAAAATGACCATAAAACTGCAAAATCAAAAACGTATCCAAGGATCATCTTGCCAAGATAATTACTTACATGTCTTGTAGGACTCTTGATCAATTTCTTCAAAATCGATGCTTAACATGAGTCCACAAAACTTGAATTTGAACACAACTTTGCTGCGAGACCATTCAACCAGTGACCAAACCAATAATCTAGGGGGAATACAGAATTTGATTCCAATTCATCATTTCGAAAACTTTTAATAAAAAAGACAAAATACAGTGGGTCTGTTCAGCAGTACATATTCATTGTACACTGAATGAAATTGGCAACAATTACCAGAAACTTGGTTCTACTGAGATGGTGATTAAACCGAAAAAGAAAAGGCTAATAAGTCTAGGAAAAGGCCACGATATCAGCGTCGCTTTTCGGATCCGTGAATGCTCGTGCTGACGAATAGTGAATAATAGACGATTACACTAAAGACGAAGGTGAGGAACTTTTATCAAGATGCATTACGTTCCAGTTACGAGTCACGATTCTGTAAGTATTCGAATAAAGAACGCACTGCATAATATGAAGTTCCTTGCCATGATCTTTAGCATAATCATCTATACGGCAATCATTGACAGAAGATTTGGGATTCCTGCTTTACCACAAAACATCAACTATGGACTTTTATTACCTGTCCGATATCTCGATAAGGCGAACAAAACATTCCCTCAGTTCCGAATCTTCTTTCTGCCGTAAGAGAGAAATCAGCATTAACATTGATACACATGTCAAAATATTAGCCAATAAAAACTTTCTAAACAACAGCTTCAAAATTTTTGACCAGTATTCTGCCATAGCTTTGTTGTATTGTTGTCCATTTGTGTAATATATCTTAATTCTGTCGTTTCATTGTCTGCTTTGTGTACTGAAAATTGATCTGAGTCTGTAAGAGCCATCCATAGTGAAGACACGGTGACTTAATGTATTTTTCACTATGGACCATACAGTGTAATGTAAGGAATATACTTGGTAGGAAAGCTCGAAAATTTTCTTTGCAAACCTTTAAAATTAAATATGTTATTGATTGATTTTTTCAACTGAGTAAATTGAAGGGAGCCTTGGGTCATTTGCCATGATTCCAGAAAGAACATTTTTGATTGAATTATCGTTTTTGGAATTACAGCATTTTAAGTTTTATCAAAGAATGCACCAAAGGAGATATCTGAAGCTGTGACGAAGACTGAAAGCATCAAAAATTGTAAAGTGACTGAGGAAAATCAAAATGCCCCATACAAGAAATACTAAGTTTTTGAAACTCTACGAGGTAGTAGGAAGCATAAGAGATCGTCTCCAAATATTCATATCAAATTCGTATAGGGAATTCGTAGTATTATACGATATTGATACGATATTCTATAAGCAGCATACGAATTAATTCTTATCGCCACCTTTAAGAATTCGTATAAATTCGTATACTATTCGCATGTGATTCGTATGCAATTCGTATCAAATTTGTATAAGCAATTCGTATACACAATTGGTATCAAAATCATATAAGCAATTCGTATTCTTTATTTTGTATCAAAATCGCATCAAATTCTAATCAAATTCGTATCATAATTCATATAGAAATCAAACAATTCCTATACAATTCTTATCGCTTGTGCGGCTATGCAAATTAAATCGTATAACACTTTTCACGCATTCGATTGAATTCGTATCAATTCGTATAAAAGCTATACGAAAATTTGGAGACGATCCCTAAGTCTGTAGCTTTAATGGTCAGCGATTTAGCAACTTGATGACGTCACAACTTGAAAACTAGCAGAAATATTTGCCAACGGCCTAAAGTTCCCTTCGATCTATTCAGTTGCAAGAATTAGGCAATAACATTTGACACATTTGACTTTAAAGTGTTGCAGATTCAGGCTCTGTACTAAACAGACTAGAATGAAATTACAATCATTATATATCCGTTGCATTAATCATCTAAGCCAATTTCGTTCGCATGGATATCAATTTTTCAATTTTATGCCAATTCACTGGCTATGAATTTTCTTTTCTTTTTTTTTTTTTTATTCAATATAAAAATTTTACAAAACGAGGTACTTATGACTACTGGACTACAAACTACTAAACTACATAACAAGAACGATAACCCGGGAAGCAAGAACCCATGACTATCCCAAGGGTCATTAAGGTAGAAACCCTATAACTTTTGATCAAATTCCAACTGTATGGATCGTTTGATGTTTATTGATGTTGGATATGTTGGATTTGGAAAAGTCATAGAGATTCTACCTTGACATAGAACATAGAACTAAAACTACATCTAAATATACAATACGAAGAACTACATATTAACGATGTTTACTGACAAAAACAAACAGATGAAAATGGAAACAAAATGAAAGGACTGTGGCTGTGTGGCGTAAAACAAAGGTTTTATCTAGCTTAAACAAATCGACCCGTTTTGTGGATAAAATCTAAGGTCAGTTCGAGTATACTTCTATTAACGTCACTTGAAAAGTTTTTATCACCATATAGCAAAAGTTGTACAAGAACGTCGTTAGAAAGGCTGTCGATTTCAACAAATGGTCGTAATGCAACTGAAACTCCAGCGAGAAGATCTCGTCGTTGGATATCAAAGGAAGGGCAAAGCAACAAGAAGTGCTCCGTGTCCTCAATACCGTCATTCGTTGGGCACATTGGATTTACGGTGTCCCTGAAATTGTGGTTGAATTTGTGGAAATTTAGTTTACTGAGACCGACCCTTATTTGAGAAAGATACGAAAGGCCTACTGGGTTATGAATACCGAAGACCGATTTTGCAGGGGGGCGAATTATTGATAGAAGCTTTGTCTTAAAAATAGCAACGGACGGTGCAAGCCTGATTTCAGGATCAAGTTTATTCCATTCAGCAATGCAGTCTGGATAGAAGCTAGATTTAAATTTTTCTGTTCTTGCCCTCATTCGCCCAACATCATCCTGATGGCGAAGGGAGTAATTTGACTGATGAAGCGTTGGAATTGGCTCCTTTGTGTACAAGGGAGTAAGATTATTCAAAATCTTATAGAACAAAGCAAGGCGTCTGCTCCATCTACGGGAACTTAGTGATTCCCAACCAAGAATTTTCTTTCCTTGCAGCGAGGCTAACACTGAAAATTCATTTTTTAATCAGTGAATATCTAAAATCTTTTCTAATATCTGAATTCCAGCAGCCTTTTTGAAACAAGAATCGGTAAGAAATAGAAACAAACAAACTCACAATCTTTTTCTGCAGTTCTTCAGCTCTCATCTTCAAGCGCTCATTTTCTCTGCAAAAAAGAAATTAATCATCAGTTGCTGGGATTTATATTTGGTTCACCACTCAACCTACCGACCACCCAGTTGATCTCAAAAAAGTTACCTGAGAGTATGAAGCAATACTTACATATTTATTCCTTTTCAAAATATCAATCAAAATAGTATTTGTTTGCAAAGTGATGTCTCACCTCTTTAATGCTTCTTCCTTCTCTAAAATCATTTCCAATTCTATAAAATAAAACTACGACATTAATTGAATTAGCTATAAAAAGAAGAGTGTTTCAAGCATAAAGAGAAAACACAACGAGAAGGGAAGAGGAATTTTTTGGCAACGTAAATGATTCTTGTGAGCATCTACGTCTACTTACAGGTGACCCATTACCGGTAACAACCATCCAAACTGGCAGCTCACCCAAGAAGAGAAGCGTACAGAGCCTTTCCTCTAAAAATCAGTTTTTCAGATGAACCAGTTATGTAGAAAAATAAATTCAAATAACAGTGCAGCGTGTGGCGACGTATTAATAGCAAAACGATCGATAACACTTATCATCAAAATTGTTATTCTATGGCGTTAAAGTATATTTTGATAAGTATTATCGATCGTTCTGCTTGTGTAGAAAAAAAGTTTGTCTTCTGAGTGTTCGGGTTTTACAATGATTGTTGAAAACTTGTAAATTAAAAGTTTTCCCCTAGATTCATCGACAGAAGCTTCATAATTCATAAAATTACTCAACAATGACAAATGGTTACCACTGAATGAAATTTGCAAAGACTGCCTTGAATGTGTAATAGAAATCTATCAAATATTTTTTTCATAATCAAGTGAGGCTGCCGTATTTGCAAACAGTAGTCTCACAACGAGGAAAGAAATTTGCAACAACATCCGTACCTGTCGCTTTACTTGCTAGAACTTTCTCTTTCTTTCTATACATGGTGGCTCGTTCATCTAGATTCTGTGAAGAGATGAGTAAAGATTGGTGATACATGCATCTGGTAAAGATGTAAAGGTGACGGATCCATAAAACGGTAACCACTATATGATTAAAATTATACAATGATTTAATCTTATCATATCACTTAGGTTTATTGGCTACTGCTTTAAAACTTTGAAAATGCTTTGCAATACTTCAGCCTCCTCGAGTCATAAATTTCTTGGTCCTTGCTTGACCAAATTTTGACCGAAAAAACTAATACAAGAAGACCTCGAAAGAAAGGAATAAATGTTGCAAAGATGCAACGAGGACCTCTCTTTTAAAATAAATATATATTTGTCTTTGGGTTTATTACCTTTCGATCTTTCTCGATGTCCATTTTGATTTCTTCCATTGCCATCAAATCCAACTGCTTATCTTCCAAAACTGAAAGGAGACAGACATCCGAAAAGGAGAAACATTATCAGTTAATTCATGTCTGCATAACAAAGTTAATGCATTGTACTTAGGTAGGCATAGTTTGGGAACTTAAAGAGGTCGAAGTGCTATATAGCGGTTGAGAAAGCGCCTGGAGCAGTGGAGCATCGCTCCCAACAAATTCTCCGACTGTTATTAGGCTACAGAATATTTCTTTCCCTCTCAACAATTTGATTTCATCACTCATCAAGTTATCTTCATGCCAATAAGCATTAAACAGATCAACAATTTTGTAAACTGTTTTTGCAAAGGAATTTAGACACTGTCCACTTCCTTTACGCAGCCTACGATCTGCAGTTAAGTGAATACATAGCAACGAAATGATACAACATGAAAATTTCCCTATTATATGTGCGATCTATTGTATATGAGGAAACAAAATGTTTTCCGGTCACTGTAGGGTGCAATTCAGCAAAAGCTAAGATCATCACTTATATATAGAAGTTGCGAAAAGATGCGATAAGGCTCCTCTCCATGAATATTGAAGGAGCTCTGGGCAAGCTAACAATCTGTTTTCATATCGGCCTGTTTTGCTGTGATATATCATGCAAACATTTCGCCAAACATAAAATCAAACAGCAGGAAAATCATGCGATACCTTTTATAAGTTCTGCAAGATTTGCTTCCATTTCAGCCTTCTCCTCTTGTACTGTGCTTATCATTTTTCGATAAGCTGGGTCGTTTTCCTGCATGAATTAAGAAAACAAGGCAAAAGTTAAATCAGACTTCCCACATGACACAAACGTTTGATTGAATCAAAGTCCCTTGTTGGCCTACAATGAACATATTGAACAAGTTGCAACCAAATTCTATGGTTTCATTTTCTGTACGCTTGTAAATAAAGAAATGCATTAGGAGCTCCGCAATAGATACAAGAAAACTGACCATACGCTCTATGCATCAACATCAACACAAATCCTTTGCAGAGCCGTATGGCATCGGCGCATTGTTGCAGAAAATTGGGCACCCAGATTTGGCATCACTTCACGAAAACATAGAAATGATTCCTGGAAAGCTTACCAAGCTCAGCAATGTCTCTGTTTCGTGATTCTTGCCAAAATCTTGAATGATTTCAGGTACGATCGTTTTGTCATTATTTTCCTGTTCTTGTTCTTCCAAATCTGACGAAAGAGATGAAAGTTTGAAAATCCCAGCAGATGTTCACGGAAGCATAAAGATAGATCTATCGTCAATTCATTTAAATGGCCACTGTCACCCATGGTTTTGCAGGCAAGCTGCAATTTAAAACGATGTGAAAATCAAATTTGGCCTGAGTACATAATATGGATTCCATCAAATTCAATGCAAGGAATTCTGGGAACCGCACGTCACCTGGAACAAGGATGATTTGGTTGCCGATGCGCAGACTCTAAAGCCTCTTTGAAAAGAAATCAGTAGCCTGCACACAGACTAATTGAGAGCAAAAGATGCAACCCATGAGCTGTAAAAATGGAAATTGAGACAAGTTTTTCAAAAACCACCCGAAACGTTATCATCAGGAGCATTTTGTATCTGAAATTTTTTCATGCTATTCCTTTTAAATGTCTGCAAAGAAATCTTCCTTTCTGGTGATGCCAGTTTCCTAATCCTCTGAGTTTGAGAAGAAAGCGTCGAGATTTGCTGCTGGTTTTGTTGTACGTAGAAGTAAAGAAAATCAAAGCAAGTTAAAAAATACGGAAGCTAGTCTCACCTGGCATTTCTCCTTGAAGAACGGATTCTGGAAATTCATCTGGCATCGTTCTCGCTTCTAATGTCTTATCATCATCTAGTTGTACCGTCTGATTTAAACCCGGTGGACTCAACCTTGGAGGCATATCAACTGCAACGATGTTATCTCTGGCTTGCTCTTCTTCACCACATTCTTCTCCTTCAAGGGCTAGGCTTGAAGGTCGATCATCTTCAGCAAAGTTAACTTTTTCTTGATTTGCTTCGACACAACCTTCACTTTGCAGACTTAAACATTGAGGAGGGTCATCTTTTGCCTGGTTACCTCTCTCATGCACTGCATCACCGTACTCTTCAACTTGAAGGGTTGACCTTTCAGGGTTATCACTTGCAACATAGTTACATCTTCCTTGCTCTGTCTCACCGTATCTTTCTCCTTGACGCGTCAAACTTTGCGGTTGCTCATCTTTAACCTGGTTAGCTCTCTCTTGCAATGCTTCACCGCAGCTTTTAGCTTGAAGGGTTGATCTTTGAGGGTTATCATTTGCAGCAAAGTTACCTCTGCCTTGCTCTGTTTTACCGCAACTTTTAACTTCAATGGTCAAACTTTGTGGCTTATCGTTTTGAACAAGATCCTCCCTTTCTTGTTCCGATGCAATCATCGTTAAACCGACCACAGTTTCCTCCTGAATTGCAGAAATATCGTTTAAACATTGCGTTTCCATTCCACGGGCAGGAGTAGACGCAATGATCATTTTCTCTCTAGAGATCCACGACATTCGATTCTTGGCCTTTCTTTGAATATCGCCAATAGAAAATCTATGCCCCTTTGCAGCCTCATTTTCAGCGGCCTTAGGCAAAATGAATGTTTCTTTTGATTTGAAATAGCTTTTGCCTAACTCTACATTCCTTCCAACGCCAGGGATGTTCTGCTGTTCAACAACCTCGTTTAGGAATGCCTCTGGATCATTTTTTGGAATACAGTAAGTTTCTGATGGCTTAAACTGGAAATCGACCGGCGGAGATATAATCATCGTAGCCTCTGCAGCTGAATCAATACCTTCACCATCAAAGCAGATTGGTTCCTGGTCTGGTTTTTCTACCACTAAAGTTGCAGATGCTAACCTTAGTTGATCAGCTTTAACGGGGTCTTGGGTTATTACAGCATCATAATCTGCAGAATGTGGAATCACGCATGGATCTTCTGGTTTTAAGGAATTCTCCTTAGATAAACTGGGGTGTGTTGCTCTCTGCTCAGTCAGTGTGGCATTCATATCTTCCCTTCTCGACTTTACTTGGGATTCTATTTTCCCAACTAAAGCAGACACTGGTCCAATGCAGCCTATTTCTGGCATTTCTTCTGACAACGTGTTACGTAACAGGGATTCATCTACAGCAGGTGCAAGTAGGTGCATATGGGACGAATGGGACGATGCGTTGTTCTTATGTTTCCCAGTTTTATAACCTGCTTGATTAATGCTCTGTGTCGTTGTTGTCTTGTTTGCTGTGGACGAAAACAAGTTCTCTTTATTTTGTAAATAACTGGCTGTTTCAATGGGTTTGCCCTGGGGAACATCTGGAACATTACTGGAAGAACAATCCTGATTATAAATTAAAGGAGTTTTCTCAAAGACAGTATTCTCAATCGTTTCCTCATAGATCCTTTTGTCTTCACAAATGATTTTATTTGCCAAAGCCGTTGACTGTGTGTCAACTGTGGGCCTTTGAGGCACTTTTGTAAACCTAACGCCATTGACGCAATCACTTGAAGAGGCATCTGTTTTCTCTATCATCTGTTGGCACCACTCTCCACTTTCATAAACTCTTTTATTTGCCAAAGCTGCTGAAGTTTCGTAATCATTAGGCTTTTGAGGTACTTTCGCGAAGGTTTTGACCGAATTCTCCTGACAATGGTTAGCTTTCAAAGCTTTTTCTTTCTTTAATTGCTTCAAAAATGGAAGAACTGATTCTTGGTGTCTGTCAGTTTCAGCTGGATCAATTCTAGCTCTTTTCGAAGACGGAGCAACAATAGATTTGGTGATACTCTCCTCTTCCTGAGACATCCCTGTTTGTTTAGGGGCTTTTTTCTCTACCTTTGGGTCAACGTTAATTTGCTGTTCCTTTTCAATCTCATCCTCATTTTTGGACAAACTGTCTGTTCTCTGCTGCACCATTTGTTGATACCATTCTTCACTTTTACAAATACTTTTATTCGCCACATTTGTGGGATTTCTACCCCCATTAAGTCCTTTGGGAACTTCTGAGAAACATAGGCCGGGATTACCTTGACCAGCAGTAGATACCGATGTGTTTGCCTCCTTCAGCTTCAACAGAGCTGAAATTATTGATGTATTTGATTTCCAACAATCATCTGGATGAAGTCGAGCCCTTTTTGAAGAGTGTACTGCGGTAGGATCAGTCACCCCTTCATCTGCCCTCTTTACAGGCTCCGTTAACTCCTCATCTGCAACTCTTACCCCTATCTTTACCCCTGCTTGTGATGTTATTTCAGTCTCATCTGCCTTTTCGTTTGTTAGTGGCTGCATTGCCTCATCATCTTTGCTATGAGAAAGACTGTCCGTCCTTTCTATCATCTCTTGATACCATTCTTCGCTCTTATAAATACTCTTATTAGCTAAATCCTTTTCATCAGCAGGCGAATAATTGGTCTTGGTCCCTTTCATTTTAAGCGATTGCACAAACGCGTGTCCATCAAAAACTTTGCCATTCGACTGATCGTGGTTGGTCTTACCTAATAAAGACTGGCCTGTCTGTGCCAACATTACAAGGTCAGTATCTACAATATTTTCCTTGTCATCATCAAGATGATGAAATGCGTCCACTTCATTTTCTTTGTCATCAATATTTTGCTTGCTAAATTCACTGAAAGCCGGGTCGATATGCTGGTTGCTTCCATGAAATATGGAAGGATCTGCCTTTGTTGTCCCTTTGTCGTCTTTGCGAATTGAGGGAGGGTCTGACTTTGTTTTTTCTTTGCATTCTTCATTAAGTGAGGGAGGATCTGGTTTTGCTTTCCCTTGAAGCACCATACTTGCTGATTCCATTAGCTCTTTTTTGTTTGATTCATACTTTGCTGCAATAAGGGAAGCGTTAGAGTGGCCGTCTCCTTCGTTTGATGTTGCAGGATGAATTTTTTCTCCATTCGAATCAGAACAGAAACTCTCTACAACGCGCCGTTTCTTCTTGATTGGTTCAACAGTTTCTTGCTGCATATTTACTGTCTCACAAGCAATCGAGTAATTAATAGGGCATGTGAACTCCATGTTTTCACTATCAAAATATCTCGTCTTATCTACAAACGATTCCTCCCCTGCAGTCGTCTGAGGACGATGGCAAGTGAATTCCATTTCATCATTCTCAAAAAACCTTGTTTGATTAAATTTATTTAAAATCCCTCTCTGATCTTCATCGCTTGTTTCTTCTTCGTCTATACTGTCAACGTAATCGAAAATATCAAACGACTTCCTTTTCCGACGCTGCCCATCATTTGGTCTATTTACTTCGCTTCTTTGGAACGTGGGAGCAAGCACGAAATTTCCCTGCAAAACAAAGACACACAACTTTGAAATATCTCAATCAAATTACTGTATCCACAATTTTAGACAAATTAGAACACGCTCTAATTGCTTCTTTGAAGGCACTGTACATACTTTTTAATTACAAACTATGAAAATGACCTGGCACTGACATTTTCCCAAGGTTATCATCCAATTTTGAAGCTCTTATGTGTGATATGCGCTTCGATACCCTTATGCAAAGATGTCCGGGTACACAAGAAGCCAATATTTCGCCTTCAAGGTCAAGTGATGGACGTGCAATCTCAGAAGAAATTTGCAACATTTCCAGCCTCCTTGCTGCATCTAATTATCATTACTTCCAGTACTCAGATAATGGCGATGGGGCTTTATCTGTAGCGTCTAGGATGCACTGTTAAAAACATGAGAAGCAGAAAATGGAATCTTTAGTCAAAATAAGCAGAGCAGTAACCTTAAAAATTTCTTGGAAAGTTCCTAAAATTCACTTTGTATTTACGGCTGGAAGATCAGCTGTGCCTTCAAGGACAGTTTGCAGCCAGTTTTATGAAATGACACCTCTGTTAAATAGTACTTAAGTGGCACCGAGTAATAATGCACAAAGAACGATTGGAAGTATGATCATCTGTAGAAAAGATCAACTACAAAAGGCAATGTTTAGACTGAGCATCTCCATTTGGTAAGCCAATCTTACAACTCTGATTTCCTTTTTAAAATGGCAAGTAGTTGCATACATTGTGTCAAATGCAGCAAGTCCTTCGCCAAGCAAGCAACATATAATAAGCTTGATACCTGATCTTGCTCTTGAGCGTGGCTGGGAGGATTGTCAGTGAAAAGGTTGAAGATGTTCCGGTCTGTAAAGTATATAATAGAGAATTTTAACAATAAAATAGTCGTCTTCTGGTAAAACAAGCCGAAAAGGTGGTGGAATGCACAGCTATGTATCTGTATGCTACTTAGCTAATACTCACTAATGAGCAAAATGGACTGAACAAATCCTTTTAAAATTGAAATTTTTTACAAAACAAATTAGTTATGAAACTATATATATATGCACAACTTCACACTCACTATAAGGACGATATGACCATACCAAAAGCAAAAGACCACAAGAGCCCAGTGACCATGAATAAAATTATAAAGTTGAAAATAATTGAGTGTGGTATGATCTGAATCTCACTTTCTTGTTTATCTATCATTGTAAAGTAATGACTTTTCATTAGTTTTTGGTGCATCTGACTCAATTTCAATATTTTCAAAACATACAACTGAATAAATATTTAAATGAAAGTGCTGCAAAGGACATACCATTCTTAGCTACTTGGGCACTTGGTTGATTGCTAGAGATAAGAAAGAATCACCATATGAAGGTAGTTTTAAGACAGAATTCATAGTCATAGGAAAATCAAATTGTACAAAAAGACTTTGATGTAGGGCTGTAAATCAAATTAATCATTACTACAAACAAGTGATCTCAAAACAAGACAAATGAGCCTTGCAGAGGGCAGTGCATGTTCATGCACAATCATATAATGTCATCCAAGATACTTTTAAAATTCAAATCAAAACATCAGGGCAAATAAAAATACCTACCTAAACATAGGTAGCATCTGATTTTCATCACCTGAACAAAAAGGTAAATCACTAATTAAAATGGTTCTCAGCTGGTAACAAGTCACTGATACATCTGAAAGCCAAAACTATTTGGAGGCCCAGGGACAAAGCTGGGGAATGAGGCCCCTATGAGCAAAGCAGGCTGGAGAAAAAGAATGAGGCCCCCTAGACACTGAGGCAAATAGCCCTCTCTGCTTCTCAACTTGCAAGTAGCCCTGCTGAAAGTTGCTGAAGTTTGACTTTATATCTTCTTTGGCATTGATAAGAACAGTGCATCATGATAAAGAAGATTCCTAGCTTTCAAACATCAATATCATTGCTAGAAATGAATTATATATATCAAATGCAGCAGTAGTGTGGAACAAAAAACATGACGACTGGATATTTTGTGCAACTGCTTCTTGCTAAGGAATCTAATATAATCTGCTAATTTAACTTTAGCAGTGTGTTGTTTTATGACATATCAAGCGAGAGTCAGAGCCGAGTCAGAGTCCACTTAAACAAAGCACAATCTTGATTTCAAACAAAGATGCTTTGTTTAAATACAATAGAAATAAACAAAGTCTTCAATTTAATACAATATATATCTTTGTTCACAGCTTTGATAGTTACAGGGTTGTCAGTGTTTTAAAGGCTAGCTTAGGACAGGCACTAGGTATAAATAAGTGAGATACATTGAATTTCACTCACCATTTCCATGAATGCCAGTCTGAATGAAATTGTTGTGAAACTCTCTGAAAAAAGAGCAAGTTTTACTATGTAATCAAAAGCTATCAAAACACAAAATGTGAATCTACAAAAGTACTGTGCATGGATTTGGGAGTTCAAACTTCAGTCACATTGATAAATTATTCAACTCTTTGACATAGTCAGGTGTTACATGTAAAAATTGAACTCTTACAAAATAAATAAATGCAACTATTGTCAAACTCACTTGATTTGCAATTTCTCTGCAAAACTAACTCTCCTTCCCCCAGACTTCCTTGAATGTTTTCCACCTCTGTTACAGAAATATTGAATTATCAACCTTTATAATATTACAATCTGCAGTTGTTCTGTTTGTGCCTCAGCACAATGTGCATATTGTTCCAATTATTTGGTACTGAACAATTCCAACAATTAAGCCTGGCTTCTATTTAATTGCAGAGTGTCATGGATGTCACAGAAATTTGCTTCTGCAACACACAGCGACAATGGAAACTGCTGCACTAAAATGCTGCAACAGTGACATTTTGTCATCAACAGAAACAATTGTCATTAAGTTCTGCAACAAATTGTGATTCTAGAACAAAAGAGTCATCTGAATCTGTAGCCATGGCCACATAATCTCATTATCATTGGAACATGGTGCCAAAATTCTGCAACACTCTGCAACCAATTGTACCTCCTGTCACAGAGTTACAGAATACGGCAAATCAAAATTCTGCGAAGACACTACTTAACATAATGGAACCAGGCTTTACATCTCTCAAGAATCTTGCAAACATAGTTTTCTACTCAAAACTATGGAATGATTATATATCATTTTCAAAGAATTATTTTCTAGGTTTCAGCCACAAATACAGTAACCATTGTGCACAGTGACATGGATTACCTGCCTATGAATTCTTGTATAGAAAAAGAAACAGCCTTTCATATGACCTAACAATTGTTATCATAGTGTAAAGAATTCTTGTCATGTTGATGTGTGTAGATCTAAGTTGCAAAGGTTCCTGGTACTATCAGATAACAGCAAGAATCATCATAAGCTTACTTACATGTGTCTTGATTCCTGCAAATAAGAAACAGAATATTTCAATTAGCAAAATCAACTAAATTCAAATTTTTAATGCAAATTCTTATCCTCCCATACTTCAGGGGGAGCTTCCACTTCAATTAGCCTAGCAACTGAGAGAGCTCTCCCTCAAGAAATTCCAGTGCATACAACTCCCTTAAATTGTATTGTCAAGCTGTTTTATACACAGGGTTGGGTTCTGTGAAGCAGTGGCTTCTTCAGCTGACCATTTCAAGACATGTGAGCAAGATCTTTTTTATGAAATTGCTAGGTCTGGTAACGACCTAAATCTATTTAATAATGGCTATCAATTAAGGCAGCCTTTACGATCTTGACAAAAATTGACTTTCAATTTTTTTCACTTCTTTCAATTTTCCCTTTTCCTTTCTCTTCTCATTATTTCTAGAGACCTGAAAAGTTTCTGGGACCATTGGTGCCGTGGTCCGCTATTTTTTCCACCCCTGTTAAATATCATTGATCCACAATCCTATTTCAGAATAGCTAAGAGGTCTATTGGTGGTGGCTAGTTGCTTGGGTTCTGATGTTCATCAGCAGCAGCTGGTGATGTTTTTCTTGCAGAATATGTCCTCGTTTACTTAATCAGATTTAGTGGAGATTTTTCTTTTGTGTTAATTTATCAATAAATATTTCCAATATTGTATATGTGCGGTGGAATTTTACAATTTAAAGAAACTGAAACCAAATCTGTGAAGTGCCAGCAATTTAGTCTAGAATTAGAAATACGAAGGCCACATGCCTGCCATTAGTATCTTAATGTAGAACAAATCATTCAGTTATCAAGTAAATGGCACATGAAAGACTCTATTTCCAACCTCATTCATATGAGCGTTTTAAAGGGTTTGTGCAAGGCTATAAGCCTGCATTTGCACAGAGTAGAAAAATCTAAAAATAGCCCATTCAAATTGATGTTGTTAACTATTGATAGCTAAGAGAAACAGTGCTGTGTTTACACATTTCTTTGTTCTATTTATAGAGAGGCTTATTGTCTCCCTTACACTCCCTTTAAGGCTTATTGTCTGTATGTAGATTTTTGCTCTTTGCAATTGCAAAATGAAAACACTTGATAAGTAACTTCTGAAGAAATACTGTATGAGATAACTTTACAACAAGTTAAAACAAGTTAGACTTGCAAAACGAACAAGTGCGATCAACAATTATAACCATTCCCTTACTGTCCGGCAAACTTGCATTCACTCACTCGCAACTATGAAATTCTCCCAAACTCATTTCTTGCGGCTACATTAACAGCTTCTCACATGTGAGAACAAAAGATCTATATTGTTGATTTTGCATCTCTTGCAGCTTTTTTTAGTCTACTCACAGCTCGCACCTTCAAATTTTTTCACTCGCTACTACGCATAGGCCAAATCACACGTTTTCCAGCCTGGCTCACCGTATCATCATTGTTTGGGTTCAAATCATCCAATGGGAATCTTGCTGGGGATTTCTTCAGAATCTACAAAGAATTAGTATCATATCAAACATTACCTTGTCATTATCTTATATACAGTATATATACATTTATATAAGCTATTGCATAATTTTTCATATCAAGGAAGGTGGTTAAAACAGATAACCTTTTTGGCAATTCATAACAAGAGCTCTTTGTGAAGAATTCAAGTTAATCAAATCATTCAAATGATTGTTGATAGCTATGGAAAAGGCCTAAATATTTTGCAAATCATTATTTTTAATGTTGGGGATTGTTAGAAGTTCACCAGTAGTTTCTCTTGCTCCTGCTTCTTTTTGCGTACAAATCTGTAATTAAGGTTTCCACTTTGTATCACACAGTAAAACATGTATGTTAAGCCTGGTTTCCATATGATTGTCACAGTTGGTGAAACATCACCGAGGCAGACTCAGGGTCACATAAGGGACAGTTGCATTAAATGGAAACAGTTTCTGAGTGATATCTCTGACGTCACCAATCAGACGGGGACAGTATGAGGAAACATCACAAGAGTTGAGATGAGCTTAAAACCTGGTTTCCGTATGATTGTAACAGTGATTGTTTCCATATGTCCCTGACTGATCGGGGGACAAGTGGCTGATGTGTCACAGTAGGTCACAAATGGTTAAGATTATATGGAAACCAGGCTTTATGCCAAAGATCTTTGGCCTGGAGTAACACCAAAAACGATAGAAGGACAATAGGTTTACTGTCTTTAGACAATAGGCATGCTGTAAACCTTTGGTGTAACAAAAGCAAACTTTCCATGCTGGGCTGTGTATATGATGTTTTATTTGTAATAATTTTATCTGAGAATGAAAAATGAAATGAAATTGTTTGTTTTGCACCAAACCAACCACACAAAACTCAAAAGGAGCATGATGCGAACACATGATTTCAATTTTTACTCACTGATGATCTTCTACTTGTTTTCCTCTTCTTCCTGTTAACAAATCAAAATCAGTTCGATCAGTCAATGGAATGGTATTAGAATACAGTAATTCTCCTGAACTTATTTTGCAGAAGCAGCAGTAAATATGATGCAGTCTTTTATTTCAGATTCAAGAACCAAGAACCAAAACCAAGAACAAAATCACCTAAATTTTAAGAACAATCAAGATCAAGCTTAGTTAGTAGACACCGTAATTATTTAAAAATGACAATCATATTTCAGGCCTTTTGCCCCAAGAACCACTTAAAACTACCTACTTCAAGTTGACAGATTTTTAAGAAATATCTACTGGAATACAAAGGCGTTAATGCAGCACCTGAAATATAAACATCTAACGCTCGTCGTCCTCACCAATCAGGCAAAAGGAGACCTCGATGGGCCTCACGCCATATACGGCCTAAATCTTAGATTTAACCACACGGTGTTACCATGAACTTTAGAAAAACATCTAAAATAATTACCTCTCTCTACCAGGCACCTCCCCATCACTTTGCGTCACCTCAAACATCTTTGCTAAATGGTAAACACGATTAAATGCGATAAACCTCTGGACTACTTCGAAGCAATCATAAAATTGGCCTGAAACAAAGTTCTTTGCCGCGCATTTTCACAACCGTCACTCAGACCAATCGAAACAAGTTTGAAATGCTCCTTCGTAGTAGCTCAAACCAGATACGAGGCTGCGCAAAGCAGTTCTGCCCTGCCACTGATCTTTCAGCTGATTTTTTCAGATCAGTGAGTTTTGCTGGGTTATGCTGCCGCTGCTGTGCCGCTATACAAGGTTAGCCAAAGATTCCATTATCTTTGGTTATACGACCACCTGTGAAGAGCATGTTTCAAAATACTGCCAGAACACTGATCTCCAGAATCCATCTTGATCTAATTTGATGCGTACTTTTGAAACATGAGAAGACCTGAATGATCAAACATTGACATCCTATGAAACAACTTTTGCACAGTGTCTTCTGAAACTTTCCGTAGGCAGGTTGCGAAAAAATTGGCACATTGTTGTGAAGGCTTTGATATCTTTAATTAAGTATGTCAAACTACGAAAGAAACGTAATTTCAGAAGACCAATATAATCTAGCGTTTGGAAACTCTTTACATCACACCATCATATCAATATGGCTCAAACAATGAACAGTACTATGCATCATGACAGCTAATTTCTCAACATCAAACCAGATACATACAGTTCCGGCTCCTAAAACCAGGACACAAAGAGACTCGGTCATTTCGACGTCAATTTGTGGGATAGCGGTCATTCTAAATACTGTTGAAATCATAATATTTGCAAGAAAACGCAGAAAATTAAATGCTTTGAAACATGGTTACTTGAAGGGTTTGTGAAAGGTAAAAGCTTGCATTTGCAAAGAGCAGAAATTCTAAAAATATCTCATTCAAATCGAACTTGCGCACAGAGTCAACAAAGGAAGTATCACAATAAGATTTTTATCTCGCCACGAAACAATGCTGCGTGGGAGTAATTTCTTTGTTCTATTTATAGAGGAGCCTATTTACCATTGCACATTAGCTTTAATCTTGCATCTGCAGACAATACAGTTGCATTGTTTATTTGAATTTTTGAAAGTATCCGTTTAGACCAGGCTATGAATGAGGTGCGGGTTACTTCCAAGTGGAGAAATGCACATCGGTATATTTTGAGGTATCTATGACCCCTGGTATCTTGGAATGTTATGGCGATCAACGATTTGCTGGGGTTTAACGGGTAAAATCAGGGGTCAAAGCATTGGCATACGACTGCGGAGGAGAAATGACGCATTTCCCTCTTACTGAGGCACGGGCTGGCCTAAATCTGACCAATTGAGGCTAGAAACGATCAGGTATAGAGGTTAGATGCCAAAAGATAATCAATGGCTCCTCCTAACTATGGTCACATGGCATGGACTCACCTTTTACCTTATAAGGCAACTATCAATAAATGGCCAAATGTGTCATAAAAAGAGAAAAATACAACTTTCGCCTCTCCTATGCTTTCCTTGCAATACTCGCACCATGGTCAGCATACTAAATATCACATAATAATTAAAGAAAAACATAATTTATGCTCCGCGTCACTATTTTAGCACTTTTCCTGCCATCCTCAGAGGAAACATCATGTTCTGCTTCTACGGTCAATTTTCCCATGTCTTCTAGAAAGTGCTCTCAATCCACCTGATTTACCAAAGGCTTACCATTAATCTGCCTCTGGGTATTACGCTAAGCAGTCTTGAAGATATCCAAACATCATTTTACTTACAGTCTGTCCATCAATGCAAATGTCTTGTTTCCAATTTTAAAATTTATACTTTTAACATCTAAAATTCGGCAATCTGTATTGTCTTTTATCTCGTCACTCGCTGTTCCTTCAAAAGAATCCAAGATATCCTAAAATAAATAAATTACATGAAATAAGAACACACCATGAATGATAATCTTCAAGATGAATCTTGCAGTGCAATATATAGACCTTTTTCAAATGTCAGAAAAAGGAGTTCAGACCGAACGTCCAGATCTGGTAACGTTTGTGGACATAGAAGCAGGAACGGGGAAGGCACTGGGGCACATGCCCCCCCCCCGAGATTTCGCAATAAACAAAGAAGTGCCCTTTTTCTTTTCAGAAAATGCCCCCTTTTTCTTAAGGAAAATAATGGCCTCTAAGTGTCGCGCCCCCAAGTTTGGGATGCTTCCTATGTCCCTGTTTGTGGAGGAAAAAGAAAATACGAATCCCGTGCTCAGTAGAAATACAGCTAGCTGTGGCATGATGGTCCTTCAACATTTTCAGAGACCCGGTCATCGGTAATTTTACTCGGAGGGAGTTAGGAATGGTTCGGTTTATACACAAGCAAGTTTGATTCTCTAATTGGCCTTTGCTCTCGTTTATCGTTGTTTCTAACTACTCCGTCACTGTTTAATCCAGAACAGAAGTAAGATGGGTTCTCATTTTACCTTAATGGATCATTGTCAAATGGTATGAAACTGCTTAAAACCAAAAATGTTTACCTGAAAAGAGCCCTGATAGAATATGAAACGAACTCAATCTCTAGACATCATCAGATTTAAAGAAAAAGAAAGTAAATGCACCTGAATCTCCTCCAAGAAGTCAACTGATACTTTCTCAGCAACATCTCCAAGATGCCATGCCAAACTAACGTGAAACGAAGGATCCTGTACATCAAAGTAAACAAAAAATGAATCAAAAGTAAATCAATGATTCGGTTTGCAAGAGAGCCAAACTGATTATGTTATAAAAATATCGAAATAGTGTGATATGGGATAATAATTTGTCAATATCATTTCCAATGCTACTATTTAAATAGACCTTTTAGCTATTTTACGAAAGAACCAGGATCGAGCGATATTTCTATATAGTTTTATACCAGAGGTTCGATTGAGTGGCGTTAGAGCTTCGATCGCAATTATGCATATTCGAAAATTCTACAAACTGTAATGAAACATTGTTCGATTCACACTCGTTTTCAGAATAGCTAAAAGGTCTATTGTCGCAACGAGGAGACTTATCCGAAATTACGAATGGGCACGAAAAAAGGCAAAAATTTACTAATTGCATGCAATGTTCAGAAACAATCTACTTCTGCTCTACGCTTATATAAAAGTATGAAGATTTACGACAACTAACTTAACCTCGTAATATCTAGCCAATCCAAATTCAGCAAGAATGACGTCGATCTTTTGCGTCAATTGTTTCAACTAGAAAATAAATTGTTAAACCAAAATAAGACTCCATTCACAAGATGCAGGACATTTCATAAACGGTGAAAAATGTGACAAATAGGCCTCCCGTTCAAACAAAAACGGCACTCATTTCGCCGACAGGTTTTGACAACGGTACATTTTGAAAACAGAAGCCTAACCAGCACATTTTGAAAGCGGCATCGTGTGAGAACTCGAAAATGATGCAAACGGAATATTTTTCAACACTTTCAAAATAAGGCTAAACGGTTCTTGAAGTGTAAGTACATTTCTTTGGCATCAAATTCTTGGGGAGACTGCATCGAGTTAGTTACCGCTGAATTTTTTATCGTTTCAAATTGTGCCGATATCATGTGAACTCTACAAGCTCAAATTTTGCTATTGTCACATTTTTGATCCTTTTCAAATGTGCTGGGCATCATGTGAACCCAGTCCAAGTGTCGGCACAAAATCAGTCCTGCGTCCTTAACCTGTCAAATGAGAGTTGAAATAATTTATCTTTAATTTGTAAACAGATTTTAAAGGAGAAAAACAACGTCATCTGAATTTTATGTACTTTTCGTGATAAACAACACCAAGTAGTTATAATACACATTCTTACCTTGTCTTCCCCAATGATAACTCTCAGTCCAAGAAATGACCTGATGACAAAAAAGATTCTGTGATGCAGCCATATTCAGTATTGACAGAAAAACAAAATATCAGCACTTCTCAAAACACTATTGGTTTTTTACCTCGTTTTCTCATCATTGGTGTAAAGTTCAGCTAGATCCAGATGGCATTTAAAGCTGAAACAGAATAACAAACGATTAATGAAAAGCATGAAAAAATTATGAAAGATTATCTAAGGGCATGGAAAACTTGGCCTCTGCACAGACTTTGGTGACTAAGGAGGAGAGGAAAGGAAGGAACTACAAAGTCTGTGAAACGGCGTGCGTTTTCTTGTTTAAGATCACACAAGCCACAACCGTAATGTTCTATTTACCACAATATTGCGAAATATTGAGAGAGTGTTGCCAAAGAAACTTCGGAACAAAATCGTGGCTGGTAAGATACGATTTGCATGAAAAAACTGAACATCAAGACTGCTATCAATCTCGTAGATGACGTTAGGAAAACTTGAATGATTTACCGTTGCAATATCTTTCATCGAAGTTACGTTTTAGAAAGCTTCATCCTTTGAAACTGTTTTCCCTAAGCAACATTTGCATGAAATCCAGCAAATGTGATGCAGCAAAAACAACGATACATAAGCTTGTCAGGGCTCAGGAATCCCTCAGGAATACAGGTCTTGTAACAAGCACAATAACATACCTTCGCGTGTTACAAAATGATTCCTTCATCTTTTGAACAATAGTGTCTATCCAGTAATGCCTTAATGAAACTGTGCGAGACAACGTAACATGGAGTTCCTTGCAGTCATTCATTTTCAACTTTGGGAGAGTCTTCTTCGCTTTCTTCATTATGGCTTCAAAAAGATTTTTGAAATTTGTGCTGCATTTCACTGTGGAAAATAAGAGGTTTAAATTCTTCGTTTAGGTTGCAGCAAAAAAACAAATCAAAACACAGTGACGAGTACAATAATTCTACTTTAAATACAATTGAATCGTGAATGGAATGGTTTACTAAAAAATAAACAAAGTATAAAGGATTGTCCCTAAAAGCTGTTTGATGTCAATGTTATTGATTTCACAAAGCTTTTATAAATACTTGGACTTTGAAGAGAAGATTTAGTGAGTATATATGCGTGCTAGCAAATGACTTAGTAATAAGATCAGATAATGAGTGAGTGAGACAGAATTTGTTGGACTTTATTTACCTGGAATATAAACATATGATGGCCAGTCACCATCAACATGAGCAAATGATCTTTGCCTACCATCATGATCTGTACTGCAACATGATTTGCCTTCAGCAGGGTCTAAAATTCAAACGAATATAGTCAGAAATAAAAGAGGCTTGGCTTAAATTCACTTGATGTTTCAAGTTTATGGATTTAGCAAAACTACCATATGATTTTGTAATTCTAATATTAGGAATTTTGAGAAGCAGCATGGACCTCACATTTCTTCTATCAACTACCTGTAGGTTTATCATAAAAACACTTATTTTCATGTCAAAATTATACCTTCAAACATTGAAGATATCTCTTTGGGTAATGGTAATGGAAGTGATCTCTGTTTCATGTTCTTGCCATTTCTGAAAATAAAATAAATTCAAAATATTATAGAAAGCTTAAGAGGACTGCATTGCCAAGAGTCACCCATATTGCAGTAAAAGATGTAGATGATACTTTCTGGTTAAAACTTTTGAGTTTTTGGAGGAGGAAGTGATTGCCTTGCAATCACTGGTAAAAAATCATAGTCTGGTGGATTGGAAAAAGTTTCATAAGATGTGTTATGTACTGGTGTTGGTCCATGGATAAATTTGAGAATAATAGTAATAATACCATGCTATTAACAACTCATTGTTGCAAAAATATTTGAATTTAAGATGACAAAACCAAGGCAAGTCAAGAGTTGACTTTCCTCCCATTTCTTCATTCATTTTAATTCAGTTCTAAGTCGGTAAAATATGACACATCAGTCAGGAACCTCATTCAGGGAATCCTTCCATTCAAACTGGACCAGTGGGCCTAAAGAGAAACCACGGCAGCCAGAACCTGTATTATGAACTTAGATTTACATTTCAGGGAGCTCTTCTTCCTGCTGGTCATGTTTACGCTTGAGGTTGCTTTCCACATTATTTCTTGACAGAGGCAGACTATCTCCAACAGGCCCAAGTGTTTGCGTTTTTTCACTTCTCTCTTCGTCTTCATCACTGTCTGAGTACTGCACGAGGTTGCCTAACCATGAAGTCATCTGGAAACGTCTCTCTAAAATCCCACAACGATATTGCTGAGGTACCTTTGATCGTGGGCCTTTCCGATCGAAGTAGCTACTTCCTTCTCTCAAACTCCACTCTTTCGAAATTGGGCGCCATTTTTTCTCAGAAATGTCACATTGCTGTTGTTGTTGTCAAAATGGTCAACTCGATGGCTTTTGGGTGCGTTGGAGGGCCACTACTTCCTACTACTATCCTATTCCTTCTAGATCAAGATAAAGTAAAATAAAGTTTACTTTATCTTCGAGGCAATCAATTTTCGTAATTCCTAGTTTCTCCGTAATTCCTTCCAATGTTTCAAACAAAGAAAAAGATACACACAAAGGGATTTCAAATCTCGATAAATTCGAAAAATTAATGTTTTGATGACTTTTTCTTCTTGTATGTAACATTTAAACATTCATACAATACATTGTTAGCATACGTGTATATGTTATGCTACTGGTCACTAAAAGCGATTGTGATCTAAAATATTGTGTCAGTGGTTCCACACCCCCCACACCCTCCCTCATTTACTCAAGGAAATTATATCAAAAATCAAAAGCAGGGAAATGATTAACAAACAATCCCGTTATTCTAAAAAAGCCGGTTTTCGTCCTACTCAAATAAATAAAAAATCATAGCGTATTGGTTTAACGGAGCTAACAAGCTCTCCCAAAGTATAAAAATATCAAGTACGTGTACGCAAGTTAACTGAAAAAATTAAACTGGAAAAGTGATCAAAATAATGTTGTTACGAGCTGTTCAGTAAAAATTCCGAAGGAACAGTTGCTATCAACCACACGACATAGAATCTTCTTTTCACTTATAAATGCTACCGGGTGAGTCATAAAAAACGCCCGGCGTTTGAAAGGCTACTGCTCCCTAAATATATAAGCAATGACATTCTGCAATATTTGATTAAATAGCTAATATGTTCAATTATTTTTACAAATTTTCCTGGCCAAAATCGGTCTCTCCGTTCAGATTCTGTAAGCGATTTTCTAAAATGAGTCCCATTGAGAAACCCTAAAAAACGTGGTAAAATTACAAGCAAAAGTCGCTAATGTGTTAAGGTCACAGCGATGACTTTCAGCACGCTTTAGCACGTGCTTTCTTTTTGACGAGTTGAAAAGTCTTCCCCCTAGTGTGAATAACTCATTCAGGGGGATTCCATTCTCTCATGAGGACAAAATGCATGAACACATTCATGAGTCATTATTGTCAGGAAGGAGAACAAAGGGAAATTTTGCATGCTGTTTTCGCTAGTTTTTGCAGGTTTTCGAAAGGAGCTTTCTACAGAAAATCTCCTTTTTCGATGGGAAGGAATGGCCGATTAAAACCGGGTAAATTACTGGACCTATTTTGACATATCGGGGATAAATTAAGACAGTTTTCAATCTCATTGCTTTGATATTCAGGGACCAGGATTTTTTCAAACGTCGGGCATTTTTATTGACTCACCCGGTAGTATTTAGCATTCAGATACTTTCTCGGTCTTCCCTTCTTTGTCAACTCGATTTTGACTTGACAATCTTAGAGCAACAACTTCATGCAACTCCCAACTTCAGCTAACTACTTAATCCAAAACCTAACTACCTGTTCTAAAATTTAGCCTGATAAAGTTGGGTCTGGTTATCAGGCTATCTAAAATTATGACCTAGGCCGCTGAATGGATAAAGACGTTCTTCTACATTTATAAACCCATTGGTCAATCAAAAATACAAATACATGACCATACATGATATGTACAAAATTATTTACAAGAACTCACTTACATCTATAAAATAAATACACACTGATTCGATGGAATCAGCGACAGAGCAGAAACTGCGTAAAATGACGTCATCGAGCAATCTGAGATAAGGAAGTGTTTGGATAGATAAGCTTTTTGAAACGATAAAGCACGAGTTTAAGGCCCAAGGAACAAAATATCAGCCATAAGTTTGGGATCTGTTCCAGGGAGCTAGAGGAACTCAAATTTACGAGTTTTCGTGCATGCATGCGCAGTTTCTGCTCTGTCTGGCATCAGCTAACAACTTCACCATGGAAAATTTGGGAAAAAATTCAATGGATTCCAAAACAATTTGTTAAAGCTACAATGGCCTACATTGCTGACTCAGATTGTTCCATAAAACGACTGGGTATTCGAATCGAAATTGAAAAGAGACAAGTGTCCCTTTAAGCAAAAAATCTCTTTGCCTCAGCCATGCTGTTTTCCATTGTTCCCAAAATTTTAACCTGGATTAGCAAAAGTTAGGCTATAACATTGTTGCCAAAATTAAACAAGTTTTGAGTCATTTATATTTTATCGAAGGGGGTTTTCGTGCTTAAAACACATAGAATGCAGCAGAATCGAATCAGCGATGCAAAACAAATCCCGTGCTATGCAGACAGCCTGCTATGCAGAAAGTTTGATGCACGTCATGTCTTGTGTTGTTAATTCCTGGATGTTATATTGAATAACTGTATTGCTGAATCAAAGCACATGATGGCCGTTGTAATAAATCCACAGGCCTGAAAAGAATAGAAATTCATAATGATTTGTAGAACGTTAAAACAACTAAGAATTTTCACTGACAATTTTCGTCGTCAGGTGAAAAGGCGACTGTTACAGTACGAGACTACTTTCATGTTTTCTTTCACTAAACTTTTTCCAAAACCATCAGGGTCTGTTTAAAAACAGATGTCACGTGAGATTGCTAATAACAACGACTGAAATGTACTGACTGAAAAGCTCACCTAGACTACTAAATATCCACTAAAGAGTGGGTATTTAGCTATAAAACGAAGACTAAAGACCAAAGACCTCTGGCAGAAAACAAAGACACATAAAACCATAATTCAATAGTTTGACAGAGATTTATATGCACTGGATACTGAAAGTCTTTTTATTCAATTATGGTCTTATGCATCTTCATAATTGTTTTCTATCCTCCGTCTCGCGTCTTGCGTCTTCAGTCTTCAATCTTCGTTTTATAAACACCCACTAAAGAATTCAAAAAATAGTTACCACAGCTGTTCGATATGAGGTGCAAATGGAACGATAGTCACGTGACCAATCACAAATAATCGTCACATTCATATCAGCCGTAACTGAAGAAGCAATTAGCAACATGAATGCCAATACCCCATGAGCTATCAGCATCTAAAAATGAAGCATAAATTAATAACCAAGTGAATTTTAGCAAATGCCAATTATATCTAGCTTCAGCGAATCACAAGTAACTATGTATTTCACTGGGAACAATAAAAAGAAACCCTAATACATCACATACAAAAACGGCATTATAAGTCTTCTGCCCTGGAGTGATTTCGCATCAAATAATGTCAAGTTGACATGAACCATTATGCTCTAATCATAGTTAATATAACTGTCTCTTCAGTCACCCAACTGAACTTTAAGATTGTTACATTGTGTATTGAAAGTGCATATACAGCAGAGTAACTTTTGTTTATTCTTGTGATGCAAAACTTCCATCCTAAGGCTTTTTCGATAGACTTTAAGGCAGTTAGATCTTAATATATTGAAGCTTCATGGGGGACAGAAATTTTTTATAGCTATCGAGTTGTTCAAGATATCTACATATACAAGGTAAACAAGATATACCTTGAGCAGCCATAAATCCAATTCTATCACGTTTTTTTTTAGATTTTAATAGAAGAGACTTCAACTGAAAGATTGACACCAAGTTTGAGTAAATCTGATGAGAAGAAACTGATTAGTGGAGCGCGACAATCAAAATTACTGGCTGCCTCCAAAACCTAAGGATTTATTCTTATGTTAACTTCGAAGAAATTGATTGAAAAACCATACCAGGGCCAGTTTTTGGATGTTTATAAGTGAAATAGATAGTCACGAACCAGATTTGTGACAACCAGGAATACTGAACATATAAGGGATGCTACTGTAGAAATGGTGATCTGGCACACAAGTGCTGCAGGCAATGACATGTGTCAAACTGTTATTTTGCTTCTCAAAAGTGATACAGTCATTTCAAACAAACAATAGCTTTCAGAAGGCTTGCTGGTCAATATTCTTTAGGTTATGTGGTTATCAAATTAATCCTAAACATGTTTCTTCGCAGAACTGTGGGGTTTAATTCCATTTGATGCTAAAATTCATGTTACTTAATAAATTAAGTACGGAGATTAATAAGTACAGAGACAAATCCTCTGGCTTTGAAACAACCTTTGATATTAACTGTCTTTCTCAATAAATCAGCAACCACTTGTCAGATTTGCTCAAACTCAAAGCCAGATTTTGAAGTTGAATCCTCGTCTATTCAAAAATTTTAAAATGGGAAAGCTAGATTCATGGCTTCGTCGCAGTAGCCACTTACAAGACAACATGTTTTTTGTGAAACTCTGTATGTTCTATTAGGATAAGCCTAAGGATCTAGCAACTACCCAGCTGCAGCAACCGCAACTGCCCTATGTATTTCAAGACTAAAGGCTCTTGAACAACAACCATGCATTGCGATCATTTCCTAATTTCATGCATTCTATTTAATTCAAGTCAAATATCTAACACACGTATATCTACGTCAGTGATTCTGCATGTGAAGATCTTCCCTGTCCAAGGCGTTCTGATGATTACAGCAATGCCATAAAATCATTTTCATGCAGCATAAATTATGCCACTATTACAACTAGGGCTGCAATGCATGCCAGGTTCCCAAAAGCCTTTGAAGACAAAATATTTTAAGAAACCTTGATATGACTCGCTCTTGTGTCAATTAGGTCCATGAAACTGATTAAATTCAGCCAAAAGACAACAATGACAAAAAGCCAGATTGCGATCATCATGAACATAAAGAAGCCAGTGCCATCACTGTCTAAATAACCAAATAAGGAGTTTCGGAAATGTGCACATGATGAGAAGCCAATTAAGCAGACAATCTGAAAAGAGATCATTAATTTGCATTAAATGATTAACATATGAGGGGAATCACTTTCCAGAAAGTAGAGTAGAAATTTTGTTCCAGATTTCTTATGCAATAGATGACTATGCTAAAGATGGCAGCGAAGAACGTTTTATGGATGCATCATGCTTGAATTACAAATCCTAAATGATTCTATAGGAATTTGATTAAAGAATGCAATACATCTTGGCAAAAATTCCTTGCCGCCATTTTTAGCATCATTGTCTATTGATACTAAGGGTTCTCCATGGGGTGGACTGAAGTGACATGCAACCATACTTCTCTCAAGTCAGTATATTTTATCATTAAGCAAATCACCATCCCCAAGAGACACTATTCATAAAATGCAAACACTCCAGAGCTTTTGTGGTAAAGTAAATAGTGCTGCAACAAACTGTGTCATGTGACTGCTGAGTGAAGATAATTAGACAGATCTAAAATATTAGGTGATAAGAAATGAGCAATCTCAAACCAGCCACCATTTTCAGTTTTAATCGTTTAGAAAACATTTTCAGCACCTTCAGATTTGTTGGTTGGTTCAACAATGTCTTCAATCACATTTTGTAATTTCAATCACATAAATGGAACATCATCTTCAGCTTCTCAAATGGTGCTCCCAAAAGCAGAAACCATTTGTGCAGCGATAGCAGAAACTGCACATGCATGCACAAATAACTGTAACTTTGAGCCCCCTGATTCCCTGGAACAGATTCCAAATTAGGCAACACTCGACAAGCCTATATTGTTCCTTTGGCCTTAAATTCTTGATTTATCATTTCATAAAGCATTGTCCAAACACTTCCTATCTGAGATTGCTCATTGATATCAATTTATGCAGTTTCTGCTCTGTCCACCAAAGCAAAAGCAAGCTTACAAATTCCAAAATTTTGATGACTGCCAGATTTGACCTCAAATACTCTTTCTTTAGTTTAAATGGTTTCTGTGTTACTGAACCCATTGAAGTTGTGTTTGCATGTGACATTGTGGAATTTTCATATTGCCTGTACGGTGGTGGATTTGTCGCTGGTAATGCTGTAGGTGTCTTGTCAACTTCAGAATAAGGGGGAGGGGCTTCACTTGGTGGGGCAGGATCCCTTCTTGCTGTTGATGGCGACTGTCCATGATGGACTGTCCATATAGCTTGTTGAGGTATGTTCAAAGGGCCTGGGTTTCTTTGTGCTTGATCAGTAATAACGTTCTCATTGTGAGTCCTATGCACTGGTGCTGAAGGCGAAACAACAACCGGTTGTGAATGTGTTTGAAAATTGCTTGCATAAAATAAATGTGAACTTCTGACTTCTGAATGAGATTCTCTGGTCAATGTCACACCTGTACTGCGAGCCTCCATTTTGATTCGAGCTGCAGCTGCGAAGCTACTAGCTGCGAAGCAACTCAAGAAAAATGACATCAAAGATAGTCAATGTCTATTGTTCTAATACACAAAGAGTTTTTTGCTTAAATTTCGATGTCATACTTCTTGAAGCATGACTTTGTTTGTTGTTTTGTTGTGTCGGTCGGGACCATTGGTCGGGACGTGGGGACCACAGACCTTGTCTTGTGTTTTGATTGCGCAGGGACATTCGCTGATTCATCACTAGGGCACAAATTTGGTAATCGCATTTTCAGAAGTGATCATTGAAAAAACAATAGTTAGCCAGTCAGGTAAGCCCAGTGCTACGAACAAAACTGAGAAACGTACACATTTAGTTTTTGGCAAGCAAAATAGCGTTTTGGTTCGACTTGCACTTCTGGACACAGCAAGCACTGTTGATGAAGGTTGCCACGATACGATTGTCACGATTCCGAGAAAAATCATTTTGTTATATCAAGAACTGTCCTACGTGCAGCGCAGCCAGAGCTGTGTACATCACAATTAGAGTAAACAAAATTGAAAAAGTATAAATTTGTGAGTTAATTTACGCGTTAGGTAATTAGTTTTCGTTACTAAAAGAAATTGTTGCTTTGCAGACATAGTTCTTTGGGATGCTTTGACAAATTCTGTTTTTCATCCATACATAAGTTTGTGAAGCAATGTTTGGTGGTGTGGTAATTTGTCCGAAAATTCTAATGTTCTTCAAACATTGATTGTCGAGCTAACATAGGAACATGGTACATCTGACAGAAAGAAAGCACCAAAATTAATTCTGTTGCGGTCAATTAATTAACAAATGCATTTATCGTATATGTACACACCTTTGTAAACAGTTTGCTAGAAATTTGCCGTTATAGAAACACTAAATACATTATTGATAAAGTTTCAGCAAAATCTCTTCAATCATTAATCATTTCTTCGATAACGGATTTTGCAAAAGAAACGAGTGCAAGAAGCTTTCTCTGAGGAAAATTTTCAGATTTAACATTTAAACACCCATTTTCAGAAACCCTTATTCAATTCATTTCCGAACTTCAACAATATTCTTGTGTTATTTGACCAGATTTGGGTAACAACTTCACATCATGAAAATTGTTTCTCTTGGAGACCAATTCAATAAAACTGGAAATAAAAAATTCAACAGCACGCGTGAATCAATCTATGAATCTTTCTAAAGTGGATGACCTGGGCTAAAGTAACGTGATCTACAAAACTGGGCAAATCTAAAACCTACTACACATGCAGTTTGTTTAACCATGTCTTGTTTTTGCACGCACCGAAATTATCAAATGCAAGAGCCTATATTTGAATTTGATCTCATTGCCATTCACTTTAAAGGGGCTGCGTTGGGTCATGTAAAAAACAAACTTCTTTCGAAACAAAGATTTTGCAGTATTTGTGATAGGCCATAATCACAGAGATTTCCTACTGCTTTCTCAGAGTGAAGGTATTAAATCGAAGACAGGCTCATTAATTTCGTAGAGAAACGAACAAGACACTAATTTGTTGCATATGAATATGTTGTACGATTGCAGATTTATTGGTGGATTTTCATGAGTAACTTTATTGTTGATTCATTCACTCCATCTTCAAATTCTGTGCGGATCACAATGGGTACGCGTGGGAAAAATTATAGATAAAAGAGAGATAGCACGTTTATTTACGGCTATGTGACCGAGCCCCTTTAAATTCTCAAATTATACAATAGCTGCTTTCATTATTCATTCATCAAAACAAATCAAGTATCTGTTTGAAAGCCATATAATGCATTCCTGCATCAACCCAAAACAGAACAGTTGCAAGGAATCCACAACCCTAAAACAAAAGGAGAATTTATGACAACAAGCAGGAACTTCTGTGTTAATCAAAGTAAATTCCAGAATTAAAATAAACAAATTTTTCGTATGTCGTAGTATATTTTAACCGGTTTTAACCGCCATTTTGGCCTAATCAGCACAGAAATTTATGTTTACTCGTTACAACTGTCACCACACGTCATTCTAGATATCAAACGCAACGAAAGCTGACCATTCGTTGTGTTCAGTGTGCATCTTTCTTGCTAACGCCTTCACGAAACATATTTTACTCGCTGAAATGTCCTTACTGAGTCCCAAATTTAGCCAAAAGGCCTCACAAGAACCATCAATGCAAAAACAAATGATAAGCAGATTCTACCACCTAAAGCGCTTGTAGTGTAATCCGGATTCCGGATGTTGCTCAGTGAGGCGCAGGTTGTTCAGTGCGATGGAGGGACACCATCAATGATCCATCACTTTGTTGGAAAGATGACATAAAGATTTTCAGTTACTCAGGGCTAACATAAAAAGATTATGATGAAAACGGGAGATGAAAAACTAAACTTTGCAATGCAACTCATTTACCAGAATTAACTGTAAAATTTCTGAGAAATCACCTCAGTTACTTCCAAGAAACCATAGCAAGCGTCTACATGATTAATCTAAGTACCAACAGCTGTTAACATGGTGACCAAATTTATTTGCAGATTTTCAGACTCTCCCTCCCCCACCTCCAAGGAATCGTCATATGTGGGTAAAAAAGTTCCTTTCACGGTAACGTAATTTTTGCAATTAATGTTGCACTGATACAAATGTTTCAATTTCAATTTTAATCACATAGACAAAATTTTCATTTCCGGTTGAAATTGTGAAAAACTGTTTTGGATATCGACCAATCAATGAACAAATAAAACCACCGACTATGAATTTCATAATGAAAAATACGATTCGAAAGAAATATGTAGCCTAATATGGTTAACAATATTTTAGAGGCATGTTTTCCTACGAGTCACAAAAATATGTGCATAAACGACAGGATACATACGACAGAAACTTTGAAAGTGGTGCACGCAACCGTTTCTTCTTAGCAAAGTCCCTCAAAATGAGAATCAGCAAGCAACGCAGAACTGATGACAATAAGGAAACCGAGACTAACATGAATGATCATTGCCTAAAAAGAGAGAAGTTATTAGTAGAAGAAAATAACGAACAGAGTTTGGTGCTTCATAAGTGGAGGAATAAGACGAGGGGGCACACGTAATGTGAGTTAGAAATCAACTCCAGACTAGTTACCAGATTATGAGGCTGGCCATAATTCTACCGAAATACTTTGTCACCGGCAAAGATTTGTACTTGAAGATAAATAGGAAAAGTGTTTAATTCGCTTGCCCGGACGGAAAGCATGGGATCTTTGGTTCGATTCCCAGCAGTGGCAAGTTTCAATTTTATCGATTTTTAACAAGTTTCTGTTTGCACCGAAAAGGAGAAATCCTAGTTGCTCGCTAGCTGTTGAATGCTTCATGAGGACTGTACCTACACTACCACCAACCTTGTACAATCCTTGCCACAACAAACTGGGACACAAGCAGATTTACGTGTTTTCGTGATGTGTTGCTAAAATAACGAGGCGAAAACGTTTGTTTAGGACATTCTGATCGCCTGTCTCCCACACTCAATGTTAAGAAGATCGAATGGCGTTTGATGCAACCAACATTGAAACGGGGGAACGGGGGGGGGACGTGATGAAAGACCAAATCAATGCATGATTTGTCCCAAGTATTTTGACCAAGATTTTAGGGCCTTTGTATGGCAAAAGGCACTGGGGACGAGGATGGAAGGATTCGACCATTTTCCTCCATCTGTTAGGTAACTCTTGGATCTTATACAATAAGACTGACAATAAGAGCTGAAAAACATATTACCTTGACGAAATGGGAAGGATTCGTTGTTCCACCCAAATACCCAATCAAACTCATCCAAAAGAGGACGGCGACTAAAAACCAGCTGACAATCTGCAGCATGATAAAAAGGCCTGATCTGTCACCAGATATGATACCGAGGCCATAATTCTTTCGAAACACGAGACATGAAGAGAATGCGAAGGCACACGTGACCTAAAATTGAAAAGGACCAGAATTAGAGATACAATCCTTGCATGTTTTAAAGTCGTAATAACTATAACTTCTGAAACCGATGATCAGTAAATTATGGACCAGAATCGAAAGTGGAAGTCTCATTTCCTTAAAAACAGCTTGCCACCAATTCCCTTATTCTTGGGTCTAAAATATAAGTGTTTTTGCCAAACATAATTTTCACATCTAATCTAGCCTTTAACTCATAGATTACCATATTAGTTTTGAATATCGGCAACGTCTTTTTTCTTCCTCAAGTCACCAAACATTTCAACTTTTTTTCTACTTACCCAGCAGACAAAGCAAATTTCAAGAGAGTGTCATCGGTCATCGGTCAGTTTATGCATTTAATTTAGTAGCAGGAAAATAATGTATGCCAATCTTTTTCCTTATCAACCTTATTACGAGCCTGGAAAGGCAACAGATAAACAAATGTTTACTTACAAATTCCAGAAGTTTCATTACAGCAAATTTTGACCAAAGATAATGTTTATCAAGTGTGGCAGTCTTTGGTCTTAAATTCTCTCCGGTCAAAGGTTCTGTTCGTCCTTGCGGTCTTGTATCTCTTGGTGATGGATCAAACGGTTCGACTTCGCTGTAATGAGGAACTGTTCTATGACGGTCACTTCTGTAACTAGGTTGGAGTCGAAATGGCAAACCAAGATTGACGTCCGGCTCTGGCGATTCATACGGTGGTGGCGGTTCGTCCAGTGGTATCTGAGTTGCGCCCCAGGCAGGCATTACCGGTCTTACATGCACAAACATGAAGTTGTCCGTTAAGGGCGGCGCAGAAGGGTTTGGGGAAGGCCGCGGGGAGGGCCGAGGTGTAGGCCGTGGTGAAGGTCTGACCGACCGCGATGAGCTCATTTCTCTTCTAATCACAGGCTTGATCTGCTGGTAACAGGCTTTACATTTCAAGATGTCAAAAAAGTCAATGGCGATTATATCTGATCAAATGCTCCAGGAATTACTGCTGCAATGAACTTTACTCTAAACAACCACTTGAGCAAAAAATGTGGAAGCAAGAAAATGAACTATTTTTCCGCGATAAATGGAATCTTTAATCATTTAAATATCCTCCATGTAAACAAGGATTCCAGCGTCTACAATTCAAATGTTTGTACTACAACGAAAGTAACGTGTGGCTCTCTGACAACGAAACTTTCTTGGATCAAAAATTCAACCAGTCTGTGAGTTTCCAATTTGCTTCTTCAATGAAACCTACGAGTGATGACCATGCTATCACTGATGAATGTCTTCCACATTATTGTCTACCGAAATCTTCGACTTTTAGGTATCGCTACGCATCTGTTTGTGAATATTTCTATAAATCGTCAAGCCAGTGAAAACTCTATTTTATGACCTTGCACGTTGTACAGGAACGCTTCTCCACCAGTAATTGGCAACCGCAGATTGCACTTATGCTCTTGATATTGTAAGCAACGAAACTAAATAACACCGGTCGAGTTATCTTTCCTTGGCATTACGAACTCAAGCCATCTCCAAGAGTTACATTTCGCATTTATAACAACCTTAAGACTTACGCTTTTTACTGCATGCTGCAAATGCAACTTTCAGAAAAGTGATTTCAAGCCGCATACTCAAAATACAGCTCTTATATTCATCGTCCCCTTGAATTCAAAAAATTTGAATCAAGTTACCTGTGAATGCCTGTCAATTCATTTAATTCACCTTAAATCTAAGTCAGATATATTCATATCTTATCAACCATGAATTGAGCCACAAGTTGCAATATTCACGATGTGGGTTGGGTAGTACGTGCTGATTTGTCTTATTAGCAGTCAACATAAGCATGGCAGCATAGATTTCAAATCTTTAAAAAGCTGGGTGTAAAATTGTACGACATATTTCTTTGAACTGAACGGCATCAAAGAAGCTTGAACTATCTTATAGTAAACCTGCCGTTGAACTTTTCTGAAATCTTCAATACTTTCAGAAATTACTGTGTTTTTCTTCATTTTTAAGAATTCAAGAAAATTTTCGAGTAAAAATCAAAACTATCGTAATTTCTAAACCTGCTGACGAAAGATCAAATAATTTGCAAGAAAACCATAATTCATGGATGCCTGCAATATGGTATTAAGCAAAACTCTTTCGCTCTTCTGGTTTGGGATTTAGAAATTTGATAAAGTCATATCATAAAATGAGCTGAAATGTAAAATAGGCTGGAATGTCAATAGATATTCAAGATTTCTGAAAAGTCCAACGGTAGAGTCCTGGAAAAGTGGCTAAAGTTTATTTCAAGTCATTCTGTTTATAGAAATAGGTCATTGAATTTTACACCCACCTGTTTTCGTAGATTTAGAGATTTGAAACCTATGCTAAGCAGGGCCCGCAGGTTGAAGTCATATGATTTTGATGTTCTCCTGAAGAAAGTACGAGTTTCAAGTCAGAAGAAACTTGCCTCGTAACCTGGATTTCTTGACATTAAATGTCCTCCAATACCAAGTCAGCTTTGATTTGAACTGAAAGAGCTTTATGTCGTCCGAAAATAATTTCGTAAAAAGATATTCAGTTGTAAATGCCGCAAGTATACAAATGAAGGCTACTTGAATGAGAACAGACTTCTTTTCAACGGCAAATTGGGAATATGAAGGCCGTTAACAGTTACAAAAAGGTGTTTTCCGACGCCCTAAAGCCCAAGGTCTCGAAAAATCACCGACTGTTGCACTTTGATTCGCCAATCGGCACATCAAATGCATCTGATTGGTTGAGATTTACCATGGCTGATATTAAACTGGTTTCATGTGCCAGTATGAACAGTGCAAAAAATGGTACACGAATGTTTTCATAAGAATCTGAATATTTGAGCCTAAACTGAAATCTTCTTTAAGGCTATTAGAATTTGAGTAGTAAAATTTCTTATGAGGTTCTATGAGAATCCGTAGAAACCGTAGTGCGCCCTCGTCACCAGGTCAAAACAAAGCCTGTTTAATCCTTTCCAATGTTTGGACATTACTTAAGTACCTTCCAAGAACTATGATACAGGAAAAATGACGATAAAGTCAGAGCACGCCGAGAATTTCCTTTACTAAAATAAATAGTTTCTCAAGGTATATTTCTCGTAGAGTCGAAGAAATATTGTAATAACGTAGATTTCAGATTTTTGCAATATTTGAGTAACCTTCAATTGCAGCAAGAAGGATAGTACGGCAGCCATGATTTAGAACCATTGCAATTCCATTGCAATTCCGTTTGATATTTTAATTCTCTATTCAAATTTGATTGCATACAAAAGATTTTCACTCAGAGTTGTGAATTTCCCTCCATCTTTTATGAAATAATGTCACATCCTAGCATCTTTAAAACGCCTAAATTCCTTTAAAAAATGTCAGGAAGAAATAGTTTGTATCCAAATGTTGTCTTTTTAACTTTACAAATTGTTAGACAGATTCCTGAAGCCGTCTATATTCATGAACACTACCTCTTTCTACAAATGTGCGACTTTGTCCTTGCTCTACCTTTTGCCTTTTTGATGGTCTATCATCGTCTTCATTATTCTGTCTCATTCCGTGGCTGGCGCCATTCATAAACTCCATGTCCTCATCATCTAAGTTACTGAAATCTGGTTTACCGTATCCTCCCCCACCGGGGCTCTCGAGTCTGAAGCAGTCCTATAAAACGAAATGCAATTTGATTTCATCAGTGGGTCAGTTTCTTTAACGAACTATGAGTACATCACATAAAATGTCACATAAAATCAACTGGCAAATGAAACACAACCAAAATGAATTTCATTTTTTTGTATTGTTTACTGAATTTTGTAGGAATCTTCTCAAAACTTACAGACGAAAATAAAGCAAAAACAAAGTGATGTCTGAAAGGCATTCAGCCATAGGCATTCTGAAGAATGCAGAATGAAAACCGTAGAGGATAAATTCTTCATTCCTAAGAAGCATTGCTTTAGTCAGTTTCGTTTCTGGGATTCAATCTCACCATAGATTGCAAATTTGGATTACATTCTAAGATATTCTCGCTCGTAGCGAACTAATTTATCATCTCCACCATTACGCTAAAGCAAATAGACCTTTTAGCTATTTTGCAAAAAATCTGAATAGAACAATGTTCTGATATAATATGTAGAATTTCAAATTCGAACCTTTCGTATAAAATTGTACAAAAATATCGCTCGATCGAGACTCTTTTGTAGGATAGCTTAACGGTCTATTGCAGTTTCTCTGCAACTCCAAACAGTTACGTAACAAAATTAATCGCATAATCAACAGGGTTCAATAACATATAGGCGAAACTTACCCCTGAAGCTATGTCAACCGATGTCTTCCCTTGCAAGTTAATAGTCCTTCCATCTGATTTGAGTAGAAAATTGCGACCAGGTTTACCAGGCAGACCCCCTGTAATGATAGATATAACGCAAAATGAAAACAGATCTCAGCGAAGGCAGATCGACGATCATATAAAAATAACATATACCAGATAGCTAAATAAAGATATTATATAGGATGGAGAAGAATATTTGAAGCAAAAAAGAATGTCAAAAGTTCAATTTCGCAACGCAAATACGGGGAATGAAGGGTAAATAATGAAGAAGAAAAGATTTGAGAGAGGAAAGAGCCAGACGATAAAACGAGCAATAACGGTAAAGCCATAAGAACGTGCGTCCTCGATCTATAAAACTGCACAAACTTCGAAGAAAAAATTTCAGTTCTTTCTTTGTAAATACCTTCAAGTCCATAGGGCCTAAAAGCCCTTCTTTCTGTCAATACTGAAAGCGTGAGTGGTTTTCTAAACAGCATTTCTCTTACAATTCCATCTCCTCCATTGTACATTCCTTTGCCTCCAGTGCCTCTGTTCAAACAGAATTGCCTCAGAACTACAGGATACCTAGCAAAATAAAAGAGACGAACTCAGCTTTGAGACTTTATGATCAAATATTCCAGACAATTTCAAAAGTACATAGTGTTCTACTATTCAAAGAACTCTTAGAAGCTTCAAGTATGTCTAACCATACCGTGTTCTAACATACTGAGGCCTAAGGAATACAGGTATAACAAGCTCATTAAGTCTCAAAGCCCACCCTACTTTACATCTGCAAAGGAATTCTTGAAGGTTAATCAAGGTTGATTTCTTCCAGATCTGGCTGCCCAGTGAGCATACTACCATGGACACACATTTTTGAAAAGAACGAAATATGATCATACCTCCGTTCTAAGATCTCAGGATCTGTAATTCTTGTATTAGTCATATGAGTGTGTACACCACCACGGCCATGCCATGTGGGTCCCTTTGAAGAAAATAACATTCAGCTGACAATCTGGCATTAAAACCTACCTAAAATCTATTCACCTAAAAGCAGACTTACGATAAATTTATCAAACAAACTTGTTCAAAAACACTCCCGGAAAAACGTTTCAATTCAACTAAAAAGGGAACGGTGCAGCTCCGATAAAACATAACTTAAGATGCATAAATCTGACTTACAGCTCCAGCGCCTCCTGCTACTGTTTCATAATACCCCATGTCTTCGTCACCAAATGTTATATTGTTCATGCAACCCTGGTAAAGGAAAAACCAGAAAATTTACAGCAAACAATTTGATGTGACAGTGTTCAGTGTAAATCTACGTTTAGGCTTTCATAAAAGTGACTTGCGCATCACAATTCCGAATTTTAACGTTAATCATCAGTCCTTTTCTAAAGTAACTGGCATGGACAAAAATTATCCTAATATATCAAAGAATGAATAAATTACAAAGAGGAAAATAGGAAATACGTTACATCTTTGAGCTGATGACTTTAATTTGATAACTATAAGCAAAATCCTTTGCGAAAACAAAAAATATACTGCTCAGTTTGTTGGAAAGTGAACTGGAGTAAAAAAAATTTTTTCTTTATGTGAAATTTTAGAAAGTAAACAACAGATTAAAATGCTTGTACATTAATCTTAAAAATCCCAGGAATCTGGTAAAATTTCATGTCTCCATGCCTTTCTACACAGCTGAAGAACTTGTGAACATACGTGCATAAAATATTTCTTACTTGCGAAGCAGCACATGTTCCAAATGCTTTGAAAATAACATCAACAATACGCTGACTTGTAAGAACATTTCCACCAACGACAGCAGCTGTTTCTGATGGATTTATCATACTTCCTTCTGGTATTATGACATGAACTGGAGCTAAACAACCCTGGAATAAAATTACGCCGGTGTCAGCTAAAGTTGACCAAGAAGAACTATTTTTAGTGTAGAGGAAGTAGGTTTGCATTCTGTAAAGTAAATGTGAATTTAGCAGATACCATTCCTGTTAGAGGGTAAGTTAGATTTCGAGGTGAAAACAGAAAATTCACACCATTTCGAGGTAAAAGGAAAATTTGCTTCTGAGACAGTAGCAGGAACCGTGTATACAAATTTAGCATACATGGTACCCGTTACAAAGGGGTAGGACTTCGAGCCAAAATTAAAATTTGATAATTTTTCAGAGGTCGAGGGAAAATCTGCCTCTCATGCAGAAGAGCGACGGTGGACAATCAAATCTCGAGCATAAAATCAAATTTGGAACTTTCTTCTGGTCGAGGAAAAGCACAGTAAAAAGAACCAACCTGATTTAAAGGAACGTCATGTCCAACCATACATCTCAAACAATAGATCAATGCAGACAATGTGACCGCTCTGGGGGCGTTAATGTTGCCAAATACTTCATGTCCAGTTCCAGTGAAATCAACGATGGCTGTACCCTGAGGAAACAAGAAAATCGTGTTACACGATATCACTTAAGTGTGTAGAAAACATCAACACTATTGAAATAAACCGAAATTCTTCTTAACCTGATGGAAACGAACGATGATAAAGATAGACCTGTTTTAATAACTGAAATAGCAATAAAGCTTTTCAAATCATCAGCAAAATTTGCAATGCTAATTAAACAAAATGTATTCTTATCCTCGATAAATGTTTAGTAACTTTGCTAGAAAAGTCCTCAACTTGCGTGGACTTCTTAATCGTTACAACAGTCCCTAGGGAGCTTGCGAATATTGTGATTTTGAATTCAACAATAGCAACTCAATAATAGTAACTCAATAGTAGTAATTCAACAGCAGTAATTCAACAGCAAGTATCCTGTTGATTATTATACCTTTAATTCGTTGATTGAAATCTTCAATTTGATTGGTGATCCATCATCCATGAAATCAACAGCAGATAATATTGTTTTCCCAGTTCGTGCCTTCAAGGAATAAAGACATGTTGCTATTTTTCATAGCTTCAAGCAGTTGCCCAGAATACAGTTTTGCTGATAGACCTAATCGGCTAAGGTTGTTTTGTCCATTTAAAGTCATGTGACCATACCATAGGGAGTTTTAGTATTATGCTATGTTTTGCCTAGCCTGATGACATGTTCGTAGTGATCGCTATTGATAGACTGATGGACGCTCCAACTACGCCTCATGGACTTTGACACTGAAATTTGGGATGAAGTTTTCCCCTAACGATTTCATAACTTGATATGGAAACCATGGCAACACTGTACGAAGTCCAGGCAATGGTGGATGGGCCTAAGTTGCCGGCTCGAAACTCCAATGTCAAAGCAGCTCGGATTTCAAGTTTTCAGTGATATTAGCCATGAACAAAAGCCACAAGTATCCGTACAAATGTTTCCTCAATCCAAGAATCAACAAACCTTTCACTGTTAACCAGGGGTTCCTCCTAAGGCCAACTTGCTTCCATGAACTTCACCGCAGCAAGGTCGCTTGCCTCGCTTCTGATACTACACTGCAGCCTCGTTCCAGAGGGCACACGTAAACATGTTCATCTCCGTCTCAAAATTTTATATCAAAGTCCATAAGGCCCAGATTGAGCAAAAATAAAAAATGTTGTTGCTGTTGTTATTATTGTTGCTGTTGTTGCGATATCTGGGACTATGTCGTGAGGCTTTGTTTTGCACTCATTGCACAATTTTTCATGGGACGAAACATATTAGAGAAATCAATAGATATCTTATCAAGAGATTGATCACATGAGTTGAAATGGATGTAAACAGAGCGTAACCGATATCATTTATGAAGAATGTCAATTCAATTTATTTGCAGTTTGAGAAAATATGACCCTTAATAACCAATCATGATTAAGTTGGTGGCGAACATTTTTTCCAAGATGCATTGCGTTCTTTGCTCGAAACCCTATAGAATTGTAGTTCGAACACGATGTATCTTCATGAATAGTTCCTCGTTGTCATAGCGTAATTGCTTTTCGACAACAGTGGAACAAGACGCTTCAAATCAGAAAAAAGATCGCTAAAGTACAGATGTCTCATCAGGCTGAACTTGTGACGAGTCCCTTGTTTCCCTGTGGTGGCGCTTCCGTTAACAGAGACTCATAACATGACTCTGGAAAACGTGACCCTATTTAGGCCCAAACTCTGAGCTTCCTAGAGTACCGATCAGATTGTGAGATTTGTGAATTAATATGGTAACGGCAAATATGATAGAATTTCCGATTCGACAGAAGAACTGATAACCTTCGGACGAGAGAGATTCGAAATTTGACGCCGTAATTCGAGATTAGGGACTATCATTCTTCATCCCAGGCCGTGATTCCAAAATGGCTCGATTGATGAATCCAGAAAATCGAGTCAGCTTCTTCAGCGTTTCATTATGAGCCCCTGTTGAGCAAGGTTCACCGCAGGGATACAAAGGATTCATCGTCATAAGTCTACCATCAAACAAGCCAACAGTGTCAAAACACCTCCATTCAGGCCAAAACTACAAATGCAACTAACCTAAAACAAGTAATGTATATACCTTTGTCTTGGACGCAATTTCCTTCAACATTTGTTGAACGGCCAGCTCAGCATTTTCCTAGAAAAGAATTCGATAAAATACTAAGAAACGAAGTCATGAAAGTACCACAAAAGATGGAATAAAAATATAAGGAATCTGAAGGCCACCACGAGTGACAAATGACAACAAACAGATCTAGAATAAAACGAGATTACCTGGATGTAGCCCATGTAATCTTGAACAACTTTTAGTCCATATTCATCGATCAAGTCTTGAATCAATTGAATACCCTATAAACACGAACATAACAGTCATAAATAGATGCAACAGCTTCTGCTAACCGGCTAGTAGCACGTTCCTTTCATTTGATTTCATCTTATTTTTAATTTTCAAAATACGGTGGACCCATCAGTCTGAGACTTCTTTACAGGGGGCGGTGTAAAATACTTACAAAATCAATAATGCCTAACTAAAATATCTCAAGCATAAGAGCCAAAACCTAATTTACAAGAGCTAATATCTAAAAAAAGTCAAACTAAAGTATCTATGATGAAAAATAAAAGGAGTAAAATCAAAACTGGTGAATGGTACGAAATATTACATTTAAAGAGTAGGTTGCAAGTGGCTTTGAGTTTGCATTCAAACGAATTAAGCGAATTTGCTTCTTTTATATCCGATGAAAGTTGATTCCAAGTTTTAGCACCAAGATTAGATATCACATTTTGTACTTTGCTAGTTGTCATTTAAGGGATGTAATCATGGACACTGAAAACTAAATCATCCCTGCAAGATAGACAAAATAAAAGAGATAGCTAAATGGCTTTTTACCTTGTGGTTGGCAGCAACTTGTGCTCTCAGATCTGAAATATTGTCATGCAAATTACGAGTACCGGAACTGCCAGGGTATTTCGCTGGGTCCATTAAAGCTTGTGTTACAGCTGTAAATGAAACAACGAAGTAACAGTACGGATTTATCAATTCTTAAACTGAAAATTTTTTTAAATTTCTTATCTTAAAAGCCGCTTCATGGAAAAAGTTATCAATTATAAAGTTAAAACAATTTCATACCTTCCTCCTGGAAGATCCCCTTTGATACTAATTTGAACGACTTGAAAACGGCGCCTTCTTCAAATATTGACTTTGAGTGAGGAGGCATCGATCCTGTGTAAACCGAAAAAACCTTAAGTTGCTTTTGGTTGGAAACAAAAGAAGAAAAACATCACTAACTAAATGTGCTTGATTTGGAGATAACTGGAGTACTGTTTGACAAAAATAACACAAATCAGAGTCACAGATAACTTCACATACACGGGAGTGAATTGCTAAAAGAACCAGAACAAGGGCATTCAAAGGAGCGACCTAAGTTTATGTCAGTACGTTAATTCCTAAAAAGTTTGCACATTATGCCAGAAAGCGGTATTCCTTGACATACCGGGAGTAATTCCTCCGATGTCTGCATGATGTCCGCGACTTGCTACGTAGAAGACAGGCTTGCTGTGCTTCTTGTAAAACACCTATGAAATAAAATGCTTTCAAAATATCAATGCTTAATATCCAACATAACAGTGAAGTATCTTAAATAGTTGAGTCACATAAGCCACACAAAATTAAGATAAAACCAGCAATATTCTGCTTGAAAGGAGAGTGCGATAAGAAATAACGAGAAACTGAAAACATTTAATCCGTGGTAAAAACAAGGTAAAGTTTTAGCACTTAATACGGTGCCACTATTGTTGATACTCACAGGGGTAATGACTGTCAAATCTGGCAAATGAGATCCTCCAGCAGACGGGTGGTTGCTCAGGATAACGTCACCATCTCTCAGATCATCACCAAGAGTTTTTATCTGTAAAATTATGAATACCTTGCAAGATCCAAAAATTCGGTAAAATACGATATATACAATTTTAGGAACTAAATGGCATTAATTTTTCTCCATCTTCAAACTATATTTGAACATGAAACTGCCACACAACTTCCACAACAGCAAACAATCTTAGCTTTCCGTTGTACCAGCAGCTTCAAGCAGACACTACGTCCACACACAATTTCATATATTCCATTGCTTCTATACCACAGTATCGAATACCGTGTACTGAATTTCTGCCTGACATACCTGATATTTGACAGTTTCTTGCATAGCACCGAGATGAACTGGGATATGTGGTGCATTTGCGACGAGACCACCATCTGGACCAAACATGGCACACGAGAAATCAAGTCTTTCCTGGAGAAAAAATCGATTTATCATTACAAACAACTGTTAAATTTTCGGAAGGTTTCTTAATTCATATCAAGTATTTCAAAGATCAATTACAAACATGGGGAAACATGAATTCCATGTTTACAAAATAAGGCAAAGCACAAGTTTTCGTAAATATCACATGGAAAGGCTAATACTCATAGATACCTTAATATTCGTTGAGATGGAAGTCCTTTGTAGCACCCTAAATAGCAAGAAAGAAAGACATAATCATAAGTTAAAAGCGGCAAATCTTTCATTGCACCGTGGCTAGGGTGTTTTGTCAGCATTCGCACAACATATAAATCAATACTTGAAAAATTTATGCATACCTTCCCATCTGTTCAGCAGTACTCATGAAGCGATGTGAGAAAATTGATAGCTAAAATAAAGCAGAAAATGAACAGGGAGAGCAATGTGTCATTGAACTAAGCTTGCTGAAAAATATCACAGATCCTAATGCTTAAAAGAAGTTTACTACATTATAGAATTTCATTATATCGAAAGGAACATTTACAAATAAATTTGACAACTTAAAGTTAAAATGAAATACTCGTAGCCTATTCATAAATAAAGTGTTTGAAATCATCATGTTTTATCATTGATTTCAAAAAGTATTCGATCTTCAAAGAAAGTTGAATATTCTATATCCTTTCCACACTGGGCAGTTAAGCCAGCTGATAATAAACAAGGTTATCGAATGGGGCCTTCCAATTTGCCAATCTAACGAGTCAAGTACATTTGATTGGCTAAAATTTAACCTGCTTTAGATAAAGTTGCCGTGGCTGTGTCAGTGTGTTTATGTGGCATCGAACGTACCTGAATAGGATCAAGCTTCTCCCCAATCACATGTTGTCCTTTTCTTGACAAAATCTGTTAAATAACCAATGGATGAAATAGCATTATGGCAATATCAAAAGGAACATCTAAAAATCAATTTGGCAACTTTAAAGTTGAAGTGGGAAGATACACGTAGTATGTTCATAAATAAAGTGTTTGAAATGATGATGTTTTATCATTAAATAAGCAAAACATCTAGCAATATTCTCAGCAATCTACAGCCACGCTTTTGAAATTATTCAAAATTCTTCCATATAAAATCTTAGAGGCGAAATTCGGATTTAGCAGCCAAACTTTAGTCTAACTACAAGTTTTCGTGTTGCTGGCGGCCGTAATGTCAATCTTATAGCAATTTTAAGTTTGATAAAAAATAATCAATTTGATCGTGAAAATGACTCGGGGTGCAAATTTTCACCCCGAACGATCTTTCACGGTCAAATCCCTTTGTAAATCTTTAAAATTAAATACTGTCATAAAATCAACAGCACAATCGCCAGCAGTGTAAAATCATGTAACAAGAGTAGAGGTTGGGTGCTAAATCCACATCTGGGCTCGCGATTTCCATATGAACAATACAAAGAAATTTTAACAAATTTCCAAAACGAGGCTGCTTAATTGAAGAGGTGTATTGGCAGACAATTTGTTTCATTTCAAAAACCGACTTTTACAACAAGTAGCTGTATCTACCTGAATAGAGACATCTCCAGTTTTTGTAACATTGGCTACACATCCAGGTTCAACCAAAATTGTGCTAAAAATATAATCAATAAAAGATCAATTCAAGCATAACCAGGCAAAAAAAGGACAAAAGTGCTGTGCTGAAAGAGCTCTGAAATGCCATGAGATTTCTCAAATCTAGATTCTAAAACTGTTCACCCAAACAATAGGAAACCCATTCACTCTCTCACTTGCAAATTAATTCAAATAGATCGCAAGTCAAGCGTAAGTTAACAATTGATAAAAAATGAATAAAAACTACAATTTTTCAAGAATTTAGAAAATATAGCATACTCAAGTGAAGCTTTGCTTTCGCTTTTTTATCAGAAATAAATGAATACATGAAAATATAGATATATTTCTGATGAAGTAAAGTGACACGTCATTTGAGTGTACTATATTTCAAAATTTTTTATTACATTTATACAGTTGAAAGAAAAGAGTTTATAATTTACTTTTCAACAATGTCAACTGGCCTAATTCTGGTTACTATTTGTAATGTTGTACCTATTTTTGTCAATGATAATAGCAGGTCCATTGATCACATGACCAAACGTCAAACCCTCCATCAAATACACACCCGTGTCGTGGAAACCATCTTCAAAGAAACATTTTGTGACCTGGAAAACAAAGCATTTAACATTGTAAAGTACCAGTGTCTCATTTTAGTATTAAATTAATGGATTTGTCAATGAATAAATGGATTTGTCAATGAATTAATGGATTTTTCCCTGACATATCAAATGAAATAAACTTGATTCTTTTATCTTCGTTCTTGTCCATGGCTTCAAAGTACCAGTATATTTCAACGTGGGTGACGCCGTTCAGTAATGCGAAAACTGCAGCGAAGACCATAACAAACCTACTAGCATCACTTTATACTACACTTTCATGCTCAATTTTCAGTTAATGAGCTCAAACAAGATTTCATCCAAAAATACCATTGCATTGCTGCATATCTTTTCTTGAAAATTAAATGTATGTTTTTGAAGTTGCTCTTTGTGGCTTAGCTCTCATTATCGCAACTTTTCCAAAATAGGATAAATCTTAATGATAATGTCTTCCAAGAATTCAATCAAAGATTTTATCAGAGCTTTCTGACAAATGTCACTGTTCGCATATATAAACAAACAGATTGTGAAGAGGTATGTCTCATAACCTAACCATCAATAAACATACAATAAATTTATAATTTACTTACAGTTTCAGGCCTTGCCGGGGTAGTTGCTTTGGGTTTCTCTCTCTCAGCTTGCACTCCGGCCTTTCCTGTAGCACGAACTCTGATATCATCAACTATGATTGGTCGATCAGGAATGATGAAACCAAATTCTCGTTTATACCTTGAAAGAAACTGTGCAATTAGACTCACGACGATGAGTCCCTTGCATCCCTGTGGTAAACTTCGCTCAAGGGAGACTTATACAGAAACAGTGAAAAAGCTGACCCTATTCTCTGCAATCACAAATGGAATTATGAAGGAATCATGGCTTCGAATCTCGGATCCCATGGAAATGTTATCAGTTATTCAGTAAAATCGAAAATTCTATCACATTTGCTGTAACAATATCACAAATCTCGTACTCTGATTCGTACTCTAGGAAGCTTACAATGTTATTAGTCTCTGTTGACCGAAGCAGCGTCATCAAGTCAAAAAGGGCACTCGAAAACAAGGGACTCCAGGTCATAAGTCTACAGTACAATCATGATAGCAGCAAGAATAGATTATCACTTGGGAGCAAAGCACACAGGCAATAAAGAGGGCGAATTATTGGCCAAACCTGGTCTAAATTCTGCAGTAATCGGTTCTGCAGGATTATAAATTAAATGATACATTAGATCGCTGAATATTCGACGTGAAATGGAGGTAGAACTGTAAGTTCTGAATCAAATCGTTCTTTATAAACTATCAAATACAAACCTCTCCAAGAATGCAGCCTTGAAGTCGCCATGTTTACACCCATCGGCTTTCTACAAATTAAAATAAGTTTAAAAGGACATAATGAAATATTGTAACAATGGGCGAGAAGTCTAGTGAAATGCGGAAAATAATTTTACTTTGATAATGAAGGCAACCCTGGTCAGTTTGTTCCATAAAAGTTGTCAGTTGTTCCCAAAACGACAACATACAAATATTGCTATGATAGAAATAAAAAATTCAAATATCGATTCAAATATGGTAGACTAAGCCATAATACGGAAAGAAACTTGTGTTATGAAAATAGTGTGCCAATCCTCACCTTGGTATCTGGAGCAGCGCACATAAGAGCACAGTCAGTTCTGTCATATCGCATATGTAGAAATGGTTCACATGATATTTGGTCCCTGTTAAAAAGCAAATCTTATTGCAATTTCTAGCCTCGTAAAACTGATCACCATTGGCAGAGGGAAAGGAGAATGCTACCTGAAAGCTACCTGAAAGCTAACGGGTGCAACATGGTGAAAGTAAAATAAGCCGATGAATCCAGGGATGAGGTTGTTTCTGAAATCAATCTTAAATACCAGAAACTGTAACCCTGGACATTCTACAAATATTGATGCCTTCTTTGCAAATACCTATTTGCAATCCAATCAAGTACAGTAGAGCTTTAGCACAATGGCACAGTAATGATGATTAGCAACAATGATTGTGGAAAGCATTACCTTGTAAAGCCTTGCCCACTCAGCTCCTCAATACAGTGTTTCACCAACACATCAATTCTGGTATCAATGCGCTCAAACGATCCTAAAATGTAAGATTTCCTTTTTTGAAGATCTACAAGCGAGACTGTATTGTAAAATGGCTTTCAAGAAGAATACATGGAGGCAAAGATCAAAAATATTTTCAAGAAGACGTTATCAAAGTCAAACACAAAACTGAATGGCCTTCTCTAAAATATTATCAGCAAAATCATGACAATTTGATAGAAAATTTCAATGGTACCTATAATGTACTTTCCACATTATATTGCTTACTTGCCAGAGGAACGTTACACGAATTTTCGACGAAACCAATTTAATAACAAAACAAGACATTGTATCTGATGGTCTATTTAAAATATTGGTTCTAACCTTGTTCATAAACATCAGCTGAAGGTTCTTGCGCTTCATGTACAACATCAGCTAATGCTATACCATATGCTGACAAGATACCAGAATATCTACAACAAGAAATTAGCGAAGAATTGAGAGAAGAATTAAGGATTTTGACATCTGATATGAATATTATGATTTCACGGTGCTGTACATGTTGAAATATGTAGAAACTGTTGAAATTTTGTGTAATCAAGAGCTACATAACTTTGGTGCATCGCTAGGTATGACTTCTTAATTCAAGTATATCCAAATTATACTCTTCTACTTCAGCTCTTATATAATACCATGAAATACGGCCTTGCGGATTTCCTATAAAGCTCTTTCATTTGCCATGTGAGAACCAAATTGTCATTAAAATCTCCCCTAAAAATGCTGCTATAAAATATCATTGATTATGAAAATGATTTTTCAACTTCGTGATCCCTTTCCTGTGGGAATCAAACAACAGACATCTGAGACATCAAGCCTGCCCAAGTCTTAGATAATACTATCGACGGTGAAGTGGACAGAATCCAAAACCTGGAAGATTCACTAACAAAAATTCACTTACTTGTGTATGAAAATTTGTGACATCCCAAGTGACGCAGCGATTGAGCAAGCATGTTGTCCTCCAGCCCCTCCAAAGCAGGATAGAATGTGTTTTGCAGTATCATATCCTTTAGCTTGAGTAAGAGCTCTAATCGGTCGACACATAGCCTCGTTTGCAACTCTGATGAATCCAATTGCAACCTCTTCTACAGTCAAGGGTACTCTGGAGGCTTCATCACCTTGTGATGCACGAAATTCGTTTACCTGATACGAAATTTCATTGGGTATTATTCAAATCGGAAAACCAATGCCAGCTTAGCTACTTTAAGATTGGGCATATCCTATCACAAACATCACATCTGGAATCTACTCATCTTTAACTGCACGAGATAAAGGAATATTCTGTAAAGGTAATCGTCAAAGGCACGACGAAGTCCAAAAGGCAGGCTCAGTTATTCTCCTACGACGATTCTCCCCACTTTCTTACTACCTTTTACAGCATCTTTCATTATGCCTAACTGAATCAAATTGGCTTTAGGCTAAGATCTTAAAACTTGATTCTCCTCGTTTCGTTCTTTAAAATACAGTGGATACAACTTACGGACAGAAAAAGAAAGATGCTGTGAAAGATCGCAAAAGTTGCAATGGGTAAGAAAATATCCAGACCAAGGATCCTAAGCTTTTACGAAAAGAGCCTTCCAGGGATGCATTCTCCTGAGCAACTTTAGAAAGAAAGTCAAATCCTCTAACTTTCCATTTCTAATTCTGATTTCTTAAAAATTCTATAGTCGGACATAAAATATAATTTTACCTCTTTAGTAAGCTTTTCAAATTCCCTAAACGCTGCTTCCCTGTCCAAAGGCTGGTTCTTTGTTGCACCGAATATCTTTGGGAAGTACCTGAAATGATGATGACCACAGTTTTAAACATTGCAAAAGACAGCAATAAAATACCAAGATATGACGGAGTAGAAAACACAAGCACAGCGCAAAACTTGCAAAACAAATTACGAAAAAGTATTCAACTTACTCCGGTAGAATTCTGCCAAGTACCAAATTTGCATCTGTGACTGCAAGGTAGCCGTCTGAATGACAAAGAAAACAAGATCAACAAAACTGTTGAGGTGGAAATCTCTTGGAAACAAATGGAACCTATGGCACAACGGTATAATATATAACAACTTAAGTTTGGCACCTTGTTATTTGTAACCTTGTCCACCCTTTTCAGAAGACTTCGCAGACTTCAGGTGTCCAGAAGAATACCCGTGAATTTCACGATAAAGTTGCGACGGCCTAAGTTCATCGTAGCTGTGGTCAAGATTTTATGCAACAGTCGTAAATTTTGGTAGCTAGGCGTTGCTAGGGGGCATGTTGCTATCATGCATTGCGTGACATGAGATCGTGAAAGTGTGGTACAAATAAATCTGTATGAGAAGCTTTCTCCTGCAGACCCTCTCACTTAGTACCAAGAAATGATATTCGTTAATATTCTACCTGAAATTCTGATATTTGTGGAAAAAAGTAACCATTCATCAAGAGCAGTGTTTGTAAATATCTTCAGACCAATCCGAATTAGAAGTAGCAACTTTTTCTGAATTAAGCTAGTCTAATTGTTTTTAAGAATTGAATCTTAGTAAAAAATATTCTTGCCAGTCTCTATACAAAAATAGTCCCATAAAGACAAACAAATTTAATAAAGACTTACTTTTCCTGTAGCAAACCGGACCCGGATGGGCTCCAGCTGATTCCGGTCCAACAACAAACATTCCAGCTCTAAAGAATAACCTGGAACCTCCACCTGCAGCCACAGTGTTGATATCCAGCTTTAAGAAAATGAAATTAATCACGAGAACTATAGAGATAGTAAAATTCTCCATGAAATATCCCGTTAAATGGTGATTCAGAGAAGTTATTGGGTGCAGACTCTCGAAAGATTTTGAAATAGGACTAATCACTCTGCAGATTCCATAAGATAACATTTGATAATTTTCATATGTCACGCGTATATTTACCAAGGGGGGGGGGGCGGGCGGGAAATCCTTTAAGCACAAGAGCTGGTTTTCAAGGTACAATAACTTAGTACACTGACTATGGAAAAAGGACTATATTGATTGACATGGGTTGATTGTCTTCCAATGACCCTTCCACTCCTTATCAGCGACAAAGTTCTGGAACAGTGTGAAATACAAAGATTAACAGCTGACGATATACGATATGCTTTATAATGAACAAACGAAAAATCACTTGCCTGTGGTGCTTGAATGCTGACTCCAGCGGTCGTTGTTTCGAACACATGCTCATAGCTTCCTGCATATCTTGAAACGTCTGTTGATGTACCTGTAGCAAAAATATAAGAAAACTAAGATATACTTGGATCCAGTCAATGCAGCTCTTGCGACTGAGTTTCGTTCAAAATAACACAACTTAAAAAAGAAACACACGCTATAAGTTGTAGTGAAGAGACAAAGCAGGAGAGTTGCTTAGTTTTAGACGACTCTAGAAATTCTACATGCCTCCCATATCAAATCCAATAACAGCTTGCTTCTTCTCTGTATCAAATGTAGTCAAACCATACCCAACCTGCCATTGAAGAAAAATTTACGAGTAACTGATTTAGGAAATAAGAGATTGTCTGCAGAAGACGAACTAAAAGCAGAAAAATACAGCATTCTGGTAATGAAAAATCTTTAAATAACAAAATCATTCCTAACGCACTTTAGTATAGCAAGTGGCACTGGAGCTTCTATCACTATTACACGCATTCGAAAATTCTTCAAATTGCATCATAACATCGTTCGATTCTGATTCTTTTTTAGAATAGCTAAAAGGTCAATTTTGATGCTACCGTGGACAAAGCCATAGAGATAATAAAGAATCTCAACTTACAACTCCACCCGCTGGTCCTGACAAAATTGCTCTGCTACCAATAAATCTGTGAGTGGATTAAAGAGTGGACTGTAATTTCAACTAATCATGCATTGAAAAGGGCAATTTTAGGTTTCGTGACAGTTGAATTCATATACGGGATGTACCAAAAATTTGCGCCCACTTTGTGTGGCTACTTTGGAGGAGCTGTACATTCGGTTACCTCGGCTTTTACACAGTTGCACAGGTCAAGCCTCAACTTAGAGTTTGAGAGCTTGTTTGAGTCAATCTGACATGTGGTTGCTGACTTATGGCAGAGAAAAGGCAGAATTAGTGGTTGCTTAAAACAACAATTCCATTGTTCTCTAGCAACGTCAAAATCAAGTAATTTTTCAAAGAAAGCGCTCTGGCATTCAAAATTTTCACTACATTGTTTATTAGGTACAAAGCGCCCTCTTATGAATAAACAACGCTACTAACCATTTAAACAGGTTTGCAGAAATTTTAATACAACGCTTGAACCCTTCTTTGGAAATTTACTTTATTTTGACAATGAGAAAACAATAGAAGTGCTGTTTTTGAGGCATCTACAGCTCCTCCACAGCAGTCACACAAACGGGGTACAATGTTATTGCATGTGACTATGGATTTTAGGACACCATGTACAACAACGTAATAGTGAATACCTGTCAACGGGAGTAAGACCACCATCTGACTGCATGAAAAGCACTCGAATTCCCTTTAGAAAGAGAACGAATAATCAGAAACGAAAGTTAAATGTATTCACAAAGAATTGCAATCGATCTATTGACAAAGAAAGTTACCAAAAACTGCATGTGCATATAACATCACTTTTAAAGTGATGGACATGAAAGGGAAACGGAAAGTTCTTCGACTTTTTGGTAGCCCATCCGCTGCAACTGTCCTTATGTGATTGAAGGCCTAATTCTCGAGGAACCTACATTCACTCTGTTGTTAAACATCCATACTACATCGAAGCTTTTTAAACGTATCAACTTTAAATTCGGAGTGAGAAAATGCTACTATGACATTTTGGGCTCATTACAGAGCGATGCAATAATGTCGTCATAAATTAACAAAAGATACCCTATCAGCATACCTCCAAGTTTCTTTGAAAACCACCAGAAAATCCTTGCACATATTTCTTGATACACGGTGTGAGATAGGCATCAGCACAAGCTGAAACAGAAATGTTTTTATCTGACAGTACTACGAGTATGTAAGACTGCGTGCAGTTTTCTTTTGTAAAATTGAAAGAACCAGGGTCGTCATTAAAATTTTACACAACAGAAAGACTGCGTACAGGCTACGGGTATAAACAGTGTCTCATATTTCAAGGAACGTTAACGCTAGCAACGCTAGTATTACTTTTCTCGACAAAACTATGGAGATATTGCAAAGAGGAATCCATGGAAATGCAGACAAAAATCTAATGTGATGAGGTTATTTGACTGCTAAGAAAAAAATCAATCTGGACTGAAGCCCTTTAATGAAACAAAAATATTCATGACGCCTTTTCTCAAAATTCTACTTTGTCAAGACTGCTTCCTCCACACCAGCAAAAACTATAATTATCCACATGTTATTTTTGCAATCAAAAACTATCAAAAACTATCAAAAACTGCCAAAGCAAGAAACATTTGCCATTTCTGAACTAGAGAGAAAATATTAACAAAGTGTTGTCCAGATACCTGTATATCCCCTTGGGACAATGCGTATCATTGGCATTACATCAGATGATAAAGAAACTTGTTCGAATCCCATTTTCTTTGCGATCTCGCCAACTCTTTTTTCATGTTTGTCAAATCTAAAATTAATTGGTTAAAACAAGAAGATTAAACTGCAAAGATCAACATCACATTCACTATCATTACTAGATGTAATACAAAACGTTGGGCATGACTGTTTTCCCATTTACCAATGCTGATCTAACATCCATCTACATCTCTGATAAAAAGAAGCAATTCAGGCAGTAAAATAAGCAGTTCTTCTAGCACCAAAGTGCTAGGTCAGCATAAATATCAAACAAGTGCTGTTCAAAATGACTAAGGAATGAGATCGATCAAATATTCACAACATTTATTCAAGGTTTCAATTAAGTTACAGGAAAGTAAATTTTTCTGAACTTACGAGAATGCATGCATCAAAACAACAGCCAGATTTCTTATTCCCTTGTCCAGTAGCATCTATAAGGTCAAAATTTTCTATATATCTAAATCTAATTGACAGAGCAGAAACTGTGTAAAACGACGTCATCAAGCAATCTGAGATAAGGATTAAGTGTTTGGATAGCTAAGCTTTTTGAAATGATAAATCAAGATTTTAAGGCCCAAGGACCAAAACAGCAAGTGTTGCTGAATTTTTGGATCTGTTGCAGGGAGCTAGGGGGACTCAAAGTTACGAGTTTTTGCACATGAGTGCATGGTTTCTGCTCTGTCAATCTAATCACCAATTTTTACTGCAAAGAAAAAAATGAAATAATTTCAATGATAAACCCCTCAAAGAAAATTATAAAATTAAATAAAATGCTTATACCCTAAAAAAATTCAAGAAAATCTACATTTGTTGTTGAATTTACTGTGTTTTAAAATGGTTGCTTTACCTGCAGATCTTTGCAAAGTTGAGATTCATCTAAATCCTCCCAAATCTCGAGCTACAAAGGAATGTACAATGAATTAAGGAACAATGTTTCAAAATATATGTTCACTAGATTTGAACAAGTCAAATTTTGTTATATCCACATTTGAAATTAGGAATTCTTTATTGAACAAAAATTTCATTGACTTCACAAAATATATCATACAGCATTCTGATAAAATCATGATCACAATACAGTTCATGAACAGAGTGATACCTTGCAAGCACCAACACACTGTATCGCCAAATATCGGATCAAAGCTTAGTTTTAACAACAAAGTATACAGCCACCCTTGCACAATCACATTTTGTTGAAGTCAATTGATCAAATCAGTTTTTGCTTCAGATCTGCTGAATCCAATGTGAGCTTTTACATGGCCAGACCTGATCAAAACAAACTTAGCAGAAAATGTTGAAAAAGATTGCTTAAAAAATACCTCTTCCTTTGTAGTACCAATGACAGTATTTTGTCCTTTGTTCAACTGACATTTTTCTTGCTTGAAAACAACTCTTTCTTTCACTTCCACAATTTCTTCAAACAAAACATCGGGCATTAGAATTTCCTGCAAGAAAATCGGATGAAGATAAATTTGCTTGATGCCTTTCTCATATTATCAGTTTATCAAAGCCCAATCAAAGTATGCATGTATCCCCATGGGCAGTAGGACACTGCTGTGTTGGCTCCACCAAAAGATCATAAAGAATCGCTTAATATTGTCTATCCTCGCTTCTTTTTGTCTGTTGTCTTTGGTCTAATATTCCGGCCAAGTTCAACTGCATCAGATCAGTGCACTCCATGCCTTTTTGGAGAACAACACAGCAGCATCCTTCCATCCATGACATACTTTCATAAGAAACCACTAATAATAAATTCCATTCTCACTATGTACCTCTCATTTTCATTTCATTTCATTTCATTTGAGGGTTGCCCTTCAACTGAGTTGATTTACAAGGGGCCCTCTATAAAAACATTAATTACAATATACACTTAAATCTAAAAGAAACTAATTACAACTATAAAAAACCATAATGTTAAAAACCTAATTACAATAAAATATTTACAATAAAAGAAAATGATTTACAGCAGCTCTAAATAGAAAGTTTAAAACTATTTAGAGATGATGCCTGCTTTGACTCAGCTGAGAGGCTGTTCCATAGCTTTGCTCCTCTGTAGGAAAAACATTTTTGCCCATTTGCTGAGTTTTTCCTAGGCAGCTTCAGGTCCGTCACTGTATTACGGAGGGCATGGACAGAGCATTGCGAATTACGGGTGAAGAGGCTACGCAGGTATTCCGGAGCCAAGTCATGCAAGGATTTGAAAACCATTGTTTTAGTTTCACCATTTATAAGCTCCTCAATGGTCTTCCATCCAAGCTCCTGGATAAGTGGCCTGCTTGGGGCATCAAAACTGCTATTGGTTATGACCCTTGCAGCACGATTTTGAAGTTTTTGCAACTGGTCAAGTTCCATTGAACCACAACAACCCCAAACAGAGCAACAGTATCGAAAGTGGGGCTCCACAATACCTGTGTATAGAGTCTTCAAGGTTTCCTTTGGAAGAAAGGACTTGGCATGTTTCAAAAAGCCAACAGCTCTGGAGACTTTAGTGGAAACTGCTTTGATTTGCTCTTTCCAGTCAAGAGAGCTGTCAATCTGTACACCAAGGTACTTGGTATTTTGGACTTCTTCAAGTTCATTATCGCGAATTTTCAAAACCATACTTTCATTTTGACTCTTAAGAATTTTGCGTTTCTGTTTAGTACAAAGAAGCATGGAATGCGTTTTTGCAACATTTAAGGTAAGTTTGTTGCCTTGTAGCCAAGTGTCTAATATTTTAAGATCATTATTGATAGCTTCACTCAGCTGAGTCATATCAGAGGATTGGTAACACAGACTGGTATCATCAGCATACATAGACACAACAGAATCTTGGATGGCCTGTGGGAGATCATTGATATAGATCAGGAAAAGTAGGGGTCCAAGACACGAGCCCTGTGGCACGCCAGTTTCTAGGTCCCCAATTTCCGAATCAACGCCATTGATTCTGCAGAACTGTTTACGACCAGAAAGGTAGGATTTAAACCAGGAAAGTTCCCTGTGGTGAATACCATAATGGGCAAGTTTTTGGCAGAGAATTTCGTGGTCTACAGTGTCAAAGGCCTTTTTTAGATCAATGAAAACCAACCCCACAAACCTTCCAAGATCCAAGCCATTGTACCAGTCATCAGTATTTTTCAGCAAACAAGTTACTGTGGAAAATAGGCGCAAAAAACCAGATTGGTCACCAGAAAACATACCATTTTCCTTCATATACTGGTACAGCTGGTCAAAAACTAGTTTTTCAAAGAGCCTTGAGATGACAGGCAAGACTGATATTGGTCTATAATTAGACTTTTCAGTCCTATCTCCATCTTTATAGATAGGAGTGACTCTAGCTACTTTCCAAGAGTCTGGGAACTGGCTTGTTTCAATGGAAGTGTTGAACAAGAAGGCCAGAGAATTTTCAATAAACGGCAAAGCAAGCTTCAAAAAGTAGCTAGAGATATTGTCAGTCCCAAAGCTCTTTGCAGTCTTAACCTTGGCAAATGCAGCCCTGATCTCTTGAACCCCAATAGTCTTGAAGCTGAACTTAGCTTGATTTTTGTTAACTTCATAGTCACCTGATAGAAGGGGGTTTGGGACTGGATCAATTTTATCTGCAAGGTCCTGTCCTATTGAACAAAAGAAACTGTTCATTGCATTAGAAATGCCATTTTTGTGAACAATTTCTCTACCAGAATCTTTGAGGCAGTCAATGTTACTAGACTTGGATCTCTTATTGCGAAGCTCGTTAACTGTCTTCCAAGTTTCTTTCATGTTGCCTTCACATGCAGAGATCTTATTTGTGTAGTATTCCTTCTTCAGTTGAATGTTAAGGGAATTAACTTTATTTCGGACCTGCCTATATGAGTCTAACAGAAGCGGGGATTTACTGCTTACTGCTGCTTTTTTTAGCTTATCTCTAGTCCGAATTAAATCCTTAAGGTTCCTGTCAATCCAAGGGCAATATTTCTCAGAGACACGCATTTCAGTCATTGGAGCATGTTTCTCAATGATCAGGGAGAATAAAGTAGACCAGTGGTTGACAAGAATGTTTATATCATCTGTTTCAGTGAGCATATGTTCCCAACATATGCCAGAAACATCAGCCAGAAATGCATCCTCATTGAAGTTTTTCATTTTGCGTGTTTTGATCATTTTGTGACCTTTTTCTACTGCACCATTGAATTTTCGAATGCAGTACACCAAGTAATGATCACTCAATGAGACTTCGAGCACCCCTGAATCTACAATATTTCTGACACATGTTGTGGCAATATGGTCAATGATGGTGGAAGTATTCAAAGTAACCCTTGTTGGCTCCTCGATAAGCTGCTTCAAGCTGAAGAGCTCATAGAGGTTGCATAAATGCTTCGCATCATTGACCATGGGCTGATCAGCTTTAGTTTTTGTGAGATCACAATTTGTGTCTCCCACGAGTATAATCTCTTTTCCCTCTTGGTCCAAATAAGAGAGAACATGTTCTAGCCTATTGAAAGAGCAAACAGGGCTACTGGGGGGCCTGTACCAAACAATGACAAGAAAAGGCTTATTTTTGGGTGGTTGAACCTCAATGCAAATGAGTTCAAGGTCATCTTTAGGGACATCAAGACGCCGTTTGTATTTAATCGAGTCCCTAATATAGATAGAAACACCACCACCATTGCGCGTTCTATCCAAACGCTCTTGCTGGTAACCAGGCACACTAGACAATTCTTTGGGAAAGTCAGAATCAAGCTTAGTTTCATTTAGGGCAAGAACATGTATCCCTAGATTCTTGATTAAAAACTGAACCTCATCAAGGTGGCTACGGAGACCATTGATGTTCAGGGATGCAATTGCCATGCCCTTTTTGTATCCAATATGCTGATAAGACCCCTGCGAATACACATTATCCTCTGTAGATGGAAAGGAATGTTTAGTTCTTAAACAGGCATCATCTTCCTCAGGGAGCTTATTACCCAGACTGGACATGATTCAAAATGTTACGTGTAAAGAGCTCAATGCCAGCTGGGTTTAGATGCAATCCATCATTGCATAAATGCCTGAAAGAAATATTGCTATGGTCTAGGAAATCGTGGCCATGCGAGCGACAAAATTTTTTAAGTAGAGAGTTAGATTCAACAATTTTACCATTCAAAGTAGTGTCATCTTTTCGCAAGAAAGTTGAAGAAATAGTGATACTTGCATTAGGATTGATCTCTTTAATCTCCTTTGTGACATGATCAATGTTTGAGAGGATCTGCTGAGGGCTTTTTGCCTTGACATCATTACTTCCAACATGCAGAATAACTTCTTTTGATTTGGGAAGGTTATCCTTCAAGGTATTGGCATGCCTCCTCATTACTTCATTACTTTTTAATCCTCCAATACCACAGGCTTTAACTCCAGGCATTTTGGTATTGTCCAATCTTTTGATGTGTGAATCTCCAATGACGAGTGTTGACTGGCTGTTTCTGTTGTCATCATGTGGTTTAGATTTGGTTTGGTTTGTGTTTGCAGATCTTTTATTATTTGGTTGCTTACGTCTTGTGACAGGAATCCATTTTTGAGAGTCAGTCTCCTTCTCATCAAGAAGTTGCTGCACAAACTCTTGCATTGATTGTAGTCTCTCCTGTTGGTCTGAGTTTTGCTTACGCAGCTGCTCAATAATTCTATCTTTATCATCATTTGTTGTTTGTTTCCCACTGGCTTTTGCACTGTTGATAGCAGCTACTTCCTCTATGGGCTTGTCAGTGACTCTGGGTTTCATGTTGGGCCTGTCTTCCAATATCTCTTTCAGATGGGTAATCTGTTCTCTTAGCTCTTGAACTTCATGTTTCAGTGTCTTCATCTCTTTGCCATTAGTCCTGCAGTTTCTGCAAAACCAGACAGTGATGTCTTCAGCATCCTCAAAATCCAGACCACAACACGAGAGATGGAACCAGCCACCACAAAAGTCACAAGAAAGCATCGGTCCTGCTTCCTCGTCAGCTCTGTCATGTAAACAATCATCAAAACAGTACTTGTTAAGTGATAACAGCACTTTATCTCTTGAAACTGTTGGGAAGTAACTCGTGATCTTCCTCATCCCCACTAAGTCTGCATCGATTGTAGCTTCATTAGATTTTGACTTTTCAGTGGTGCAGTTGGTGACTTTATCTTTCTTAGCATGTTTGGTATCAGTTACATCATGGTTTGTGGTACCTTTGGGCTTCCTTCCCCGTCGCTTTGGAGCACTCTGTTTTGCTTCCTCTTCGTGTGGCCTCTCGTGGGCGCCATCTTGGCCTAGGCCATTCACGTGTGCTGGGCTTGTTGCCGAAGAACTGTCTGCTCCAGGGTCGGAATTGCTCTGTTCTGTGGTATCGACGCTTTCAATTTCTTCAGGATTTTCAGACATATTGATTTGATATTGTTCTGGTTACTAACAACACAAAGAAACGTGTGCCCAAATTCACAACACAAAGAAACGTGTGCACCTCGGCAAAACCAAATCAATCAAAAACCTCTATTTTATTTTCACTCTGTTTCATGTGCCCAATTAAATGAAAGATATTTCAATAAAGTCTAAACATTGAAAAGGTCTTGAAACCTTTTTGTGAAATGAAGGTGTTGTGGCGCCGTGGTGTAATCCTCTGACATTGCAGCCAGAATAGTCAGGCGGAGTGGGTTCGAGTCCCGGTAGAGCCCCACCACTTGAGCGTCATGACAAGGGGTTGTGGACTCGATTAGGTCTGCACTACTTCTGCGATCCCAGCGCTTGGCGCTGAAAAACGCAACTTCACCTTCACCAAATGTTCACAAGGACACAGGTAGTGGTCATGAAGACTGTCAGAAAAAACTTATAGAAACTACTGTATTAGAATTCAAAACCTGATAAGTTTACTGGTTTTTAATTATCAAACCTTCTTTGAATCAATCTAAGTCTTAAGTGTAAATGAAGTTTTGTCCAAATCTGCTTCACTTTACTCAGAACAAATTTTCATACAAGAACTTGAAAGAGGAATGTTTCATGAATTTTAGTTATGTAGAGATTGCAAACATTCAAGGCAATTGGTTTAAATGATGCAAAATCTTACCAGATCAAATAGATTTGGTCTTGATTGATTTCCTATATGCAAGAGATCTTTGAATCCTTTTGTAATGAGCAATGCCATTCTGGCTCCTTTTCTTTCAAGCAAAGCATTTGTTGCAACCGTTGTGCCCATTCTGATCATCTCGATATTCTTTGTGTCAACTTGATCTCCTTTTGGGTGTGCTATTCCAGTTTCCTACAAAATAAGAAACTTTGAAATCAAATGGTACAATCACATCATTTTTATGTACAGTAACTTGTGCATTCCTCCTCTAATAATTTTCAGGTAGGCATTAACTAATAAACAATACAAGTTTTAAACCTGAGAACCTTTAAAGTGAGGGTCTGAGCATAAGCAAACCCAAAAATTGCCTTGAATTTCAGCAAAATAAGGACATTTTCTAAAACCAAAAACAAATCAGTTTTTCTTAGCAAAATAACATGTAATTTTTTGCAAACGCCCAAGAAGTAAGAAAATTGTCCAGACTCTCAAAACAAGTTAGTTTTTATCAAATAAAAATGACAAGGAAGCAAAATTTCAAATGCAAAACGTAACATTAATGGAGCTCCCTGCTCACACTTTTTGAAGCATCTATCACCAGCCTTTCTCAGGTTGGCAATCATAGTTTAAAAACTTGCTTCCTTAACTTTGCAGTCAACGTTATGCCATTTTCTTACAACAAAATGTTTAGTTATGGTTTTCCTTTTTTTAATTGAAATTTTCACAATATTTCTAAACCGAATATTTCAGAACTTCCCTTGTCCCTTGAATGAAAATATTTTCACCTTAAAAATTCAGAAACTGAGATTTCATACTTCTTAACAAATCTTTAATGTCAACAAGAGTGCCCAGATTTTACCTCTCCAAGAATCCTTCTGATTGCTTCAGTAGGTGCATCTGGGTAGGCGGGATCCTCAGACAACAATTTCATCACTCTTATTTTTCCACCTGGACATTCTGCATATACATCAGTGAAAGTACCTCCTCTGTCAATTGCAAATTTGAACTTTCCACTGGAACTGTCTACTTCCATTTTATCCATAATGAGTCCTTCTCTCTGTTTTTTGACGATTTGACTGGGAAATGCTACAAGAACGTCTACCTGCTCCAAGCACAAGCAGTGGGCCTAAGCGCGGACGCAGTCTGCTTTAGTTACAAATACAGCTGTCAAAAGCTGTCTTGATAAGGCTTCAAGTACTTGCCAGAAAAGCATGAGATGTTTGCAAAACCTGAATGTGACTGACGATCAGCTACCAGTCTTTTCAGATGGTTGGAGTGTGTTGTTTTGTGTCTTTGAAATAGGAAGCGCCCTCATGCCAACATGTGACATAAAGAGATCAATACCGAGAAATGGATTGATACCACAGGGGGCTGAGTGCAAAAGTTATTTGTCAGCTGACATGTGGCTGCAAGCCTGAATGCTGATTGATCATGTGCTGATCACATGTTTGTCCAGGACAATTGATTACATTTGGAGTGAAAAGTGCAAAACAGTGAGCAAAACAAATACAATGTGCAAAACTTGGCGATGCACGAATTCATTTGCGAAATTAAGAATTTGGGGTAGGCTGATTCGTTAAAGTTTAGTTAGGGGTCCTGAGAGGGGGGTACTTGATCTAAATTTGTTCGGGAGTCTACCTACGGAAAAAATTTTTACTCAGCTCCAGAATTTTTGCCTCCAAATCATATTCCATTTCAGAAAAATCGGTTCAACGTGTACACGTTTTTTTATATAAGAAACTGGTTTATAAGAAACTAGTACTAAGATGGTCAAAATTTTAAGAAACTCTAGTACTATGTCTGAGAAGTAATAAGATACTCTTCAATGTTAAAAGCCTGGATATTATAGCAAACAGACCTTTGAACCTTTATTCCTGAGCAATATTATCTAACCATTTCTGTTTTCAGCATAACAGAACACTGTTTATCCCTTCATGATGTTTTAAATGTCAAGAAACATATCTACCCCAATGATAGCGACCACATTGATAATTCTGCATTCAAAAATAAGAAACTAAATAAGAAACTTGTAGTACTAAAATGAACAAAATTTCATGTGAAATTAAGAAACTTTCAGTACTATGGCCTGATCTAAGTTTCTTATATAGAAAAACGTGTACTCTAAACAACACGATCAAACAAAATTTCCCCTTCTGACATGTTTTGACGACCGGCTCTAGAAAAATCGCTCTCTTTTGATGATAGCACTCTCCAGATCGAATAGGCGAAACGATACCCTGAAAAATGGCACATCCCCATCAGAGAAATATACTTAGTACCCTCCTTCCCCGGGTTACGGATCCATAGTTGTAACGGTACAAAGCAAATGTTGTCATAATCATAATCATAATCTCCACAATAAACTTCGTTCCAAATATTAAACGAGAAGAACGGGGTTCACTGACATTGTTTTATCTAATCAGCTACGAAAATATAAAACATTAAACAGTATCTATTCATTACATCAAAATACAAATATACATGAAATCTTACCACCAAAAAATCTCGATTGTCTAAATCATCAATGTTTGTTCCAAACCTGTTGCTACGTTCATTCAGGTCCTATATTTGATAATTTCTTCTGTAATGAATATGCGCAGATCATTAAAATCAACATCAAGATAACGCCTCCAAAACCTTCGATCTCGTCCCCAGACCACTGCAGGATAACACGGACTGTCTATTCCATGGAATATCCTCGCCAGTGCTCGTCCACTGAACATGACGTCATGATGTAACCCAAGCATCGTTCTGGTATCTCGTGATATGGCATTCCATTTACATTCTGGGACAGGAATCTCGATTTTTTCAGGAGAGAGTCTCTCGAGCAATGCTCGCATTTCAGATGGCCTACATTCGAAGTATTCTTGTATGCTTTCTCGTAAATGTTTGTCAGCTGAAGGATCGGTGTTGGATACGATGTCATGATAAGTGCTATGTAAATTCTTTGAAAGGATGTTATAAAGAGCATCAAGTTGCAATAAACGAGTCTTTTCTTGTTCTTGTACCATTTTATGTAAAATACCGCAAATATGGTCACGCTCATCGTGAGAAAGATCACCTGCAATGAAGTGGCAACGAAAAATTCGAAGGTGCAAAGACGAGAATAGCTGAATTTACTTCTAAATCAGGAAAGGAAATAACAGCCGTTAACGTAAATGTTTAGATACGAAAAGTAAGGATCCTGGGGTCACAAATCGATTATCCTCAAAAGTGTGTTCCTGGGCCGTCACTAGCTTATTTAGTAGTTCCTTGCACAACGGTGCGTTGTAATGTTGCCTTTCACCCATTTTCATTTCATTTTTTCATTTTATACATATTTAAAGTTGGTATTTACAATAGTAGATAATCACATACTAATTCAAACCAACTATTTACAAGAAAATTATACTTTATACAAAAGAAAGAATAATTAGCGGCATATTTTGCAGGTGCATTTATCACCAGCCCATTCTTTGATCCTCTTCTTGAAAGCAGTAAGTGTTGGCTGATTTTTAATAGTATCATTAAGGGTGTTCCAGAGGAAGCTCCCTCTAAAGGACAGTGATTCTTGTCCATAGCCCTGTGTCTTTATTTGCGGCAGTTTGCAAAGATTTTTTATTCTTAGATCATAAGTTACATGTTTCTTTTCATGAAATTCCCATACAAGCGATGGGTTAAGTTGATTCATGGACTTGTAGATTTCTGTCATTAGTTCTGCAAGTTTCTAACATGTATACAAAAACTGCCACTTCGAGTAAGCAATGTTTCAAAGGGACATTCGTATTCTTTATAGAGGATCCGAAGAGCACGTTTGTGTGTGCGGTCAATCTCTTTGTTTGCACCTTTGTTACAGAATAGCCAGATCAAAGGGCAATAATTGAAGTTCGACAAGATAACCGCGTTACAAATTGTTAATGCCTGTTCTCTAGAAATATACATATTAAACCTAGAAAAGGCACTGATTTTCTTGTTGACTTTTGAACATAACGTTTTAACATGCTTGCTAAACTTTAATTTGTTGTCAACTTCAATCCCTAGCAATTTAACATGATCAGTTGCAGATAATTTGTTATCATTTATATTTAGTCGCAGTCTTCTCTGGCCTTGCAAGCCTAGGAACATAAGCTGGAATTTTTTTGGGTTTGCAACCATTCCATTATTTGTAAACCATTCCAGCAATCTTCTGAGATCACTTTCCAAATTGGTAACAATTTCATGTAGGTCTCTCCCACATGAGTATATGATATTATCATCTGCAAAATTACAGATCTCAGAGTCTAGTCTCATGAGACACAGATCATTTATGAATATGTTAAAGCGCAAAGGACCTAGGACAGATCCCTGTGGTACTCCAATTTTTATTCTTTTTGCGGTACTTCTATGTGAACCAATTTTTACCCTTTGATGGCGGCAATCCAGATAGCTATACATGAGGCAGAGGCTGTTGAAATCAAATCCATACGCCTCTAGTTTTGCGATAAGGAGGTCATGAGGCAGACAGTCATAAGTCGTAGATAGATCCATTAGAATTGTTCCTACTATACCAGATGTGTCAAGACATTTCCTCCATTTTTCTATCAGCCTTATTAAAGCATGTTGCGTACTATACCCCTCCCTGAAACCACACAAGATTTCGGAGAGTTTGTCTTGAAAGTATGGGCATATTTGGTCTTTAAGAAGTCTTTCATAGACTTTGGAGGCTGCAGGTAAACACTAATTGGCCTAAAATTCATGACCGACAATAGCTTACGTGTCTCGTACCATGCTGTTTTCAGTAGGAATTGGTACAACATGTAACACTGATAAATGAAGGCAGTTCTTTGCTTTCAAAACGAATTTCAAGAACTAGCGGCTTATCTCGATCATTAAAAAGCACTTAAACATCAAACAGTGCAACAATTCAGACCAAACTCTTCACGTCAAATTAGTTTGGGACGTTTAGATGCAACATTAGCGATAAATTCATTTTCGAAACTTTGAAATTTACGGTGCTTTAGGAAATAGTCACGACACATCAGAAACTAACATCTCATTTCATAGAAAAGTCATGACATTCATACCTTTAGAAATAACATGAAATGATTGATCATCAAACTCAACCATTACTCCTGATTTCCCAACCAAACTATCACCTTGATTAACAGCAAACTGAGTATTCCATTGCACCGATCGTAATTCCCGATAGATCGGATCAAGATCCCATCCCATTTCATCGGCAGTTTCAACAGCGTTGAATGTCACTGCTTTTGCATCGACCAGTTTCAGCTTGTTTCTCCTCATATGATTGAACACGGCAGTCAACGGTAGAAACTTCATTGCTAGTAGTTTCATTTGTCTTGCTCCACCGTAACATTGCACAGTGCATCTAGATTTTATAGGGTTGTGTAATGTCACTTCTGAGTCTGGATGAAACTCTAAATAGGACAAAAGCGTAGAGATATTCTCCTCCGGCATATCAAGATCTTGGACTGTCTGTTCGATAGAGAAAGTGACATGGTGACCTACACAACAACGAGATGGTATGCCACTTTCCAACTGTACATCTTCCTGGTAGGCAGATGATTCGAGGGTCCTGCTTGTGCAGCTAGATTCAGAGTTTACAGTAGGGGTTCTGGCTTCGATGTCTAGCTGATTTGCTCCGCTGACAGAACTTAAATTAAAGTTCATCTTCCGGCAGTCTGCTATGATGTCAGTACTTACAGCATCACGTTCTGTAGCTACATCAGCTCCACCAACTTGTCGTTTCTTGCTTGAGTTAGGCCTAATCTCATCCAAAGATTCCATATCAAAATCATCCGCAAAGTATTCTTCCATCAGCTCATCGTTCATAACAATCTCTTCATTTTCTCCCTGAACAGACTTAGCACTGTCGATCACACAGCTGCCGCTACAACTCTTAGTACCGTTGTCAGAATGCACATTGTTGTTGCATTGCATTGGCTTTGATCTGTCTGCTATCAAGGTCCGTTCCTTACAGTCACATGACTTGAATACCCTGTTAACTAAACGCTTGATTGATTTCATGTCAACTGAGTTGGCATATGTGTGCCGACGAAGTTCGCATAAATCTTTAGCCTACGGAAAAAAGTAAATAAAATCAGACGCGAACTACAATAAAGTTAAAGTTATCAAATAAATCCATGAGAATAATCTGAGAACAGATAAAAGCAGTTGCGGCGCCAGCTCTGAATAATCCGAAAGAAGTAAGTGGAGGGGGATTTTGACGTAATTTTTCAATCCAAAGGTATATCCAACAAATTTTATGCCTTTTTTCTTTGACAATCTTTGCTGACTTTTGGGATTTTGGGAAACAAGCCCCCAGTCCCCCCTCCCATTGTGCCGCCACTGACAAAAAGTTGTGAAGAATGGCCCTTTGATCACTGCAAGGAAAATTGCCCGCTGCAAAGTATGATAAATATTCTAGCGTTCAGTTCTCTTCAAAATGTTCTGTCAAATAATTTAAACAACAGAACTAACATATAGGGTATTTGGGCACTTTGAATGAAAAAAGCAGTTGGATTTATCCATATAAGAAGTAAAACACCACTTAAACTTTTTCTTACAAACGCTTAAAACTCTTTGTTACTTCTCTGAAGGAAAAGTAAACGCAAATAATTAAATGCAAATACCTCCTCATCTATGAAAACATGACAATGTGCTGGCATACCATCCCTTCCAGCTCTTCCAATTTCTTGCAAGTAGCTTTCAAAACTTTTCGGCATATTATAATGAATGATAGCTCTGACATCAGCTTTATCTAACCCCATTCCAAAGGCAGTTGTTGCCACAACGATCCTTAATTCCCCTGACATGAATTTCTTTTGAACTCTTCTCCTGTGCGCAGGAGTCATTCCTGCGTGGTAGCTGTCGGCATCCCATGCTACAGTGCGGAGTTTCGGCTTCTTTGATCCTTTCCTGGAAGGTAAGAAGAATTAATTTTCAACTATTTGTTAGTCAACTATTGTCAGTTATTGTGTGGGAATTGATTGTTTCTTTGGCAAACTAAAGTGTCTTTGAATTTCAACACTTCTTATAACATTTTCGTAGTATGCAAGTTGGAGGTGGTTTGAATTCTCGACAAAGGTATGTTTTTAAGACAGCTAATCAAAAAATTTTCAGCAACAAATAGGCATATTTTCATCAATAACAAAGTTATGTGCCCCAGCAGAAAATCACAATTCAGATCGTTCCTCCGTCATTTAAATAGCTTTCGAAAATAGGTAAACCATTGATGAACAGCTAAATCTTCAGATAAAATTAAGTAGAGTAGAGAAGCATACACAAAAAGCATGTGTACATGAACAAGTCATTTCATGGCAAACAACCGTAAATTAAGCCATCTATAGGTCCAAAAACAAAGTCTGATGTTTCTACTGTCCTATATCTCCTGATCTCATATATCGAACAAGTTACCAATGAAAACCATTCTACGAAGCAAGACACAGTCAATAGAGTAAATATGATTATTTTGTACATACACTTTCCGTTTTGCTTTTGGTTTTGGAGTTTCCTTCTCTTCTTCATCATCAAAGTCTAGCTCAGTTGGAGGAAGATTATGCAGGCAAGTTCTCAAGACAGATGAAAGTCGCTCTGTTTCTTCTCTTCGTGTACAATAAATTATGATTGAAGTGCATTTGTGGAATCGTTCTCCTGAGAGTAAGCTGACCAAAGCCTGCAAACGGATAGAACAACGAAATTAATCCTCACTTAAACCCCCGTCAAAGGAGCAACATGTCATACTAAAAATTTTAACTTCAAGGAATGCTCAATCATCTTCAGGTATATGAGACACAATCTGTTTGCATTTCAGAATGAAGATTCACAGAAATATGAATTTTCTTGGGATGAAGGAGAAAAATGACGATCGAGAAACCTCAAAAGGAAACAAGTGCAATTTAAGCTTTGAGACAAAAGTGTCCGAAGTAAATTAAATTATGTTTTTCTGTTTGCGCATACAATGAAAAATGAAAGTACACGCACTGAAAGATTTTCTTCAATGGAATATGGATCAGGATTGACAATTGTGAAGCAAAATGATCTAAATAAAACAGAAAGGTCCCAATGTCAACTTTACAATTGAATCAATGTCAGAGCTCAAATTCAAAAGAATTCTATGTACATTCTAATAGACGTGTCATGTGGGAAGGGCAACTTTTTTGATCAATCGTAAAACCAGGAGAGAGACGGCAAACATTTCCTCTTCATATATTCATTAAAGACACATTCATTAAAAACATGGTAAAAAAGTCACAGTCAATTGTAATTAGGGATAAAAGGCCAGATAATAGAGACTCAGACCACGTTTTATCAAAAGCTGACAGTCCAGAACGTTTCGAATTAATTAAGGGTAAACAATCTATTCATAGTTTACTCTTAATCTAATTAGGTTGAAAATGAACCCTTTTAAAGATTTGAGCGTTTTGGACTGTCAGTTTTCAATAAAATATGATCTGAGACTCTATAATCTGGTTGTGACTGAATATGAAGAGCAACTGTTTCTTGTCTTTCTCCTAGCGTTACGATTCTAACAAAAATTTCTAGTGGCCTTCAGCTAACCTGATCACGGTCGTCGTCCTTGGAAACTGTAATATGCAAATTGTCAGGCATAGTTGGACCTCTGATAATGGCATCTTCAGATTCGGCTTCGTCAATGCCAAGATGTTTAGTGATTGAAATCGATGTTGCTTTCGTTGATGTTGCTGTTAAACCAAGAAAACAATGCACGCCCAAAATTTCACGAAGGACCTGTGAAAATGAATTTGAGTGCTTGACGAGTTGAAGCGTATGTCATGAACTGCAAATGTAATACTAGAATTGCACATAATCAAAAACGTTTAAGTTGGTAAGGTTACAGGCAGCAAAATGAATTCGCAATCGAGTTCGAAAATTTGAAAACAAAATCAGCATTTTGTTGGCAAATCCTTTGCCAAAAATCTCGTATTACTTCAATCAGCATAGCAAAGGATTTGATGTCATCCAAAGTCACTTTCGTTTCATATGAAATCCATTAAAAAAATCAAAATTTGCTTCAACTCATTTCAGCTTCCATCACTTCCTTTCATCTAACACTCTCTCTAAATTCGAATTCTTTTCATATGCTGCTATGGTACACATCGATTTGTTTGGTGTCCATGACCTGGAAGTAAATAAATTCGCTTCAATTCGTTTTAACGAAGCAGCATTTTTAAAGACTGATATTTAACAATAACTGTATGATTATTAGGTTTCTTTCTATATGCAAATCTGGACAGATAACGTACTAAAGAGTAGCAGTGAACAGTAACCTGCTTACCTTACAGACTCTCAGATACTTAGGTCTGAAATTATGAGACCATTCTGACACACAATGTGCTTCATCAATGCATGCAAATGCAATAGGAGGTAAGCTTCCAACCATCGGCAAATAACCAGTTGACGTACTTCCAGATACCAATGCTTCTGGTGATAGGAGCAAGATTGCAGTTTTACCATCTGTGACATCCTTCATCACTTTTTCACGTTGTATTTTGGTCATGTTTGCATGCAAGCAGGCCCCTTTCAAACCATAAGGTAAATTACCAACCTATCAAGAAACAAGCAAATTGGACAATTACAAAATCAATCAATGATCAATGAATAAATACGTCAATCACTGTATCATTTGGCTCAATTAGCATAGTGGTACAGTGCAACTTTGTCATCTGAACGTCTTGTCATTACAATTGCAACGAAAATAAGACAAAAAGGCTTTTTACTGACATTGCCATGGCTGTTCTTGTTCGCAAAATAAGATTTTGTATAAGATGGAATAGCTAACTTTGAATCCGCTAGAGAGAGCAAACATTAGAATGATCAAGAAACAAAGATTAGAACGATCAACAAATATTTATGCTAAATCAGATAGAGTTAACAATGAGTAGCTGTACAATATTGAACCTATATCTAAAGGGTGTCCCAAAATAATTGCGGCCCATTTGTGTTTCTGCTGTGGAGGAGCCGTAGATTCAATTATCTCAGTTTTTACACAGTTGCATAGGTCAAGCTTCCACTTGCAGTTTGAGACCTTCTTTGAGTCAACCTGACACGTGGTTGCTGACTTATCTTAGATAAAAGGCAAAATAAGTGGTTGCATCAAAATAGCAAAGTGAAAATAAAGTAAATTTTCAAAGAAAGGACTCCGAGATCGTACTAAAACTTTCACCACATTTTTAAAAGGTAGAATGTGCTCTCTTGAAAAGAAAACACTGCTAAGCCTTTAAAAAATTTCGAAAACATTTTATTACGACGCCAGAACCATTTCTTTGGAAAATTACTAGATTTTGACATTGCAAGAGAACAACAGAAGAGCTGTTTTCAAATCAACTACTTGTTTTAACTTTTCTCATGCATAAATCTACAATCACTAGTCAGACTGGCTCATACAAGGTCTCAAACTCTTAGTTAAAGGCACACCTATGCAGCTGTGTAAATACCGAAATATTTGAATCTACAGCTCCTCCACAGCAGCCACACAAACGGGGTACATCTTTTTGGGAAACGTTGTATATGAAATCATAAAGATCTTTTCTAACAAAGCACATTACATTATGAACCAAACAATTCGTTGGAATGAGCTTGCACAAAAGGCATGGCTTATAACATCACAATCTAAGAACAACGACTGTGAACACTGTTGCTTACCTGATCTTCCATAAGGGCCACCAGAGGCGATATAACAATAGTAAGGCATTTGGATTTCTTGTAATACAGATATGCAGGCAACTGATAGCATAATGACTTCCCAGATCCAGTTGATAATACCAATAATGTCGATAAACCTGGAAGAATATAAGAGTACTCATAGTCCTTTTGATGATACAAGTTATGAAGAAACAGAAAGAAGTAGCAGGAAAAAAATCACGAAACCATTTTCAAGTTTTCCTTGAGAATTAAACTTTGGAGTCCACAGAAAAATTTGCTTTATGAAGTGAATAAACGGAGTAAACTGGAGTAGTTTTGAAATCCCGGGGGGGGGGGTACTTGACCTAAATTTGTACGGGGATGTGCCCACGAAAAAAATTTTTTTCACCCTGCTCCAGAATTTTTGCCTTCAAATGATACCCTGTTCTAGAAAAAATCTGTGAAAAGTATACTCAAAAAAACAAAAATTTGACTAAATAATAACCTGTTGTAACAAAATTTCCTCTTTTGGCATGTTTTGACAACCTGCTCCAGAAAATTTGCCTTCTTTTGATACCCTGCTCTACAAAAAATGGGCGAAAACGATACCCTGAAAAACGGCACATCCCCGTCGGACAAATACACTAAGTACCCCCCCCCCGGGCTCGAAATAGAGCAAAACAAGTTTCTCTAACTAAGCAATTTCCATGCATGTTCTGTAATCATGAAACATAATTAGGTAATTCTAAACTTGCCATGCGTATCTTTTAACTTCGGTGATTACCTTTGATAACTGGAATATGATTTCAATAGGAAAGATTGAGTACTGCTGTAATTTTGCACTACTCTAACTCATTGTTAACAAAACCCGTTTCCAATAATCTTGAGAATTTCGAGCTATCATTGTATCGAATTAGTGAATCAAAGAAACGCGAAGATCGGAAGTAGACAGAACTTGACAAAGTATAAAATGACTCTTAAATATAACATTCGCTTATTGAAAAATCTTACCGGACACAATCCTTGCAATTGTCTTTTCTTGTCCCGTTCTGAACGAAGTGTAACCAAGGGATCTGAGGGCTTTATTTATTTCCTTTAAAGCATCTATGCAAAAATTTTAAGAATCGGTTACAGAGTAGAAACTTGTAGAAAAGCAACAGAGGTCGTTATCTAAGGTTTACGAATGAAAGAGGTATAGGTTCCTTGGTTATGATAAGTTCTTTGGTACAACTTACAAAACAAGTTTCCTTCTTCATTTGCTTCCTGTAAAAGATATTCATGCAAAGACAGTAAAGATAAGCTCACCATTAGAAGGTTGTCCATCCACTGGTTCGAATAATGCGCCAACAGGAGCAGCCGGTCGAGGTGGATGATATGGGATTCTGGGCCAGGGTCGTTGAAGTTCTGGAACATCTAGAAAAGAATTAGAGACAGTAAAACCATGTTTTGAATTCATCACTGCATATAGACATTGATAGATGCGTCAAAATGGAGCTACAATATTTCAAACATCACCGAGGATGAAATTATCAAAAATCTGAAAAATCTTCTGATTTGGCATCAAGCTAATGTGTCAGTGGCCAAATTGACTTTAGACTAGGCATGAGATGACAAGTTATATGCTCTTATCTACAGTTACGATGTCACTGAACATATGCTTGAAAAAAAGTTTCATTGAAAGACGAGTGAAAAGAGACTAATTAGACCTTTGCAAAGCTTCATTCAAGATGAAGGTTTCTCCTTTTTGAGTTTGATGAATCTGGAGAGATATTCTTATGTGCTAAATATATCGGTCAGTTGGAGAACTGGAGCAAATCTGGTATAAAATTTGTCCATAAGTTGAATGAATAGTTTGTTACTACAACTCAATGATAAGTTGGGTAGTAATGTGATCAATACTCGTTAAGGGATTTACCTTCTATGGAAAAGCACGAAGAGTCGGGAATATCTTCTGATTGATGGACTGGCAAAAAGTCTTCTGTTTTCTTTCCATCAAACGAAGAGAATCGCCTGGGAAATAAAAATTCTTAAGTTAGAAGCTGAAAGAAAATTAGAGTCAGCACTTGAGAATTTCTCAAAACAATTTTATCTATGACAAAACTTCCATTTCAGATTTCTGTTTTTTCCATTCCAAACCAAGTGTTTAGTATCCGCATTCCGCGTCGGGTTTCCCGTGCAGTTTCTATTTCAGAACTTAGAGACTGGCATTGAAATGCCTTGGTCAATCCTTTAATATGCTTAAATAAAAAAATTGGTGAAACTTACAGGGTACGCAAAACATCATGAGTCCTCTGTACAAAACTTTCTTACCCACTGCATTTCGAGAGGCAGTATAGGCCAACAAGATTTCAGATACAACTTTAAAATACAGCGGTAAAAGAGTCTCTTCTTGCAAAATTCCATATCGCTCAAAATATTATGGATATCTACGCAAGGTTTCATTTAGAAGCAATTCATTGTTCTTTTCATGTCAATCTGTCATAATTCACCCAACAAATTCAGGTATTTTGTTTTCTAATATAAAGTAAATATTAGAAATTATACATACGAAGGGTTCCCCTTAGTAGATCTTTTGCCACATTCTTTCGCCCAATGTCCATCATTCCCACATTTGTAACATTTTGTTGTACTTTTAGCATTTAATTGTGTTTTCTTTTTCCACTCTTGTCGTTTATATGTTGATGCTTTGATTCTTCTTTTTCCTCTGAAAAATTTCTTCTTCTGGATGTCAATTTTAACAAAATTTTCACTTACCAACCTGAAATGGATGTAAAATAGTGAAAAAAATTGTGAATATTCTTTTTGACAGTCGATGAAACCTTCCAGGAAGATCTCTTAAAGATTGGCGCGCCCAAAGATCATGTTGGATTTGAGATGGATATTTTATATAGATTGATCTTATCTATTTCAAACCGACAACATCGAAAGTTACAGGTATTCTTGTATTGCTCGTGATTAGGTGGCTTCTGCAGTTAGAGTATGCATTTATCTAAAGGTGAGTCAATTGCTCGATTAAAAAGAAAGTTGCCGAAAACCTTGTCAACTCAACTAGATAATGCAGCCCATTAAAAGGCTGTTTCTGCAGGAGCTAAGGATTTCCGACAGCAATGCAACTGAATTCAATTCTTCGAAGATAGATATGTTTAAAGGGAATCAACAAAGTTAAAAGCTGGCCCGGGCCAGGTCAAAAATATAATCTATTGTAATTGACAGCTTCGATGCGTCCAGCTTCATTGTGTAGCAAAAGAGACAATGGGTTTGTGGGTGCTTCATTGGCCTATTCATAGCGGCTACGTGATATAGCTATGTCTGTTCCCTTTAAGTTGGGGCTAAACGCCTTTGAAATTGTTAAATTACAAAGAAAATTGAATTCAAAGAGTCTAAAGAAACTCAACGAGAACTCTAAGTACCAATTAAATCCATTCAATCAATGAACCTTGCAAGACTTACCGTTTTCCCCTTGGGATTTTTGGAACTCCTTTGACATCAGCCGATGTTTCTTTCTTTGCTCTCTTCGCTTCATTCAGAGCATTGTCATCTTCGTTCTTCTCTTGTTCAATATCATCTAGATTCTTCCTTTTCTGCTGAATAGATTTTGTTTTGTCTTGTTTCCTTGCAACACTTTCCTTATTAACAGATTTCAGTCGATTGGAGCCAGAACGTTCTTCCCTCACTGAGTCGTTCACCCTTGTTTCAATAACATTCCCCCTATTGTCATACAGTTTGCTTGCTCTCACTGGTGTCTTTGTATGCTGGGTTTCGTGTTCTTGAGAGCTACGAATTTTTACAATAGTACAAGCAGACAATTTACAGTTTGAGCTAACTACAGCAGCATTGGTTTTCGCAAATCTGCCAGAATATTCAACACTATTAGAAGGAGACAAATTTTTTGTTTTCACATCGGTGTCATATGATGTCATATTTTCTGCAACATCTAGCTCTCCACTTTTTAGATATGTCCCGGGAAATTTCTCATTTTGTAAAATATCTAAATCTTGGCAATTTATTCTTTGTAAATCATTTTCAAGATTGCAATTAGTGTCATTCTCTTTTCTCCTCGCTACATTACTGTCAGCAAGCGCATCATTGTCGAATTTATCGTAAGAATATTTTCGGTTTATCTCTTCGATATCGGAGGTTTTCCTGATTGTTTCATTGGTCGCAATCTCTAAATCTCTATCAGTTTCAGAACCTTCCAAGATGTCTTTATTATCAACTTTGCCATTCCGTGGCCCCGAATCAATTTCCATCTGATCATTAATACTTTCATTTTGAAACATTTCTATGGCTTCAGTTGATTCTTCTTGTGGCTTCAATCTCTCCAACCATTCTTTTGAAAGTTTGTAATTTCTTCCAGAAACCGATGTTCTCTTGCAGACTTTAGTGAACTTCCTGAAAGCACAAAATGATAGCACTTGTCAGCCCTACCTAGACCGAAAATGGAAGCGCAGAATAGCGTTCAATGATTCCAAGGAGAGCATCAAGAAGTATCAATTAATTCTGCAATGCTGCAAAGTCCAAGGCACGGAATCATATATGTAAAATACGCAAAAATATAAAGAGGATAAACATATTTAAACATTAGATTTCTAAACTAGTAAATCATAAATCAGATCTCCAAATGCAAAGAAATGTTTTTGTATAGAACAAACAAAGCTAGGATGTATGTTGACATACTGCAAGAAGGGATGATTATCGCTATGTAGGATAATTCGCAAGCAATGCGCCATCAAGTTTTGATTTCAGTCCTGAATTTAGTCACAAACAATCAACAAAAATACCTTTGAAAAACACTTTCGAAATCTCATTAAAATATTATTTGCCCAGCCAATTCGTCCCATCCAAAAATATCAAGAAAAATAAAACCAAAATAACACACCTGCTACTAATAACTCTATCAGCACTATTTGAAATGATTTCAACATTCCCAAGGACACCTTTTCCAAGAAGATCATTTTCTTTCAATGTGTCTTCAGACTGGTTGCCTGTCTCTCCTGTAACTTTGTCATTCTCATTAACAGCAGCTGGCAGTGGCTGGACCTGACTGCTGACCTAAGAGAGAGCTTACAGTTAAAAGGATGGCATTACCAGGCATGGACTTATTTCCAAGGCATCTCATGTGACATTGGCAGAAGTAAAGTTATGAAATCAATAAGGTGATCAGGTGAACAAATATACTGGCTGTACCAAAAAGGTTCCCATTTTTGACAGATGATGATAAATTGCACAGAAGGCCAATTGAAAAGACTTATGTAATAGCCTATTGTCAAATCTAGAATAATACTCTGCAAGTTTTGTTGACTTTTCGGAGAGCTGCTTCCAAAAATGTGTGTGATTTCTTATCATTGTTTTCAGCAAAAAATCAACTGAAAACCATCAATCAAAATTTGTGAAGACTACACTAGAAGGATATAGAGAAAATTATTGCATAAACAACATAAAAAATATTGAAGACATAGAAGAAATGGAGGCTTTTGACTTGTAAAGGTAATTCAAAGAATTTGAAATCGTTGATTTTAAGTGACATGAAAAATTCAAATACCTTTTGCTCAGCTTCCAGTGACTCAGGAGAACTGTGTGAATTTTCTGTTTTTTGTTCATTCCTAGGAGAAGCCTTCACATGCTTCTTTTTAGCAAAAGAAAATTTGTGTTTCCTAGCAAGAGTTTGTTCTTTCAAGTGACTTGGCGTGATAATTTTTTCTTCCTTGTGTCTAGACTTGTTCAAGCTCTTCCCAAAAACACCATCATCATCATCATCATCATCAGCATTGTTGCCTTTTGCAGCAAGTATCTTCTAGAAAATGAATGAGAGATCATAAAGATATGATGGTTTAAGGATTACAGTAACATTCAAAAATGCCACACTAGTTGAAACACCAGCTAAGGGTTTCAGAAACAACTCCCACAAACAAGAAGTAGGTTCAGAAAAGTTTAGAACAAAATATCTGTTCAAATATGATCATGAGAATCGAGAGAAAAGTTGGCAGTTATTAAATATTGACAAAAATGGTGCATTTTTGAGAATAAAATAATGAAGCAGAGCTGACAGTTCCTTCAGAGAAACACCATTTTTGCATTTTGGATAAATGGCAGTGTAGCTTGACAGCAATTCCCTCTTCTTTGTTTGACATAGATGTATTGCAAGCATTGCGGATATCATTCCTCTGTTTTTAAACATTGGAAGACCATCAGAAGATTTCAGGTGAATATATCATAGATAAGAATTCCATCACATATTGACACAATATAATCTTAGTTCATTGTGCATAAATATATTTGTAGATCAACCTCATTCTCACTGTTGGAGCTCTTGTGTCTTTCTTTGCTGTCTGCAACTGAATCAACCTTGCAAAGCTTTTTTAACTGGTATTTTAAGACAGCATATTCTTTGTATGTAGCTGTGAAAAAGAAAATATCTTCCTTAAAATTTATCTTTCACATTGCAAAGTGCAAGCAGTCTCTTTTCATGCTTCCTCAGAAAATATCCTCCTTAAATTTATCTTTCACATAGCATAGTGCTAACAGTCATTTTATACTTTTCCTGAAAAATTTCACAAATACAAGATAGGAGACAGAGCAGATGATGTCATCAAGCAATCTGAAATAAGGAAGTGTTTGGATGCATAAGTTTTTGAAATGGTAAATCAAGAGTTTAAGGCCCAAGGAAGAAAATATCAAGTGTGGTCTAATTTGGGGCTATTGCAGGAAGCTAGGGGGCTCCAAATTATGAGTTTCTGCACATGCCTGCATAGTTTCTGCTCCATCAAGACAAGTTTTAATGCATACAAACCTCTGATTTCATTTCCAGTAGATTCAATGTCATCCTAAAAAGCGAATAATATTTTCATTGATTACGTCACCCAAGGTAAGCATTTAAAAGCCAGTTTTGCAGAAGGCAAATATTTCACCCAGAGCCAATTTTAGTCAATATCATAAGTGTACGGGAAGAAAAGATCTTGGGGGGCGGCCTGACACAAAGCCCATTGTTTGCCAACATTTTTTATTAAGAGCAAAAATTTGCCCAAATAGGGCTGATTTTTGAAAATTCCTCCAAAGTTGGGGGCTTCCACCCCCCAGCTCCCCGCCGTGTACGCTTATGGTCAATATGAGCATGCACAATTGATATTTGATTGATGAGATTTGACTGAACTGTGCAAAGAAACATTTGCTCCACATAAAAATACTTAGTGGAAGCTGGCCTTAGAGTGCTTTTTGAAATATAATCAAACTCATTTACAAACCATTATCTGTAGTTAGAAGGAGAATTGTAACAACAACAACATTTTCTGGCATCAACAAAATATCAGATAAAAATAAATAGCAAGCTACTCACTTTTGTCGGTTTTCTGCCATTTCCTCTGAAGAACATAGACTCCCAGCACTTCAGCTCTTTCCTAATATTGCCAAGTTTCTGTAGAAGAGCTATGTTGACAAAAAAGGCCAAAGTGGAAAACATGTTAATCTAAATTTTGTTCTTCAGTAGATTTCTTTGACTCTTTACAAGTAAAGCTTATGGCACATTTTCAGCATTGGCATCATTTTCCATGGAAATCTTTCTCAAGATAGGTATAAAAAAGTACTACCATTCTGTGCTTTGTTCTGTTCTTGGGCACTGACATGACAGGAACATGTGCAGTGGCTTAATTTTGCAGATTTTTTTTACAGAGAATGGCACTTCCCTACTGGAGATTTTCAAAAGGTCATAAATAATAGTAAACAAACTAAATTTTCTTTTACACACAGCACAAGAGATAGATCCCTTCAAAAAGTGCCATGTGCATGTAAATTGGCAGACAGGCCCTGTTCCTCAATGAAAAGTTTCTTTTGATTATAAAATGTTTCCTGTGTGTTTGGGGCCATCAACTTTCAATTTTTCCTGCCCCTTCTTAGCGGCCTTCTACCAGAACTGCCTCCGATAAATTTTCAGCCTACATACACGTTTTTTATAAGAAACTAGGATCAAGCCATAGCACTAAGGCTTCTTAATTGAACATGAAATTTTGTTCATTTTAGTACTAAAAGTTTCTTAATTGGTCTCTTATTTTTGGAATGCAGAATTATCAACGTGGTTGCTAACACTGCCGGAAATATGTTTCTTGACAGGTAAAACATCATATAGGAATAAACAGTGTTCTGTTATGCTGAAAACACAAATGGTTAGTTACTATTGCTCAAGAATAAAGGCCCAATGATATATGCTGTAATATAAATACTTTTGACTTTTAGCAGTTTCTTTATACTTCTCAGACACAGTACTAGATTTTCTTAAAATTTTGGCCATCTTAGTACTAGTTTCTCAGTTTCTTATAAAAAATGTGTAATATTTTGGCAGCAGCAAATAGAGAGATCTAGTGAAACTTAACTAGACTTCAACTGAAGATAAGCCATAGTCGGAGGTATAGCATAGGCCTACTGTTCTGTTCTCCATTCTGCACTATTTGTCATTTTGTTTATTCACCGTTTTGATATCAGGCTAGAAACAGTCCCTTCAAGCCAAGCTGGAAAGCTTGCTGGAAAACTATGAAATTGTGTCAAACTCGCTATATTTGTCACTCGCTACTACGCGTAGACTAAATCATGCATGTTTTCCAACCTGGCCGCCAAAAGAGATTTCCATGCAATTTTTCATTTTCCTCCGATTTTTCTATTATGGGAGCTTCATAGAAAATGATTTAACTAGGAGAGTTTTACATGGCAGTCTGGGTTCTCCTGTTGCATTGAAAAAAAATTCATCATATTCATTTAACATTGTATCTGCATCATTTGATTTCTTTCTCAACTTGAACATTAATCACAACGCCTAGTAATTTTGGAGTAAACGGCGGCCCAAAACGGCCTAAAACTACAAGTGGCCAAACAAGACCACTTGCACGCAAAATACAAAGCATTGATTGCTTACAAATTCCTGACATGTAAACTGTTATTGGTAGATTCTCTTTGCATAAAATACATCCATCGTGATAATCAATTGTAATTTCTTATGATATACAAACCATTTTTATCCATTGCTTTCCCGTTTTGTTCTTCATTTCATTTTGTTGACCTTGAATGACGTTTTCGCGCCTTTTTCCAAAGTAGCCTCTCTTGCACGACGATTCGTAATAATCATTATAATCATCATTCTAGGAGTTGAGGCTCCGCGCAGGCTGCAAATGGGTTGGTACTGAAGAGAAATGTTTTTTACTGCAAAAAATCATTTTTACCCCACTGAACAGGGGACTGAAAAAACATCTATGCAACAATATTCAGGTTGAAAAAATTTTACCCAACCCCTATGTACCAGGGTGCATTCCATGTAGTTAGGCCCGAAAATATGTCCGGCATGGAGTTGATGAAGAACTCTGGCGTGCTGGCGTAAACTTCTTTTTCTTGGCGCAATGGCGTAGCGAACCATAGCATGTCGTTTTGACCATCAACTAGGGTTAGGGTTAGGGAATAAACAGGCCCGTAGGAGCGTTTTTCAGATTGGAGGGGCACCAATTCGTGCCGAAGCCGAAAGTGTAAAGAACTTGGCGGTCCGCGGGTGGAGCCCCCGGAAAAATTTGTCGAGCCGTAGCTTTTATTTTCTTGGAAACACCCTTCTGTGAATGCCAAAAGGTCATATTATGTTCGGAGGTCCTAAAAAGCAAAATAGGAAATTTATGAATCCAAATTTATTGCAAACAGGCTACCTGAAACTAAACTACCACAGGTCGAAAGCATCGCGAGTTCTCGTGGTTCAGATGTGCGTGATTTAGATTGTTGAAGTCTGAGTACTTTCATCTCACTTGACAAACTGCTTCTTGTGCCAAAAGGGCGGAGCGACCCAACATTAAGTTTTCGTGCATCGGATTCTACAGCGATTCTTTTGAGATACTGAGGGTTGAGTTCATATGAGTTTATCAATGCTCAGGATCGTCGAGAATGGCGGGTTGCGAGGGTAGACACCAGGGGTGCCGAGGCCATTAGGGGCCCAGCAAATATATATTATTTATTTTTCCTTTCTCTTAATTTTTCCTCAGGAGCCTTCCTTGGCCCGCGGGTCATTCTCAGCTTCGTCTTTACACACGAGATTTTCTATCTAAAAATCTTTTTAATAATTTATAGGAGGGCGTTTTCATCTAAAAGCATCCTTTTAGGCCCTTTTACCATTGCATAGGAGGGCATGATCCGAGAGAAAAAAGGCGTGGTCCACAAAATTTTCCGGAGCCTTTGGCGCCGGGGCTCAATCCACACCCACCCTGGGGCCCATGCCGTCTCTCGACGGCCCTGCCAATGCTGTCTCTTTGTGCACATATAGCACCCTTTGGTTGTTGAGGCAGCTGTTCGTTGCTGCAAGCCTGAGATAGGTCTTGACCATAGAAATATGGTCTTGACCTGAAATACACACTTCATTAAGAAGCTCGTTCAAAAGAATGGTTATTTCTTGAACTGTTTGATTAGGAAAGAAAAGTACAAAGAAGCTCCTAATTCTAAATTCTCAGTGAGAGTGGTTACATCTTATCTCACCTATATCCTGGGTACCAGAGCCTTATTAAAATGTTTGAAAAATAAAGAGGAAAAAGAGAAAAGAATCTCCCTTTGTCTTTTTTCTGTTTACTTTTTTTCTGTTTATTTTACATGCATATTAGGCTCTTGGTTCCCACGGTAATCTCACTTAGGGTACGTTGAAAGTACTGATAGAGGGAGGACACTAGAAACACTTTTTGGAGAGTAATTTCATAGTTGATTAAGTCAGCTTTCTGCGTTAAAGGTGATGAATGAAAAAAATTTAACTTTTGGAAATTATTGGGGGGGGGGGCCGGGCCCGTCCAGCCCCAATAGCTGCTACGGGCCTGGAATAAACATTTCTTAGTACATCTGCCATAAATCATGAAACAATCAAAGAGGTGCTATTTGCAAGTTCAGTAAAGTTCGTAATAATCCCACGCCAGACATATTTGGGGAGAGTATACAATAGCTAACGTAGCTAAGCTAAACTCTTGTATACAAGAGCAAGGAATGATAGCAAACTTTAGCTAAAGTATACAACAGGGAAACCGAAACTTAGCAGATGACTCAGCGAGAAAGCCTGGCCTTCCTGTACTGGGCAAAATCTAGCGAGGTTGTTGGCTAGGGCTTTGCTGCAGGCTATACAGTAGGGAAACTGAAACTTAGCGGATGACTCAGCTAGAAAGTTAGCTAAGTTGGCCAACAAGATTCCTCCGACATATTCGGAATTACATGGTGGGAAGCACACTTGTAACTGGCTTGGCGTGGTGTTGAAAAAGCCTTGAAACATGTCCGGCGTGGAGTTGACATGGAATGCACCCTGGCCTATGTAGAAACATTATTTCAGTACCAAAGATGTACATTGTAAAAGTAAAATATTGTCAATATTGCAAATATTCATGACGAATATGAAAGTGAAGTAGACATTAAAAGTGAAATGGAAAGTGCTGTTGATTTTGATGATGAAATTGACAATTTGGGACACTAAAAATTTTATGTTAATTGATGGGGGGGGGTGGAAAACCCAGTCTTGAAACTGCATGAAAATATTCACGCAAGCTTTTTATGCCAGATAATATCTTTTACCAAACCCATTTCTGTTCGGTACCAACCCCTCTGTAAATAATGAACGCTCCCTAACCGGGATGACATGGAATTTATTTTCATCCGAATCTGAGCAGATCTGTGACGTATGTCAATATAAGACCCAAGGTGCTGTCAAAACCATTATCCAAGGTACTGTCAAAACCATTATCCACGCCATTGTTTACGCACATTTTTTCTGACCTTAGCAAAGTCTTCTGCCAAACAGAACAAGGACAGTGTCTGGAACCTTTGCAGACATTGGTTGTTTTTGCCTCTTTCCAGTCCCCCTTGGTTCGCACTCTCACGTATACAATTCCTAGCCTGTGACCCAGACCCCAATTTTCTTCAGATGGTTCAGAAGGTCTGGAACCCAAACTACCATACATATACATCAATAATGAGACAAATTCTATTGTTGCAAGTAAATAAATAGCCTCACGAAATAGTCCCAGAAATCGCAAAGATAGCAACAACGACAACAACAATAATACAACAACAACAACAACATTTCTTATTTTTCCTCGTCCATCAGTCTACCAACAGCGATCACTACGAACGTGTCATCAGTCTAGTAAATAAATGGGACTATCAACATTTGAAATCTGGAGAGAAGCTAACTCACATTCAAACATATCAATGAATATAGGCTATATTCCAAGCTTTCGATTAAGTTGAATAAAACCAAATCAAATCCATAGGTAGGTCATGAGAGGATATGCATACAAAGTTCTTCGCAAAGTACAAGGTGGTCTGCCTACGAAATACAAATATTTACGACCAATTCCAGCTCTTAAATCCCATTGCAGTTAGAGACTATTTACTCTAGTCGCAGGTGACATAAAATCTTAAAAACTTGAAGACGTGATGCAAAGATTTCAAGTACAGATTGGCCTGACACAGATTTGTTAGCGAGAAAGAAGATGGATATGTGACTGAATTGCTTTCATTTTGATTTACAAGTAAGTATGAATGTCAGTTGTTTAGTACCGACAAAGACTTGTTTGATTGTATAACTGGATGCATTATTATCCACTTGTAACAATTTTAACATAGAATCTTTTAGAAATGAATTCTTGGTGACTGAATCAGGCCCATGGGAAACGAGGAGAGGGGGCAGGTAGCGCTCAAGCCCCCCAAATAATTTAAGAAAAATAGTGCAAAGTCACAAGCATTAATTGGATCTATTGTTCTCTATAGTTTTAAGAAAATTCCCCCCCCCCAGTCAGCAGTTGCTTCCTACGGCCCTGGTTGAATGAACCGATAAAAATATCGCAGCTCCATCTTGCAAAGCATGATACTGAAAGATTTGCTGATTAATTTTCTTGGTACTTCATCATTTTACAGAAAATTTAAACCGCAGAGTGAAGGGCATTGACGAACTCGGGGATGCTTTCCTTGATTTAGAGAAATTGCTATTGATCAAGAGACTATGATTTAAGGGGGGGGGGCAATCAGTTGCTTCCTTGAGTAAGTGGGATAATAGGTCCACTGTTTGAGAGGTGAAATAATAGCCATAAAGAAAGGGCAGGGAGCAATTAGCCGCCCAGTTAGTTTTCAAAAGAGGCCCTGGGACGTCCTCACATACAAGATTTCTGTCTGGCTTGAAATACATCGCTGTCCTCTGAAAGAATTAAGATTTTTACCGTCAAAATTCTCTTCCTGCCAGGACTACTACTTTCGGGCATACTTCAATTTGTCCTTGATTGAGAAAGAAGACGTAGCGCTTGTAATCAGCTTCAAAGCAAACGGAATAATACAGATCACTTTTCGATTAGTTAAATTTGAAAGAACAACAAGATGCACGTAAAATCTGGACCTGACGACCTTTTCTAAACACAAACCATTCAATAAAGCAAAATGACGCAGGTGAACAAACTAATTTTTGCTGGTTCCATTGATCAAAAAAACAAAATTTGTGTCATCACTTTAGAGAAGATCGTATTTTTAATTGAACACAAACAAGCAGGTCATTTCCGAGCAAGATTGCCCAATCACTAGAATCTTTGGTGACGAGAGTTGTTCTTCGCTGTTTCCTCCGAGTAAGCTTTAGAATTTACAGGTGATGAGAATTGATGTACCCCGCCACGTTTGTCTTCACATTTTGTATTTTCAGCTCTAAATTGTTGAAAATTGGTCTACTGTGCGGTAAGAAGAGCAAGGATGAAGAATCAAATGGTGAACGGTTTCATGAAATTTGGAAAATCACAATCTCGAGAAAACTAAAAGATATTTAATGTCCTTGAATGGTGCCACACGGAAGAGATACCCTGCACTTGCATTAAAGTTTACACAGTTTCAGTCTTAAAGACCTTCGGAATTTCTCGACGTACAACTTAGTTTATTGCGGTTATTTGTAAAGCAGAGATTATTAGACTTAACAACTGCTCCCTACAAACGACAAATACTACATGCAAATTCATGTTGTTCGACACTATGCTATACTCCAAAACAGGTTTCCTCCCAACACACGAGTGGACAAGTTGGTGGAAGAATATTCATGACTTGATCAGACATTTCAACTGCGCATGAAGAATATGGCTGAATACGAACATAACATCAAATTTGCTGGCAAAATTCTTGCCGGTTGCTCAAAAAACAGGTCAAAGGGACCAACATCAAGATTGCAAAAAGATAGTGTAATTCAGCAAAGAGATATACTTGCACTTCAACTCAAGACTTAATGGCGCATTTTAAAAGCTCTAGCATACGCAAAGACTTCATGCTGATTTCATCGCATCTCAACTGCCAAGAGGATGCACATAAAGAAAAGTAACTACATATTCTCAGAAAAGAGACAGCGGTAGAAGCAATCCATATCTAGAAACAGTATAAATTGAACCGTCTATGCTGTGTCCCTCCTTTCAGACCATTACTTCCATTAAGAGCTGCGAAAGAGTAGCGAATAAACCTGAATAAACTGTAGCCTGACGCACTTCAAAATGCCTGTATCGGATCTCTGCGGTACAACACACGAATGGAATGCATCATCATTCACCACTGCAGCAACCTGCATCTTCCTTATTTTAATGACAGTTCCTCTCAACGTTGCTGTCATAGTTGCCATAATAAAATCAAAGACATACACATCAAATTTTTACATAATCATGCTCAGCATTGCAATCTCAGACTTATTTAGCGGAATTCTTGCCCAACCTCTAGGAGCTGCTCTTATCATTAAAGAAGGAATGGCTTTAGACCCAAATCCTGCCGAACAAAAAACATTCTTCATCAGTTTGTTTATGATCGGTTCTTCTTCCGTCTTGAGCATGGCATTGTTGAATTTTGATCGATATATTTCGATCCAGTCACCGAATTTTTACGATAAATTGCGAAAGTGGCATTTCGTGGCAGCTTTAGCCTTTGTTTGGATGATCTCAGGATTTTTCGGATATATGTCTTTGGTTATCGGTTTTTCAAGCTTCGTCTTGTTTTTCTCTCTCGTCACTGTGCTGTTCACAGTCGCCGTTATGTGCGTGACGATGCGAACATTCTGGAAAAAACTTGTAACAGTTTCGGCTCCCGAGGACAACCGACTAAGCATTGATCCAAACAATCAACACAGTACAGTCGCAACGACGAAAGTATTCATTATCGGAAGATTCCGAGCTTCAAGAAACGAGCGGAGAATAATACGAACATTGTTTTATATGTTTGCAATATTCATTTTGAGTTATTTTCCCATATTTCTCGCCAGTGTTTACCTGAATTCATGCAAAGACTGCGATTGCCTTGTTGTTCACATTGTACGAGATATCGTCATACTGGCTATTTTCACGAGTTCTCTCGCGAGGCCTATCAATTTTCTGCTGAGGCTAACGAATCTCAGAGATGAGCTCAGATGCATAAGACATTGAAGCTGCATCATGACTGTGTCGTATACTTTCGTTTTCGCCAAGCAAACAAACGAGTCTTAGTACAAAATTTGAAAACTATCTTGAATAACGGACTCATTGTTATAAACCCATAAACGCAGCAAAAACACTACAATCCGTAGAAAAAGTAACTGTTAATTCTTGTAACAGAAAAACAACCAAACTAGAGGGGAATGTATTGAATCCTGCAGGAGAAAAAAAACCAATTAATCTTAAACCCAGGAAGGAAAGAAGTAAGTTAGTAAATGCAACAAAGAACACAGTTGGATATCCAAAACCTGATTTCGCCTCAAAGTCGTCAGCTCGCCATGGCGAGTCCGAAATCTGCTGTTTGACAGACGATGGATTTTGACAGGAGAAATTTTTAGTCTCTGCGAGGACTATGTTTCAGAACTTGGAAGATTTGAAATTACCAATCAAACGCATTCATATTTTGTACTGAAATCTCTCTTCGAAATCCTTTATTCCTGGTCTTACGTCACATTCTTTCTGAATTCTACTGATAGACTTGTTCTATCGATCATTCTTTTCCACTCTCACCATTCAGTCGTACTCTACTTCGTTATCACTGATGAAAGCTCGAAAAAGAAATCACGGAGGAAAGTTTCAAACGGATTGATGGTTATCCTTAAAAGGTATGCCAAATTTCGAAGCCATTAACGAGAAGGAGATACGCTGCAATTAAGCTGCATACAGACAATAACCTTTCAATATTGACTTCATTTGTGATTGGTGTACATACCATTCTCTGATTTTTGTGATCAGGTGGCAGCTTTCGGCAAGAGAACGATTCTAGAACTATCTACAAATACACGAATAACAAGAAAGTTTACTGTCATTTGGTAGCTGTGAAAGTTGTCGAGAGCAATTCAAGAGATATTCAAAAGCAGATTTACGTGAAGATATACGAAAGGTGTTGTCAGAGTTTTGTGCAAGCAGCAAAGACAAATCCTGTTGGGATGCAGGCAAACTGATTCTTTAAAGAACACTACATCAACACAAGTCAGTGACAATCAGCAAATTACTGACAACATTACAATACCATCGAAGAGACTTCTATCATGTGGAAAGACTCCTACAACCTGGAAAGACTTGCAAAAGCATTTCATCGGATTTACTGATCAAAAGTAGCCGTTTGAGCTTCGAAATATTCATCCGTAAAGAGACAGAAACAATCTAATATACGGAAGTGTATTGTTACTTGCAGAAACTGTCGCTAGTCGATCTTCGAGATGCCTGTAGCGGATCAGTGTGGGACCGTACATGATTGGACTGCATTATCATTTACATCTGGGGCATATTCCATACTCCTTATTTTGCTAACAGTACCTCTCAATATTGCTGTCATATTTGCAATAATCAAATCGCAAACATACAAATCAAATTTTTACATTATCATGCTAAACACTGCAATCTCAGACCTATTATGCGGATTTGTTGCACAGCCTTTCGGCTCTTCTATTCTCATTAAAGAAGGAAGAAAAGTAAAATCAAGTCATATCGAACTGGAAACGTTCATTATCACCGTATTTAGTATCGGTTCCTCTTCCGTCCTGAGTATGGCATTATTGAATTTTGATAGGTTCATTTCAATCCAGTGCCCGAATTCTTACGATAAATTGCGAAAGAGGCATGTCATAGTGGCTTTATTCATTGTTTGGGTAATCTCAGGATTTTGCGGCTACTTGACATTGATGATTGGATTTTCAAGATTCGTGTTATTTTTCTCACTCGTTACTGTTTTATTCACGGTTGCTGTTATGTCCATAACAATGCGAACATTCTGGAAAAAACTTGTCACAGTTTGCGATAGACACGCAGCACAGGAGCACCGACTGAGCATTGATTCGTGTGGTGAGCAATGTAGAGTCGACACCACTACGAGGAAGGTGTTCAAAATCGGAAGATTCCGAGCTTCAAGAAGCGAGCGGAGAATAATACGAACATTGTTTTTAATGTTTGTGATTTTTATTTTGAATTATTTTCCCATATTTCTCGCCTGCATTTATTTGAACACATGCAAAGACTGTAACTGCCTTATTGTTCACATTTTACGTGACATTGTGATATTGGCTATTTTGACAAGTTCAGTCGCAAGACCTGTCAATTTTTTGTTGAGACTAACAAATCTCAGAAATGGCCTAAGATGTTAAAGCTATGTTTTGACAAAGAATATCTACTGTAAAAGCTCTATCAAGCCCTGGGGGTCATCTGCAATTTCTAAGACACTGGAATGGCCTCAATAGAGAGGGGGGATATTTCATTAAGTCAAACGACAAGAATGTCAATAATAACTCTTTGCTTCAATCAACCAATGTTTTGCTAAACAAACATGCAATTTACGAATCACAGACACAAAGTCGACACCATACCAACATCAACATGGAAACTTATTTGGTTAAAAAATGGACATTCATTGGAAGTCTGTGGCATTTATCATGAGGGGCGATGGCTTAATAGAGAGGAGGCACTTAATCAAAAATTTTGGAGTAGAAGGGAGGGACCAAGAGAGGGGGCTTATCTTAAGAGAGGGCTAGATAGAGCTATGTACGGTATGTTTTGCGAACGACTTGTTGTTCTTATGCTCTATGGCCTTGTTTATGTTTGCACTTTATCAATGTTCCTAAGTTTGGTAGCTGTATAATATGTTTATCTGCTTAACAAGTGCTTATTTTTGATTCATTGATCTGTTGGATGAGATTCACACGGCTCAAACTCTTACCTAAAACACAATGCATGCATACACAATACATAAAACACAATATACGAATACATCAAAGTCGCTTCCACATCGCTTCAAATTCTGGATACTAACTGCAAAAACATTCTGCCTCCCAGACTTTGTCGCTGCGAGGGCATTTCGCTAGGGCAATTTGGGAGGCGGAATGTCGTTGCAGTTGGGCTTCAGAATTTGAAGCTAGGCCAAACCAAAGCACGATTTTGTAACGGAATACAAACATTGCTTCGTTTGGGCTAGTATTGAATCACTATTGTTGCATGGTTAGTTCAGACAATAATAGTGTCCAAACTGCCTATGGTAACTTCTCCCTGCTCCCTGCTCCTGCTTCTAATGCGAACTATTGCGCACATTAAAAAATTCTACAAAACGTACGTGTCAAAGTACTTCGAATTAAATTCGTTTGTAGAAAGGCTCTTTCTACTGATACATCTGTTCTATAAAGCGTTCTTTCTCTGCTCGTCATCAGTTCTATCAAGCGTTCTTTCTCTACTCTTCATCACTCTACTTTCGTTACTCCTGATGGATGCATCTACATCAGTATCAAGACACTCATGACAAGCAAACACAAGTTGATCTCGAAGAAGTGACAAACAATCGAGCCTATTTGAAGATACACTGGAAAGTGATGTCAGAGTTTTTGGCAAGTATAAACACCGGATCATGAATCAATCATCAATGAATCAATGAATTCTTTGAAGAGCACAGTTTAACACAAACAAAACTCAATTACATTTAGCAAGGGGGCTTCTTTGACTAAGCAGCAACGTTTCAATGAATGACTGCAAAGTATTTCATCGCATCTAACGACCTAAATTTATAGAAACACAAACTTCGAAATATTCTTTTGAGGACAGGCAGAAATTTCATGTATAGAAGAACATTGTAACTTGCAGAAACTGCTGTTGACAGATTCTCAAAATGCCTGATGCGGATCTATGCGGCGAAAGGCATGAATGGGAAGCATTATCATATGCAACGGGAATCTATTCCATAATCCTCATTCTCCTAACCGTACCTTTCAATATTGCTGTTATATTTGCCATAATCAAATCACAGACATACAACTTAAACTTTTACATTATCATGCTGAACACTGCTATTTCAGACTTATTGTGCGGAGTTGTTGTCCAGCCTTTACTTGTCTCTATTGTCTTTGAAGAAGCAATGAGGCTGGAGACAAATCCTGTCAGAATGAAGACTTTCTTCATCACCATATTTATGATCGGTTCCTCATCCGTCCTGAGCATGGCACTGCTGAATTTTGATCGGTTCATTTCAATTCAGTGGCCGAACTCTTACGATGCATTGCGAAATAGTCATGTCATAGTGGCTTTAGTCATTATCTGGGTAATCTCAGGAATCTGCGGCTATTTGAAATTGATCATTGGATTTTCAAGATTCGTGTTGTTTTTCTCACTCGTTACTGTTTTATTCACGGTTGCTGTTATGTGTATAACAATGCGCACATTCTGGAAAAAACTTGTCACAGTTTGCGATAAACACGCATCACAGGAGCACCGACTAAGCATTGCTTCGTGTAGTGAGCACTGTAAAATTGACACCACTACGAGGAAGGTGTTCAACATCGGAAGATTTCGAGCTTCAGGAAGCGAGCGAAGAATAATACGAACATTGTTTTTCATGTTTGTGATTTTCTTGTTGTGCTATTTGCCAATATTTCTCGCCAGCATTTATTTGAACATGTGCACAAATTGCAACTGCCGCAGTGTCCATTTTTTACACAATATCGTCGTGTTGGCTATTGTATCGAGTTCAGTTGCAAGGCCTATCAATTTTTTGCTGAGATTATCGAATCTACGAGATGAGCTAAGATACTTAACTTGTTAAAGCTACTATATTACGATATGGATATTTACGTTACAAAGCAGAAAATGTTCCCTTGATATGTCATCACTTAAAAAGCCTTTTAGCTATTCTGAAAAGAATCAGAATCGAACGTTATTTGCTACATTTTGTAGAATTTTCGAATGTACCCATTACTGATAGAAGTTTTAGCACCACTCGATCGAGCATCGTGTATAGAAATGATAAAATAACGATCGATCCAGGCTCTTTTTAGAATAGCTAAGAGGTCTATTCATGTATGCCCTTTATTCATTTTCCTATGATTGGCAGCTTTATTAATCCATGCACTTCATGAGCATTTTACAGTCAAAGCGGAAGAAGCGTAACATGGAGACTCAACGTAACAGCGTAACAAGTTTATTTGAAAATAGATTGCATGATTGGATGTCTATTCTTCGTTATTTGCTTTCGTTCTCTTCGTTATTTGCTTTCGTTCTCTTCGAATATTGCTTCCGTTGGGCGCACTGTATGAAGGATTGCATCAGGAGTTTTTTCCCTAGTTGGAAACCACAATGAATAAGAAAGTTCAATGATTTCTTCATGCAGAGTAAACAAACTCCAATGAAGATACCATTCTAATATAAACAATGAAAACATAGGTGGTACGCTTCTTCCGCTTTGACTGTAATCAAAAGTATGAATTGGTACTAAGGGAGTCAGAAATCTTAAAACTGTTGAATCCTGTAATAGACCTTTTAGCTATTCTGAAAACGAATGTGGATCAAACGATATTTCATCATAATTTCTAGAATTTTCGAATGTGCACGATTGCAATCGAAGCTCTAACGCCACTCTATCGAGCCTCGCGTATAAAATTGTATAAAAATATCGCTCGATCCAGGCTCTTTTGTAGAATAGCTAAAAGGTTGATAGCTAAAAGGTCTATTGATAATTACTTATCACATTCCTGAATATTGGTTACTCGTTTTTTGATAAGAAACTGGCTTGTAAGAGACTAATACTAAGATTTGAAGAAGCTCTAGTAACCATGTCTGAGCAGTATCATCAAGAAATTTTTAAAAGTTACCTGCAAGGATACTATAGCAAATGTGTCGTTCGTTTGTTCTTGAGCAATATCAACTATCCGTTTATATTTTGAACATGAACACTGTTTATTTCAATATGATATTTCAAAATGTCAAGAAACATATCTGCAGCAGTGTTAGAGACCACTGGAATAATTTATGCATTCAATAAGAAACAAAGTAAGAAACTTTTAGCACTAAAATGGACAAATCAAGAAACTTTTAGTTCCATGGCCTGACCCAAGTTTCTTATAAAAAACCGTGCATCATTGTGCAGGTAACAAGTCAAAGGGAACCTATTTCAGCAATTTTCAGCTACTTTTCAGTATCATCATGCGAAATTTGAAACAAATTTTATCAAGGCTTTTAAGCCTGTTTCGAAGGATTCCCAGTTTCAGTAATCTAATAGAATCTTCCAAAACGAGGGACCAGTACCACCGAGTTTTACATGTTAAATTTTATCATCTTCTTTGGCACGTTACCGACGCTACACTTACAGGCTACAGGCTTGGTAGGTAAGCTACAGTCTTCGAGACGTTTTATCTTTTTCTGGCACATCCGTTGTAGATAAAGCTGCTGTGAGTACAAATAAAAAGTAAAAATTTTGAGTACAATATTCTTTCAATTATATGCTAAATTATAAGAATTACTTTTTTCGACGTTCCTTCGAGGCCCAATTAAGATAATACACATGCTCTGTACCAGTGGTTGATGGTCTGAAATAAACTGACTTAGGGAATTCAGAGAATTTTTAACCTCACTCTATAAAACAAGGACAGATTTTGTAATACAATAGCAACAGTTGCTTTGATTAGCACCTCAATTCAAAACGATTAGTGATGTAGACAAAAGAATTCTCTCAACCAGTAAATCAAAACAAACACGGCTGCAAAAGATTGATCCTAAACCAGCATGCGAAACTCTCGGGTTGTGCAAGCAAAAGGTGGGTTTTAAGAAAATATATGTATCTATGTAGTTATAACGAAAGAAGGAGGGAAAATCTAAACATATGTCCCGCGGATTTCGTTCATTTGATTCAGGAGCTGTGTGGCAATTGTTTCATGTAAACCCTAAAAACCCGAGAATCATAATTCCTCTGCTCGGCTCCTGAATCAAATGAACAAAATCCGCGAGAAAGAACTTTAGATTTACCTTCTCCATGTAGATATAAGCACATAGCTTCCTTCAAAACCCTCTTTCGCTTGCACAAGGCCAGAGTTCGCCCTACTGGTCTCTTGGCACCTTTTGCGGCAGCGTTTGTTTTGATTTACTGGTTGAGAGAATTTCTTTTGTCTGCAGTCATTAATCGCTTTGAATTGACGTGCCAATTAAAGTAACTGTTGCTATTGTATTACCAAATTTGTCTTTGTTACTCTGTGAATAGAGTCTACGTTGGAAAATAATTGCACTCAATTCAAATAGAGTCAGAAATTTCGGTATTTGCAGTCACAAAAAAATTGTTTGCTAAATAAACCAAAAAAGAATCTGGTTGAAAACAAATTTGAATTGAGGAAACAAAATATGTTGACTTTTGTCTGCTCACAGCTAAATTTAAAATTCTCGAAAAGGCACCAATCAGATTGCCCATCGAAATTTGGGCTTTCATATCTTGTCTATATTGGATATAAACTGGGTATAAAGAGTTTGAATTCAGGTTACCGACCGGAAGTTCAACAATTGTCATGTGATTATCCATTTGAGTCTCAAGTGATTCGAAACTCCTTGTTCGAAACTTTATACATTACAAGCACATGTTACATAGAGGAGATCCTCTTTTAGTCAAATAATTATATACAAATATTTGATGATGTTGAGCCTAATGCTTGGTTAAAGCTACTATTTACATGAGAGTTAATTAACTATTTTTACAGGTAAACAGAAGGATCGTAAATTTAATGGTTGATGTTGGAATTAGAAGCAAATAAACAGACAAAACACAGGCATCAGGACCTCATTTTGAGAAAATGTTTATTTCTGAAATTGTTTATTTATTTTGGTCCCACGAGAAGTAAATGGAACGATGATTGTTTGACGGAAAGTGCTTTAAATACGCGCTGGTAAAGACACTTTTAAGGGATGATTTGCTCCTCCATGTGATCGAAAAGGAACTGAAGTGCTCCTTCGAAAGCAACCCGGTATTTCACAGTGCTTGTGTGCCTACCGTGGCCTTAAAGCTATTTAACCCTATTCTTCCTGGGCTCTTTGGGTCAGACCACTGCCAGGATGGAGGGGCAAAATGCGGCAGTTTGGCTTGGAGGAACATGGCTAAGGGCAAGTTACAATATTTTTTAGCAACCAGACCAACAACAAACTAAACTTTTCTTCCTAAAACTAGGCAAATGTTCACGTAACTGCGATAAATAAATGTTACAAACTGAAGAATTTTTAACTGACAGATTCTACGGGAATATTTCAAAGCAGATGTTCCAAGAACTTTTAGCCATCTGTCCTTGTGAGCAACGAATTGCATGCAAATTAAGTAAAACAGTGTTGTTAGGGATCCCATTGAGATATTTCTGAGTCTGGTGTTATCACTAATAACTTATTTACTTATAACTAGCTTTTAACTTATTAATGGAAAAAGTCTCGATACATACCTTGAGGAAGCCTGCTTGCAGACTCAGCTGATTCCCTAAAGAGAAGCACTTCTCTCCGGGAAGCCAGAAGACGGAATCAGTAGAGTCTGCACACAGGGTAACCTCGAGGCTGGTTTCTAGTCAGTGAAATTTTCCGAGCCTTGAGGAATTTCACACGATGAAAGATTAATCTGACGTAACTAAGTTCTATAGTGCGCCAAACCGGCCAAAAACATTATATTTGGTGACTGCAGTTTATAAAAGGGTTACTCTATTCAAATTCAAAGCGATACTTCTCAGAAAATTCCACGGACTGGAAATCGGCTTTGTGTCTCTTCAGATTTCAACTGGAGTCAAGATTTGTTTGATGATGTTTCACCGATAAAAGCAATTTATTATCAAGTAAATTAAAATAAAATAAAATAAAAAAAATATGCTTAATGTTACGTTATTAATTGTCTTTTATTCCTTCAAAATTCAAAGAATGTGTCAAGTGCGATTGTATGCTTGTCTAGTTTCTTCCTCTACTTTAAAATTTGAACAAAAATGATGTCATCCTCTGAGAGGTTCAGTTGAAGAGTAAACAAAACGCAGATGCTCGAAAATGAATCTAATTTTTTTGAACGAAAACGAGAGCACTCTTTACTTTTCAGCGGATGTTTAAGTTTGCTTTCAAAATGAGTTTTTCTATTTTGTGGACTCTTCTACCCAAACTAATCAGATAAAAGTAGTTCTGAAGTCTCAATTATCTGAAAAGCATTTATTTATTGAATTAACGCAAGAAAAGACCTACTTTGCTAACATGAAAAATTCCCGAATATAAACACAACACAGTTCGTATGCGAATCGTCAATTCATTCCACCTAAGTCGCTGTGGAGCTCGGTCCAATTTCTATCGCTTTCTGAAAGACAGTTAAACATCCGGAATTTGTTCTGCTCCTTGTGCACTATTCACATTTGTTTTCGTATCAGAGATTGGCTTTCCACAAAGTAACAACAATAACCAATCACAATGCAAACATACAAAAGGGAATACACTTACTGTCCCCAACTACTGTCCGCTCCTCTGTTTTCATAAATTTCTCCCTCGGCAGTACCGGGTCGCGATCTTCGGCTTTGAGTTGTCTCCGGCCTCAAATGCCTGGACTGAGTGGTTCCCGGTCGTGAGCTTCCAGGCCGGTCTCTTCTTGAAGAAGAAGTGCCCGGACGGCTTTTTGATGATTTGGGTCTATTATGCACCGACACAGAGCTTTGCACCCTGCTACTTGCCCTGCTCTTTGCTGAGGTTGCACCACTTCTTGGCCTCGCATTCGTGAACGATGTCTCGGCTTCAGACTCCGATGACGTATCATCAAGAGCAAGACGAGGCAGCTCTCTTGGGCTAGCGGCGAATGTACTTGTGCTAGATGCCCTCGAATTGGTCATGACAGTCGGGCTAATGCGTGACTTCCCGCGTGTGCGCTTCAAAGAGACTGGAGCTGCTACTATTATGGCTGGGACTTCTGCATTTGCGATTGAGTCTGAAAAGAAAATGGCATTTACTTCACGAACAATTCAGTTCAATGGAAAAAACTTAGACTTATGTAATCAATCCAAGAAAAGAATACACTTGATCATAGTTGTGTAGAAGCAAAAGAGAGTTCTAAGTAGCGTTCTCGGTTCAGATAAATTGTGGTATCGAACATAACGTAAAACAACAAGAAAGGCTGTTTCAGCTTGTGATTTGAGTTTTCTTACAAAATCTGATATTTTGATTTTGAAATTATAGCAATATTTTACCTTCAATTTCACCTGCATTTTATGGCTGCAAGATTGGCATCTAGTTAAAACTTGGAGGGGGGGGGCTATTTTCAAGGAACTATACAACAAATAATCTTATACATTATTTTTATATTTTTATTGTAAATTTTGTATTATATAACTCTTTATTTTGTAAGTCGCTTTTGCAAGGCCAATTGTAAAACAGTATATAGACCGAATTGTACCCTGGGTAAATAATTTTAAAATGAAAAAATAAAAAATGAAATGAAAATGGCATGGGTAGAAATATCTCTTCTTTACATCTATTTCTACGCTCTACGCTCTCTTTGCAAATTTATAAGTACCCGTCCAGTTCAATTGTTAACGCTTTTTAGAAAGTCAATTTTTGGAAGAAAATTAAGAATAAATTCAAGAGTTCTGAACTCGGAATAATTCCTCAGCAGATGGTAATTCCAAAAATTACACGACAGCGGAAATGTTTGAAAACGTCTGAAATTCTTCAGTATTGCAATTGTTATAAGTTCACGTTTTGCCTTCCTGGTAGCATGAAATGCGACGATGCTTTCACAAAAGGCTATATACGCTATGGTCATGTTTTGCCATCCTCATTGGCATTCACACACAAAAATAAAACCATGCAAATAAAAGGAAAGCAAATTACGATTGGAGGTCTTAAAGGAGAAGAATGTACGTCAGGCTTTCTCAGTAATGTTCTGTAGAAGATCCGCCATCCATGATACCATTCGCATCAAATTTGAGTCAACTGGCTGTTGCTTGTTGTAATCAATAGCGGTGACACATTTAAGAAGAGGTTGAAATAGATGAGGTTGGATAAACAAAACAAATATACATAAATGCGGAACCCACCATCCATAATTGTATCCAATTTCAATCTTCTTTGTTTCTTATTCATATTCTCAATAGCATCTTCAGCTTTCACTGGTTTTGGTTTATTACAATTGATATCCGTGTATTGCTTCTTTCTGTAATAACGACCATGTAACCAAGCACAGAATAAAGCAATCGAAATAATCAACGTTAACATCAAAGCAAACGATATCATCATTGGCATCCAATTGGTTTTGACTACAGGGATAAAAGGAAGCGTCGTTGGGACGGTCGTCGGCGGTGGTAATGTCTTGACGGTCCCACCGGGCACAATCGCAGGTATCACAGCACCTGATAATGTCACGCGCATGAGTCCACTGCTCAGGAGGTTTTGCAGTGATGTCATAGCTGCTGCTTTTGTAGGTGCAGAGGATCCACCTGGAGGAGCACTGATTGTAAGGTTGACAATGATACTTCCACAGCCAACATTCCAAACTGTGATACGAGATTTGTCGATGTTTATTTGAGCAGCAACGTCAGTTTTGAAGTCGTCGATAAACGTTAATTTAGTTGCTTCATTCATTATATATTTTGTGCAATTCGCATTGATAACAACTGTTAGGAGGTCACCAGGGGCTGCTGTTGGCGCTAGAAAGAAAATGATACGAAAGTCTACAAGAGATACCTGAATACAATTTCGATTACGAGAAATACAGGCTGCCACACATATCTCCGCCGATGAAATAAAATCCGCCGAAAATTTGAATAGTTTTAAACACATGATAAAAAAGTGGGATGGCCCAAACTGCAAATGCAATGCTTGTCAGCATGTGACAGAAACTTAATCTTTCCTTTATATACATATATTTTATTTATCTATTTATCGATTTAGATTAGTTTCCTATGTATATATTGTATATATGTAGAAAGCTAGAATTAAATAATCGATTTTAAATAAGGTGACAAACAAACAAACAAAATCTCCAGCAATGTCAAATTTAGTAAAATGTCAAAGATAGGCTCCTATCGCTGTATCATCATCAACGATTTGTGACTGATATAGATTTTCACGAAAAAAAATCCTCTGTTTCCTTACCTGGCGTAGTTGTAGTCCCAGGAGATGATGACGTGCTCATACCGGTGGATGTTGTCATTGTTGTACTCATAGCAACAGGTTGGTTGCTGCTGCCACTACCCTGGTTACTGGATGTCGACGATGAGCTTGCTGGTGGTGACGTTGGTTGTACACCCATCTGTTTTATGCCTGCCACTGGGTATAACTCTGTGCACTGGCAATTCAATGTTTCACCAACTGTGCTAGATCTACAGTATGAGTCTTGCCAGGATAATGTGACGGGATCTTGCATTACACACTACAGTAACAAAATGCAACCATCAGTGCCGAAATTGGAACAATACTTTCAGTTAATCAAAGTTCGGTTATAAATTCATACCCTGTTTAGAAGAAAATACTTTCAATTTCAATTTTACAGTTCTACTAGTTTTCGTGGTGAATAGAACTTTTCATGGTTATGGAAATGAGTTGCTTTGAAGATAGCATAGGTTCTAAATCTTTAAAATAGTGGGTTTAAAATTCTAGATAGGAAATGTATGATCTATAGTCTAAGTAAAGTAAAGTAAAATAAACTAAAGTTATTACTGTTATATGGCACCTCTACTATAATTCAATATTCAAGGGTGCTTTACAATTCCATTACCCCCACAGCTCAGGCATTTTTGCTCCCCTTGAGCGTACTTTTTACAAAGCGTGCAGCCTTATAGTTGGCACTTCTGATGTTTTCATTGCCTTCATCACAGAGGTACCAATTTTACACTTTGGTGGGGTGCTGTACATACGATGCCAGTTGTTTCTAGGTTGTCACCCATCCTGATTATAACCTGGCTCAACCATGCTTAACTTCAGTGATCAAATGAAAACTGGTGTATCAATTGTGGCAAGTCATAGGTCTTAAAACTAGACTTTTTTGTTATTCTAAAAAAGAATCTCAATCGAACGATACTTCGCTACATTTTGTAGAATTTTCGTATGTGCACAATACCAATAGAAGCTCCAACGCCACTCAATGGAACCTCATGTATAAAAATGTATGAAAATATCACTCAATCCAGACTCTTTTGTAGAATAGTATTGCCGCGTTTGGTATGATTTTGCGTAATTGCAAATATCATTTGACATCTAACTCAAGAACACGAAGAAACAATTGGCATACCTTGACGTATGAATCACGCTTGTTATATGACATTGTTATTGGTAGCTTTACAGTGAAGTCCTGGCCATCAGCTGTAACAGCTACGTTATTTCCGGTGTGTAAATCAACGACACGTGGATTATGTATCAATGTCATTACTTCCCCAATGTTCCCTGAAGCTTGGAAATATTTTTCATGTTTGAATGATGTCATCGACCAACACAACCCAGCACACTTCAAGTAATTCGAACTTGCACATGCGTTTTCGAAGAATTTCTGTCGGTACGCTTTGCTGACTGAGATCATACTATTTGCATCAATATCTTTAGCGAAATCAGAAAACCCAGCTGATATAGTAACTAATGAGTTATTTAATGATTTTAGGTCGCTGTCATGTAGAATTGAACGACATGCGAGTTGGGCAACAATGTTTGAGTTGTTCTTGAATGAGCTGATCAGGTCGGTATCATTTGATGAAATGGATGCTACATTGGGGATGAGTTCTCCGAAGATATCAAGCATTTCCTTCGCCTGAAATAAAATGAAAAAACAATTTGATGAAAATTATCGCGTGCAATGTCATCAAGTATTAGGTTACACTTCACCCTGGACACGGAAGACAGCAAATTTCGTCACGGTAGACAGCAAAGGATAACGAAATATAATAGTCTTTACTAAATGGCATGTCATAGTCAACACAATAGCTGAACGACGATGAGTGTCTTGTTTTGCGAGATAAATTTATCTCTGAAATAAAATGAGCAATCAATTTGGCGAATTACCAAAAAATCCTCCAAGGACAACATTAAATTTGATATGGCTGCTAAAAAATATTTCTTTTTGATGTAAAGCTGCCTAGCAGGCGTATTGATGACTGAGAAGATATTTCCGCTTTTGAGTTTAGAGATTTCATGTGCTTCATAACATTTTTTGTCTCAAAATGGAAAAATGAGTTACGTGATGCTTGCCAAAGATATCAAAATCAATTGCTAATTCATAGGGCAGTGCAACCAGGATTCATAAAAATTCTTTAGATCTTTCAACCTTCTCACAGATACAGTCATGGGCCATACTGCACCGTGTTTGTAGCTAAAAAATTAAAGTTTGTTACTTCGATATTACTGTTTTACTTTGTTGCTTCCTCTTCGGCTGAAGCCCAACCAGTGCTAGGAATCAAATTCAACTGGCTCCGGTGCGTCTAAACTGTTGGCTCCTACACAGCGCTCATCCTCATTTCAAGCTGTCTTAATATGTCAAACTGCCATATTAAGTTAAGTCAAGTTATACAACTGTCATGTTAAGTTAAATCATGTTAAGTTATAACTATCATGTAAGACGAAGTTTGAAACGAGGATTAACTCTGTGTAGGAACAACTGTTCAGACGCGCAGGAGCCATCTGAATTTGATTCCTAGCAATGGTTAGGCTTCAGCCGAAGAGAAAGCAACAAGTAAAGCGGTAATATCGAAGTAACAAACTTTGATTTTTTAGCTACAAACACGGTACAATATTGCCTATGATACAATCATTATGTCTATCTGTTGTTCCATGATACAAGATTAAAGATGAATGAGATTTACTCACCTCTGATGCCCTTAAATTGACTCCTGGCATTTCTTTTTCCAAACTGTTCGATATTTTTGTTGTCAATAAAGCAATGTCATTCTTCAACTCAGGTGTCAATAAACTTCCACTAGCAGCTGAAACAACGTCATTGATGGTACCAGTAACAACTGAAGCGAGGCTTGGCCAAAGTGAAGTTCCTTTTACAACGTTCAGGTAAGCTCCCAAATGGGTCCTCTTTGCACCATCACTCAAACCAGATTTAACGATCCCAGTGACTGCAGTGGAAATTTTCTCGCAACTTCGATGTTTCGTCACATCTTCGTAATACTGAACGAGTGAAGCATCATTTGCATTCATCTGGCTGGAAACTGTTACTACAACTTGTCTTTCGGCAACTAGCCCAACTGAATTGCGAACTTCAACGAATAAAATCAGCGAATTTCCACTTGGCAGAAGTGTTCCACTAAGCACGTTATAGTTTCGCCATGCTGTCAAGTAACGCCGTTTCATATCCTTCACATAACCAAACCTGAATTGCAATGGTTTGTGCATATCAGTATCGATCCATGCGAAACTTCGAAGCCGGAAATTTGTATAATAAGCGACACCTATTTTGGGAATGACTTCTAAGTGGCCATGCCTTGGTGCAATGCCGATCTGCCGATGCATGCTACCTTGACTGCTTGCAGCCCCAATACTGGCAGTGAGTGATACCTTATATGTGTAGGCAGGTTGAAGAGTATTCTTCGGCAAAGTCAAGATTATATTATGAGGAACTGTTCCTGACGTGTGATCTGCAGTTATACTGCCATTTGAAGATGGTATCATAACCTCTTGTCCTGAAGCAGAAAGAAGAGAACATTTGGATGGGCTGTGTAACATAAGAATAAAAGAGATTTCAAGACTGGCTGCGAAAATAAAAAAAACTTTCCTTTGCAACGCATAGAAAACATTAAACATTCCTCACACACAACAAACTTCAGAGAGAGCTTTCCGCCGGCTCTTACAAACATTACGTCAGCAAAAATGATACCAATAGGGCGTGACTGCAAAGACAACCACATTGAAAGGAAACAAAATTTGAGTTCTCAGTGGTATAATTCACAATCAAAATCAATTTGAAGCAAAAGATGTGATTCCTGTACTGTACAGCAAGAAATCTACATCATATCATGTTGCAACTACTTATACAAAACAATTTCATGCGCAGCTGAGAGCATTGCACACTTTTGAGATTTAGATCCAAATTAAATCGAGGCAAATGATGTTCCTGGGAGAACTTCAAACAAACTGACCTCATTTTGATGTCTATTTATGCATTGTGCTATAAAATGTTGAGAAAATCGAAGGAGATGCAGAGAAAAGAATTTCCATAAAGTCCATAACACCACTGACTGATTGACTCCTGATAGCAATTGACTATTCGGCCATGCTACAAAGAGCCTGGGTCGAGCAACATTTTTTATATGTTTTTATAGCAGAGGTTCGATTGAGTGGCGTAACAGCTTCTAGCACTATTGTGTATCTGTCTCAATCACAATAGTTCAAGCAAATAGCGAAACTACGACTCTATAGTAAAGTCTTATTGTGCACATTCCGACAGAGCAGAAACTGCGTAAAATGACGTCATCGAGCAATCTGAGATAAGGATGTGTTTGGATAAATATGCTTTCTGAAATGAAAAATAAAGAATTTGAGGCCAAAAGAAGAAAATATCAAGTGCTGCCTAATTTTGGGCATCTCTTGCAGGGAGCTAGAGGGACTCAAAATTACGACTTTTCGGGCATGCGTGCGCAGTTTCTGCTCTTTCACACATTCCAAAATTCTTCAAAATTTTTCAAAATATCGTTTGATACAGATTTTTGAAAAAATAGCTGAAAGGTCTATGGGACTCCACTGTTGTCTAAACAGCCGCCATTTTGTACCTAAGAATGAAACCCGAGGAAACAGCAATAGGATCCCATTGCTTTAGGAGCTTAGAATCAGCTGTTTGACAGCAATCCTTTCGGAGTATTGACAAATAAATGATACCATAGGTTAAAGCATACCATTTGATTGGAATATTTTCCATTGGTAATTAATATTAGTATTTGCTGCATCACTTTGTATCACTCCTCGGAGATACATCTTGTCATCATTGGCCCACTGTGATCGATCAGACAAGACGTTCACTACAGAGACTGTTGATGATTTAATTGTGACGATAATGCTTGCAGATGTTGTTTCGGAATCCCTAGTTATCGCCACAATAAATTTATACCTGAGGGAAAATAAAAGAAAATACTTTCATTAATTAAAAGAGCTAAGACGCCGTTATACTGTGCCCGTACAACTTTGGATCAGTAGTAATAATGTCACGGGGAGGGGGGGGGGCATCCCGTTTACATCGCTCATGCTAATCTGCTAGACTGTATGTAGGTTAGTATGTAGCTAAAGTTTGTGTATGTAGTTAGGGCACATAGTTAGTATGTAATAAAAGGAACACAAAGCACACAGAGAAGCACATAAAATGCACCTACTATATAAAGATGTCTGTCTTTAAAAAGATGTCTCTATGTCTATAGATATCTATATGTCTATAGATGTCTATATTTCTTAAGATGTCTACATATAAAGATTTCTGGAATGTCTCGTATATAAAATTAGAGACTACGGTTAGTATGTAATAAAAGCAACAAATGTAGCTGTGATATATGTAAATACGTAGATCAGTATTGTACTTCTTTCCTTTTTTTGTATGTAAATAGTTTGTATTAATTAGTTAGTGCATAATCATTAATGTATATAAACTATCATGTCACTAACTGTAAATAAAAAGATGATGATGATGATGATGATGATGATGATGATGATGATGATGATGATGATGATGATGATCATAATCATCATCATTATTATTATTATCATTATTGTCATTATTAGACTTTTGTTCTTTCTATCTAATGAAAAAGTTTATTCTTGAGCAGCGAAAATACTCTTCAACAGTAACAATTTCGTAACAACGAAACAGATAAAAACTGTACCGGTACCGGTCAACATCTCGTTAATCAAATGCTACCTATGTTATTTGAGGGATTTAAACTGTACCGGTACCGGTCCAAATTTCGTTAATAAAATGCTACTTATGTCATTGAAGGGATTAAAACTGTACCGGTATAGAGCAAATCTACCACTACTTGAACATTGATTGATTGATATTCATTGAATCATTGATAGCTAAACAGAGGTTCCTGAACAATCGAAGGGGAAACTGTGTCGTTTTTTTCAACTGTGAGCAGCCATGCATAATTTAAATATGCTGGTGTGACACAAAAAATTGCTGCATTGGCAAAGCCATTAGAAAAGTTAGCAAGTAACGTATCAATGAATCAATTTTACCTTTTCCCAGCGTTAAAGTCACCAGCAGCCATTGACAAAGACATAACAGATGAATTCCCAAACGTCAAGGAAGCAGTTCTGTTATTATCTTTACACATTTCACCGGTTGCAACATCCTTACAAGACCACATGAAGCCAAGAGACGCTTTGCTCTTCATCTTGTCTCTTGCAGTAAGAATCAACGCCTGCGTCTTCCCAATATCCCTATCGCCTCCAACAATCTCCGGGAAAACTGCAGTCTTTTTCACGCCCACAGAAACAGAATCGGTTGCCAAACCTGTGCTGTTGTCTGACAAAGTATAAGATATTTCCAATGTCACATTATAGTTAGCCCCAGCCTTCAGGGCAAATGGCTTGATAAACAATAGCGTATCAGCAGCGACAAAATCAGTCACTTGGGTACCTGGAACGCCACTGGTCTGCATAATACTCCAGTTGTAAGAAACCATGCTCAAATTTGGTCCACATTTTGATAGTAAGAGATCTGCGGAAAGATGTAACTCCATTTTCTCCTGTATTTCAATCTGCCGGCTCCCTTTAATCCGGGCGGCCGGCTGCGTAGAGCTCTTTAGCATGAATATCTTGCTGTTATTCTGCCCGAAAATATTGGAAATCTCAATTTTGACTGACTCATTTGAAGACAACACAGACTCTGCTATTTCGACTTCTGATGCATTCACAGCTTTCCCGGTTAAATAATCATCTGCGGTTGTAACCTCGCTAGACGTTGCATTATCAATGTTGAGTCCCCAATCAAACTGGCTAAAATAACCGTATCCAGAATTATATGAAAAATCTGTTGATAAAAAATACCGGTCTTGTTCGCAACCAGATATATAACCATGTTCGGTGATGACAACATTTGGTGTAAACGCGCCGGAAAGAGGCGACCGAGTGATAACTGACGTACAGTTGATTGCCGTAGAGTTTTGGTCCAGTATGCTGTCCGCTTTGAATGCAATTGGATCTCCGGCATTAATCGTCCCATCTTTGTCCGGATAAACATAAAGTGTTCTATCAAAACTGAAAGCGCAAATCGGATTGCTACCCAGCTTAGATAATGTCACTGCATTGAATATGGTTGGGCAACCATTATACGGGTTGATAGGTTTAACAACTTCGTTAAACTCAATTTTGATTGAAACGAAGTCTTTTGAAAATGTTGCATTTGAGTCACTGGTGCATAATGCCTGAAAAGAGTTAAAATAGCATAAAAGGACAAAAAATTTGAGGTCGATAAAGATATTCATTTTCATATCAGTAGCAACTTAAAACATTTGTCTTTATTCTGACAAAATACATATGAAAGACCAAGGCTATAATCCATCTGCAGGGCAACAAATTTCCTGCAACCAAATTGTTCCAAAAATTATTACTATCATTTTATTCAAGGTTGGCAACTTACATAGCTAAAATATAAAAATGCTAATTCAAGCCAAAAACTGTTCCCCAAACAACTGTGCTGCTGTGCAGGAGCTGTGGGCTCTGTTGCTTTGTTATAAACACAGTTGCAATGGATATGCTTCAAATTGCAGTTTGATGCCTTATTTCAGTCAAGTGGGAAAGTGGTTGCTGATTTATGGCTCAGGAAAAGGCAAACTAAATGGATGCTTCAAAAACAGCACGTTCTTTGTGCTCCAAAACATCAACATCACATCAACTTTGAAAGAGAGAGAATTCTAGCGTTGTATATGTATTTTTTTCTACGTTTCAAAATGGCTCATTGTGATTGTGTTATCAGTAAACAATACAACTTACCTTTTTAAACTGTAGAAAAAGTTCCAATGCAGAAATGGAATTCTTTCTTAAAATTTTACTTGATTTTGTTATTTTTTGGAGATCACAGAAAATGGTGTTTTGCAATAATCACCTTTGCAACTTTCGTGTGTCGAAAGTCAGCAACCATTTGTCTGACTGGCAAAAACAAGGTCTCAAACTCTTAAGTTGAAGCAAATACATTGAGAACAGAATAACCCAGGGGGCAGTCGCAGGGGGGGGCATCAGCACATGTACATACGGGAAGGTAAGTCCGATATTTTTGGGTTGGAATGTTCCAAAAGGTGACATTTTTGGATCCAAATAAAATTGAAATTATGTTCATGATATTTCTGACATTAAATATTGTTGAATTGATATTTTTGGGTGCATTACAGGCAATCCTAACCTCTATTTGCATTGTTTCAGGAAAGTTTATGTTCATGAGCAGGTTTCTGATAAAATATAAAAATAGATAAAATGAGCTGATACTTTTGGGTTACAACGAAGCTGAGTGATATTTTTGAGTTGCCTGAAAATTTCTTAGCTTGACCCCACCGTATGCGTACGTGGTGAGTGCCCCCCCCCCTGGGCAGAACAACAGAGCATAAAGTTTATCCAGAGCAGCCATACAAATGTGGCACAATAAGACACTCTGCAGAGATATCGAAGAAATATGGCGAAGCTGTTTCATGTAGAATTCCTGATTGAGAGATCTGAAGTTTGATACTCACTTGTCCTGCAAACAATTGTGCCAACATATATACCAAGATGCATCTTGGGATACACGCCATTCTTTTGCCTACGAGAGAAAAACACGTCTGAGAAATAGCCTTGAAACGCTTAAAATTCATCGCAAGATAGCTTTCCGCCACAGATACGATCGTCATTTTGCCAGATTACAAGTTTCCTGTAACGTTTAAATTTAATTAAAATACTAATTCTTTTATCAGCTTATCAAGAAGGATGAAGGCAAATGGCTGAAACTTGCAGATGCATAGAATGCATTGACGCAAACGACGTCGAGACAGAAGCCGTGTCGGGTGACCCAAAAAGATGTGACGAGCAAGATCGAACATATGTGCATGAAAGCGCAGGTTTTGAACACAAACAATGTATCCGCATGCAGCTGAAGGGCTTAACTATCTTTTGAGATGCTGTTTGGTCAGTTTGAATTATGACTGCCCTCTAAGAAACCAGTTTAAAAAACAAGGCAATTCATTCATTTCTCGGCTATGCCTATCCATTTCTAGTCCATGTTCTGGAAGATCTGTGGAAGATCTGGAAGATCTTCTTCCAATTCATGTTTTGACAGAAAAAATACAAGGTCTGCTAACTACATTGTAAGACCAGTTAGCCTGATACAAAGCTTCCTTTCGTAGGCTGTATATCAGGCTAAAGACTGGACAACCAAATCGTGGAAAGAATAAATGGTGAAAGCAAAAAAGCACATGTAAGGAAGGCAATGCAACTAAACTACGCACCAAATGATGGGCACAAATTTTACTAATTTAAATATAACATAAATATATTGACAACATAGATCGTTAATGCGCTATGAGGAACATGTTACCAACAATGGAAGAAACAACCGAATAGATTAGTATGAAGGTAAAAAGTAACAATTTAGATACATACCAATAAACTTGAACAAACTTTCGCATATCAATTATGGCAGAAAGACTTCCCAAAATATCGTCATCCTCAATTTTCGATTCAATTGACAATAACACAATTTGTTGTGAGATTCATCTTGTTTAGCAACCACCACAACTGTCAATGTCTCCTCAAATTACCCACTGCAAACATGACACACGTATCTGGGTTTACTCCATATGAGGTCTATCATTCAATATTAAGTCTATGTTAAATGAGGTTTGCGCGTGAATAGGCAACCTGAGTGCATGAAGCAGCCTACCTGCTCGTCAACTTGTTAACCTTGGGGATATTTAACACCTGTTACTAGGTTTATATATCAATTTAAGTGAACTATGAGCAATTAAAAAGTTATGAAGCCGCTATTTATCAAAGATAGCAACGGGGCCTTTTTGCTTGTATGAGGAACAACAATGCCTTATTAAAAGTACTCTAAATGGATGGCAGCGAGGAATTTTTCACCGAAGTGCTTTGAGCTCTTGCATCGAATCTCTACAAAAATCGATGAAGATTCTTAATTGAAATGCAATGCATCTTGGAAGAAAGTTTAAAGGGTGAATTTGCAAAAAAAAGGATTTGGTTATCCAAACAGACAAAGCATTTACGGCTTTGAAGAATAAATTTCACACCTATGCGTGCATTTGATCGAATGAAGATAAACAGAGAGTGCAAAGCATGATACAGTAAAGTCCCGCCTTTAAGAAACTGCATTATAAGAAACTCAGGGCTGATTTCGCTGAATAAAAAAAAATACCTCTTTACAAAAAACTATCCATGCTGATTCATGTTCAGTTTCTTTTACAATGGTACATAGCAATAAAATAAGGCGTATATTTGAATATATCTCCAGTAGGTCTCAATTCTCTAGAAACAAGAATGAAAGTTTCAAGCCCAAATTGCTATAATTTCGAGAAATCTTCAGTACTGGCTCAAACCATTGGATCCTCGCACAACAATGCATATTTCAAAAGCGTTTTCTTAACAATTTTGACAGCTGTTTGGAGTATAAAAGTGCTTCTTGTACCATGGTATACACACCCTGTTTTGAAGAAGTATCTCTCGACATAAGAAACCAATCAGGCTGACTTTGTGTAATGAGTTTCTTAAAGGCGGGACTTTTCTGTAGTCGCCTCCACTAAAGGAGTGAAATCTATTTTATTGGCCGAAATCGCTTTGTCTTTATTGGGCCTGTATCCTTTATTTCATTAAACTATCCCTTGATTATCTAGCAAATTTTCAAATGACGAGAAAGGGACCAGAAGTCTGATCACCATTGTATAACTATCCTCCTACACCTTTCTGCCTAAATACAGCGAAAACCAGTACGTATCTTGGCCTATTCTTAATTCTGGGACCAAAATCTATAAATTGTGCAATCAAGGAATCATGTACTACACAAACAACATAGAGTGGAAAATTATTGGAGAATTTAGAACTTTAAAATCTCCTTCCTTCTATAAGGAAATTTCCTTGGGAATGGCTGAAACCCTTTCCAAAATAAGAACTTACATAGGTTCTTAAAAAGTAGGAGCTCTCATGTGCAAGCTTTACTGTACTCTTTCCTTATACAAGCAAATCATAGTCACATGATACGGATCATGTGACTATGAGCAACTTAATAACAGAGGGCGAGAGACAACACTAGCCACATGACTGAAAATGTTATCTGACGATTTAGTAACTGACCAACATTGCCTAAACTACCTTGGCCTAACTTATGACAACCGCATTAACATATGTTGAATAAATTAGAATCAATAACCATTTCAAAAGCATGCGGCAAGAAATTCATTTTCAAATACTTAATTGCCAACCTCGTTCCCAGGGTGTTCTTCATACGCTGATCACGAAGCCGAATGAACATCCTGGTACACTTAGATCAAATCTGCCCAGAAAACTAGCAGATTTGCAGCAATCATGGCTTTCACGGTTTCCTAGGCAGCGCTAATCGATGGAAAGAGGTCGTTGCTCTAGCGCGAATTCTGCAGAAGAAAAATTGAGAAATTAAAAACAAGCAGTTTGAGGACCTTATTTCAACCTTTTTGAAGATATTTGAACAATAACCTGGGGTTGGCAAGTGTGTCTAATGTGAAAATAAGCTCGGTTTGTTTTGAGCGAAAATGGGCCTAACTTGCAAATTCGAGAAACTTTCATCGAACTTCGGTATTTATTAGTTTGTAGTTTTTAGCTCAAGCTACACCTTATCCAACGGCAAATATAACTTTCATATTATCGCAGCGTCGAAAATGAAATGGCTTGTTATTCTTCGAATTTCGGAAATTTCAAATGATGACCGGATTAGGTAAAGAATATGGTTTTATTTACGTCGAATTTATACATGCCGCAGCCATTTATCCCGCGCAAAGCGATGTTACCGCACAAAATGGCGAGCAGCCGATCAGATTGCCAAACGACCTCTTGTATCCCTGAGTAGAGCAACGAATTCACTCTGGGGACGAGATTGGCTAGTTGCAGTTTAAACTTGAAAGCAGGGTTCTAATTGCTTTGATGTAGATGAACTACAAATAACTTATTGAATATATGGAAAGAAGCTTCTGCTAATTGGTTAAAACGTTTCAGACTTTCTGTTGACTTGGACTGAGAGTCTCTAGATAGAATACAAACACCTAGAAAAAGTGGCCCGTGAATCAAATTCAGTTGCGCCTACTCGAAGAAATGGCTTTGTACGAAAAAGTCACAATGCGGAAAATCGGTTTGAATTTTAATATATCTCCTTGAGATAATTCAAAGCCTTTTCGAAAACATGTAAACATCGCAAAACCCAATAGAGTGGCTTTGATGAATAATACCACGAAACATAAAACTGCCATTACTATTCTTAATCTGACATTAACTTCTATAGAAACTTAAAATTTACCCGCTATCATAATGTTCAAAAAAGGAATTAAAATACTACACAAAGTTACAGCTAAATGATCTATAATAAAGAAAGAATATATTCACGGTGAAGTACAAAGCTGACTACGAGATAACTGGGCTTTCAGGCACCCGTTTACATAAACATCACGTTAGACAGAGGCTAAATGCCACTGCCATTAACATCACGGGGTCGGTAAGCCAATAAAAAAGTCCAGAAATTTTATGTTTAAGCAAGTCAAAACATTTTCGGGGTTCCGTAACATTTTCAGTGACGGGAGATATATGTGTACGATAACCACCCAAAATAAATACTCCAAGAGGGAAAGAATGATAGTTTTGCTTTAATGAATTCTTCATTTGCACGAATCGTTTTTCCAAAAGTAGGAAAACGCAATCATCTTGCAAACAGCCATAGAAAAGGATAATCCTCATAAGATACTTCGTCAAGGAGAAAAGTGAACTCTAGTGCAATCTTTTCTCCAAGTTTTGCAAGCAAGATCAAAACAATATCGTAACGAGACTTAACAAAGTAAAAATGTTTATAATTATGTTTCATACGATCAGTCTGTTGCATACCCTTGACCATCATGTTACAAATATCACACATTTACTTGACAGTCAAGTATTACATCACTTTTATATAACATGTTACTCACGTTTCTCCGAATCCATTAAATGTACTTACAGTTGCAATGTCAAGTAACAATGATACTTAACCAATCTCCAAATACCAGATAATGCCTGTTTCCTCTAAGACTTCAAACTGAACACAAGAGACAAAAACTGTTCATAGTTTATCTGAATCCATCCATTTCTGTTTGAGTCATACTGCTGAAAGGCTGTAGTCAATGTCTGCAAAGACGAAAATCAAATCAAAATCTAGTTTGCAAAATCAACAACCTATTGCAAAATCTCTTCACGTGAAAATTGCGTTGAACAACAGAGCAGAACCATTCGCTAAAAAGCTTGGTCTGATACTGGCCCTACAGTGTATCTGTGCCGAGGCAAACAGTTGTAGGGCAATGCATTTATAACATCCACTCAATGTTCCCGGTTTTCAGACACCCTCCCCATATAAGTGTGGGCAAAAAGGCAACACAACCATTACGATGGATGGCCAGTTCCCTCTCCCTCCGTTGGGTCAGCATAATGAATGCTCCCATTTGTTGCAACCTAATAGAAAATGTTTACTCCTTGTCCTTTATACTCCTTGTCCTTTATACTCCTTGTCCTGTTTACTCCTTGTCTTTCTTCCGTTAACCATACGAAAACGTCCGTCTTTATGACTGGCTGATTTCAGATTAATGCACCTCATTCATTCTTATTTCTTTTCTCTCAGGTTTTATCAGGCGACTTGCTCTGACCAGAAGCAGAAGAAACTATTTAGCAAATGAATCTGTACTCATCGCAATTTCAAGTTCTGTGCCACATGAAGACTTGTATAAAATGCTTCTTGCAGAAATGGCTCCTTGCAGAGAAGGTTTATCGCAGAAATGGATTCTCGCAGTATGGGTAAGCAAGGAAAGAGTCGCTTTTTCTGTCAGGATTTACTAATACGGTGTTGCATCTACAGAACAGCAATCTTCAAACCTCTTAAAGTAAACATAACAATGATAGGGCTAGATATTGAAATCACGCCACGCTAAACCACGCTAATAAAACAAAAAATACCCATCCTTTACGTCTTCAAACTAAATACAGTGGAGAGAAATTCCTCATAAGGTATTTGTATCCATCCATTCTGATAATAATCATATCGACGAAAGGCGTTTGTTAGTGTCTGTGAAAATAAGACATTTATCCATAGTTGTGAAGTGTATTCGGTGTATAGCCTGGCTTTAGACGCAAATCGTTCATACGATTATTGCAGTCGTTAGCAGACTAAATGATTTGGAAGTGGGTTGTGGCAACGACAGCCAGTTTCTAGTTTACTGTCTGTGAACCAGAAAGCTCTGTTGTTGAAGATGGCAATTGCGTTCAAGAACAGTTAAAACGAATAGTTCAACTTTGACGGGAAAACCATCTTCTGTGGAACCTTTGAAATGAGAGATTGAGGCCCTGTTCACACGAGAACGCAATCGTTCCGCTCCATCTTTGTTCCAGCTTCTGGAACGCAAAAATCGACTGTTCACACGGAAACGGAACGATTGGGTATCGGTTTTTGCTTCTATTCACACGGGAACGCAATCGTTTCGTTCCACAGTGTTTTTTCTTCAGTCCTTGCTATTTTTCCCAGCAACAACTACATCCACGCATGAGCTTAGGGAAAAAAATCTTATCGTTCGGTTTTTTGGACCAGCTTTGCACCTCATTGCCTGTTCACACGGGAACGGAACGGAACAATTGCGTATCATTTCACTTTTTGTATCACTTTTTCATCGTTCCACTTTTTTGAACGGAACAATGTTATTTCAATGTTCCCATGTGAAAGCAACCCCTGAGCCTTCCACTTTTCGGAACGGAATGATATGAAATGGAACGATTGCGTTCTCGTGTGAACGGGGCCTGATACTTGGATTAATAAAAAGTATAAAATGCAAAATACATAAACAAATATGTGTGCATTATACAATCAATTCATGTTCTTTGTTTAGCTGATATATTAGTTGATGCACAGAGCTATTTGTGCAACTTGTTACATTAAAATCTGTATATAAATAATATTGATATGAAAAGATATAAAATTTGGCAAATGCAATGAATTCAACCACTAACCTGAATCACAACACAACATTGAATGAAGTCATCAAATGTGATACTGCCAACTCCCCTTCTATCAAACTTTCTTATCAGAATATCGTAAAATCTGTCAGATAGTCTGTAACCTAAAAAGTAAAAAAAGATCATTTTACAACCACAAAAAATTACAAATAAAGCAACTTACATGGCCCAATCTAGAAGTTTTGTGCGTTCAATCAAGGAATGACCTTTTTCATATTTCTGAAGAATTACTTCTTACATATGATCTACCTTAGACATCTTTAAACAAGAAGGTCAGCCGCACCCATAGTTTATCGTAGAATGAAAGCTGATCACTGTTTTCATTTTAGCAATAACATCAAAAGAATGTGAAAGTTATTAATTACTTACCAAAACTTGTCAATGCTTGCTTCAACTCATTTTTATCAATTGCTCCTGAATTGTCTCTGTCATAGCTGCGAAAGCAGTTTTGCCAGTCTGTCACATATTTCCACAATGCACCAAATTCTTGGAAGTTGATAGTTCCATTACGATCTTTGTCAAACATACCTGAAAAGAAATATTGAAAAGATAAGACTGTGAAACTGGACTATCAACTTTACAAACAACTTGATGGCAAGATTGGGATCTAACAATGTCAAATTACATCAAAGAGATGAATCATGTATGGTTTCACATAAGGCATCTATCACGGGTAAATCAAAGATTAAACTTAAAAAATTTAGTTACCAATACATTGTTACAAATAAATTCAAAATTTGCTTCCAGGCAAACACAGTCTTATCTTGGCCATTTACTATATGACATAGACTTTGCTTTTAGTGTTGTTATGTTCTCCTCTGCACGGTTTCATTTGCAGACCATGAAATCATGCACCATTGATCAAACTTCATTGAAGAGAGACAGAGTATTACAAATTAAGAACAATTGGTTCTAAAGAACAAAGAAGTTTACTTTTAAAGACTATGTGCTCCCCATGATCCTTTGCAGGTTCATGAATTTATTCTGTATAAAAACAACTTTGGTATAGCAGTCACATTTTTCAGTCTTCAAATGATCATTGTTTTGCCATTGCTTTTAATTCTAAATATTCCAGGCAATATTTGAAAGATTGGCAAAACTCATTCCCTTTAGATAATTATGCCTTGTAAATTCAAACTATATATCTATTATTTCCAGCCAATATGATGCCTTGATGGTTTGCGTACATGCAGATAATCACGAGAAGCAAACAGGGTCTTAAAAAGCTAATCAAATATGGCAAAACTGAATCACAATAAATCAAAATATTTCCAAAGGCTTGACTTGTCTTACCAATCATCAGCCTAACTGTCTCTGGGTTGAAAGGAGTCCAAGTGCCTGTCAAGAAGAAAACAACATCTCAGGTGAATTAAAGACTACTTTTATTTAAATGCCTTTATCAATCATTAGCCACACTGTTTCAGGGCTGAAAGGAGTCCAAATGCCTATTGAAAAGGAAATTACAAAATTGCAGATTGACATACAATATTTTGAAAATATTTTTAACTTATAACAGTTAAAAGTTCTTTCAATTACAAATGAGAAAATCATTATAGGTTTCAAATCTTCAAAAAGGTTAAAATTATGTGATCTACAGTATTTCTGTTAACTGAATGTTGTCAAAACAACTTTATCTAATTTGCTATAATTTTTCAGCTAGACTTTCCTGCAATCTTCAATCTTTTCAGAATAAGAGTGTTTTCTTTTTTTAGGGGTTCAAGAAAAGTTTTGAAATAAGCTTAAACCATCAATATTATCTAAACTTTTGAGAAAATATCAGATAAACATATATGAGATATATTTACTTGTTGCTGCAGCTTAAATGTCAGGCATATGGATGCCTTCAATATGGTTTGGTATCCAGCAAAATGCTGTCACTTTCAGGTTTAAGATCAAATAGATTGACAATGTCACATCCTCAAATGAGTATTCAGTAACTGTGTAAATATTCAAGATTCTGAAAAGTCCAGTGGCAAGAATTAGAGATCAGTAGCTAAAGTTTCTTGCAATTAATTCAGTTCAAAGGAATATGTCATAGAAATTTGCACCCACCTTTTTTTCACCTAACTTAAAAATATCTGAAGCCTATGCTAATAAAATTGCTCTTTTCAATATTTCATGTTACTCTACTGCTAGCTATTCATACTGTAAATCATAATTATAGATTTAATTTCCCTACTTTGTACAGAGACCATGCACTGTACCTTTGGTATATCTTTCTATTTATAAAATTACTCCACATCAACCTACAACTTATCACTCGCAAGTCCAGTCCAGGTTAGCTTCAGTGTTCACACATACAGTATATTTAATTATTAAATATTGATACCAAATAACTGCTTAAGTGTATTCAGAAAAGAGAAATAAAATGTTTTCAAAATTCATCTATTTATAGCATATAAAAGGCTTCTATAAGTTGGGGTTCTTTTTTGATGTCTTTTAATAACACCTTAATTGCTTCAAATGAGCTCCTGAAGCTTGTTATTGTTTGTTCCAATCTTATTCCTCCACACGCGTTTATCCTCAGTCTTGTGTACTTGAAAAAGAATCTCTTAGAAAATGTGCTTGACTTCTTCTGTTTCTAGTGGTCAACTCAATAAATTTGCCTTTGGAATGTCCACTAATCCCTTCATAACTTTATATGTCATTGCTACTTTAGCTCTTGTTTTAGCTAGGGATTCCCATCCAAGATCTGCTATCAAATTGCCAGGTCTTGCAAACCAACGATAGTTGTTATTGATGAATCTGGCAGCACATGTGTCAACAATTACCCTGAAAAACAAGTCTTTGAAGTTAGCTACATGTATTGGATTTGATCCAGCTACTTACCATTTGAGAGTGCTGTCTGTAGCTCAATTGATGAAATTGACCCACTTCTGTCTTTGTCTACCCTGGAAGATGAATTTAGTCCTAGTTTGAACTTTAAAAAGTAAGGTGGAGGATAAACAAGTTTGTCTTACATAAACAGGGCAAATGGGCCATTGACATTGCCTTAAACAAAATATTGGAAATTTGAAATGAAGTCTATAAACCCCCACACCAGACATGATAAAATACACACTGGTTACTGGGTTGGTGTGGTGTTGAAGAAGCACTGAAAGATGTCTGGCGTAACAGCCGTAAGAGTTGACATGGACAAACGTTAGCTGACCTGGTATGTATGGCCATGGGCATTTGCATTTTTCGATTAGCAGATTAGTACTGTAGTTAGCCCTGGATCACTTTCTTCTGGAAAACAAAATTTTTCAAGCAGTTACATTACATAGTATAGGTAGAGTAATATCGCCCCTATCAGACCACCATCGATTCCGTTTTGTACAAGGGCCTTGAGTAAAATTTTAAAATCAAAGGGAGCTTGGGCCTAGCTTTTTCAAAAAGCGCGCGAAAGTTATTTGCTGATGTCATCTCTTTGATGTTTCTTTGCTTTCGCTGTTTTATTTTGCTCAGAAGACTTGCAATAAAGTTTAGAAGTTGACCTACCTGCAACGAAGGTCTAAGTACAATTCACATTTCCTTTGATGTTTCCAAGTACCATGTCTATTTTGTGTCGTTTCTCAATATCTCTTTCAGTTAACATAGGATAGTCTTCATGAATGCTCCCTCCAACTCTCCTCGTTTCATATCCAAAGAAATTTCGAGAATCGCACACAAATTGCGAGACCGAAGGCTCCTTTTGGAAGAGCACTGTAACTGACATTATGCCGCCCAGGTGCATCCACCACGTGAAACCCTTTCGTTTTGTAGACTATTGACGCAACGTGTGGTTAGAGTTGACTGAGGTCAAGGATAAGAGAGTTAAAAGCGGGAGTGAAATTAACAATATTTTGAAATCATTTTCGATCGAATTAGAATTGGTCATGTAACTTTCTGGCTTTCTGAAAAAGTAATAAATACTTTATTGAACTGTCAACGGCCTTGGAAAGTTTTTGATGTGCTGAATTCATCGTTTTCTGTGGTGGTCTGACAAGGGCGATACGGCCTAATTTAGGCGTTTCAGATCGGTCCGTATTTGTGTGGCTCCAACATCACAATGAGGAAACAGATGGTACAGATCTCACTTTGAGGTTTGTAATTAGAGTTGAGAAGCCTATTCAAGGTGAGTTCCCTTCCAGAACTTCTTTGACCGCTCTAAAAATCTTAGTTTTCTAAAAGGTGGTCTGATAAGGGCGATAGTACTCTAGTTCTTTTGAAAGATATGTGAAGTTGTTTATAGCATGCTTCTCATTTTGAATTTAGGCTATGACAGTGGCAATACAATACGGTCTGTCTGTGATAGTGTGTGTCAAAGTGGTTCTCAGCTGTTATGACTGGAGAAGGAACTGTTAGTGTTACTACTTACTTTGAGAAGATACCCCAGAGAAAGTTTGGATCTGTACCGGGCTGCTGAGGTTGTCCATATTGTTGTTGATATGCCATATTTCTTGAAGTGAAACAAAACTTGCCAACACCCTTCTCGTTGTCTCCAAACCAGAGTTTGCAAGCAAAGCAGCAACAACAAAAAGAGCTGTCCTTATGAACTTGCCTCGATTCCATTAACAAGTGGGCCATCTTGATGACGTCACTCTGAGGACCTTGCGGAGGATGGAGGATCGATACTTTCCAATACCGATAACATCACATAAATTCCCTTCTCTTATGTCGATTTCATATCATCAATATAAGATTTTAAAGGTGACAAAGAAATGTTTCACATCAAATTCTTTGTGAACCTGGCTGAAACCAAGTTTGAACCGAGTCCTGTTATTCATGTAATTTTCGGGTGTGTTGTTCAGCTTTCGCACAAAATACTAGAACTTTGAAAGCTCATAACTCCATAAATATTCCGTTTGCCGATTTGCTAGCTTCTGGTGTCAAAAACCCATTCAAAATAATCTCAGCATGGAAGAATCAGAAATTTCAGCCAGTGTAGAAATTGCGCACTCATGCGCGAGAATTCGTAACTTTGAGCCCTCTTAGCTCCCTGCAACTGATCCCAAAATTAGGCAACACTTGATATTTTTCCCTGGGGCTTTGAACTCGTGATTTATCATTTCAAAAAGCTATCTCAGATTGGTTGATGACGTCATTTTACGCAGTTTCTGCTCTGTCGAAATTTCATATAATCCAATGAACAGCTTTCAAAGAGCTACTTGAAACAGGAGTATTTAAAATAGTGAAAAGGTGATTGAATACTGTATCTTTATGGATTTGTTTTGCAATATGCACATATGGTATTATCAGTTTGTGTGGGTTCAATGACTAAGCAACTGCAGGTTTGATTTTATTCCATGATCTCTACAAATGAGAACAAACTAAAAATTTCAGGCTGAATGGGTTCTTTGTTAATGGGGGCCTAATTTCAAAATCCAGCCTGTAGGTTCTTAATCACTAGGTTATCATACGCGGGTTTTTGGATGCACTGGATTTATCAATGAATTAATTACTTCGATCGGAAAGTCATCAAATGGAAAAGTTCTGTCTCCAAAAACTGCGAAGACATTAATGATTCAAGGTCATCCAAGAAAGCAGATTTCAAGAAGTTGACACCTGCGACGAAATCAGATGTATCATTAAGACTATGGATGTATGCAAGCTTACTATGCATCAGTACACACGTAATAAAAGTCGATCTTGTTTTTGTTCCTCATCTCCGCCCATATCGGAATCTCGTTCACGAGAAAGCGTGTGTTTGCGAATTCTTGCCGCTCTTGAAGATATACTTTGCAAATGATAAGGTGATGCAGGCTGAATTCCGACTTGGTTGACAGCATAAAAAGAAGTCAGCAAATGGCCACATGCATCCATCCAGATTTTGCCTCAGATCATTCATTATTAGAATCAATTAGTAGTCTGGAACGACTCGTTCTGGTTCAGGGGGTTATTGAATGAACGAGTAGCAGAGGAAAGAGTTCTTCAAATTGGTAAGTCCAAAAATACGAGTAGTACATGAGTCACAAAATGCATCCTGTGTTCAAAAAATTGAACGTTGTTTTTAAGAAACTGGTTTATAAGAAGCTTGTATTAAGATGGCCAAACCAAAATTTTAATAATCTCTACGTAGTTCTATATCTGAGAGCTATCAAGAAATTTTCAAAAGTCAAAAGCACAGATACTATAGCAAATATATCTTCAACCTTTACTCTTGAGTAACATTAACTAACCGTGTACGTTTTGAATATAACAAAACACTGTTTACAGTATTCTTATGTGATGTTTTAAATGTCAGGATATTACAGACCACATTGCTAATTGATGCACTAAAAGATAAGGAACAAATTAAGAAACTTTTAATACTAAAATGGAAAAATTTTCGTTTTAAACTAAGAAACTTTTAGTTCAATGGTCCGATTCAAGTTTCTTACACAAAAACGTGTATGCAAGATTACCAATAAAAATATTTTTTGAATTTTGATCCCACCGTTTTACTTGAGCTTTTACTTAACTTTCACGATTTTTCTCAAAGTTTTTGGGTGCATTATTTACTTTTGAAATTAGCAATTGGCCGCAAGTCCTTTTTCTTGATATTCCTAAAACACAACAACACACAAAAACACATTCCCGATCACGAAGATATAAACTTTTTGATGCCTAGCATTGGTGTGGGCGCATAATGACATTTCGACAGTTTCCGTATCACTAGAAAGCAATGCTTGAGCTTAGACTTATTGCAAGAGTCCTTGTTTTCACTCAATTTACTCCAAAGATAAACCCACTATACCTATGCCGCTTCAACGGAATGACTATAACTGTAAATAACAATTCAATTCAAGGGAGCAAAACTCCGATGAAAAATCGGTGAAAATCATCAGTCTGGCTTGAGCTATGAAAACCATTATTTTACCACGTTAATTGTTGAAACATCGATCAAATTCAGCCAATCACTTGTACATTTAGAAAAGAGCCAATGGAAGCTAGTTTTGAGAATTCTTCATTGAGAATAACATTTTGTAAACTATAAATATATTCTCAAAGTAGTAGCAACTTGTAGGAAAGCAGTAGAAAAAACCGCCTAAATAGCGGCACTTGGAAATAAGATATTTTGCCGACTTTATGTTGAAAATATGAATTGCCGAATGTCACTAATAGATATTTAGAGAAAGGGCACGGATATTTTAGCCGAATTCCCTTACAGAATAACCGAATTGCTAAATATCTGATTTAAAAATTGGCAGCATCTGAAAGTAGAATTCGGCTAAAGAAAATTGATCAGTTCGGACCACCCTTTAATCGTTCATTGATTCCAAATACCACCACACGTGTAGAAGCCTCAAGCACGTCACGTGGTTCCGCTTGGACTTTTATTCAAACATCTTTGTTGATTGACAATTACCCTACAGTTTCAATTCAAACCGTGCTATATTTACAAAATATCCACTGAAAAGGAAATGACAGCTCACTTCATTTCGGGAAATTATTCTGCAAAAGGATTAAATTCCTTTTAAATGGAAATTTTCAAATGATAACTTGCTTTCATGTTGGGCAAACGCTGGTGTCCCCATGCTGCATTAAACAAATTGAATCAGTTCCAAAAATAGGATCTTCCCTATTTGATTTCAACGCGCTTTCCTTGATTACTTTCTCCAAAGTCTTTTCACAGTTGAGGTCAAATACAATTTATTATTTCATTGCACCTGTTATCGTAAGCTACACATGTTTCCATCAAAAAGTACAATTGTGTTCTATTTATAGTTCCTTTTCGTATGTAGCTCGAGTGAATTAGCCACCCACTTTTCTAAGCAATACTATGCTTTAGACAGATTTCAGGTCTGTCTTTGCCCTGGCTTGCGCCATTAGCTCGAGTCATACGGAGCAATGTAGAGGTATCGTAGTAAGAGCTCAATTAAGCTCCTGGGAGCTTATCTAATTTCAGACAGGGTGCTTATTCACAAAACCAAAACGGCAAAGATATATTCGATAACTTTTCAGTTCCTTTACCCGATATTTTGCACATTCAACATATAATCTTACGATCCAAACATAAATTCGACACAGTTTTATCCAAAACCAGATGCAAAGGCTTTAAGCTAAATAGATAGATAATCTATGACAACCTCTGGAATTTGATATAAGTGGGGGCAAGAAGGAGGCTTCTTTGATATTTCGGCTTCGAAGGAAGGGCTTGATAGAGAGGAGCTCAAAACAGAGGCGCAAAATAGAGCTTATGACGGTAACCTGTTATAGAAAGGACAACATCGCCTAAGCATGCGAATATTCCTAAATCTAAGCAATAACCATGCATGTGTCAAAATATTCAAATAAAGTATTGTAAGTTTAGACTTAGCATTAGTAGCTCTTGAGTTAGCTATCTCTTAAGAGATTGTTTCGATTGAAGGGCAAGAGCTCTTGATTGTGTCCTTGCTCTTTGAAAGATCAGATTAGAATGGAACCGAACAGTTGCTCAAATCCCGTGAATTTGCGAAACAATGATGCAGTTCAACAAAATTAAGCCTTGCTGTCTGACAGCGACATTGAATTCTGTATATTTTTATGTACATACCTCAAAAAAGAACAAAGTCTTAAAACAAAAATAAAATATTGCAACTGTGCAGTTTGCTTATGTGAAGCTTACGTAAGCAATGAAATTTTAGCCAAGATGGTGTTGAATGGGGTCCATGAAACAAACAACGATTGAAATAACAGCTACAACAGATGTGAGCAAGCTTGAATGCGACAACAGAATATAAAACAATAATAGAACAATAGAGCAATGCATGTACTTATATAACAATTAATCCATCTAAATTCGACCTACACGAGAAGTGAAGCAGGCCACTTCGGTTGCATGAAAATCGCAGAAGCAATATGCGTTGTACAGCAGAAGAAACGCAGTTCATGTTAGAGTTTGAAGTTGACGGTAATATCACACTATCTTGTTTATCGAATTAATGGAATTCATTTCTTCAACATTCATTCATATTCATTTCTTCATTCATTCATTCATTCATTCATTCATTCATTCATTCATTCGTTTATTCATTCCTTCATTATTCATTCCTTCATTCATTCATTCATTCATTGAAGGTTGGCATTCAAATAGTATTATATAACCTACATAAAAAAGCAAATTTTCTGGTGTCTTTTCAAAACTCAGATTGGTGAGTTTCTTGTCGTAATTATAAGAAATTATTAAGCCTGTTTTTGGTCCATTCAAAAGAAGCCAAGCAACCTAGTGTTACAAAATGAGCCTCTTAGTGGTGGGGTAATACTGTCCCTCAAAAAAGATTTAACTCAAATTGCTATGGTGCATAAAAATACATGCCAATTGATCTTTGCTATCTGTTACATCCCATTTTCAACAACGTGGTTTTTTCGTTTGTGAGAACATTTTCACTCATGTTTACCTTGAAATTGACTTTTGATCCCAAAATTTGTTTACCTTGTTAGGCGACACTAAAATATATGTCAATATTTGAGAAAATAAACTTTAATTTGTATGCTCAAATTTGGAAGGGCTAGATGGGCATCAACCTCTGAGAGGCAAAAGGAAGCCAAACAGCAAGAATAAGTTTTCACAACCAAGTGAAATATGAACATAAGTGTATGACCTTAAGAGAGAGAGAGAGAGAGAGAGAGAGAGAGAGAGAGAGAGAGAGAGAGAGAGAGAGAGAGAGAGAGAGAGAGAGAGAAAGAGAAAGAGAAAGAGAGAGAGAGAGCTACTTTAAGCTGATTTCCCAAGGAAATGCATTGATGGTTTCCAGTTAATAAATCGTAAATAATTTGTTTAACTTCTTCTTTGAACCTAATCCCAAAGAAACGATTTCACGGAAACTTGTATCATATGAAAATATTTAGAAAACGCCTCTGTTAAGCGACAAAATTTAGAGCAGTTTCCCTTGGTAATTTCATGAAACAATTTTTGGATATTTCAAAATATTTGATTATGCTTGACAACAAAGAACGCATTACAAGTTTTTATCAAAATAGACCCAATTAAAATCGGCCTTCACATTTCTTATTTGGTTGTGCCTTGTTGTCATTAAATAAAACCGCCTGTCTACTTTCTAGCATTACAAGTGAGATGGCAAGAATGAAGCATGCATACTTGTGAAATTTAAATGGAGAAGAACAAGAATTTCATCAGAATAATTTGGTGGATTGATGCAACGTGGCTTTGACCGACTGGAATAAATTTCTATCAGTCAAGATTCATAGACTGGATAGAGAGCTTTGCTTTGATATGGACTACAGCAATAAAACAACTTTAGGCATTCTTCATGGCGAATTAACTAATGGCCTAAACCATCAAAATACAACTCCAGTTAAAACATCTTTTAGTTCTACATGTTATGGTATCGAAGTTCCATATCTAGAGATAACAAATGATGTTGTGGCAACCCTTATCACAGTCTCAATTATCAACACTTTTGCCTCAATTTTCGCTACAATAAGCAATGCTCTAGTACTTGTTGCGATTTCTACCAAAAAGCTGCTTCGGATTCCTTCAAATATATTACTAACAAGCATGTGTGTTAGCGACTTATTAGTGGGTCTTATCGTGCAGCCCTTGTTTCTGGTGAATTACGTGGAAGTTTTACATGGTGTGCATACATGTATTTTGAAGCAGATCGCAGTTTTTTTTGCAATATCATGCGCCGGTGCATCATTTATAAATGCAGCATTGGTCACTATGGATCGATGCTACGCAATTTGCCTACCGTATAATTATCTACCCCATCGCCTGAACAAAAAGTACATAATAACAATCATAATTGTGTGGATATTTGTATTTTCAATCTCGATGCAACCTCTTCTGGGAACACTGAGCCTGCAAACTATAAAGAAATTATTCTCAGCCATTGGATCTACCATTCTAGTTTTTGTGATTACTTGCTACATCATGATAAACAAAATCTTGCAGCGACATTTAGCAGAGATTAAGAGCCTTCAAGTTTCTGAGAAAGACACAAAAGCGACTGTTGAGCTAAAGACGCTTTCAGTTACGGTACAGCTACCGAAAAAGGAACCAACGATTCGACTCGGAGTTGAACAATCATCACCAAGGTTACAACAACAACAACAGCAACAACAAGGGCTCAAGTCACCATCTTTATTGCGAAACACCACAACCGTAGCAACAACGACAGCAACAACAACATCTTCATCTGCACACGAGATTCGAAGGTCATACACGATACAAATCATCCTTGTAATATTCATCATATGTTATATCCCACAGGTTATAGTTTTCACTATTGCAGCAATAACCTCTGGTTTTAGTAACAGAGCATTCTTTGTTACCATGAGATGGTGTGAAATGATCACCTTTTTAAACAGTTCGATAAATCCTTTGATTTATTGCATGAGAGTATCGAACATTCGGGCTGAAGTGTATACTTATTTGAGGAAAATAAGACGTTGGATTTGTTGTAAGGGAAACAATAGCACAATTAATACTGCTGATGTAAGATAGAAGATTTACTACACTGGCGTAATAGCGGACGAGTCAATAGAAACGCCCGGCGTTTGAAAAAATACTGAATATCAAAGTATTCATACACTTTTTTTTTAGAAGAAACTGGTTTATAAGAGACTAATACTAAGATGATCGAAATTTTAAGAAACTCTAGCACTATGTCTGAGGAGTATAATACTTAATAATTACGAAATTGTCAAAGTTAAAAGCATAGATATTATAGCAGATACATCGTTGAACCTTTATTCTTTTGCAATATTAACTAACCATTTGTGCTTTCATCTTGACAGAACGCTGTTTACTCTTTTATGATGTTTATGTTTTAAATGTAAAGAAACATATCTGCAGCAGTGTTAGCGACCATATTGACAATTCATGCATTCAAAAAAATAAGAAACCAATAAAGAAACTTTTAGTACCAAAATGAACAAAATCTCATTTTAAATTAAGAAACTCTTAGTACTTTGGCTTGATCCTTTTTAAAAAACGTGCAGTGAAAGCTATCTGTTGCTGACATGTTCAGTAAGGCTCACATTTCATTCCCCCAAAATGATACTTTTTCAAGGATTCTCGATGCAACTTTCTTCACAAATTCCTTGTAAAATCTGAGAAGAATGACCTATTTCAGGCAAGATAAATTCTAAAAATATTTGAACATACCGTCTCTTTCATCAGATATTGCAAAATATCACTGTTTATCTATTTATATATATATTCATTCAATATAAAAGTTTACAAAGACGAATTACCTAAAACATCAACTACGATATATATGTATTATATGAATTATATGAATTATATGTATTATATGAATTACCTAAATCATCAACTACAATATATATGTATTCAGGGAGCAGTAGCCTTTCAAATGCCAGACATTTTTGACTTACCCGGTAGAGCCAACCTACAGCTAACAATGATCACTTGAGTGTCAGATGAAGATCGCAATAAAGAATCTAAGCCAGAAACAAATTTCATATCATACGGAAGTCTCAATTGGAAACAAGGAAATGAGAGATTGAAGGAGGAACGTTTCATTTCAGACTCCTAATTGAAGCTATACCCATTCATTATTTGATCTGGTACCCAGGACAGTTGCTGATTCGATGAGGAAGAACAAAGAGACCATTTTAAAAGACACGAATTAACTCTTCTACTAATACTGTACGTTAAAACAGAAAAACATATTTGGCTCATATGAAATGCAGTAGGTGCACATATAATACAGCATGGCAAGAATATGTCTCTCTATTGTTAAGCACCTTATTTACAGATAGAATATTGCAATGGAAGATGATACAAAGTTTATTACCGGAATAAGCAAAATAGTTTTAAACCTTTATATGCACGGTACTTTGAATACGCCTTTGGCGACATTTTATGAGTAAACTTGCTATACATTTCGAATGGCTTTAAGGTCTGTATCAAATTAGACGTTGGCCGATATTTACATTAACGTAAACCTGGCCATACAAACTCTTTAATTGCTTCTCATTGGGGACATTTTCGTTTGATATCTTAAGTGAGACAGACTATCGATAAATTTTGGTCCAAACGCAAGGTCAACGTCTATACCCAGAATTTCCCTGAAACGAATAAACGGATTCACTTTGAACTCCTTTTACTAAACAATGCTTCTATTTCTTCGTTCATCAAACTGTGCGACGTATTTTCTTTTCGCAGTAGATCTACAAATTCTATCATCTCTTTGAGGACGACAAACGAGAACTGCTCTTACCACCACTTAATTTCTTAGATCTGCTCCCATCACTTTGCAATGTTTTAAATTCAACTTTTGATGAGCTATTCTTTAATTTGACATTTTCTTCTTTCAGTGAAACCAACTCTCTTTTGATGTTTACATATTCTTTAAAGTTGCCACAACTACAACTATGACGACGCTCTTTTCCTTTTAAAAACTCTACTTCCTGTGCTAAATCTGTAGACGACTGCGTCAAAGCATCTTTCTCTAACTCTAGTAGTGAATTAGCTCTCTCTAGGGACGACAACAGTGCATCTTTCTTTTCCATTTCCAACGTCAACTCCTCTAATGTTCGCTCAAATTCTCCTTTATCCTTCTCAAGTGACTCAATAGATTGCCTTTGACTTTCAAGTTCCCTCACCAAATCATTTTGCTCGATAAGTTTTTGCTTTATTTCAATCTCCATCTTAAGTTTCAATGACATATCTTCCAACTTTTTCTCAAGGCCCGTGATCAATTTTACATTCGTTGCATTTGTTTTCGTGAGCGTTTCAATAGCTTTCTCATCATTCCATTGCTTAAACTCCAATGACTCAATTTTTTCTTCAGCTTTCTTCAGCTTTCCCGACGTCTCGTGTAGGTCATTTTCAGCGGACTGTAGAAGGACAAGGAATCTATGCAGTGGCGTAACGCAGTTTAAGGCACCTTAGTTCAAAAACTAAGGGCCCCCGGCCAAAAGGGGCCCGGAGGGACTCCCAGAAAAAAGAATTGTTTCGCTACCTATTTTCAAGCTGAAACTATGCCTATGATTAACAAGACCACGGAGTGTCAGGCCTGCAAGATATGACATTCTAAGTGAATGGAAAGTAATGTTGATAACTAGCAGTTGTAATGTGCTCTGTAATGGTAGACTGACGAATCTACGTTTGCATGGACATGGAGCCTTTAAAGTTACTGTTTTGTGAAACTGTGGACGTATCGATTTTATTGTAAAGTTATGCATTTTTCACAGTAAATCATTGCAAATGTTTTAACCTTGCCTGCATAACTTATTTACTTCAAGTTCAAACTGGACACGGCATTTTATGTTTGTATTACGTCATTTACAAAGTCTTCAGCCTGGGGGCCTCAAGTGGAAAAATCCCTAAGGGCCTTGACTGTCTCCGTTTCGCCACTGAATGATTTCATAATTCCACTTAGACAGGCACCTGTCAAGCCTATCAAGTGAGTCAACTGTAACTGTATATACGGGATATACAAATATAAACTTTGTTTAAGAAACTGACATCAAAATGTTTTCTTAACAAGTCTTTCAGATTTGCTCTATACCTTTTCCAGAAAGGACTTCAAAAAACCTGCAGAAGGAACTGAGGAACCTTTTCTCTCCTTTTATGAAAATCACAAGTAAGACTTCTTGCACCTGATAATATATACCAGTTTCACAAACAAAGAATCAATGTTTTTTATGTTATAACCTTTCCTAAAACCAATTCACAATAACTTCAGAAAGCACATATACAGTAAGTAACCTTGTTTCCTGCCTTGATAGCTACAGAATGGATATTTATTCTCCTTATATCATTACATTCCACGGAACTTTCTTTATGTGATGATACACATACCAAATGCACAAAGAAGTATCACTGATTGCTTGGAAATTAAAAAATCACATTATGTTGTGTATCACAACCTAAACCTAATATTTGACTAGTGTACCGTATCAACAGTATCACATGTAAAAACCATGTATATACCAAGGAAATTTGATAAAATGTTTCAAAGTACTTCTAGTTTACATCCTCTTGAAAAGTTACCCAAAAGTTTCAGAATAAAGTAAAAGTTAAATGCATGGAAAACTTACCTTTAAAGACTGGATTTCTCTCTCTTTATCTTCAAGACTTTCTTTTAGCTCTTCATTCTTAAGAGTGAGTGACTCAATTTGTGATGTGAGCTGAAAAGATATTCATAACATTCAAGAATTGGCCAATGTTCATACACAAAAAAATTCATGTTATTGGAATCAAATAATGACATCAAGACCAAGAGGAAATAGGAAATAATGTAAATGAAGAAATTCATATAAAGCACCTCTTCCTCTGTTTCTTTATGAAATCTTTTCAACTGCTCTTTCTCTTCAAAGATTTTTTCATACTGCGAAAAAGGAAATTTCATTATGAATGAGAAGCTTATTTCATTGGAATTTTGTTCAAGCAAAGCATTTGCAAATATCAATTTGTTATTTGAGGGACCAGATATACTGTTTCAGATAAACTGATTCACTGTTTCAGGATATATCAGGAACTTGCTAGTTCACAATTCAATAGACCCTTTCACGGTAGATCGAACGGGGGATTCGAATGGAGTTTTCCAGACCATACGGCGTGAAATTTTGGATTTTAGAATTTTTTGGTTATCATCACATATTGCAAGATTTCTCTGGGTTAACTTATTGGAACCTGATGAAAACTTAACTGGACCTACCTGAGTGACCAAGGAACGTATCTTTTGTTTTCGTTCTTTCTAAACTTTCTCAGAAATGCTGAAGAAACTTCGCAAACACCGACGACTCTTTGCTCCTTTCACAAAACCGCTGCCAAGGTCCAGCGACCGCCCTAAACCCTTTCAGCAATGAATTCTGTGCCGAGGCAGCCATCAACTTGATTTCCAAAATGAAGAGTCTTTATACATTTATGATGAACCTCTGAAATTTCCACCCTTCGATCTCTCGTCATTTTTGCGAAATTTCCCGTTGATTTCACTCTTGCTGTGTTTCCAAGAAGGTTCGCCGTCACAAGCCGATGACAGAAAAGTTAGCTTGTCGTAAAAGGGATCGGGGAAACCCTTTCGCCTGGGACGGGGGAAACCTACCCTTTCCTTTCATTTAAATGTTGAGGTTCTGGTATCCAGGGTAGGGGAAACCAAACAGGGGTGAATATGTAACTTGATGAATCAGCTGACAACTTCCCGCCAAATTTAGACTCGGTCTCCAAATCATCATCTGTATATTTGCAGTGGGTTTCGTCCCTTTCATCAAGTTTAATACAAATTGTGCAAATATGCTGATGTTGTGGCAAGAAAAGAAAAGAACAAGTTTGTGTAGCAGGGGCAACATGGTGAACTTTCTTATAAGAGAATTTGAGCCACCACAGAAGGTTTCTTTCAGGATTTGAGTGCTCAGTGTTTCTTACAACTATCTTACGAGTTTCATGACAATCTTCATGTTCACTAGTTGTGAGCTCGCGAATATTTAAAGCTATGGTTTAGCAGCCTTTAGCAACGTTTAGACATTGCCACAATTACCTTCCTAGTAATATGATACAGGAAACAAGTGAAAATATAGTAAAACTATGCTAAGGACTACCTAATTACGATTTGTTAGCTAGATATTTGCTCATACATGTTTTTTAAGAAACTGGTTTTTAAGAAACTACTTCTAAGATAGCTAGATCTTAAGAAACTTTAGTAATATATCGGAGGAGGATTGAGAAACTCTTAAAAGCTAAATGCAAGAAAATTATAGCGATTACCGTAAAAGCTCTGGATAGCCCTCTCGATCCCCCTCCATAATAAGACCCTCTTCTCAGAGCCAAAATTTTTAATGAACCCTCTCTGTTAACCCCCCCATGCTTATATAAAACTCGAGTGTTTATCAAAGATTTTGAACATTCATTTGGCTTAAAACGTTTGCATGTTAATTTTGATGTGGTTTGGAATAAAACTTTGTCGAATGTTTGTACTTGACTTGTGAAAATGCACGTCGAATACGTAAGATATGGTGCAAAAAGAACAGAAAAGCCATCGCCCTTTGGTTTTGACAATAAACCCCACTCTCCAATAAGCCCCCTCTCTTTTAAGTCTCTTCTTGACTGTCTAAAATTAGATAAGCTCCTGGGAGATTAAAAGAGCCTTCCGGGTATACCTATCGTTGAACTTTTATCATTGAGTAACAATAACTTATTGTTTATGTTTTGAACAGCAGAACACTATTATTCCTACACGTTTTTTATTTCCTAAGAAACTTTAATCAGGCCATAGTACTGAAAGTTTCTTAATTTCACATAAAATTTTCTCCATTTTAGTACTAAAAGTTTCTTAATTGGCTTCAATGCAGAATTATTCATGTGGTCGCTAACACTGCGGCAGATATGTCTCTCAACATTTAAAACATTATATTGGAATAAACAGTGTTCTGTTATGTTGATAACACAAATGGTTAGTGACTATTGCTCAAGGATGAAGGTTCAACGATCTATTTGCCATAATATCAATGCCTTTAACTTTTAAAGGTTTCTTATTACTTCTCAGACATAGTACTAGAGCTTCTTAAAATTTTGTCCATCTTAGTACTAGTTTCTTATAAACCAGTTTCTTGTAAAAAACGTGTATATGGTGTTTAATAACTGTCAAGAAATATATCTGGAGCAGTGTTAGAGATCATACTGATAATCATGCATTCAAAACATAAGAAACCCATTAAGAAACATTTAGAATCACAATGGACAAATTTTCATCCTGAAATGAGAAATTTTTAGTACTACAGTGACCTAATACATGTTTCGTATAGAAAACATATGCTGGAGTTTCTTAATTTTTAGCGATCTGAGAGTTGATATTCACGTATATTTTTATAACAAACTACCTCATAAAAATCTCAACTCTTCGATCGCCACAAAATTAAGAAACCCCAATCCTGGGAAAATAAACCTATGGTTAGAAACCAATAATTTTGTTTCTTCTCATGGTTGGGACCCGGTGACCTCGAGTCTTTCTTCGCCATAAACGTCACAGTTTAATGTAATTGTAGTTTTGTAGTCTTAAATATATTATTGTTGCTTTTAATTGATGAAAAAATGTGGTTAGAGGAAATCCTTAACATAGTTTTACTTTATTTTCATGTGTTTCATGTATCATTTTACTCAGAAGGTAGACATTGGAAAGGCTTCAAAAAGATACTTTTGAAATGTTCGCGAGCGTACAGGTAGGTAAAGATATTTATGAAACCTTTCAGAGACTCGCAAGAAATCCAAAGTACTAAAAATATTTCGTCAATTTAAATATTTATCCCTGTTTGGCTCCCCCGTCCCAGGTGAAAGGGTTTCCCCGATCCTTTTTACAACAAGCTAACTTTTCTGTCATCGGCTTGTGACGGCGAGCCTACTTGGAAACACAGCAAGAGTGAAATCAACGGGAAATTTCGCAAAAATGACGAGAGATCGAAGGGTGGAAATTTCAGAGGTTCATCATAAATGTATAAAGACTCTTCATTTTGGAAATCAAGTTGATGGCTGCCTCGGCACAGAATTTATTGCTGAAAGGGTTTAGGGCGGTCGCTGGGCCTTGGCAGCGGTTTTGTGCAAGGAGCAAAGAGTCGTCGGTGTTTGTGAAGTTTCTTCATCATTTCTGAGAAAGTTTAGAAAGAACGAAAACAAAAGATACGTTCCTTGGTCACTCAGGTAGGTCCAGTTAAGTTTTAATCAGGATCCAATTCGTTGATGTAGAGAAATCTTGCAATATGTGACGATAACCAAAAAGTTCTAAAATCCAAAATTTCACGCCGCATAGTCTCGAAAACTCCATTCGAATCCCCCGTTCGATCTACCGTGAAAGGGTCTATTGTAGTATAATTTCTTCATTTTGGGTATACTCAACTGGAAATAACTATGATTGATATTCTTCTGTTAATAGAACTTACTATAGTACATACTTGCTACCATACAACTACTACTTTACAAGATCACATACAATACTAAAGAAAATACACTACAACAAATACAGAAAAACTTAACATGATTACAATACAACTGCTAATATACATAAAAAATATAAGAATATTTTCTAAAGAGAAAACACTTTTACGACAACAAAAAACTCTACATGATTGTATTTAAGATTGATAATGAAGGTGGAGCTCTCTAAATGGGTTGCCTAATCCAGAGAGCCCCCCCCCCCAAGGCATAAAAGCAAAGAAAATAATATTTTTTTATTAAAAAACGGTAACCAGAGCTAGATACAAAAGTAAAGCTCTTCCATATAATAAATGAGAGTTGTAATTGAAAGTGTGTCAGCTTTGATTGAAAGACTGAAACAGAGCTACTGTAGCAGCATGTATGAATAATGGGAGAGTATTCCAAGCTCTGGAACCAAAGTACTGAATTGCTTACAAACCATTTACAGTATTGTTAACAAAGAATCAAAAACGTCAGCTACAGCATAGCTGCTTGACAAGTCCCAAATCTGCGTACGGATGAGTTGGGAGTGAAGTAGATGTGAAAGCAGGTGGTAGATAACTTACAGTATTTATGGATTTATAAGAAAAGGTTAGAATATTTTATATTAATCCTGAATTTCCAGTATCTTCAGTGAAAGGAAGAAAGGTGCTGATGGAGCTGAAAATGGTTGAAAGCAAGATTTTCTTCTGCAGAAGGAAAAGTGGATTTAGATATGATCGACATGTAAGATCCTAAGATGTGATACCATGGTTGAGGAAGGAAGAAAAAAGTGAGTTTTAGAGGCAGGTCAGTGATGATAAGGGAACATAGTGCCTTATCTTGAAGAAGATCCAACAAGATCTGGAAAGCTTTTTGCAAGTTCATTAATATTGTATTTTCAGGACATTTACTGTAATATTCTTAATAAGCACATGCTTGAATTTTTAAATAAGATTTTAGAGACAACGGATTTTTAGTCACCTTTCTTGTATGATTAAGCATCATCTCACTCATTTGCTTTTCCAAACATCTTTCATAATCATTCTTCAGCTCCCTCATATTTTGCTCAGACTCTCTTGCAATTGTGTGCAGTTCTTGACATGACATGATCTCTTGCTGAAATGTGATGTTTTCATGATGAAGGTTCAGTGATTATAGAAAAAGAATTAACCAGAGGCTATAAAGTAAGTTCAATCAATGAAAATGTAAAATACATGATTTCTACAGTTTTACAAAATATATTTTTTCCAATAGAAGCCTGTGGTAGGGTTTATAGGGGGTAAAATAGACTAAGTATTGTTAAAGCCAAAGTTTGGGTAAATTTTTTTGGAATGTTTGTTCACAGATACAGTCTTCTTCCAGCTTTCCCCACAGCTGCTGGAACTTTTCTCAGGTACTGGATAATCATCCCTCCCTGCTTATTAATCTTTGAAACATTTTCCAACCCTCCACTCTTATTCCAACCCCCTTTTTATCAATTTTTGGAAAAATGAAATGATAGTAAACATAATTTCTGAACGGAGGCTGGAAAAGTTCGATTACTCTCAGCCCCCCTTTTATTCGGTACTCTTTTATTCGGTACTCTAGAGTACCCCCTCAGTAAGGGGTCATCGACAAATAATTTTTGTCACAGTTAACGGAATTAACCACCCCTCTCCCTTCTCAACGGACCACTAAATTTATCGCTAGATTTTCTCTTGTTGCGGACGTCCCACAAACTCTTGTTACAGGCCTATTATGTGTCTTGGGTTGGGGCCAAAGCCTACCGCAATTTCTTTGTGCAGACCGCAACATCAAAATTAAGTTGTGCAGCACCAAAAAATTTACTGCCACGAGTTATTCTTTAAGGATTGATGACAAAATATTACTTATTTCAATTTTCGTCACAAAAGTAAAATTTTTAACAGATTTTAGCTGGACCCCCTTCCCCCCTGACGGCCCAATTCCGTTAACTGTGACGAAAATTGTTTGTCGATTACCCCTAACCCTCATCTGCACAGCAGATATAAAAAGGCGACAATTTTCGCGCTCGCAGTTTACTTTCTTAGTCATTGTCGATGAAGGATTCTCTGGCATCTGAAAACAAAGAGATGGTGAACTTTTTTCTTCCGACTGGCTGTTCATTTTTGGAAAGGCAGCCCGGCCCGGTGCGCGCAATGTGTGCGGCCTCTTTGCGTGGCGCAATAGACCGCACACAAAACATCTTTTGATAACATACCTACCTCCAATATTTGGACTTTGCTTTTCAGTTCTTCATTCTCCTCTGAGGTTTGTTGCAGCTGCATCAATGTCTGGATATGACGGCAAGTTAGCCTTTCATCTTGTACAGCTTTGAGGTCATTTGGGACACGACGTCCAGACTTTTTGCCCGACATTTTGATTTCGTTGTTTACCTTCGACAGCAGCAACAACTCTTGACTAACATTGGAACGAGACTGCTGCTATGGTTACAAACGTTGGTATAAGAATGGCGGCAGTGTTATCACTGCTCATGTTATAGACAAGAATCTTTGTGATTGCACTCTTGTTGTTTACTTGTTTCCTAAATCCGAAATGCCACCTGATCATGCGAGCAAGAAGAAAGGTGGGTCATCACACCATTATTCCACTAACAATTCGAAAGAAGACAAGCACGCAAAAGTCAAAGAAAAACATGAAGAAGATCCCTCTACAAGGTTTGCTGATGAAGTACAAGAGGATGATGTCAATAGTCAAGCCCAAGAAGAGAGCAATGCAGTCGAAGAACAAGTACCTGAACCTCCCAAGCCACCATATGATGCCATGAGATCTGAGCCAATTTTGACAAAGTTAATTGTGAAGAGCTATGAAGGAGATTTGGATGAAAATGGTTTTTATGAAGGAGAGGGGATGGTTCATTTTGTAGGAGGGCATTGGTATAAGGGGACACTGAAACATAACCACATGAATGGTCAAGGCGTGTATAGTTGGGCCGATGGTACAATGTATGCTGGAGAATTCAGTGATAATACAATCACTGGCAAAGGTACTGTACTGACAATTTGGTGCCAACAATGCTGGAAAATCGATACTGTTGCACCCAGATTAAGAAGTTTCAAGGCTATTCAAAATAGACAATAGGGCACTATAAAAGTTTCTCCTTACACACCTGAGATCTTGTCAAATAATGCCATACCCTTGGCCATGCATTGGGCATTTCTCCTAATGATAAATGAATACAGTTGAAAGGGATAAAGTTGTATATTCATCATAATAAACTGACTTTGATGAGGGAAGAAGAATTCTAACTTAAGTTTTGAAAGTAAGAATAATACTCAAAGAATTTGAGGTCGAGAAGACAGAATTATTTTTGTGAAGATTATTTGAAACAATACAAAAGTAATTTTTGAATAAAAGAAATCAACTGGGCCATATGAAAACTTTTTAGTCTGGCATATCCAGAGAAGCAAAATCAGTATACTACTACAGATGCATCATCAATAGAAAGCCCTCAAATTAATCATGTGTAGATGGTTTAAAGAAGAGCACACTGACCAATGACAAGATAATCTCTAATTCTGAAAATGCCCATGTGCACACAGAAATTCTGTAAAACTTGTTATGAAAGAGGTTTGTGTGAAGTTGTCACAAAAGAACTGCATTTTTCTAGGCTTGATTTTCCAAGGCAGAATGCCTTGATAAAGAATATGATACATCAACTTGAGATCCAATATCAAATTTAATTTTGCACGGAGCTATATTCGCTTGTCATTTTAGGTGTTTATTCCTGGTCAGATGGAAGCATATATGAGGGGGAAGTAAAGGATGGATTTAGAAATGGACAAGGCACATATCGATGTGGAACTTGCCCTTCCATGTACAATGGAGCATGGGTTAATGGCATGAGACATGGTAAAGGAATTTTGTATTTTGATGAAAAATGTGAATCATATTATGATGGTGACTGGAAATGGGGAAAGAGACATGGACTGGGTATTCATAAATACAAATCTGGAAATTTCTATGAGGGACAATGGTCAGATAATATTAGAAATGGAAAAGGTAAAGTTAAAACCATGGAATCTTTATGTATACATTGTTTTCCTTCCTAGCAATAATGACACTTGGATGTGTTCATGTACTGTATTTTGTCTTCTTGGGAGAAAATAGCCCCCCCCCCTGAACAAGTTATTCATATGAGAGAAAAGACTTTTCCAATCCGCCAAGAGGACAGATGTGCTAAAGTGTACTGAAGTCATCGCCGTGAAGCAAACATATCAGGGAAGCTTCCTCATAATTTTGGCATGTTTGTGAAGGTTTCTCAAAGGGAACTCCTTGAGAAAATATCTTGACAGAATATGGATGGAGTGACTGATTTCAGCCAAACTAGAATGATTGCGCATGTTAGCTATTCAATCAGATACTGCAAAATATCATGCTAATTCACTCAGTGAGCAGTAGCCCTTCAAATGCCAGGCTTTTTGTGACTCACCTGGCAATACCATAGGAGTCAAAACAAGGCCCCAAGCAATGATATTTTCCAGTATCTGACTGAGTAGCTACAGTACACTATGCTAAATCATTTTTAGATGTTTTCCTGGCTGAAACTGGTCACTCTATTCAGATTTTACAAAGAAATTTCCATTATCCCAAGACGATGAAATGCATCAATATATGTTAAGTGTCATCATCGCTAGGAAGGAGAACAAAGGCAAATATTGCACGTCTTTTTTCATAATTCATTTTTGCAGGTTTTCAAAAGGGGCTTTCCACAGAAAGTCTCCCATAAAAAATGGGAAGGAATGGCCAATCAAGGCCACAGGGAATCCACTGCTAAGATTGCTCTCTGAAAGTAAATCCAATCGTTTCCTATTCCTTCGTAAATGATAGATTTAGATCCGTTTTTTGTTTCTTTCATCAATGATTAGATGCTATGAGCGATTTTGAAAAGTTTGTTTGTTTTCCCTCTGCGATTGTGTGGTGTTGAGGAACAGGCAGTGCGGAGGCACGTGGGAGAAAGAGCGGGAGAAAGAAATGAAAAACGGAATCTAGTAAATCTATCATTTATGAAGGGGAAGATCGGATTTTACTTTCAGAGAGCAATCTTAGCAGTGAAGTCCCTGTGATCAAGGCCGGGTAGATTACTGAACTTAATTCCATGTATCCGAAATAAAAGAAGACAGTTTTCAATATCACTGCTTTAATATTCAGGGGATCGCTCTTCAAGTGCCAGGCCTTTAATCTATTCTGAAATTTCAAAATTCATTAATGATCCATTCATTTCTCTCATTAGGTAAGATGCATTGGTTTGATAGAGGTGAAGAGTATGATGGAAACTGGGTGAATGGCATTCAGAATGGAGAAGGCACACATACATGGTTTTCAAAACGTGTTGCTATTTCACAATACCCCATCAGAAACGAATACACTGGCACTTTTGTGGATGGGTTACGTCATGGTTATGGGGTGTTTTATTATGCAAGTGGTGCAAAATATTCTGGAGAATGGAGTAAGAATTTGAAAAGCGGAAAAGGGGAATTTATGTTCAAAAATGGCTCTGTCTTCAAAGGTATGTAGGTTTGATGAAGCGATCATGTGCCTGCAAGGCAATGGACTTGCAAAGATGTTCCTGCAATCAAAGCACCACAAGAGCATAACTGGTGCCAATATTGATAACTAATGTGTTAAGATATTTCTGCCTACTAGCAGCGCTAATGTGCTGGCTTACATTAATGAAGCCAGCCATTCCTTTTACTACACAACAAGCACATTTTTCTTGACCAAGAAAACAGCTGCAAATTTCCCATTATTGGCTCCAAATCTGACTCACGCTGTAACGGGAATGATGTATACTTAATGTACAGTATACACCTTTCCGATTACTATAGGAGAAGCTTTCCTTTCGCCTCCATAAAGAGTTGCAAATTTTATTTCCCTTTCATAAAAAATGTTGGAATTTTTAAGTCACTGGCTTGACGTCTTACTCACGTTGAAAGGGAGGCACACACTTTTGATCGACCTCTAAAAACTTGGGAATTTTCCGCTATGTTCTAAACATATAACTCACGCTGTAAGGGGAACGGTGTATACTAAGTGTGTCTACACAGCTCCCGTTACAAACGGAGAAGTACATTTTTGTTGATGCCAACAAAGTTGAACATTTGCCATTCCTTCAATGATTTTGATATGTCGATATTACCTTGAATTTAATCTACAGATTTCACTTTTCTAGGCATGTTTGAGAACGATCACATCGTGGATTTTCCAGATCTCATGCCTTCCGGAATGACAACACCGGATATAGTAGAAGCCGGAATCCCCGTCCGCTCACAAACTCCGATGCGGGCACCTTCACCTGGCGCTGCTGTAGGAACCGTTGACGCTGTGTTGGATATAAACCTGACGGAGATTTTCATCGCTTATCAATTCGACATTGAACAACAGCAAATTGAAGTTGATGAAGTAACAAGAGTGATTCTACGACATATGACTCAAATCAAGCAGATATACAAATTCTACAGCAGTCTTGGCACGTTAGAGACTCCAGATAATACTTTTGTGATGAGCAGGATGCAATTTTGGAGATTCCTGAAGGATTGTGGGTTGCACACTTTTGGTTTCACGTTGGTGGATCTTGATTCAGCGGATGGTATAAGTGAGACAAAGGAGGATATACATGACCCATCAACAAAGATTTATGTTCGTGACTTTGTCAACGGTCTTATCCACATTGCGTATATGATTTTTAAAGAAGATGATGAAGCAGAAGAGTCCTTCGTGTCCAGTAGTTTGTTGAAAATGATCACAGAAAATGTTCTGCCAAATGCATGTACCGTGAAAGGTAAGGGATGTTATTCATTAGCTGAATTGAAATTTATGTCGAGTAACCCGAACCTCCTGTCTGCCCAAGGGTGTAAGGACACCCCTATGCGATTAGATATATATTTGGCCTCTCTCGATTTCGTTTTCTTCCTTGTTCCGTCTCAACTCGTGTCTGTAGCCCAACCGAGTTTTGCTGTTTCAGTTTGGTTTCAGAACTGTTAGGGTCAATCCCGAGGGGGTATATGACTTGGGGAAGGATGGGGGTCTGCCGCCCGGTTCTCAGAAAGTTGCCCTCTTCTAATTGCCGAGAATTCCTATCATATCCACTTTTATGATGAACTTTGGCGGAAAACGACCCATTTTTGGCTATTTTTCGCCAATTTCTGGCTAACTCACCCATGTTCATGAAAAATCTGCCGAAAAATGGACCCTTGTTTAGAGAATTTTGGCCCAAAACCCACCCATATGGGCAGCACATACCGGTACCCTCAACATGTTATGTACCCCCGGGGGTCAATTAACTGCTCTTCCTGGGAGTTGTGTTTCATGTTACAGCTCTTTAGGTGATTTTTTAAATTTCTTTTGAACTGCAGGAAGGCTTGCAGTTCACTAATTAACAACTTTGAAATTTTGTTTCTAGTTCAACCCTTCGTGTATGACGACCCCAAGTCATTTTGTCTTCTTTGCGCGCTTATTTCTGAGTTGTTTAGCATAAGCGGTTCAGAGACATCCGTTTAAATGTTTTCAGTTTTTTGCGCGTGAAAAATAGCTTTTTAAATTTTCTTTTTACTGCTTTTTAGGCACCTTATTTAGCAGCTACGATAAAACAAAGGAAGCACTGAAGTATATAGACGAATGCAATGACGCATTTCAGTACTTCAGATGCAAAGCTTCTGCAAACGAACCAAAAAGGGCTTTGCGTATTCGCAACTTTTTATGGATGCTGAAAGATTTCAAGTTGTTCAATCAAGATTTAACTGTTAGCAGATTTCTGGATATCGTTTACTGCGAAGACCAATTAGCCCTAGAGGACAGAGCATTCAATCTTGAAAACGAAGTCGTTTTTCTGGAATTCTTTGAAGCTCTCTTACAGTGCAGTCAAGCTTTCAGATGTGAAACAAAAACTATACAGCCACGACCTTCAATTTTATCAAATGGACAAGAACAAGTGATTTTTTCACCAACAACTGAAGTGAAGTCACCCACGTTGACTAAAGCAGATGATGTTTTAGAAGGTATGTCTCTTACGAACAAAGCAATCTAATCTTTCAAGAACATGCACGATTGGTCAATGTATCTATTCGTTTGCTTCAGTAGCTGAAGTGATCTGAAAGGTGATCTGAAGTGAAATGTTTATTGATGCAAATAAATAGCATTGTTGAATGGTAAAGAATGTCATCCAACATCTTTTGATACCTTGTTTCGTTTTCGAGTTATCCACTATTTTGTGCGATTGGCTGATGACGTCATTTTGTTTGCAAAAAGTAAAGCAAGTATACAAGATTTATTGCATTTCCAAAGGGAAGTCGACTCCAAGAAGTTTTTGTCAACTGAAATTCGTTTCTTGCACTTGCTACGAGTCTCTCTCGCGGCAAAAACGGGAGAGTTTTTTCTGCGAGAGAGACTTGTAGTAAGTCCATGCGTTTCTAAACATCATTTCAGTTCATGAAACAATATTTATTACATCATTTAGCTCAGCTGAAATGTTTTCTTCAACTGTAACCATTCAAAGATCACATACACCTATTCTTGCTTACATCATCCTAGTATTTTGCAAACAAAATGACGTCATCTGCTGATACTAGAAATTAGTGAATAACATAACAAGATGAGGTATCAAAGAAATTTAAAGGGGATTCCTTATCATTCCACAGTGTCGATCATTTGCACAAATAAAACCTTTCGCTTCCGGGCACCTTTAAAGAGTCTGCTTCATCCGGCATTCCTTGCATGTGCGATTCCTTTGTTGGCCATTGTTGTCGCCATCTTCATGGGCCATGAACATGGCGACAACATAGGTAAACCAAGACACGGTACATGCAAGGCATGCTGGATGAAACAGACCCTTTAAAAGCAACATCTATCATTTGATTATAAGTGTTCACTGGCAACCTTTGATATCTTGATAAGTCCGAGAATAGACCTTTTAGCTATTCTGAAAAGAATCTGAATCGAACGATATTTTGCTACATTCTGTAGAATTTTCGGGATAATTCAAAAATATACTAAGACTTTTTAAACGTTTCGACTTTCATCTTCTTCAGCAACTTCAGTAACTTGACAGTTAGTGAAGAAGATGAAATTCGAAACATTTAAAAAGTCTTAGTATATTTTTGAATAATCCTGAAAAATTTTATATACTTAGGTGAATGGGCTCTTGAATTATTGCTGTAGAATTTTCGAATGTGCACAATTGTGATAGAAGCTCTAACGCCACTCGATCGAGCCTCGTGTATAAATAAATATGTATAAAAATAACGCTCGATCCAGGCTCTATTGTAGAATAGCGAAAAGGTCTATTACAGAAATTCCAGATGCTTGAGCGAACAATTCACTTATAACCACTGACTTATAACCACTGCGTCTTCCTTGGGAAGGGACGCTAATTTAGATGCAGCATGCATAGCAGACCTAAATTAGCTTTGAACAGCAAGAGTTCTTTCCAGCCTCCTCAAATGCAGCAATGAATAAATGAAGGAATAAGTGAATAAATGAACGAATGTATGGATGCATGGATGTATTGATGAATGTTAATTCTCAGGGAAAAAGTAAAAATCAGCCATTTTTACATTATTTGTACTCACCTTTCCTTCAGATGATGCATTTGAGGCGTTAAAATCACCACTGACGGCACCATCGCCCGACAAAACGACAATAGTTGCAACTGAATCAGTTGCTCCAACTGAACAAACAAAACAAGAACTGATCCAATCCCCAACGATTAAAACACAAGAGACAGGCACAAACGCCGGCACGACCACAAAATCGAGCACTGCTGGTGGAAGCAGACGGGAGCATCATGCAAGCAAAGAAAGCAGCGCAGCTGGGGCTTCACGTGGAAAGAGAAGGGGAACGGTGACACTAGATCATGCTGACCCTGATAGCAAAGTAGGAAGTGCTGCGACGAGTAAAGGAAAAGAAAAGGCGGGTAAGGAGAAAAAGAATGGAACAAAGTCAGGCAAAAAAGTTGTGATTGAAGATGATAGAGACAAAGCTAGTACTACAAATATCACACAATCCAACCTTGCCCGTAAGTAGTTCAGTATCAATTCAATACGGTTCTTTTCACAGAATAACAACGAAATGTTATAAAACCATTCACAATTGACCGGTGATGGACTAGGTGAAATCTAAGCCTGATAATTGAGAAAATGGTGAAGAAAAGAACTGGACAAGCTTGAGGGAGGTGGTATGGTGGTCGCACGGTCTGGTCGACAGCATGTTTAGTCCTCTGACCACAGAGAAACCTTGAAATAATTTTTGCTAAGGTGAAAATCGTTTTCTTTCCGTTTTGCGAATAAAAATTGATTTAGCTTGGCCATTTCGTGGAGCACAGGCAACTATGGTACAAAGTGACTTAGCGCACAAGAGAGCAAGAGAGACAATTCTTATTCGTGCAAGGGACAAATAAACGCAACTTATACTGCTAGGAATAACTCTGTCCTGGTTTCCTTATGCTTATACTGCTAATCACGGTACCAAGTTGGAGACTTCAAAAGTTCTTTTAGACTGTTATTTCTTCCAACAAGTATGAATCTTTGCATAACGCTTAGGAGACACAAAGTGATTTCAATGGTAAATAACATTTTGAAACGAAACCACGAAGCGTCGATATAGCTTAACAGATGTTTTGAAACGTTGTTCCACTGACAGCATTAAACTTGGGTTCGAAAACGAACTCGGATTTCACATATCCAACAGCTTTGAATGATGTCTCCAAAACTACTGGCGAACGATGCTGTGCTAGGATTGAATGAAAATAGCAATTTATCTCTTTTATTGTAAATTCTAGTCCGAAGTGTCGCTGACCAAGAAAGTGAGATTCAGTCAACTACACAGCAAGCTAACTCAACAGTAGTAGCAGATGGTACTACAAACCAACAGTCAACCGGCAATGACACCGACAGTAGCCCTGGAAAAAGTCAAGTATCATCTGCAAAGAGTCAGCTTTCGATAATGGTTGAAGAGGAAACTGCAGACAATATACCAGGTAACAAAATATTTTAAACTATATTGGGTGAGCCAAGAGAATTTTGCTTGTTTGGCGGGTTTTCGAATAAAAACAATAATAATAAATAATGGCCAAGGTTCAAACTAAAATACTAATCTATTAGTCAAATGCCAACTTAGATGCGAAACTTATGTTTGGCAAAATCGCTCATCTTTAAAACCCCAAAACAAGAAAAATGTCAGTGAGGAGCATTTATGGCAGTAAGAATTCCACATTCCATTCTGGTCCATGATTTACTTGCTATTGAAATCAAAATTCTATTTCTGAAACTGAAAATTGTATTGAATTCAAATTTCGATAATTCTTCGCATGAACCCAACTGATGAGCTTGCTACGAAACGCGTGTTTGGTGTAATTACGTTTTTAATAACTGATTACTTATTTTCTCGTAGGTTTAACAGCTTTCTCTCCAGTTACAGGTTTATCTTATATTATTGCTGTTCTTTTACAATAATTGATAGTGTTTTCTTACAGGATACAAGTTTATTGCGCGTCCATGGTTTATTCAGATGAGTCCGGTACTTAAGGCCATATCAAAATAATTAGTTGGGCGGTCATAGCAAGCCCTTGCTCTTTGTTTCGTAGACCATTTCTTCTTTTGGAATAACGGGTCTACGCGTAGGCTAGCCATTCAATTCGTTCGATCAGAAGTTAATAAAATGTTACACTCATCTTTTAAAATTTGAAAAAATCGAACCTTATGCTTTTTTGATCTATTTTTTTACATATTTTTTAACAGGGTCACTTCATCAGATACCTTCATTGATCCCAACCCAAAGTAGTCATGGAAATATTTCAGTTGAAGCAGTTGAAGATCGTACAGAAGAAGACTTCCAGAAATGGTCAACCAACCTCCGAATATTCTTTGAAGAACATTTCTTCCCTGCCTTCAATCAATACAAAACTGTCGACAGAAATATCGAAAAACAGAGAGAAGCGCAACAACGACCGAGTGTTATTACTTAGTATAGGTCTTGTTACCTTATATTGATCATTTGAATACTATTTTCAGTAATGTTAAACTGCTAGGCAATGCAGTACGTTTTGCAATAGCTTTATGCATTCATTATTTGGATTGAGAGTTGCTATTTGCAATGGAAAATCATCTACTCATGATCAAGAGGTGAATTTCGTAGGAAAAAAGATTCACTTCAAGGGCATCAAAAGAAATTTGTTTATGAAGAATAGATTTTCACACAATCTGAGCCCCTTTTTGTTTCAGCTGCGGAGGAGCTTTACGTTCTATTGTTCCATTCTTGATACAGTTGCACAGAATATGCTTCAACTGAGAGTCTGAGACTTCGTTTTTAGCTAACCTCACAAATGGTTGCTGAGTTATGACTCTTCAAACTGATGTATATAAGTTTTTGAAATAACATTTTTACTAAGTATATATGCGAACTATTCTGCATCTTAAGTTCATAAATGCAACACAAACAAAAAGCAAAGTCTGGAAAATCTTCCTCTTAAATACCAGGTCCGTCAAAAAAGTGTACGCGTTTGGTGAACTGTGGAATAAAAAGTATGGGACCGATATTCAGAACTGAAATGCTGATAGATCTATCATTCAAAGGTCAACTTCGATGGGAAAATTTTGTTTGGTAGTATCTCTCATCTTACAGATCCAGAAATTAGGAAAATACTGGCGAAGGGCATGTTTGGAAACAAAACTTCCAAATTCCATTCTGGTCCATGATCTAACTCCTACTGAAATTCGAATTGAGCATCTCAAACTAGCAATAAATTCCGATGCCACATGAATCATGGACCAGTAAGGAATGTGGAATTCTCGATTCCATAAATTCCCCTCACAAGCATTTTGCTAGTTATCAGGTCTTAAAGAAGTGTGATTTTACCAAACAAAATTTTCTCATATAGCCTTTGAGTGATAGATAAACACTTCACTTTTGAAGATCGGTCACACAGTTTTTATTACATAGGCCGCGAAACACATTAACCCTTTCACCCCCGGAACGGCCATATGGCCCAACAGTATTCACTGAGAACTGTAATTTTTTTCAGGGGGTAAAGCATTTGGAATTTTGATTGATTTGAAAGGTTATGCACATTGCATTTATCTATTGCTTACTGAATCACTGATTAAGATACCCCCTGGAAAACGACAATCTACATTAGGTTTTCCTGTTAAGCTTAATTTTAGCCGGGCGTGAAAGGGTTAACATTTGTTGAGTAAACCGGTGTATATGCTAACTACTCTACATATCAAGTTCATAACTACAACGCAAAATAAACCAAAGTCTGAACAAAAAACCTTGGTAAACATATAAACTTCCAAGCTGAGAGAACTAACATTAATTCTATTCTAAACTGTACAGTTGAAATTTTGACAAAATCTGGTTGCAACACGAGCATTTCAGGAAAAAGTGAAACTTAAGAACCATTGTTCTCCAGGGTCCTCAGCTGCTTTGCTGTTGCTTCTAACAGTCTGATCCAGACTGTAGTAGTAGTAGTAGTTAAACTGATGTACAATTTTTACTTTAGTTGACATTTCAGTTCAACCATCGCAACGTGGATCCATATTTTTCACTCACATTAAACCTTATTTTAGACAATCCACCTTTTCCAGATAGGACGTGCGAAAGCGGAAGTCTTTTGTTGTTTGAATTGTTGCATTTTTGAGGCTAGAATCTTGTTCTGCGTACAAAGTTTTGCATAGAAGAAAATTTTTACTTCAATATCTGTCTTCGTTTAGAAATTACGGCGATTTTAAAGAGTTTAATGTTATAAGGGCTTAGACAGTGAAATCAGATGTTTGGACAAAATTTGTCCAAACATCTGATTTCACGGTCAAAGCCCTTATGACTTCTAATTCTTTATATCATCGTAATTTCCAAACGAAGACAGATATGAAAGTAAAAATTTGCCTCTATGCTAAGATTTGTACGCAGAACAAGATTTTAGCCTCAAAAATGTGAAATCTCAAACAATAAAAGACTTCCGTTTTCGCACCTCTTATCATGAAAAGGTGGATTTGAAATCACAGTGTGCCTGCAAATATCGGTTATGCCCGATACGTTTAGTGCATTTAAATTCTGGCATGTTAGTTCAACTGATACGAAAAGCTATATGCCGTACATTATTCGCAAGATTGCATTGCCTGCAAAGAATGCAAGGTGATAGCGACTCTTGAAACAGAAGGCATAAAATTTGAACTCATCTAAAAGAAGAGCCTCGAAAACGTCTTGATATTGTCCACAAAGCAAGTATTTAGTTTGAAATAACTCAAGAGGGTAATGAAATGTTACCTTTAAACGTCAGACTATAGCTTGCGATGGTTGACATCAAACTTGGCATGACAATCAACAATCTTGTGACGATGTCTTCCACATCTATAGCATCTGACAATGCTGTCATTGATCAGTTTGCCGTCTTTATTTCTGCTGGCAAAACAGTCCTTGAAATCGTGGTTTGTGCGACCACATCGATGGCAAATTAGAGACTTGAGAGAAGAAGCTCCCGATTGCTGAGAATCCGATGTGTAATCTCGTGACTCTGAAAGTAAATACAGAAAATACTGAATGAATCAAAGAAATGTTACCCCATATATAGCCAATATATCTACTTAGATCGTACTTACGAAAACACAGAACGACCCTAAGCCACCCAAAACCAACCAAAATGATTCCAAACGATGCTAAACTACCGTGTAACCACCCAAAAAATCCTAAAATTTAGCATCAGATGACAGGGGGGGCATAAGACCCTAGAAACTCGCTGTTGTTTCTTTTATTGCACCTATCGTAAAGAAAAGAGGCATCAAATTCACGCTGCAACGCAATGAAATGACTCTAAAATTAACTTTGAGATTGTGGAATTCAAAAATCAATCAGATATTCAAAGATTTTCGGAGATTTTCAAAAATCTTTTCAAGAAATCCCAGGCTTCTTGAGATTTGGAGATTACTGTGCCCTGGAAACCAGACTCTCTCTAAAAGAAAATTGAGAGTCTGGTTACTCTCTGAGAATTTTCCAAGATATTTTAAAATTTACAGGATTTTTCAAGCTTTTTGGTAGGATTTGCTGGTAAGAGTTTCTTGGAATTAGTACCACTTGTCGGGAATAATTTCTAGATATTTCGAGAGTTTGAGAGTTTTGGAGATTTTCTCATATTTTTATGAACGTGTACGGGATTTTCTGAAGTTACTTGTCCCTCACCAAAAGAACTTATCTTGTTTACATTTTTAGAAATGTGGGTGGTTTTGGGTGGTTACGATCTGGTTGTGGATATTTTTGGGTCGTTTTGGACGTTGCAGCTCGCCTTGGGTGGTTCTAGGTCGTACCGCGTTTTAGCAAGTACGCAACTTCGATAAGAAAAGTTAGTTGGTCAAAATTGGCTTTATCATTTTGTTAAGTCAAAATGGAAAATGTCCCTACGAGTAGGCATTTACCAGCCTTGGATATATTGGCATGGTTTCCCTGTCCAAGAAATCTTATTTTTCTTAAAGAATTCTTGTTTAAACAAACTTACTTACAGTCTGTCATATGTCTCAAGAGTTCTTATCACAACACAGTGAATTCTTGAAGATCTTCACGGATTCTTGCATGTCAATGTAAGCAAGGCTTATATTGTATGAACAACTTGGTTAAAATCAACAATTCAGTTACCTTCACTTGACCACGGGGACCTGGATCTTGACCTGCTTTTTCTGGAAAATCTTGGGGACTTGGATCTTGACCTGTTTTTTCTAGAAGATCTTGGGAACGACCTGGATCTGGACCTACTTTTTCTGGAACGTTTTGGGGGCCTGGATCTGCTTTTTCTGGAACATCTTGTGGTTACGATTATTGAAGCAATGTCAGTTCTCTTTGATGTTTCTGTCTTGTGACTTGACAAAGTCCTTGAATTACCAATGGAACTGTTCTTTGATTGACTTTCTGGTTTCGGTTTTGTTGAAAAATTATAATCAATCTTGTTCCCACGCAAAGCTTTCTTTCCATTACTTGCTCCATTCTCATTGGTTTCTTCCAGTGATCTTTTAACATCTAATGAATATAAAATATACTTTAATCTTCTGAAAAAATCTTTATAATTATGGTGGAACTCCTTTGACTGCAATGATGTTTCAAACCTGGGAACATTTTTGAGTCGTCCCTGTACAGCAACTGATTCATTTACTTTAAGGGGCTAGTGCTATTTACTTTCTTCTGTATACAAATTGTGAAGGTGAAGGTGAAGTTGCGTTTTTCAGCACCAAGCGCTGGAATCGCAGAAATAGAGCAGACCTAATCGAGTCCGCGACCCCTTGTCATGACGCTCAAGTGGTGGGGCCCTACCGGGACTCGAACCCACTCCACCCAACTGTTCTGGCTGCAATGTCAGAGGATTACACCACAACGCCACAACACCTTCAATTGACAAAATTGTGGAAAGTAAAGCTCACAAGGAAATTCCTTCCTTCTTTCACATTCTATGCTTTATGTGATATTTTAGCCTGTAAATTTGAACTGTTTCCACAAGGAAAGCGTTTTCATCTCAAAAACTTGCAGAAGAAGTGGCTGAAAATAAATGGTGGAAATCAATGGTAGAAATGATTCATGTCCAAATAACCTATTTGGTAAATATTTGAAATTTGTACCTTTAGCAGGACCCTAATGATAACCATATTTGCAAATATTGATAGGTTATCCTGTTGAAATATTCATATATAAATTATCATTAATTATTAAGTAAAGAACTGAATCGGATAATTGCTCAAAATGTTTCAGTTGGTAGAGATCTTTCGCTTTTATTAAGCACTGCGGCCTGCGTGCAGCCCCCACCTAGCTAAACCAAAAGAACCAGAAAGTTGAAAGACTGTGCATTGCCAAGACATTTGTCACATGGCTGACTCGGCAAAATGAATGCAATCTTCTGTCTGTCAAACTGTTCAATTTCCAACAAAAACAAAACAAAGGATGCTATGCAAGTTGGTTGTGTTGTGGTTTTGTTTACCTTTGGTCTGAGTGTGAGATCCAGATGCAGCTGGCATTGTTAATGAACCTTTATCATTATCCCTTGTGCCATCTCCTTCCTTTTTTGATGAATTAGGGTCCCTATTCTCATGAACCAGTTTCATGATTTCATTTTCATTATTGAACACCTGACACAAAGTCTGGATCTCTGTGTCAACTTTGGTATCCTGTTCCCCTAACTGTATTGGGATAACTTCTGATGTTCCTTTCACTACATCATAGATTTCAATATCACCCATCACAAATTTCATGATATCAAATATATAATCTTTTGTTATTTCCTTAGTGACAAGTTTTACATCAATCCCTGGGGCATGGCGCAGTTCAGAATTTGCCTTCAGCTCCATCATACCAGTCTTCAAATGTTCTGCCTTCACAAGAAATGACAGGTCATCTTCTTTGTCTGCCAGTTTAAGAGTTCTATCAATGCTAGCAATCTTTTGTTGTTTTCTTCTGATGACATCAATCTTTGGTTGCAAGCTTGACTGATATTCCCAGAGTTTCTTATAATACAATATCATTACTTGTTGTTCAGCTGAAACCAAAGATGTTGTAACTTCCTTTAAGAAATTCATCTTTCTTTCTGTGATAGTTTTGTTTAGTATTTCCTCTTGACTCTCAAATCCTCTCAAGCAGTCAGAAGATGCTTCCTGAATCATTTTTTCACCATCCCTGAAATTAGGACTTAAAACGGCTATCTCATTTTGCAATTCAATGAACTTGCTTTCTTTTGCTTCATGAAATGTCACTACTTCATGGTGGCCATGTTCACTGAGGACACAGTCTGTGCAGATGAGCTGCTGGCAACCTTTGGCATTGCAAAAGTACTTTAAACAAAGTGAATGCTTCCTGCACAACAGGATACTCTTTCCATTTTCTCCCTCTTCTAACAATGCAATGAAATGTTGTTTTCTCTCGTCTTGACTGTCATGTTTATCTAGACACTCATGGCAAAGTGATACATCACAAGAAAGACATTTGAAAACAGCGTTTCCACGGTCAGTGAAACGACAACCTTGGCAAATTTCAAGCACAATTTTTTTCGCTTTAGCCCAAGCCTTCTCTAGCACAACCAACTTTGAGACAACTGCGGCATCTTTCTGTCCTAGGCTTTGTATGGTCTCATTCTTTTCAAAATGGTGAACTTTTCGACATATAGGGCATGTTATGTTAGGCCTTGGCTCTTGATTTGCTTGAAGAAGTGGGACAGGGCGAACCAGTGGTTCCAAACAACGTACACAATAACTGTGTCCACATTTCAAAGTTGCTACATCTTTTATTCGCTGGAGACAAATTGAACACATACATTGCTCTTCTAATTCCTTTAAATTCCCACTAGGATTCATATTTTTAATACAGTAGCGGGAAACAACTTCTTCACAGTGATGAGAAATGAGTGCATGCCGATATTTAATTTCTGGCGTCAGCACTGCACCTTACTTCATTTCATTTCCCGCCGTTTCCATTCCCGCCATTCATGAGTTTGTCAACGAGGCTGATTTCTGTTGAATTCAGATTCTGTTGATTTCTGTTGACTTCGTTTCGTGCTATCCAAAAAACAAGCATTTCGGGTCACTCTGAGCACAAAGAAATCATTGTAAGAAAATCAAGTCGGCCAAAACTTCAACAAAATTCAGCACTAGGAAAGTATGTCAACCCTATTCAACGTGGAACAATCTCTCAGCATGCTGACTTTGAACAAGATCTTTGCTCACTAATTTGAAAGCAAAGAAATCAAACACATTGCAGGCCACCTCACCACTGCTTTGCTGGTTTGCATATACAAGATCTCATCCAGAACTGCCATACTGAAGGTGTTGTGGCGCAGTTTGAAGGTGTTGTGGCGCAGTGGTGTAATCCTCTGACTTTGAAGCCAGAACAGTCAGGCGGAGTGGGTTCGAGACGCGACAGGGCCTCACCACTTGAGCATCATGACACGGGGTCGCGGACTCGATTAACGCTTAGCTACTTCTGCGATCCCAGTGCTTGGCGCTAAAAACTGCAACTTCACCTTCACCTTCACTGCACAGACTGGAGGCACAAGAAATGGGTCCAATCCTAGGTCCCAGTTGGAAAGTCTGTCATGTGCGCCTAATAACTTTGATGCAAAGTTGAAATGATAGAGGATCTAGGTGTCCATTTGCAAATTTTTTGCATTTGAGGTGCACCAAAAATGAATGTGGTGTTAAGGTGTTGTGGGGCAGTGGTGTAATCCTCTGACTTTGCAACCAGAACTGTCAGGTGGAGTTGGTTTGATACCTGATAGGGCTCCACCACTTGAGAGTCATGACAAGGGGTCACAGACTCAATTAGGTCTGCTCTATTTCTGTGATCCCTGCGCTTGGTGCTGACAAACACAACTCCACCTCCACCAACTGGTATGCATATTTCTCTTAAATTTTCACTTCATTGTGGAGTTTGCAAACTTTCCAACCTGGTCGCAGGTACAAATCCTTTGACCATCATGACAAAGGTCTCCTCTGCTTCTGCATTTACAGGTGTTAGCACTAACCTTCTGGAAATCACCCTTAAAGTGTTATGATGGATCCAATAAATGAATGACACAAAATCTCAGTACAACCTCTTGTCAACCTTTATTTATAACTGAAAAGAAGACCTTGCTTGCTGTATAAATATATATATTCAATATCACTTTGAAAATCATATTTATGAGCTAACACAGTGTGCTACTTTTAGAACATATGGCTTAACATGCAAATGCAGTGTCAGTCAAAAAGAAATGTAATTTCTTCATCAACATAAAAATGCTTGGCTGCAGTGTCCTTGCTTGGCTTCAAACATGGATTTTTCCATCGTTATCAATTCACTTTGAAACTAGTATTCCTGACGAAGTTTTTGAGCTGGCAGCAGCTTCTTCTTTAGCACCAGCAGTGTCTCTTTCTCCTTTCAATTTGATATTATTTTCTTCCTTAAATTTTACCAGTTCTTCACCTTTCGACTTCAATTGGCTTTCAAGTTTTTCCAGTAAACCCTCAATCTGAGCTTTGTTATTCTCCAGAGCAGGCAATACATCTTTTACAGTTCTTTCAACAAGAATTCCTCCCACACTACGGAAACATTTTCGACTTCCATCCACATTTTTCAACGTTTCAATAACAGCATTGTGTTCAGAGACATCCATTTCCAATTCACCATACTTGCTCGCTAGCATTCTTTGCTCTTGCCGTAGTTGATTAAATTTCATGATGATTTGTTCTTGTGAGGCTTCTGCTTTTCCTTTCTTCTTTGATGGGCCAGACATGTTGTAATTCAACGAAAGGCCGTTAGTTTAACCCAACCAAAAGTAAGATCCTTCGCCAACACGAGCCATGCAAAATGGGCTAGGCCGTCAGCTTGAAATACTTCGTGTAATATGAAAGTTGTGTTGTGCAGCGTATAGCGTATAAAGGAATTGCGGGGGCGCCAAAAAGGAGTGAAAGGAGCCTTTTTGATGACTCACGAAGAGAATCCATCCGTCAAAGAGCATTCACTCATTTCACTTCATCTTAAATCTTTTCTACACGGTGATCTCATCAATCTATGACTGCTTTACAGGGGGCCGTGTTAAAAACTTACAAAATTAATAATACATTGCTGAAATTAGTCAAGAGTAAGAGCTAAAACCTAAAATAACCTAATTACAAGTGCTAATACCTAAAAAGTCAAACTAAAGTACATATGATAAAAGATAAAAAGGAGTAAAATCAAAACTGGTAAATGGAACGAAATATTACGTTCAAACAGGAAACAGTAGGCTGCAAGCTAAATCTGAAATTATTGATATGTAAAATGACCGCTAGCCGAGAAGAAAGATTTCAAAGATTCTCAATCAGTTGTTAACATTAATTTCAAATTAAGGTAGTGTTCTTGCAAATGTATAATTCTTTTGAATATCTTCTACTGTTTATCATAATCAACATGAAATGTATTGAAATGTTAGAGGGCTGTAGGTCGAAAAGACTAATACATTACTTACTAATTCTATTGCAGTCATTAAATTAGTATTGTCGTGGAGTTGTCACGACCTTTTTTAACTTTTTATCATATTTAGAACGAAAAATATATCTAATTGAGAAGAGTCTGCTAGTCGTAAATGAAAGAAAAACATTGTCTAATCCTTCTGAATCTTAAACTGAACTCAAGTAACTGATGCTGCAAATACTAGATAATCGAGAAAATAGTATAATATTGATCATATTAGACAATATTTGTATTAAAATAAAAAGAGCTGCTGGTTATAGGTGGTTATAGGTCAAAGTGTGTCTGATCCTCTTGCTACGAATGCTAGATTATCGAGAAAATAATGTAATACTCATCACATTTGAAAAGATTTTTATTGAAATAGGAAAGGCTTCTGCTTGTTAATGAAGGAAAAGTTTATTTAATCCGTCAAAATATTAAATTCAAATTAAGTAACTGATGCTGCAAATGCATGGATTCAATCAAATGCATTATTCATTTGATAAAGGGAAGATTTCTCTACATAATTTATGACGTGACGAAGTCAAATAGTAGTGAGGCAAACCGCATCGTGAACAGTTTGCATCAAGATCAAATTCAAAATGGAGTTCAGATTGATTATTCTATCTGCTTTCTTATTGCTGCTAGCGATATCATTAAGAGTGACTGGATACCAGCATAAGTTTAAAGACTTTGAGAAGTGCATCGCTCACAATAAGGTGGATGGATGTAGCGTTCCGTTCAACAATTCTTTTCCATATCGAACTGTCTTCAAACCAGCTTGCAATCGACATGACGTGTGCTATCGATGCGTAAGTCAAATTATTTTGTCATTCCTGTTTCTTTTTATAACAAAGCTGGGACAATTGTCAAAATGAAGAGGTGTATTCTATCAGCGACTCAAAAATTTCAAGTCGTTTCTCAATCTAGCCTGAATATCCGACTTGATTAAATTTCCGTCTCCAGAATTCTTGCAGCTTTGTAATCCACAAATTCGGCTTAACCAAAGTAAGAACGATAAGGTTTGGAAGAGAGCATGCCTCCAGCCACTTCGCAGGTTCAAATGACTTTCCTAGCGATGTGCTGAATAAGTCAGTAAAATGTTTACAGGTTTAAAGCCAGTAGCTGCCAAAATACACAAAAAGCTCTTCTGATACACTGGAAAATTGTGGCTCACCTACTCCAAGATAGCTTTAAATTTAGCTATTAATGGCATCTTTCTCGATCACAAGCAATTCAATAAAAATGTTTCACCTCAAAATAATCCAAGGCAGGCCGGAAATCCTCGATCAAATTTACAAAAATTTAGCTCACTTAATTTAGCTAATAGATATTAAAATCAAACTCTGTTAGTCGGTCTTATTGCTCAAACATCTTACTAGGTACAGAAATAGGCTGCTGAATAAATTTTCACAAATACGACAATGACAAAGAATGAATTTTATGGCATGCTTCAAGAGTATCAAGGATATCCTTTAAGGTCTCTCATGCAGTTGAAATCTGATCTCGATGCATTTGGTCAGCTGAAGTCATGAAATAAGCAGGTAGATAATGTAAAGGAAATCTAGTTTGTTGGTAATGCATCAACACAAATCCTTCAACATCTAGAATCTACAGTACAATAGCCTTCTGAAATCTATCTGTCTAGATCAATCAAAGGAGGCGTAGTCATAGGTTCAGAATCGTGCAATTTTTCCACACATGTTGCTGCATTTTATAATCTTACCATGCGAATAAATCCACGGATCAAAATTGTCTGACTCATGGGCCTTGAGATTCTTAAAATGAAATCCCTTTGATTGAGCAGTATTTAATTTGCAAAATTAATTAGCATTGTGGTACAAAATGTCATCTTAAAACACAAGGTAGAGGTAAGCAAACAAAAAAAGAAAGAAAAACGCAGAGTGGGATACAAATCCTTGAAAACTTGTCTACCCATTTCAGATGGAATTTATAGTTTTAGATTTATCATTTGTATCTAAAAAATACCAACAGATGAAAGAAACTTAAACATTTCTGAATGACTATCCTTAATTTAGAGGCCACATAAGCTTCCTATACTTAGGCAGAAATATCGTTTCACGAACCAATCACCACCACGACCACCACCAAGACCACGACCAGCACAACCACGACCATCACGACCACTAAGACGACCACCACCACAACGACGAAGACGACAACGACGACGACCACCACCACGACCACCACGACCACCACGAGGACCACGACCATGACCACCACGACCACCACGACCACCACCACGACCACCATCATCAGCAGCAGCATCGTCAACTTCCTCGCAATTACTGAGAGAAACTCATCAAACATTCAAGCTCTACGCTCTGGGGCAACGATACAGACTTTGCTTGCATGTGCAATGCAGTGGCTAAGGTTTGTTTACACTTATGTCGGGTCAGGTGATCAATCTCTTGCGAAAAAAATCTTTTGAATTCCTTAACATATTTTGCACCATGGAAACTTGAGCCATGAAATGAAAAAGTACCTAGCCCATGGCTACATGAGTTGAAATTGGTAAGATAAACCTTGCACGATTTTCTTGCACAATATGCTGGAGAACTTGAATCCATGAACAATAGGAGGAAAGTTGATGCCAATATGCTTTACTAGCATGTTTGAGCTGCACTTTGATTTACAAAACAATGTGGGATGCGAAAATTGAACACAAATTTAACGGCAGTTCCTCCTGGCAAATCTGCAGGATTGAATGAAAACAATGGAATGCTTAACACTGCAATTTTCGCTTGTACACATGGACTGCATCAGTATTGAAACTCAAGGAATCATTGCACTGTTGCACTTAACCTTTGGTTGGAAGGAAAATGGTGGTATGGTATACTTTGATTTATGTTGCACAATCATGTGACTTGAAGATCTGGAGGATTCGGTAAAATCAAACAAAATCAGCTAAACCAATTTAGAATTCCGCTAAACACAAAAACACAGCAAGTGAATCCAAGACTGGCTTCGATTTCACACAAATCGATTATAAAACTGCAGGCCTTGTGCAGTTCATCTGTTGTATTTTCTTAATTGAGAACCTCATGGAAGCTAAATTCGTATGAAGCCTTGAAATAAAAATAAAAGCCACAATCCCCCAGTTTGCTGTTTAGTATTAATAGTATTTACAATGAAGACAGCATGCTATTAAAGTTCTATGGATTGCAAACAAAACAGCATATTAATCGCAATCAAATTTGCTCTTGTCTGAGAACTGAAAAGATCAGTGATTTCAATATTGAGAGAACAACGTTCACAACTATGATGAAATTAATGGAGGGCCAAATGATGTCAGAGCGAAATATACAAGAAGTTAGCTTTGCTGATGGGTGAAAAATTAGTAGAAAATGGCTAATCCGAGGATGAAGAATGAATAAATTTTAGACGCGAGAGGATGATCTTCTACGGATAATCAAAAGTAAAGCAGATGTCAGTATTGTATTGTCCTGCCTTGTGAATCATTAACGATGCCATCTGTTTTTCGTAATTTCCAAACAACTTGATGAAGTGACATTGGTGAAAAACTGTTCACTCTGATAAGCACGGATAGCGATTGTGGTTTTCATGATGTTTGCTACCAGTGTGAAATCGGTGACCCAGAGAGAATGGAGAATTGGAAAGCGGGATTAATGATGGTTTGAAAAATTTCATGCATTGCGTTCTTTTATCGAATTCTTACAGAATCATCAAGGATTCATAATTAGAACGCATTGCATCTTGGTAAAAATTCCTTGCCGCCACCATTAGTGCATTCGTCTATTGCGGCGATGCCGCAAAAGTTAAGATGGGTTGAATGAAAGCTGGTGATGTCATTCTGTCATTTTGTCATTCTGTCGATATTCACAAGCTCCGGTTCTATGTTTCAAAAGAACTCCTCGACTCTAGAAGGCTACGGAATCTGTAAACAATCTATTGTGATCATGGAAGTAAGGTCTTCGAAATCTTTACATGATAACAGAACGAGGCAAGCCTTCAGAACGAGGGAAGCCTTCATCAACTTTTTTCCGTATCTTCTTGCCATATATTTAGTTGTAATTCAGTTGCAAGTTTCCACATGGGTGATAGGAAACGAAATGATTGCTATTTGAAAAAATGTATACGCAAATCATACCTGTATCTTTATCGTGGCTTCTTCCTGCCTTTCATGGCTTTCCTCTGTACCCCTCCCTTTGCAATGGCCTACACCGCAAACGAGAACAGCCTCGCTTTTATAGAGAAACTGAATTAGGCCACTGCATATTTGAATCAACGAGTTAAGCTGAGGAAGGGAAGCAGAGGTAAGCCATGAAAGGCAGGAAGGAACGACGATAAAGAGATAGGTATAAATTGCGTATAACTTTTATTGAATAACAAACAGGATATCAACAGCATTAAGCTACATTTATGCAAGAACAATCACAGGTTTACCCTCAACCGAAGTCTTTGTTTCCAGAAAAATCTGCTTTCAACGCTTCCTAAAATAACCCTACAGTTTAGCAGAAATAACACTCGCTTCGCGGCAAACACGAGATATTTTATCGACAGGATATCGCAGCTAAAATACAATTTAATAACAATATCCATGTTGGATCTCAGCTGCTACAGATTCTTTGAAGTTTGCTTAATTTCATATTCAGCTATTTCTTTTTTGTCCAGATTCTTTGATCAATAATTAAACATTTATTTCTTTACATCACTGGAAAAAAGGAAGTTGGAATGACAACTGCAATACCAATTTAACGAATTTATTTTGAGAACGTTTAAGTTTAGCAGAAAGGTCTCCGTCCTGTTTTGAAAAATAAGTTAGAAAGAGATGATCAAAGTTAAAGAACTTACTTAAATCATTGAATATTCATTAGAAAATCAGCTTCGACAACTTTAAATGTCGCCTAAGCATCGGCAAATTTCAGCGCTACGATGCCGGACGAAATGTCTTAATTTTCGGAAATTTTCTGAACTTTCGACGTTCATATTTTATACAATATTTCCTTCATTCATTCGGACTAGAGCATTGTCCACTTTCATATCATTTTCTTTCTCTCTTTAGCAAATCTTATCTCAATCTAGGGTCTTTCCGCCTTTGAACAGAAAAAGAAATATGATTTGATTTAAAATGGAGAATATACAACTACATAAGAAAAAATATTTTCATATTTCAGTTCTTTCTTTTATCGTAACTTGCACGATGATACAGCCTTTTAAAGATCGAGTGGAATCTCAAAATTCCAAAATCAATGATCTTAGCCAAATGGCGTCGTCTGTAAATAGGAAAAAGAAGCAGCATGCCATTGTAGAAGAAATACGCTATTGTTTCATTGGCTGCGGCCACTTTAGGATCTATTCCCGTTATAGTCTGAAATTGTCACTTTCTTGAAATTCATCTTTTTTGTCAGAAAGTAAGCAATCATACCGATACAAAGGCACTCGGTAACACTGTGCTCGTCCCGTCTTTTGCAAAGCTGCCTGTGCTGTGGCAAATGTTTTCTTAGCGCGAAAGTATCGCTATGTGATTGCGTAGGTAAATCATGATTGGTTAATGTTGCTTACTAAACGCTGTAATTTAGGTTGGCACCTTGTTTGTCCGGTTGTTTCGGATACTATAGTTTTTAGAGACCAAGGAACGAAACGTTGCAACAGCGTCGTATGTGAACAGAAGAGCGGTAACATACAACAGCATTGCAAGCCCATCCATTGTTTCGAAAGGAAACATCGGGATAAAGCATTAGTGTGGCCGCAACGATTGACTTTGCTTGTTAGCGCACGCATCGAATGATGAAAAGGGATAGACTATTCGTAGACCTATGAGATCTGACCACTTACATTTAGAATAAAGATAGAAAAAAATAAATCGAATTTTTAGACAGGGTTATCTATCAGCACAAAAATACACTGTTATCACTAGAGTCCTGTACCTAAAGTCAAATGAAAAGTAAAATCTTGCAGTAAAATCATTAAAAATATTGCTTCTTGCCTTTATTGTTTACTGTTTCTTGCAACTCACTTATCAGAAACTTCTACATTTAACTTTGTGTACAGAGATCAAATCATACTTTTTGCAAAAGGCAACACGACGAAACCCTCTAATACAACATATGAAGTATCTCGTTGCTATCATGATGATCCTCTTTTGGATTTTAGGGTGACAAATTTGGTTGGTCAAGGAATGATTGCGACATGGGATTCCTCTACGACATGTACTACATATGCGCAATGAAAGACTTGATGCACAAACATAATCGTGTGGAAAGATCTATCAACAGCAGAAATGAAAATAGAAACAAAGAAAACGAGAAAGAAGAAAGCGGAGCTGAGGAGAAGGAAATTAATGACAAAAAAGCAATGAAGGACGAAGAGCAACAAGCAAAGGACAAAGATCAAGAAGCAGAGGGTGAAAGTGAAAGGTCGATTAAGGAACATTCAGGATTGAAAGATGAAGTGCACGAAGAGCTGCTGGTAAAACATGATACAGCTGCTTTTATCAGACAACTAGAAGCTACTAAGAAAGAGGTTTTGAAAGCAATAGATCAAATTTCAGAGGCAACAGCTGAGGAGTTAAGGGTCAGAAACGATGGAAGGTCAAAGGATGGAGGTGATTCGAAGAAATGGGAGGGAGCCAAACAGTCAAAAGGTGCGGATCAAGGTAAGGAGGTTGAGGTAAAAGTAAAGAAATGTGATAATGATGATGACACTTGTAACTGGGTAAAAAAGGATAAGGAAAATGGTGGTCAAGAACACAGAGACAAGAAGGATGGGCACAAGATGAAGAAAGAAAACGAATTAAAGGGGGCTAAAACTGAGGAAATGAATGACAAAAGTAGTGCAGATAGGGGCAAAAGAGAAAAGATTGATTTGAAGATGGAGAAGCGCAAAAAGGAAGGCATTATTGGCAAAAAGAAGGGGACAGAAGATAATGACTCTGATTATCGAGAAATGAACCATGAGGACATTAAAGAGGCACATGAATCGCGTTTGAAAGTCGACGACAGGAAAGAAAATAAGGCAGATAAGAAGTCTGATAGGAACAGAAAGACAAAGGAAGAGGACAACAGTGAAAATAGAGTCGAGAAATATGATGATGGTAGAAAATCGAAAGCAAAAAAAGAGAATACTGGTATGACAAAGACAGAGGTAGATTTGGAGGATGATGATGATGATGGTTACAGGGAGATGTATCACGATGGGGATGATACATCAAGTGCTTTAAAAGGGGGTAAGTTAAAAAAAGAAGAGAAGGAAAAGGGGGAGAGTGAGATAAGAGAGAATCGTGAAGAAATTGCATCAAGAAAGGAAGAAATGAAGAGCAAATCGACAGCAGACATACAAGAAAAGAAGAGGAGCAGTAGCACGAAAAAGGAGCTGACAGAGGAAAAAACTGAAAGAGAGGTAGCACAGTCAGATAATCATGAAGATGATGATGCTGATGATGGGTCAAAGAGGTCTAAGATGAAGAGGAAACATTTGAAGATAGAAGAAGATTTTGCTAAGAAGAAAGTTCATAAATCAAAGATCAAAGCCAAGCATCACGAGAAACACCACGAGAAACACTTGAAAGGAAATAGCAGTGGGTGTCAAGGATCAAAGAAATGTGGAAAGGGTAAACATGTTAAAATGCATGGAAAAGAAGAAGGAATGGAGAATAAAACAGCAGACAAGAAATTCGACGATATGACAAAGAAATATGCAGAAATTGAACGGCTTTTAAAAGAACTGAATACTTTGATACGTTCTACGAAACATAATGGGCACACTCCAAAACATGATGGTTTAGGCCATAAAAGTGAGCATAAAGTACACCATGCAAAGAATTTGCACAAGAGTCGTGAAAGCATTGCAAACAGCGAAGAAAAACATCGGAAATCTAAAACAGGGGAAAAATCGAGCGCGGAAACGGAGAGGTCACAAGGGAGAACAGATGTGAAGAAGCACAAGCCAACGAAAGGGGTTGAAGGAGCAAAGCATACAATGAAACACGCACCTCATGAAAATAAAGAGCAAGGGATTAAAAGGAGACCTACCACTAAAGCCCATGAAGGAAGCAAAAATAAATTGCCAAAGAAAGTGACAACCAAAAAGAAAACGAAGAAAACTGACAAAGGGAAGAAAGAAAAAAGAGCACATGCCGACCAAAAAAATTCAATTTTTCCAATAACGAGTAAATATTTCAACAAATGCAAATTAGCAGCTTATCTCTATTACATAGCTGTGAGAGGATTTGGACAGAGATACTACAGAAACGAGCCTCCGGGATGGTGCGAAAGATTTTGCGTGCAAGAGAGTGGAGTGCCAAATTTGAAGAAATATCGACGACCAAGGAACATCATGTGAAAATAATACCAAAAAGGGGAAACATCACGATCGAATTCCACTTGCAACATTTCACATTTGAGCTGATTTATGATTATCAAATTACGGATTGAATGAAACTGGTGTATTGCTGTACGAGCCACGAACACGAACGCAAGCACACACACGTCAAACACGAACAAGGACCTATAAATTCTCGTGTGTGAATGAGAGGCCTTCAATTGTACTCCGTTACGCCATGAACACTCGATTACAAGTTAATATTGTAATTAGATTCAACAGTGTTATGAAGAGCTTAAGAAAAACTAATTTCCCTTTCAAATTCAATTAGTATGGTTGCTCCAGATACAAATTTGTGCTTTGAATGAATGTGTCACCTTGCGTAGATTGGGCAATGGATGTATAGGGAAATGCAAGGAGAGGTATTGTAGGATGTCATCAGTCAAGGAAGCTTTTTCACGGCACACAGATAATTTGGGTTTACAACGTAAAAAATTTGACAAGCAAAAAAATTTGTTTTAGACCAAGGGCTCCAAAAACTTCAAAAAATTTATTCCTTTGGTTAATATAGAGGAAACTATGCAGAGAAGTCTTTGTGTACCATTTCACATACTTCGAAGCTAGCTACCTGTGAATTAATTAACCCTGCAATATGGTAAAGAAAAAATAACACCAAACTACCTACATATTGTTAAATTACTCCATTAAACTCTAGTCTTGCCCCAAGTCTATTTCATCACTCCTCCCTAACTAAGTTATTTTTTGACGAAATACTTTCGCAATGTTTTTGCCTTGGGGCAAACTAAACTCTAAATAGACTACCAAGACGCTAAAAAACTATTTACAGATCAACTGTTTACTTTACAATACATCATCTCTACGTAATGTTCATCATTCGAACCTGTAATGTACTTATGCTACAAATATTACATTCCAGCTCTGTGGATTCAAGCTATATACTTTAAATGTACAATGTTTTATATGTGAAACACTCAAGACTAAAATGTCTTTATGTCAGAAACATAATGATCTAGTTGACAATTTACAGTTTGAAGTTTAAGAATTACTGTGGTGATCCAAAAATGAATAGCTACACTTACTTGGATAAAATTTGCAAATGCTTGATTAGTTAGAAATAGTGATCATGAAATATGTAACAGATTGATTCTTTAGCAGTGTAATATAGCTTTTAATTCTAATTTTGAAAATAGTACAAAATCAAAGATGGATTATGTAAGTGTGGCATACATATTTTTTTTATATCATCTAGTCTATCTCACGCATTGCATTGGGCTAGAATATTACAGTTCAAAGGGTTTGTGCAGCTACTATTAGAGTTTTGAAACAAGTCTACTCGAATGCACAACAAACTTTGTCTGCAAAATGCAGCACAATTTTCATTTGCAAGAACCTTGAAAGTTTGACCAAATATCTTCATTTACTTCAATTCACTCTCGTTTTAATTTCGTTTCACACTGTGAGCCCGTATATGTCTCCTTACCTGCACTTTTCTAATTTCTGGTTCTAAAAGACTACTTCGTTTACAAAACAAACTTTGCACATCAAAGGGCCTCTATGGTGGCCAATCGTTGCCACTATAGGCCTATTTACGTAGGGAAAATCATGCAACCTTCCAGGCTGTGAGCTGAGAGGTGAGATCTCATCCTCCTATAAGATCCCTTATGTTTTTCAGGCTGCATTTATTTGGAAAATGAACCATCTCGGTTAAGTGAGATCCCACGCAACGGGAGGTGGGATCTCATTGAGGTGGGACGGAATTTTTCCACAGAAATGATGGAAGGTGGGATGAAATTGTCTGTTTTGTACATGTGTCAAATTGAAACAATAGGAAACCTAACCGCTGCTGGCATGAAACATAAATTACGATCTTTATTGCCAAAAATCATAGGCTGGGAGATGAGATGAAATAGTGCTTTGTGCTGGGTCCTCTTTCGGGTTCTGGTCCTGGTCCTCGTGCGGGTCCTGCGTCCTCTTTTGCTTGTATGCCCATATAAACACACACAGATATCATCCCACTTGACGGCTCTTGTCTTGAAGGGTGGAAGGATATTCCCTATACAAACAGGCCCTAAGATTTTGAATATCGGCCACATAAGTTTTAATCTAAGTCTAACATCTTACCGGCTACGACTACGTCATATCATTCCATCGTCAAGACGTTTTGTGAAGAGAAATTGATTTCATCTTTAAAAGGTCTAACAGGTTCTTTGAGACGGCAGAATACACAGTATTTTATTGATTCGGGATCTTGTGCATTTGATATCGAGAACGGCTTGTTACACTTCCGACACTAAAACAAAAACAAAAAACGCTTTTCACGATTATAGACCTTTTAATTTCTTGAAAGAGGTTTGGATCGAGCGTCCAATTCTGGTAAATTTGCAATGGAAAGCAAACGCATGCCCCCGTTCTCGGTATAAACATTGCTGGCTGTGGCAAGAATTGCTTCGGATTACAGAACACTTTTCAGACAGTTAACCAACGATAACATTGCTCAAATTGAGTTACAAATGTTCCTGTTGAGTTTTATTTGCCTTTTTGCCGTTTCTCGTTGTTTTCTTTCATTATGAGCTGATCTTGATTCAACAGTTGTTATTCAGTTGGAATAAAAGTCAGCTAGAAATGAGTGAAAATAATGAGAAACAAGGCAAAGAGACCAATAACGCTTGCCTCTATGTAAACTGAATCATGCCTAACTCACTTTGTACAAATTAATCGATAATTAACTCTCTGAAAAGGCTCCTAAAATCCGAAATATCTTGCCACAGCTGGCATCGTTATACCAAGAACAAGGGTCACGCCTTTGCTTACCATCATAAATTTACCAGATTTGGACTCTTGATTCAAATCACTTTTTTAAGAAGCAAAAAGGTCTATTTGTCACCAAGGATCCTTTGCGGACACGCTCAAGCTTCAGACTGTTTGAAATTCAAAGTGGCCGAAGCTGAAATCATGGATCAACACTGCAGTAGTAGTTGAATCAATGGCAACATTTTACTTTAGTTGAACTGTTCTTTCAATTGAAGCATTTCAACTGCTAAAACGTAGATCTACAGCTTCTGTTTAGGCAAGAGCAATTCTTCGGTATATGAAAAGATGGCATTTGGCCAAGAAGTGTTGCGTTTGATGATTAAATTTCTATAATTCCGTTGCAGAACGCAATGCATCTTAGACTGCATACACACGATGCCGGCACATTTTGAAAACGGTGAAATATGTAACGGATAGGCCTCCATTCACAAGAAAACAGCAAAGTTTTTGCCGGCAGATTCGAAAACGGTAGATTTTGAAGACGAAATTCCAACCGGCACATTTAGCATTAAATTCATGAGGAGACTACAATGAATTTGTTATTGTCAAATTTCCTACCGTTTTCAAATAATGCCGGCATCGTGTGAACGCTAGCTCACATTTTGTTGTTGTCACATTTCTGACCGTTTTCAAAATTTACCAGCATCGATTGAACGCAGTCTTAGTCACATTGACATCTATTCTGTAATAGTAAACTGTTCTAGCAACAGATAAAATCGGCTAAGGTTTGTTTACACCCATTTCAAGTCATATGGTCAGTTCGCAGACATATTTCTTTCCATGCAAAGTTGTGCCATGAGTGCAAAACGTAGCATAACACTACAACTTCCCGAGAATATGGTCACAAAACTTGAATTGGGCAAAATGAGCCTCAGCCGATTAGGTCTATCCGCTCAAAATCTTTCTTTTTACAAGCAAGGTTTGAGGCTGCCAAATTTAACGAAGAAAGCAGTCTTGTACATATCTAAAGCTAGAGAAAAATTGGCCTGCTTAGTCTAATGGCGAAGATGCTTTTAGTCTGAGCGCAGACATTACTTTACGGTGCGAAGGAGAGCCAGAGTGGAAATTGGCTCTCATTCGCAATGGAAAGTACAGTCCAACCCGAAGATGGTGATTTCACTTCACATGTAAAATTTTAATTTGTAAAGTTGTTGACACATTATTCTTTCTTGCATATCTTGAAGTCTGACAAGTTTTACCTTCATCATCTGCAGTCCAATGCTTAATTTATTCTGCACAACAATGGGTATATCTTCACTTCTCTCGATATTCCAAACACGAATGGTATGATCCTGAAATTAGAAATTCAATAAAAAATGAAAAGAAACGCTCTTGAAAGAGGTAGCTCCAAACGTAATACCAGGTAAGTACAAAAAGTTGCACTTTTTAAGCTCACGCAACGGAATTTCGTAAAAATAATTGAAGTGTTACGAAAGCTTTGTTTTCCTAAAACTATTTATAGCCCTGCTATTGTATTTTCAAAGATCAAGGACAGATTTTGTAAGACTATAGCATCAATTGTCTTTGTCTGACACTGGAACTCAAAGTGACTAGCGATTGCAGACAAAGAAAATTCTCTCACCCAGCAATTCAAAACAAACAAAGCCATAAAATCATACCAGTAGGGCAAACTGTCGCCTTGTGCATACGGAAGTTGGTTTTTAAGAGTGGCAATTGGTTTATAACGAATGAAGAAGGATAATCCAAAGATAACCTGGCCGATTTCACTTATTTGATTCAGAAGCTTAGTACAAATTGTTTGTTTTAAGGCCTAAATGTGCGAGGATCACGAGGATCGCAATGCCCTCTAATTGGCTTCTTAATCAAATAAACAAAATCCGAACCTTTCACGTGCACAAGGCGACAGTTTGCTGCACTCATTTTCAGGAAATCTTTTGCGGCTTTGTTTGCTTTCACTTACCGGTTAAGAGAATCTTCTTTGTCAGCAGTCGCTAATCGCTTCGAATAGACCTATTAGCTATTCTGAAAAAGAATCTCAATCGAACGATACTTTGCTACATTTTGTAGAATTTTCGAATGTGCACAATAGTGATAGAAGCTCTAACGCCACTCGATCGAATCTCGTGTATAAAAATGTATAAAAATAACGCTCGATCCAGGCTCTTTTGTAGAATAGCTAAAAGGTCTATTCCAGTGTCAATCAAAGAGCACTGATGCTATAGTCCTAAAAATTTTGCTCTCGTTTATTCAAAGTATTTTGTTGATGCCAATATGATTCGGAAGCATATAACGGATCATGGGTAGTAGAGAGCCGTTAATATTTCAAGTTTACCTTTGAGGATGAAAGGACCAACTTGCTATCTTTGCTTACATCACAACCAGTCACCCAGTCCGTGTGACCCTGGAATGAAATTTTAATTAAGTGACCGTGATCGGCACTTTTATCAGATAAGAAATAAAGATGCCACTCCTTAACGTTCCGGAAATTCTAGAACATTAAAATAATGATCTGAGTCGAATATGTTAGGCTTTTGGCCTACATTACAGATATTTACAACTGGATATGTCGTATAACTGATCAAATACAATCATGATTGTCATTTTTTCCTCGTCTTACGATTTACAACGAAGTTGCGCTTTCCTCCTGACAAGGTCTAAAAATCAACAGAGTTGTGGCGTTGTGGTAAAGTATGGTAAACAATCAGACAAACAGAGTTCGAACTCCTTCGCTAACCTCATCAACACCTTAAAAACATCATGACAAGGGATCATGGATTCGATTGGTCTTCTCTACTTCGAAGTCAAGCGTTCGACATAAAAAACAGCAACCTTGCGCTCACTTTCACCAACGGCTACATGGGTATAAGTGTAGCAACATGATAAAAGATTAAAATATTTCAAATCAGTTTTTACCTGTAGTGTAAGTTTCTTAAATGCAAGCTTTGCATCCCAGATTGTCAGTGTTTGGTCATACGATGCCGAAAGCAAAATCGACCCTGGGAAGAAGAATTAGGTTATTGATAAAAATATCTATGCACGAAATACCATAGAGCCATAGAATTGACATTTCCGTAAAACATGAAATAAATGTTATGAGAACAGTATTACATTTTAGAGATGTATTTTCTGGAGATAAATTCTGAAAAGTGCACATTAAAATGCCACCTCTAAAAATGAAAAATATTCATTCATACAGCAGGGGTAAATTTTGTAACAATAGAAATCTCAGTTTGTTTACATTTTGCACCATAGCCAATCAACGAGCTCCATTTTAATCACATGATCAACAACTTCGCGCGTCGAGAGTCGTAGCTGTGGAGAAAACCATAAGACAACTACCCTCTCAACTTTTGGTCGCCGCGAAAATATACTTTCGAAGAAGCTTTAGAAATTTTAAATCTGTGTTGTCAGATTGATATCCTAGCCAGGGTTGCTTGCCCACTTGTCTGCCGTACCTTGTTTTTGTGAAATAATTTCTTCAAACTTCTTCGTTTCACGGACCACTCGTTTTTTGATAGAGCTGACTTCCAGCGCAATAACGCTAATCTTTGTCTTTAGGAACGACAAAATGGCACTTTAAACGGCTAAATTCAGTTCCAGACTGGAAACTAAAAATAATAATACATTTAATATTGATCTACGAGAACTATGTGTTGCAGCAGCTTATCCTAAACGGTCGTCAGTTAGCCGTGGCAACGAAATTTGCAGAACAAGAAAAATCAGCATGGAAGGGTTTCTCTTGTGGGTGTTTTAGCAGGTGTTTTTGCCAATTCGTCGACTGATCAGAGTGTAACATGAAGAATCATTTGCTGGTTTCTTCGGAAAATAAAAACACTAAGACAACACTAAACAAGACTTTGGCCGGTCAACTGAAAGAGTAGAGTAAAAAATAGTTGCACAACAGAGTTGTACAACAAAGTTTTGTGTTATTTGAATTTGGATTCTCCAAAGTTAGTGATTACGATAAATTCTCCTTTCGATGAATGTTAAAGGAATACACATTTATTTGTAAGAGATTAACAATTTAGTCAAGTATTGAAGGTTTATTTATCAAAAGGTTTATTATCAAAATTATCAGATTTCGGTCAAGAATTGAGTTTCTTACGCGTTCCATAAAAATCATTTGTACCCTCGTGAAAATTTCAAAACAGTACTCGTATGTTTAGACATTAACTCAAGTAGATACCTTCCGAGTAATATAAGACAGGAAACAGGTAAAATATATAAAGTAAACTATGCCGAGGCTTTCCTTGACTAAACTGGAAATTTCCAAATGCTTTTTGCCAGTTCTCGAGTTCCTTAGCCTTTTAGTGATCTTCTATGGGTTGAGTTTCTCCATATAAAACTTGAGTGTAAAACGTGCAAGGAAATTTGATAAGGACCCTGTTCCAAGGTAAGAACATCTTGAATTTCAATTCTATGTCACATAAATCTTTGTAGCTGGAATGCTTCCGACCCAGGTGTGTAAATTCAAATTCATAAATTTCGGAAGTATTTATAAAAGTTCGTCATTCTCCAATTTTATTTGAAGGCGAAGTTAAATCCGACGTTTAAGAAGACATGAGTTATGTGATTCATCCTTTTACAAATTAATCCACTTACCTTTCAAGACTGACTTCTTTTAACTCTTCTGCTCCCTTTTTTATGTCACTCGTTGGGGAAACCTTCATGGCCATAGAGTTTGCGAAATCAAGATGTCAGAAACAACATTCTATTTCTCATCGACTGATTAATTGTACAAACTCTTCATGATCTTATCTCCTATTTGACCAGTTCTGCTGCCAAAAGGTGCCACAATCTTTTCATCATTTATCAAAGCAACCAAATAATGTTTCAGTCCAGTTTTGAATAATAAGAGGATGAATTGACAAAACTCCCGCCAAAACACCAACAAGAGAAACCCTTACATGCTAATTTTCCTTGTTATGCAAATTTTTTTGACAGGGCCAACTGACGGCCACTTAGGATGGTTGCTGAAATACTTCTTTCCGGTAAATCAAAATAAAATATTTTCTAACCTTAATTTCCAGTCTGGAACTGATTTTAGATGTTAAGAGTGCCATATCATCGTTCCTTTTCGCGCTGAACCTCGGCTACTTCAAAGGAGGTGAGAGGTTCCGTGAAATGACGGAGTTTCAAGGAATTATTTCGCAAAAACCAGGTATAGCAGACAAGTGGGCAAGCAACCCTGGTTAGGAAATTTATTTGACAACACAGATTTAAAATTTCTAAAGCTTCTTCGAAAGTATATTTTCGCGGCGACCAAACGTTGAGAGGGTAGTTTTCCTATGGTTTTCTCCACAGCTACGACTCTCGACGCGCAAAGTAGTTTATCACGTGATCGAATTGGAGCTCGTTGATTGGCTATGGTGCAAAATGTAAACAAACTGAAATTTCTATTATTACAAAATTTACCCCTGCTCATTCATACCGTCTTGACTGAAAATGCAGGAGCTGATCGAGCCGTCATGACCATCTTTCAGTGTAACTGGTCCTTCCCTCCTGAATGCAAAATAATGCAAAAGAAAGCTTGAGATATTAAACAGTTTCCAATTGGAATATATACTGAGAGAGAGCAACTAAGGGATGGAGAATTTCAACAAATCAAATGACGTCATTCAATTTGAATGAATACAGTAAGCAAACAAACAGCTTAGAACTACCACAAATGAGTTTATGAATGTGTGAAATGATCTCAACACGCCCTATACAAATCAATTCAAGGCAGCAACAGGAATAAAGATTCACTAAAATCAGATGGAAGTGGAAATAGCTAACCTGTATGCACCGGCATTAAGATCCCACATTTGAAGGTTTTTATCCCAAGATCCAGTGCAGAGATGTCGATCGTCACCGGAGAAACTGGCACAAGATACCACATTACTATGACCACTGAAACAAGAATCAAATAAAAAATTACAGAATGAAGAACAGATCTCAAAGTTTGTACGATGATTTCTTAAAAATTGCAAAAACAGAAATTCATGAAATAGCACATGATAAAAGTGCTGACAAAATCTACTGAAGATGTTGCTAAAAAAGGCCTTGTGTTGTGGCGGCGCAGTGGTGTAATCCTCTGAAATTTCAGCCAGAACAGTGGGGCGGAGTGGCTTCGATACTCGTTAGGTCCCCACCAATGAAGCGTCATGACAAGGGGTCGCGGACTCGATTGGCGCTTAGCTACTTCTGCGATCCCAGCACTTGGTGCTGCAAACTGCAGCTTCACCTTCATTTTCAGGTCTTGATGTAAAGAAGAAACAGTAAATTTGCAGTTTCATTAAGAATTTGTCAGGACATCAAACATGTGGCTCAAAAGAAGGCTGCCACAAGAATTTCGTTGTAGAGTGGTTCGCAGGAATCTTATGGCTTGAGCTGAGGATTTGCATTGGTTTGAAATAAATTCATTTACTCTTCTCACCTTCCATTATTTCGTCGTTAGGTTATCTACTCTTGGGGATACATTGTAAATAAGTAATAAATACCGTGAGAGATGCACAGACATCTTAGCTATTATACGATTATTTTACACGTTTCGAAAGATTTTCGAATGTGCACAGCAGTAATAAAGAAGCTCTAACACCACTCAATCAAAACTCTCGTTTGAAAGTGCATGAAAATATCGTTCGATACAAGCTCTTTTTTAAGAGATCTATACAATTCTTATTAAAAATATCTAACGATTCAACAGGAATTTGATGAAAGAACGCAATGGACTTGGTATAAGCCCCCTGTTGCCATCGTCTATATTTCAAGCGTACAACGTTATCAGTATTTTAAGGGTTGAATGATAAACAGCAAAAGAAGAGAAAGAATAATAAATTTGATGCGCTCCGTACCCAACCTTTAAGACCGTATGAGGCTTAATTTCTTCATGATAATTCTGCATATCAATTAAATGCGTGGTTCGGTCCATTGATGTAGTGCAAAATCGATATGACAATGATGAAAATCGACAGCATGTCACTGTGTTCTTGTGATCTAAAGAAACAATGATAATTACGAAACATAGAACTTCGAATTACCATTCCAATGACCTTGAAAAATTCTGATGAGCAACAAACAACAAAGCGTTTATCGGGTACAAGTCATCCAAAAAACATTTCGAGTATGTTGCGTCTTGCTTGCTGAGACCGACCGTAATAAGAAAGCGTTTCTATCAGCAGTTAGTTCGAAAATCCAGCTACTGCACCTACTGTGCCGTTTGACTTATTGCTAGGTCAATTAAATGCATGTGGCAATAGCTTTTGATTTCAAGAACAAAAGTGCGTCTCACTTTAGAAGTTCATATGGGTCAACTGTTAGATTTATCAAAACACAATGTATCAAAAACATTTCTTGCAGGCTTCCTTTGTTAAATTTCTCGTAGAGTAGGCATCCTCAAAGGCATCCTATTGACTACTGATGAAGGGTTATTTAAATCCTGGCATGTAAACAAAGATCTTTTGACCAAGGTATTTTATGCAATTTATGCAGAAAGGGCCTAGAATTCTGAAATTCTTGTGCGTCTCTATGGCATCTAAATTATCATAATACCCTTATCTTTCTCTCTCTCTCTTGGGTGCTTTGAAAAGAAGGGTCAAACATTAAAATGCTTGCTAAAATGTACTAACAAGCTTTATCATTGCTTAAAAGTAATTCGTCATATTTACATTTCAGTTCTTTTATGAGTTCCCCATCATATGCATCCCAGATTCGAACTGAGTTTTCCAAATCAGAGCCAGTGATGAGAAATTTTCCATCATAAGAGAAATCACATGTTGTCACAATACCATCATGCAAAGCACTCCACTGAAATAACAAGGGAAATAATTCTTGTTTGATTTTGTATTTGGAAGTGAACATAATTTAAGATTCTTTCCTATTTAATATTTGAATTTTCTACAATCTCAGTGGTTTAAAACAAATTTGACAGTCTATGCAAGATAACCGGGCTAATTTTCAAAATAGTTGTGTTTTCTGACTTCCCAAAGTCTGGTCTAGACACATGCAAGGAATTTATAAAGCAAGCACTTTGAAATTTATGTTCACAACAGTTGGCTTCATAACACAGAGCTTCTAATGTCGTTGGCAATGTTCCTTCTGTATCAACCAGTAGGTTTTGCCATATATTTTCCAAGTGCATATTATCTAACAGAGATCTTGGCAAAATGATGGCGGTTCCAATGCTACAATGGTGCCCTCAGTTGGTAATTTCAAAAGGCTATCAAAACAACTGATACCACTCATAACTCACTTGGTGAATTTTTGTTTTCCGTTCATAGGCATATCAGTAAATATTGCAGCTTTGTTTGATTTTCTTTTTTACAGGGTCAAAAGTAAATCAGAAACTCTTTTTTGTATTGTTACATTGAATTCAATAAATATGTCTGAAATAGGGAAAAAATGAAAAAAAAAGTTTAAGAACCTATCATATAAAAGATAAGTTACTGATAAAATGCCACCTTACCAATGGTTTACCACTCAAAGTATCCCAGACAATGACTTTGTGATCCCACCCAGCTGATGCTATCCTAAAATGAATTTGCAAAACTAATTTGATAAAATGGAAACCATCTGTAAAAAGCCTTAAAATGTAATGGTTATGACAGAGAATCTCTTCATCGTTACTTCTTGAAACAGAGTTTAATTTGAAAAAAGGTCATTCAGCTGCTTGGAACAGCATATAATAGCATTGGAATAGCATTAAGATCTGACTTGAACTTTAAAAGGTCAGATCAAAAGCTTTGTTTACAATTTTTTGTGACAAAAAGCCATTCTTGGCTAAATGACTGAAATATCTTTCAACAAACCTTCTGGCATCAAAGGAAACTCTGCAGCAATTAACTTTATTTTTATGTGCTGACAAAATTGCAATGTTCTCTTGCTTATCCATGTCCTGAAATAAAGTGAAAGTAAGTTAATGTCTTTTTCCAAACAAAGTTTGGCAGCAGATGAAGCTGCTGAATGTGGCTTTTCACTGAAAAGGCACAAGGAAGGGGAAGCTTCTCCAGTTGTCCTCTAACTCTGCCAAAGTTGTGAAAAGCAATAATGTTGCTTTGGCATTGCGCTAATTTGTGGCTTAAATTTTTGAACTTGAGGCGCTATAAGTGTTGCTATTCACACACAATGCCTAACAGATAATAAAAACTAGTAATAACAATATAGTGAGTTAATGCAGCGCTTTAGGAAATGGGAACAAAGTGTACCATCATATGGAATGAAATAAAAGTCATAGGCCTTTACAAGAAGTGTTTCTCCTGGGGGAGGGCCACTTGAGTTTCCAAGATATAGGGTAATTGTACCAACCATTCAAATTGTAGAAGTACCATCCATAAATATGAGTAAACCCATAAATCTGGAAACTTATCTGAAAATCATACATGGCATAAATCTACAAATATCAATGAAGCTCACCAATAAACGGATTTTTACAATTAAATCCGTACCTATAAATCTGAAAATGTTAAAAATTGTTGAAATTTATACCGGTAAATCCAGACTCTATTATATAAAAGGTACTCTAAAAAATGGCACCACCTCGTACCATTAGGAACTTAAGTTACCCCCTGGATGCCCTCCTCTCTTGCAACCTCTCATTCTTGCAGTCAGCTCAGTTCTGTTGGCATTGCATCACAAATCAATGACTCTTTCCACCGTGAAGTCAGACAACATCCATTCATTCCATGGAATAGGAGACAATTAAGATGGCTTTGATGACGCTACCTTTGATGTTTCTGTTATTGTGTTGATAAAAATAGGTTATGCCATGGCTTGACAAATCAACAGAAGGAAAGAAAGAGATATCATAACTTGCTGAATCTTTGGGGATATCATGCATCTAACACTACAATAATTTTCCTCTGACTTGTACCTGTGTGCATACTTCCTTTGAGGTAAAATTTTATACCTATTGTGAATGGAACCAAACAAAGGTTTGTCCAGTTTAGATAGAATAACAAAATACGATGCAACTTACCCAGATTCTTACTGTGTGATCATCTGAGGCACTGACAAATGTTTTATCACTTTCCATGAAACAGCAAGAGTTAACACCGGCAGTGTGTCCACGAAATACAAGAACATAAACCTGATTAAATTAAGACAAAGAATTGTAGGTTCTGCTACCCTGGGTTCAAGAGCCTTAAAAATTCAATGGAGAAGTTAGTAAATCCTCTTATACATTTTGTTACCTCTCATAAGGGTAATGCTTCACCTGAATACAGAATTGTGTGTTTCATTATTCTTTGAGTCAAATTCATTTAACAATGGATGTTTACATAATGCCAAATTCATCAAAACTGAATGGGATAAAATATGGATAACTGAATCATAAAAATCCAAATTCACAAAATTTTCTCTCTTTAGTAAATAGTCACAAGAGATCTTGTATCAAGATCAAGAGACTTGTCCCCTAAAATCCTAAAAGTCAGCAAAAATTGTCAAAGAAGGAATGGCATAAAATTAGTTGAGTATACTGTGTTAGATTGAAAAATTATGTAAAATCCCCCCCCCCCCACTATTTCAGATTTTTCATAGCCGGTGCCGCCACTGTGTCACGTGGAAGGCCTTGACACATACACAATACCCTGCATGCAAAACATAGCAGCTACAACTGTTTGTCCTGTGGGGTCAATCTCAAATTATATCACGTGAAAGTATCCGCGAATAGCACCAATTGAACGGTTTACCTACTTATTAATTTGCGTTTCGCAAATCTCCCGTGGTACCTAACTGAAGCCAAACTTCAGTTCAGTGCGTACCATTTTTCTGCTATCAACACCATTCTTACTTTACTTATGTTACCGTCGTTGAATCTGGGTCTTTTGTCAGAGAACAACAAACAGGAAATCGATGCCGATGGAAACGGGCCCAAAATGGGCCTAAATTTTAGAAATCAACAGAAGTTATTTCTAATGACATACCTTTGCTAGATCCTCATGCTCCCAGGTCGCCTCTGCATCTTTATTGGATGTTGCTGTAACTCTGTTCTCTTCTTCTTTGTCGTCATCTGCAGGCACCACAGCTGTCTCTGTTCCCATCTTATTCTTGGAGGGAGATTTGTAGATGCGGCACTAGGGTAAAATCATCATGCACAAAAAAACAAAGAAGCCACAGGTGGCCCAAATAAAATCTCGGAATGTTTTTCTGAAACAATAGGTACATCTCTATTTTATCTTGGGGTATTTCCTGTATCATATCAGGTACTTAAAAATTTCTCTGAACCATTGGAAAAGCCAAGGGGCATTTCACTCTTTCCATATTCCAAAAACGAAAACCGTGTGAGCTGCGAGATTTCAAGAGATTTTCAGAACAAAGGGATCTTATGGATCCCCTTCACGATGGAAACTTGGAAGAAACTCTGAGAAACAAAACATGCAAGAAACCTCACTTGCCCAAATTCTTGGTTTAAGCGTTACTAGTGAGCGGACTTCTTGGAGTCTAGATTTTTCTAGAGAAAGCATTGCTAAACTTGGTGTGTGATGGTTTGATTAGACATCAAAACATTCTCAAATAGTTAAGCTTACCTCTTAGACTCTGGAACATTCTCTTTAAATTAATTTGCAAATTTTCATTTCCGTCATGATGAAGCCGAAACTTATTGTTGCATTGTCTTTGATTAGGAAATATTGTATTTCAGTCTGTCTATGCATAGGGTAACCTAGGTCGTAGGTACCTAAAAAATGAAATCGTATGATGACAGGTTCTTACCGTGCTTTCCTCTTCCTCTGGTGGAACTGATGGCACTGCTAGATGTGCAAATGCAGCGTACATATTTACAAGTAGCCTGCTGTGAATCAGGTCAAGTCGCAAACTACAGAGAAATGATGTTCCAATGAGCAATGATTTGGTTAGTTCGAAAAGGAACAACGGCTGAAACGTCTCTGTGTGATGATTCTAACTCCAATATGGTCTTTTCGTGCTATGTGGCTTCGTAAAAAGAACAAAACAAGTACAATTTAGCACATTAAAATGAAGCTAATTTATTCTTGATAAGCTGCACTATCTTTCGTCGAAGTTGCCTTCAGTAAAAGCAAAATAACTGATGATAAAACAACAAGTACTAATCGCCAGATCGCCAGCTTACTTTCAAATCATCCAATGTACTTTTTCATCCGAAATTCGAACTCGAAATTCGAAAATCGAGAATCTTGCAAAGAATACACCCGTCGCTCGCAAGAAAAACTCTTGCTTGTGAGCGTAAAGACGGGTGTTAGCTCAAAAAATTAACAAAAAAGAGTCTCTTCACAAGCTACTTATGGAGCGTCGTTTGCGTCTTTATTACAGATTGACATATTCTTATCCTATACCCTAAATCTCTTTGATATGAGACATATTTTCAGTGGTAATTGCTCTATTTATTATGGCCTTCATATAATTTTGTATGCCAACTTTCATTTCGAATGGTGTTTCGCATTCAGTATTGCCTTTAGCACAGTATGTCGTGACAAAATGAAATTTAGTATGGCCTATTTATTTCGTGTGACCTATTGCGCAATACATCATATTAGATGTAACTTTAGTATGGCCTATTGCGCAATATATCATCAAACCCCGATTCTGAACGGCCTGTCCATTTCGTATGGTCCATTGCGCAACTAGCTACGTTTTGGCTATTTGGCAAATTTCGGACTGATTCAGATATTGATAATGATGACGAACTGTTGGTTAACCTTGGCCCAGCATTAGACCCAGTCGCCGCAGCCCCCATTGACGACGCACGTACGCCGCCAGGTGCTTTGCTGAGACGACTGAGCAGGCGCTGTCCTTCCGCCGCCAACTGATTTATCCGATTGACGGCATCTCTGGTTGATTCGTGCTCTTCGGTAGGCCTGGTGGCATCCATCTTGTTTGAGCAATGTGACGGCGCTGATCAATTTTCCCGCCAAAACATAGCTATTGCGCTATAGACCATACGAAATGGACAGGCCGTTCAGAATCAGGGTTTGATGATATATTGCGCAATAGGCCATACTAAAGTTACATCTGATATGACGTATTGCGCAATAGGTCATACGAAATAAATAGGCCATACTAAATTTCATTTTGTCACGACATACTGTGCTAAAGGCAATACTGAATGCAAAACGCCATTCGAAATGAAAGTTGGCATACAAAATGATATGAAGGCCATACTAAATAGAGCAATTACCACTGAAAATATGTCTCATATCAAAGAAATTTTGGGTATAGGATAAGAATATGTCAATTTGTAATAAAGATGCAAACGACGCTCCATAGCTACTAACAATTTATAAAAATTCCTCCTTTTTATTAAAAATGTCGTTCATTATGATACATCAAAAAGTACTGATTGTGTTCGGTTTACTCTGCTATTGCAGCATATAAAGACTATCTTCTAGTCCGAATGGAATTGAAAAGTTTCATCGTCGCATCCATAAAATATCAGAATAGTAGGCTTAAGTTATTGTTAAGAGTCTAGTCTAGAAATTATCATTGATGCCATAACGCTAGGGCAGCAAATCTAGCGATGGCAAGTTTACCCTACCCTGGCAAAGCGCCACTACTTGGCCATTTTGGGCCATTTTTGATTGATAAACATGGGCTCCCTGTGCTACGGCAATCTTTCTTTTTGCCAACCAACGTTCACAACTGTTTACTCTCCAAGTGCTTTATGTACGGAACACGAGATTTTCCCGCCAGATTTGCCGGTGTTTTTGATACCATGCGGTCTCGAAGAAGTCTTAAATTGACAGGATAGAACACTGATATTTTTTTAGAAATTTCGACAAAAGTTTCGACAAAAGACCCTGCATGTAACTTCACGACAAAACATATGTTTCCTCCACCTCGGTCCCCTCGATAAAAGTTAAAACTTTTCGCTGTTGGTTACCTTGGTTCATACTGTAGGTTATTATGAGGTCTCTTAAAGAGAATGGCCTAGGCCTAAGCTAGAAGAAAGCTTACACGTATTTTTTATAAGAAACTGCTTATAAGAACATAAGAAATATAACTCATCAGCAAGAATCAAGAAACTTATGAAATCAGTTCTACTTTATTTTCACTCGTTTCCTGTATCATATTACTTGACAGGTACTTGAGAAAATAAATGTTTTGAAATGATCACGAGGGCACACGTAGTGGAACCTTTAATACCCTGGGTACCAGCCCAGGGTAAACCTTTAACAAACTCGTAAAACACTCAGGATTCCAAAAATCTGATGCTTTAAAAAATACTTTCAGTGCTGCCCCAAATTCTTTGCCTCTAATAAAAATACGTTTATTGTATTTGATTGATGTTGTATATAGATGAAGTAAGTGGCAAGTGGCCTGATTTTTCTTTGCTTTTTGGACCAAATTACAATGTACATTAATCTGGTAAAATCTTAGCCACGTAGGCTCCTGGAAGCTCCCAAAAGGTACTTGTGCGAAAAGAGTGTACAACAACGTAAAATCATGCGATCCCTTTTGAACAGTTGATTCAAGCTGTGATGAACTTATGTTCTTGAGGTAGAGCCAGATAATAAGAGAGTGCTGAGGAGATTTCCGATCATGGAAGTGGATTGGCGGGCAGATAATAGTGAGTTGAGAACAGTGGCCAGTTATTATAACTTCCCTTTGACAAACACAGAGAAAATTTGAAACTTCCGAAGCCCTTCAGGGCCGTCGCATAACGCCTGAAGAGTTTCTTTTGTAGCATTTTGACAACTTTCAGTTTAATAGCATTAGTATGTAGTTTATATAAATCATATTTCATATTTAGTTTCGATCATAATGGAACGATTGTCGTCAAAGTAGCGAAACTTTTCGTATATAAAATAAAAAACAAATGATCTTGGATTAACTGTGGTTGAATGAGAGATCAATCGGATGTTATGGGTCCATTCTTTTTGATTTGCTCATTTTGAGGATTATTCTGGAGAGGTTAACAGCAAGATAAGAGAGAACAGAGAAGCAACGTGTTTCACTTACAAAGAACTTTCAAAGTGACTTTTGTCACATTCGACGCAATTATTTGATGCCGTGATTGCAAAATATCAAGGTAAGAAACATGAATAGAAATACTTTGGTAAGAACTTTTCAAAGAAATTCAGCTCTCATTTCATCATGGAACAACATTACATAAGACACAAAAGACTCCACTTTCGAAAGCGTGTTATTTCGTCTGAAATTTTTTATTTTGCCTGAAGTATACATTTATTTATTTATTGCACTTGATCCTCGGCATTACTGGAAAAATGTATCACAGGGAAGAGGATTCAGACTATTTATAAACCTATGTGATTCAGGGAGGCACAGAGACCTACACCTGACAAATACATCATGAGTTTGAGAATCAAAATATGATATTTTTAAGGAGTGCTTAATATTGGGTCAAATGTCTTAATACATAAAACAGTAAATTTTCCCTGTGTTGTTACGTGACTGAGGCTGTCTGGCCTGGTGACTTATGTGTCAACTGGTACACCTCAACATTAGCAATCAATTCTGTGGATTTGATTACATATCAACACATTTATTACCAAAACCAATAATTAAGCCGATGATTTTTCATCTCTATTGATTCATGTATATTTTACGTGGGAATAACAAATATCAATGGGAATCTGTGGGAAGCCCGTGGAAAAATACACATATCTCGTGCTTCTAAAAGTTCGCACAGCAGCTGGTCGAAAGTAATTCCTGTTTCAGGAATCAAAATTATATGACAAATTACCAATTCAAGAGACAATGAATTTCAACTTGGCAGTAAATTTTAACTTTTGATATCTTTAATTTTCTTAATTCTTAATTTTGACAGGACCTTGACTGACACCAGCTTCTGAGCAAGCTGACCAAGTTTTATATTTATAAGATACACGTTCTAAGAAAATCATCTCTAGGATCACCAGAAGTTTATAAAACTCTAGTAAAATACATGCAGACCGGCGTGACTATTCGACAGCAATGTGCCACCCAGGATTTGAACATTGATAAATGATAAATGAACATCAAGCTAACTAGTAAAAAAGAAACCCCACACCTGGCAAGCCAAGGGATTAGCAATCATTATTATGGTGGATTCGATCTTCGTCGAACACATCTATTTCCAGAACTTTGTCGATAAAGTATTAGGTTCCTCTAATCTCAATAACCATATACAATGTGAGATAAACTGCAATCTTTGTGAACCCCCGGTGCTTAGCTTGCTTACGTAAATAACGATATTGGCTTTTGGACAGGGGACTGTAAATAAATCTCTCTCTCTCCAGACACGGGATGGGGAGAATTCGAGCCTAGAGAGTCTGAGGTAAACACGCGATTTAAAATCTTTACTTCGAGCCTATGAAATCGAGAAATTTATGGAGTTAGACCCTTTACGATAAACATTAAATGGAAGGAGAGAGAATATATACAGTCCTCTTTTATACTGGTGTACATATGTAAATATTTCGTTTCACGCGTTGGATTCAGAGCCTTCGAGACGTACGACTGTACGAGAGAATCTATATCAGAGATCAGAGCCTGCAATTCTACATATCGAGTTTTATTGGAGTAATTCTTCACCTTGGATTAAACATTAAGCGCATCTTTTTTAACATGGACACACAGAGCCGGATTGTAATTGATTGTAAATAGCTGAAGACATGTCGAAAGCCAAAAAAAGAGTACGGAAAAACCTGCCTAAGTTGCATAGTATTCGGGCAGGCCATCGAAATTACGTTGAAAGTTCTCTCGAAGAAACTGCTGCGTTGTTAGAAAACATTGACGAAAATACGATTCGAAAACTCAAACAGTTGAGGATAACTTTAAAGGAGGAAATCGAGATTATTAAGGATTTAGAAGACGATATCGTTGATCTTACCGAGGATGAAGACGAGTTGATGACAGAAATTCGAGAGGCAGGAGAATTCAGACGCAAAGTTTGTGAAGCATTGCTCAATATCGAAGAGAAAACTGGAACTGAGACGCAAAGTTCACACGAAATCCCTTCACAGGTTCAAGTTATCTCATCATCTTCAAAGTTGCCTAAATTGAAACTAAAAAAGTTTAATGGCGAAGTAACCCAATGGTTAACATTTTGGGATATTTATAAAAGTACAATTCACGACAATCCCGGTTTAAACGTCATCACAAAGTTCAGCTATCTACGGGATTTACTGGAAGGTACAGCTGCTGCTGCAATAGCAGGGCTGCAGACGACCGAGGCAAATTACGACGAAGCAATCGATAAACTGACACGAAGATTCGGAGACCATCAAGTGATCGTAAGTGGACACCACGATGCATTGCTGCATATTCCTCCAGTTTTTTCATCACGTGATATCAAAGAGCTCAGAAATTTATACGACAAGGTCGAAGTGCACGTTCGTGGATTAAAATCATTAAAGGTACCAACCGCATCTTATGGAAGTCTTCTTATTCCAGTGTTACTGAAGAAAATACCTCACGATGTTCGTTTATTAATTGGTCGACAAGTGAAAGACGGACAGTGGGACCTAGATCGTTTACTCGACTTGTTGCGTGAAGAAATCGAAAATCGTGAAAGATGTGGTAGCATTCAAGCGGACTTACCACAGTTTATGCCGAAATCGCGTCCTAATTCGCCGGAAAAGAGATCACCCAGTACGGCTGCCGTGTTGTATTCAGAAGGGAGAAGATCTAAAGTTTCAAATTGCACTTATTGTCGCCAGGAGCATACCTCTACTCGTTGCAACGTAATTACTGATAAAAAAGCACGGAAAGACATATTACGAAAACAAGGCCGTTGTTTTATATGTTTGCGGAAGAACCATGTTGCAGCAAAATGCGAGTCTAAGGGAAAATGTTACGAGTGTGGCAGACGTCATCACGTTAGTATTTGTGACAATAATGAGCCATCGAATGCAACAGCCGTATCGGAAGGAAAGCCTGAAGCTAAAGATGCAGAATCGAGTGCCCTTTATGTAAGCTCGCGAGATAACATTTTGCTACAAACGGCGCAAGCCTTTATCACTTGTCATGGGAAGGAGAAAGTTCGTGTACGGGTTATTTTTGATTCAGGAAGCCAGAGGAGTTTTATTTGCAAGAATATCAAAGAACAGTTATCCTTGCCAACTGTAACGACCAAGCCCTTATTGATAAAGGCCTTCGGAGGAAATCGTGATAATGTGAAGGTTACGCCCCATGAATTGGTGGAATTTTCTTTGAGCAGTATTTCTGGCCAGTTTTCAACAACCATGCAGGCATATGCAGTCTCCAAGATTTGCGAGCCAATAGCATCACAGAACATGCAGTCGGCTATTGAAAATTTCGATTATCTCAGCAACATTGAATTAGCGGATTACAACGATGGAACAAATGATAGCCTTATTAATTTGTTGATTGGTGCTGATTACCTTGGAAGATTCTTTACTGGAGAGTTGAAACGGGGGGAGACTGCAGATAGTCCAGTTGCCCATGGAACAAAATTAGGATGGGTATTGTCAGGCAGAGTACCTTGCAGAGAAGGAGATGATTTATCAGCCAATGCAAATTTCGTATCGACCCACGTGTTAAGAACGGGAACTGATCCGATTGAAAATAGCAGAGTGGATGTCATGGTGGAGCAGTTGTGGGATTTCGAGTCAGTTGGAATAAGAGAGAAAGACACGGTACATGGATCATTTATCAACAACATATCGAAGGAGGGTGATAAGTATTGCGTAAGATTGCCTGTTAAGGAGAGCCACGATTTATTGCCGGACAATTACAACCTGAGTCTTAGCCGTATGAAATCTTCGTTGAAACGTCTTCGCAAAGACCCAGAGACACTTCAAGCGTATGACAAAATTATTCGAGATCAAGAGCGAGATGGTATTATCGAGAGAGTTGATTTATCCAGAGAAACGGAACCTGGAAACATCCATTACTTACCACATCAAGCAGTGAAGAGGCAAGACGCACTTACGACAAAGTTACGCGTTGTTTTTGATGCAAGCTCGAAGGAGGAAAAATCTTTACCATCATTGAATGAGTGTATGTATGTTGGCCCACCTATGGCTCCAGCTATCATTGATATTTTGCTGAGATTTCGAGCATACAAAATTGGCTTAGCTGCGGATATCGAGAAAGCATTTTTGAATATTGCTGTGGATAAAGACCAAAGAGATTTAATGCGCTTTTTGTGGATCGAAAACCTGGAGGATGAAGAGCCAAAGATCATTGTATTTCGCTTTGCTTCTGTATTGTTCGGAATGTCTTGTTCTCCGTTCTGTTTGAATGCTACATTGGATTTTCACGTCAGGCAGTACTACAAGGAGAACATTGATATGGCTGAGAAAGTTATTAGAGCATTTTACATCGATGATTGGTCATGCGGAGCAGCAAACGGAGAAGAAGCAGTAGAGTTGTTTAAAGAAGTAAAATCGTGTTTGGCTGCTGGAGGTTTCAATTTACGGAAGTGGGCAACTAATGATGAAGAAGTTGCAAGTAAAATCGCTGCCTACAATAGAGACATTGTTGATAAGTCTGAAGAAGAAGTTGATCAGATGGAGAGTGTATCATTTGCGAAAATGTCGATGGGTGGCTTAAGCGAAATTGAGCCAGGCAAGGAGCATAAAATCCTTGGTTTGAATTGGGATTTGAATGAAGACAAGATCGTTTTGAAATTGGATAAGCTTGCAGAATTTGCAAGAGATCTAGAGTTGACCAAAAGAAATATCTTGCGCTTTCCAGCAAAGTTGTTCGACCCATTGGGTCTAGTTGTACCTGTTATCATTCCGGTGCGATTGCTATTTCAAGACTTGTGCAGAAAGAAATATAATTGGGACGCACCATTGTCGGAAGGAGAGCAAGAGTTCATTGCTAAGTGGTTGAAAGATTTGGAAAATGTTACCATTGCTGTTGAAAGATGTTATTTGCCGATCGATGAAGAAATTGAGTCAAGTTATTTGCATGTCTTTGGAGATGCTTCGAAGAAGGCCTATTGTGCTGCAGTTTATTTGTGTTTTAAATCGAAAGCTGGATGGAGATCAGTTTTGGTTGCATCTAAAGTCAGGCTTGCACCATTATCTGTTCCAGAGATGTCTATTCCAAGATTGGAGTTATTGGCAGCATTAATTTCTGCTCGTTTGTTATCTGCTGTAAAGGAAGCATTGCATCCTGTGATTTGCATTAACGGAGTTTATTGCTGGACAGATAGCAAGTGTGTTTTGTATTGGATCAAAGCGGATAAAGAATACAAGCAGTTCGTGTACAACAGAAGAAAGGAAATTGTGGAGTTAACATCAATTGATTCGTGGAGACATTGCCCTGGGACTGAGAACCCTGCGGATCTTGGTTCTAGGGGTTGTTTTGCATCGGAAATTGTCAATAATTCGCTGTGGTGGGACGGTCCTAGTTGGCTTAGAGGACCTCCAGAATGTTATCCTACGTCAGAAAGTGTAGCTGAGGAAGAAGAAATCTTAAAGGAATGCCAGAAAGAAGTTAAATTGCAGCCAAAGAAAGTTACATCATTGTTGATTGTGCCAGGCGAAAGCAATTGCCGTATATCAAGAGTTATTGATTGCACAAGATTTAGTACTTGGAGAAAGCTGCTTAGAGTTACGGCATTGGTGCTGAAGTTTATCAAGCTGTTGAAGAAATCAGTTGTTACGCCTATTGTTGTTGCAGAAGATATTTTACATGCTGAGAAATTGTGGATCAAAGATGTGCAGGAAGATTTGAAAGAAAAGAAAGATTACTACCAGAAGTTAGAGGGTCAGCTTGGTTTGTTTGAGGAAAATGGCATTGTTAGATGCAGAGGAAGAATTAGCAGATCTGGTTTACCGTTTACATCGAAGTTTCCTGCATTGTTACCAAGGAACCATTACATTACTAAGCTGATTGTCGAGCATTGTCATCTTAACGTGTTTCATGGAGGAGTCAAGGACACGCTTACGGAATTAAGAGCAAATTATTGGGTACCTAAAGGACGACAGTTAGTGAGAAAATTGATTCATGGTTGTATGATTTGTAGAGTATTGCAAGGGAAGTCTTACAGAGTACCAAAGCCTGCTGATTTACCAGAGGGAAGAGTTCAAGGTTCAAAGGCTTTTTGCGACGTCGGAATCGATTGTGCAGGCCCATTGTACATCAAAGCAACAGCAGGGATGCAGAAAGCTTATGTTTGCTTGTTTACTTGTTCGTTAAGCCGAGCAGTTCATCTTGAAGTGGTACCTAATTTATCAACAGCTGCTTTCATTCGTTGCTTACGAAGATTTATTGCAAGAAGAGGTTTACCATGGAGAATTACATCTGACAATGCAAAGACTTTTAAGAACGCAAACAAAGAAATCGGCAGAATCTTGAAATCCCAAGAAGTCCAGCGGTTCGTGGCGCATAAGAAGATTGTTTGGCGATTTATCTTGGAGAGGGCGCCATGGTTTGGAGGCTACTACGAACGTATGGTACAGTTAATGAAGCGGTTACTGCGGAAGATTCTTGGAAGAGCCAGATTAGACTTTGAGGAGCTGACCACAGTCATAGCAGAAGTGGAAGGGACAATAAATTCAAGGCCACTAGCATATCTCAACCCTGAGGACTTTGAAGAACTTTTAACTCCAGCTCATCTTGTAATTGGGAGACGCATTCTTACACTCCCAAGTCAAGACGAGTTTAATGAAGTGGATGAATACGATGCCAGTACTGTTGAGAAGCGTGCTCGCTATCTACGCACACTTCTAGGACATTTCTGGCGCCGCTGGAGTAACGAATACCTGCTGAGTTTAAGGGAACACCATCATTCGAGAGTGACAAACGAAAAAGGTAGAGACATCGAATCTGGAGACATCGTTATCGTCAAAGATGGAAACAGTTGCAGAGGAGAATGGAAAGTAGCGATAGTGGAGGAGTTGATTCCAAGTAAGGACAACGAATTCAGGGGAGCAGAAATCAGAGTAGTCAACAGAAAAGGGACACTTACAAGACTTAGACGACCAATTCAATCACTGTTTCCAATTGAGGTAAATCACCACCAGGAGCAAGGTAAGAACATTAATTCCTTACCAGTTGATGAAGAGAACGATAGAGTTTTGATCGAAGAAAAGTCAGAGAGACCTCCTAAAAGGCTAGCTGCGCAGAATGCGGACTTACTACGTAGGCTTACTGTTGATCAATCGGACCCGGATTGATCAAGGGGGGAGTGTGAGATAAACTGCAATCTTTGTGAACCCCCGGTGCTTAGCTTGCTTACGTAAATAACGATATTGGCTTTTGGACAGGGGACTGTAAATAAATCTCTCTCTCTCCAGACACGGGATGGGGAGAATTCGAGCCTAGAGAGTCTGAGGTAAACACGCGATTTAAAATCTTTACTTCGAGCCTATGAAATCGAGAAATTTATGGAGTTAGACCCTTTACGATAAACATTAAATGGAAGGAGAGAGAATATATACAGTCCTCTTTTATACTGGTGTACATATGTAAATATTTCGTTTCACGCGTTGGATTCAGAGCCTTCGAGACGTACGACTGTACGAGAGAATCTATATCAGAGATCAGAGCCTGCAATTCTACATATCGAGTTTTATTGGAGTAATTCTTCACCTTGGATTAAACATTAAGCGCATCTTTTTTAACATACAATAAATAACGATTTCTAAAAAATATAGAATATGGGACTTGAACCGAAATCGAAACATCAAAGCAAGTTCTATGTATTTGAGAAATTCACAACATTATTGATCTTTCTCATGAAAACATTTTGTACTAAGGTTATACCCATGAGCTTGATCCTTGAATCCTTTACTGATACATCTGTTTGTTTATTTTACAAACTTGGCGTCATAAATGAGATTTAGCGGCAGATCATTGGATCAATAGTTGTTGGTAAGATATTCTATGTTCATGCAGCATAGGTCAATTACTATCCACATTAAAACACTTAAAACCTTTATTAGGACTTCCTGTTTTGACTGACAATTGACTGTAAAATGACTGCGGTTTGGAAATAGTACCAGGTCACATCCAGTTCCCTTAGGATGTGACAGAGAAAAACGCAGAATAGCGTGTATGATGATTAAAGGATAGTCACTCGAATATAAACAAAACTCTACAAGGGCCAGCAACTAATTGGTTGTAGATACAGAAAGCAAAGACAGCAGATCTATTCACGGTAAACAGTGTTTCCTTCCATTTTATTTTAAAGCTGTTTTGCAATCTTTTGCTCCTGAAGCGAAGACTAGGCATGAAAGATAAAATCTCATGGATTTGTTAACAGACTATCATATTTGACAATCTTGACGCGTGCGTTAACAAAACAAAGTCAGGGAAATAATGGCATGTGTCGGTTCTTTCCTCGTACTATTTATAGAGCAGAGAGCACATCAATCAGGTTTTAAAATAACCAATCACAGTTAATAATCTAACGATACGATGTGTGCATTGTCAAAATAAAAATAACTGCTATATATTAATTTTATAATGAATTCCAACGACTGACAAAACAGATGAACACTATTACGTCTTAGGGTACCAGAAATCTCTACGGCATTGACACAGTTGTTTACAAATTGAATGGAACTATTATCATCATGATTTCAGATGCTGAAATTTGTTGCATTCCTTCTTCTATGCGTCGCATTTGCAGATGCAAATTTTAGAGGTCCAGAAGATGAGCAAGGTTTGTGTTGGAGAATGTTTTCATTCATTGTTGCGTTTGTTTAAAAACGTTTCGTAGCAAAACATATTTGCGTTGTATAAACTGAAGTTGGGTCCCTACCAAGCTATATCCTGGTCGACAGTGAGCATGCTTTCTCTTTGACCGACTGTGTTTCAGCTTTCTTGAGAGCGAATCAACGGTATGATTCACATTGTCATGCGCATTGTTGCTATCGTTTTCTGCTTTGTTCTTACGCCATTAACATGAATCGTTACCACGAATGCGATTTGGTGCCCTTTTTGGGGGATTCTTCGAGGCTCGTAACTTAGCCTGTTGTATCCCCAACAATTAAAGGGTTTGTTTCGACCAGCATGCACTGCACATGCAATCTTTCGGTTGTTCTATGAAAATGGCAACAGCAAAGGCTAGGAAAGAGATAGCACTTGCAAGGCATTGTTACAAAGATGGTTGAGCCTCTCTTTCTGTTTGAAGCTTTTAGATCACTATAAATACAAATCCTAGCTTCGCTTATCAATTGTCCCTCAACGCCATGAGAGACGGTCATCAAATCCCTTTGGTTTCCTTATCATGCGAAATGACATGTAATCTTTGGAATGAACTAAGGGGAGAGTTAACTGGGAAATGGTTGCTTGAACAGCAACGTAAACCAAGCGCTTGAGTAGCGGTTGTTGTTTAATCATGAGTTTGAAATTTATATCAGAAGAGAGTCACCTTAACCATGGTAATATTGTTAACGACGCATATACTCACATTTCAGATTTAGTCTCTTTTACTTTCACATTCCTGCTCTTGAACTTTATCACCTTGATACTATTTAACAGCATGCTGGTTGAAACAAACTCTAAAGTAGTAACGAAAAACTACCATGAAAACAATTTTGATGCAAACACCTCCGTCTAAGTGCCCCGGTGAGAGGTCAGATGTTCACCGCGGAGCTTTTGGTCAAAAATATGGTCAAAGTGTCACCGAGTACCTCCAATTATGTACCAACAAGGATAGCATTATTATTGACAGGAACTGTATTTACACGTTGAAATAACTTCCTAAATTTCTTCCCGGGGTTTGTCAATTTGAAGCTGAGGTTGCACTTGTGTGGCATTTGTACCAGGGAGATTAACAACTTGTTCCGGGCCTGATTTTGCTTCATTTTTCAAATAGGGAAATCACCGGGGTACAATATATCGGGGCACTTAGCTCGGGGTGCATGAAAGGTAGTCCAGAGTGCAAAAAAGCATGGTTGACGCTGAGATCACTTATGAATCTCTTAAATTTTTATGATTCTTACGAGTCGTTTCTCAAAAGCAATCGAAATTTTTCAGACGAAGATGCAAGTCCACAATTTGGGCCAGGGATTACTGATGACTTGAATCTGACCCCAGAACAACGAAAGGCGATAGAAGAAGGACGAGATACGGCCAGTGAAAAAGTCATACAGAAGTGGCCAAACGCAGTTATTCCATATAATATTGATTGCAGTTTAGGTATTATTTTTTGCCTCAGTAGCATTCTCTTTGATATTCTCCTACTCCCTTGTCATTGTCACTCCTTTACCTTAAAAAAATGAACAGGAATCGCCGTGAAAACTCAACAAAAACTAATCTGTGTTTCGATTTGAGATCTGAATCAAAAGGAACCTTAGTCGTGACACACAAGATGCATCAAAGAAAACTTAGTGATGACCTATTGAGAATAAATCGGAAAAATACCACAACATTTTACTGCCACGAGTTCTTTGTGTCCAAAGTTTCTCATTATGCAATACAAAACTCACAGACTTTGAAGTTTTGATAGAACAATGGAAAATGATACGGCAATTAAGGGTAAAAGTAGATTGAGGTAAAATAGTGGGTTTCTTAAAGGTGAAACCTTAATGTATCTTTTAGAATTTCATTTGCTTTGCACTGTATGCATTCAAGGGATGGTCCTCATACGATGAACAATCAACCTAAATAATGTCATGATTGCGGCAAATTAGCAGCAAATTATTTCAAAAGAATCAATAAGCTGCGATCTAACTCTCTCTTTCATCATTTCTTTCGGTTTGTGGAGATAATAAATTCTTGTAAATTAACTCTTTATATCACAGAATTACGAAAATTTCCAAGTCGGAGTCATCGAAGTCTTCTTAATTGTCTCTTATTCCATGGAATGAATGTGTGTTTGTCTGACTTTGTTATGGTTTTGAAACAAATGGCGGGGAGATGGGCTGCAATGCCAATGATATAGAAGCGTGCAATGCCAACAGAACTGAATTGACTGCAAGAATGAGGGGTTGCGAGAGAGGAGGGGATAGGGGCAAAGGCATCTTGTAATGTCAATAGAATGAGAAAGGCCTTTTACTTTTATTTTGCTCCATATGTTGGTGCAGTTTGCTCCCATTTCCAAAATTGTCACACGCACCAACTTATGTTATTGCTATCATCTATTTCTTGATTATAGAGAATATGCTGGATGCAGTTGCAGCCATCAAAGAAGCAATGGCTGAATGGGAGAGCAAAACGTGTATTCGTTTCGTCAAACATACAAATGAGAAAGATTACCTGACATTTTTCAGGCATAACAGGTATAGACAGATGACTTTCGGCTAAGTTTTGCTCCATTGAATTGAATTGTTATTTACTGTAGTGGGGGTATCGTTGGGGTAAATGGAGCGAAAACAAGGACGAATGTAATAAGTCTATAACAGGTATACAAATGTACTCATACTTTCTCAATTAATATCCGGAACTTGCTAAAATTTCAAAGTCAATTTTTATCTGCTGCATTTTGAAAAGTGCCTTTCCAAATAGGTTAGACTTTTTTTAGCAGAAATGCAGTCTATGCAAAGTTATTTATTCAACAAGTAGAAATGAGCTCTGATTTGAGATCTGAACAGAGCTCTAAACTTCGAGTTCTCAACTTTGAACTCCGAGCTCTCAACTCTCAATGCTAAACTGACATGTAGATATCGAACTAAATTCTGAATCACACTCAGAACTTTTGATCATTAACTGTTTCCTGGACTAAACTGTGAACCAAGCTGTAAAGTGAACGCTAGAGTAAACTTCGAAGAAAACACTGCTCTTTGACGGGTTGTCTGTGAAAAAATTTCTGCAGTGAACGCTGAACCGCTCTCAAACCAAAGCTAATTGAAACATATTTCTGTCAAGCAGAATCTGAAATATCTAATAATTGCTTCATTAGACAGGCACCTGCACAAATCGAATGCTCTGTATCAAATTTCATATTTTATTGAGACTTTTTAAAAATTTCAGATGTTGGGGGCATTTAGGCCGTGTTGGTGGCGAAAGCAAAATTTCAGTTGGAGATGCATGTGAATTTAAGAACATAATGGCGCATGAAATTGGTCATGCAATTGGGTTTTTTCACGAACATAACAGAATGGACAGAGATAAATATGTCAAAATAGAATGGGATAATGTAAATGAGTGTGAGTATAAACTTGAAAAAGGAAAGCTTGAAGATCTTACTTATTTATAACCAGCTACTGTGCGTTCCAATAAAGTTATGACAGAACTTGGAGTTTGATATACACAAAAGAAATTAACTTGGTGGTCATCAGGGCTGTTTGAAGCATGATTCAAAACCAGGCACGCCTAAAGAAGGGCCAAACATGTCAGTTCTTGAACCAATTACATGATCACCTATAACAGGGAAAATAATAGAGAATTTGATGAAGGGATTAGTATAGCGGAGATCTACACGAGCGTTTAAGCGCTTACAAAAGATTGTGCAATGTGAACGCAGCCTAAATTTGAAACTGAAAATTCTACCTTTTTCATTAGGGGCAAAGAAAGCTTTCCGCAAGCTAAAGAAACCATTGTCATTTGAAGTACCATACGATTACACATCAATCATGCATTATCCTTGGAATGCATTTTCCAAAAATGGCAAGAATACTATGAAAGCTTTAAAAGAAGTAAAAAAACAACCATATCTGACTGTCGGCAAAATTGATGTTTTACGAACGAATATGATGTACGGTTGTGGTAAGTAGTAATACTGCATAGTCTTGACTGGGACGGACGTGGGGAAGAGTGAGATGAATGAATCAGATTACAAACACAAGGAACGCAAAAGTTAAGTGCCTTATTACAGAGGATAGTAGCAAAGCTAAGGACACTGAATAAAGCCACAGTATTTCTTAGGGCTGATTTCCCTCATCCAAACTTTGCGAGCGGATAGAATTTTAGAAAATAAAAGGTTATTCGATTTAAATTCCAATCGACAGTTACTCTCGTAAAGCAATAGATTTTCAGTCCGATCGGGAAATTCGACTTACATGATTACAGTTTTTCCAGTGCTCACCACAGCCATGTCTACTCCTCTAGGATCTTCAAGACTTGACAGAATGCAAAATTAAACCAACCAATCAATCAATCAATCAATCAATCAATCAATCAATTATAATGATCAAGTGATCGTAAGCTAATTGAAAAATTAAATTTCTCTCTTTATTACTTCAATGCATAGACCAGCAATAATCAGAAACTGCAATTTGATCTTCACCATTTTATCTTCACAGCAAAAAGAAAAAGTCGAAAGAGGAGAGATATTGAAGGTAAGTACATAATTTGCATCATTTCATTTTGCTTCAGTTCGAAGCAACAAATCGCAGCGAGAGAATTGTGAACAGAACTGTCTATTTTTGCTGCTTTTCGTAAAGTTTAATTGCTGGCATAACAATTTACTTGGTTATAGATATTCAAAGATCTAGAAATTTCTTATGCGAATTTCCAGAATCTACAATCTTTAGACAGTTGCTTTTCGCGTTCGAGCACAAATTTTGCCTGTTGTAAAGGGTAAATTTTCGTTTCAGATTGTGAAGACAAGAGTCATCTATGCCGTGCTTATGTAAAAGCAGGCTATTGTTATACATCTGATTATGTGAGGGAAAATTGCAAAACAAGTTGCAATGTTCCACATTGTGATACAACTGGTAAGCAATTCGTGCATAATCTATATCCCTTTTCTGACGTAAGAAAAGTTCTAGGACAACAAGGAAATTGTTTGCATGCGTACACTCTAAGCTATGGCTGCAGGGTAGACAAAGCCTTTTGCTCCTTGCGGCATCGCTTCAGTACCAGGTGATTCACTAAAAGGGATGGCGTTTGAAATAATACTACTCCCTGAATATCAAAGAAATGATATTGAAAACTGTCGTGTTTCATTTCTGATATATCAAACTAGGTTCAGTAATTTACCCCCCGACCATTTTTGGAAAATCCCTTGCAAAATGCGAGCGGACTGACCAATTTCAGCCAGAAAAAGTGCAAGAATAATTGAACATGTTAGCTTTTCAATCAGATATTGCAAAAATATCATAGTTTACATACTCAGAGAGCAGTAGCCTTTCAAACGCCAGAACTTTTCATTGACTCACCCGTTAGTTTAGTAGAGCATTGTTTTATAAGTGTAATTGAAACTTCATAAATACTCAGGATGCGGACAAGAATCAAATGTTTTTCCCGATTTGCCTGTGGTTCTTGGCTCGATCAGACGGCGAATAAGCGAGAAAGACAGAACTTCCCTTGGCACAACATACAAAAGAGGTTTCAAAAGTACCCCCATCATCTAGAGTGCCTTTTAAAAATCAGCACTTGCAGGAGGGTTATCCTCCATGAACCAATTACTCAATCAATCAATCAATCAATCAATCGCTCAACCAATCAACCAATCCATCAACCAACCAATTAATCAGTCAAGTATAATGATCAAGTGATCGTAAGATTCTTGAAAAATAAAGGTTTCTCTCTTTATTAGTTCAATGTATAGACCAGCAAGAAGAATGCAGAAATTGGAAACGATGGGGACATTGCGAAAGGAGCAGAACAGTCATGGAACTGTGTCCCAAGAGTTGCAATCCGAGATGCCAAAGTGAGTGCTCTTGGTCAGAATAAACCTTAATAGACCTTTCAGCTATTCAGCAAAAGAGCCTGGATCGAGCGTCATTTCTGTACATTTTTATACATGAGATTCGATAAAGTGGCGTTAGAGCTTCTTTCACTATTGTGCACATTAGAAAATTCTACAACATGTAGCAAAGTATCGTTCGATTGAGATTCTTTCTCAGAATAGCTAAAAAAAGTCGATTGCAGGGGTTTTGTTATGAGGAAGAAATGATCAGATCTTTATTGATGATCACAATCGTTAGCCAACAGATAGGGAAGATGCTTTATTTACATCTTAGCAAGTTTCTGTACATATTTAAATTTGTTTTCCAATATGGATAAGAACAAATCACAAAGTAGCCCTGCTGGTCATAGTTGTGTGAGTGGCAGAACGGCTTATACAATTTCTGTTAAGAAACTGGAGTTAAACATGGTCGAATGAGCTCCAAATCCGCATGGGTAATCTTCAAGATGCCTTACCAAACAATGCATTTCGCCATCATACCGTCAAAAGTGATATTAATGGAAACAGACATAGGTATATCAACAAGCTGCTACGAATAGTCTGACGAAACGCCCTGAAACAATTGTTTCCTTTCCCACACAACACAATCAAAACGCAGGCGTCAAAGTTGTCGAATTAACCTCATTACCTTGAACTATAGCATAATGATTATTATCATGATGATGATGATGATGATGATGATGATGATGATGATGATGATGATGATTATGATGATGATGATAACGATGATGATGATGATGATGATGATGATAATGATGATGATGATGATGATGATTATGATGATGATGATGATGATAACGATGATGATGATGATGATGATGATGATGATGATGATGATGATGATAACGATGATGATGATGATGATGATGATGATGATGATGATGATGATGAGGATGATGATGATGCTTATGATGATGATGATGATGATGATGATGATAATTATGATGATGATGATGCTGATGATGATGGTGGTCAGATGATGTCAAGCTAAAACTTTCCGTTTTTTAGTTGATTGCAAAGACGAGAATCGAGAATGTGCAGCCTGGGCAAAATATGGATACTGTCAATTGAGTAAACTTGTTTGGAAATTGTGTCCAAAGAGCTGTCGACATCTAAAATGTAAAAAAGGTTTGTATCCTGATGAACCTATAGGGTAATTCCACGGGTTACAGCATCTGATTCTAGAACTGACAACATGATATCTACAATCGTATGCTGCAACATGTGGTAATTCCTAACTAGAAAAAGTTTCTGACCTCCCTACCGGGTGAGATAAAAAAGCTCTCACCTTTAAAACTTCGTGGCACAAGACAGTTTTGCGATTTTCCTTGCTGCCTTACCAGCTCTTAGAAGTATACGTCAATTCAACTTTATAAAAATTTCATGTTTGCAAAGTAAGTGAAAAAAGGGCCTAAAACATCGATCAAATCATAAAGGACTCCTTGCACAGGACAACAACAAAAATGCAATTTCTGATGGGTGAGAGCTATCCTCTGCCCTTTTGTTGCCATGGAATTGAAACTCTACAGAATTTGCTTGAAAATCTATGTCTTACAACTCTAACGACCCATTGCCTATTGTTTTGTGTGAGGAGTGACCTTATGATTTGATCAATGTTTTAGACAAATTTTCGGTCATATTGCAACCACTAGATTTTTATAACGTTGAATTCACCTACGTAAGTGCTGGTAAGTCAGCGAGAAGAAGCACAAAAATACTTCAATCATTAACTAGAATTTGAACCATTCAAATCCTTGAAGTATTCTTGATGCTATGAATTTTCAAAAGGGGGAACTTTTTTCTAGCTCACCTGGTAGACCAAAGAATTTAACTTGCAAACAGTTGGCATAACCGTCTCCGTTATCAGAGCTGCGACAAGCCAATGATTTATTGAACATTGTGTTCTCAGGACGTCTCGTCTTGGATGGTAAGTGATTGTATCCTCCACTGTTTGGAGATAGGATAGTACTGCAACAAATAAACAAACAATCAACCAATCAATCAATCAATCAACCAATCAATCAATCAATTGATCAATCAATCAATCGACCAATCAATCAATCATTTAATCAAATTTTGAATGATTTTTCTTTCTGAGGATATAACTTTATCTATTGAGGCTCCTTGTTTGGGACATGGTATATCTCACTTATAACAAAAATTATTTATTAAGAATCGTTTCCTTCAATTTTCGCCAAAAGCCGCAAATATTTTGTTCAGGGCAGGGCTATAACTATTTTGACACATTGGATCCTTTGTGTTGTAAGAAAAGTTGTGACTAAAAGCTAGTGTAGAGGCTGCAATTGAAGATATGACACTGGGTCCATTTATGGAGGCTTGTTTATACTATGTTTATTTTTTGCAGCTCATAGTCTGTTACCAACAAACATACATGACAGTGACAGCAAATTAAATCTCTCTCATAGTACCAGAGCCGACTGTCGCCATTCCACCAACAACAAAAGCAACAACGACGCAAGCCCCGACAACTACCACCATTTCAACAACAACAACAGAAGCAACGACAACAACGACAATGACAACAACAACAACTGCAGCTCCTACAACTACACGTGTCCCGAGCACAATTGATCCAGCAGAATTTATTCCAGCTTCTGATCAAATTGCAGTTAAAATGGGAATTGGTATGTTTTAAACTCTGTCTCAAATTTAATACCACATGAGATTTGCGATGATGCAAATTATTTACGAAGATAACTTCGATTGCTTTTATTCGCATATATTTTCACGAGGCATCTAATTTGAGACAGACTAAGTAGTTGTCTGCATAAGAGGAAGGTAGCCTTTTGCCAAAATCAGCATACATCTAACAGTTCTGTGTCAGCGAAAGTAAGCCATGCGAAAGTAAGCCAGCGAAAGTAAGTAAGCCAGCGAAAGTAAGCCAGCGAAAGTAAGTCAATGAATTTCTTTGGCAATCAAAACAGTCATGACTACATTGCTCATGATTTAGCCATGTTTTCATTCCAAAGCATTTTGACGAGGCTGGTTAAATTTGAATTTTGATTTTTTTTATTGCCAAAGGAAAGCAAGGTTCATATCTGAACTAATAATCAACGCTTTTTTAACCTATGTTTCGTCAAGAAACTTTCATGATAAGGGATCGTTCGTTATTTACATAGGGGTTGGTACTGAAGAAAAATGTTTTCTAGTCCAATAAATCTTCATACCCAACTCAAACGGTGACAGAAAAACATCTAGCCAACAAGATCCAGGTTTAAGAAATATTTTACCCAGCTCCACTTGTAAATACGACTTCAATGTCGAACGATGGATATTATAAATGTAATACTGTAAATATTGTGAACACTGATGGCAAAGGTGAAACAATGTAGGCACTGAAAGTAAATGGATTATGGTGATGATGTTGATAATGTTGATGATGAAATTAAGAATTTGAGCTTTAAGCATTTAATTTGATTGGTGGGAAAATTTTGTTTACCCTACCTTGAAATTACATGAAAAACTATTTACCCATCTTTTTATGTCAGAAAATTCCTTTTGCTCAGCCCATTTCTCTTCGGTACCAACCCCTCTGTAGATAATGAACGGTCCCTGTCAGGCTAAGCTAATTAAATCGAAGTCATTGTGGCGAATATTCAGAACAAATTACATAGACTTCCTTCAAAGATTTACATAAAACGCTTTTTTATAACTTCAGATTTGAATAAAAGTGTGATTTCTCTGAAGAATTGCTTCAAAAACTAGGTATTTGTTCTAGGTTTGCTTTGCGAAGACAGGCACGAGAAATGTGAATATTGGGCAAAACTTGGAGAATGTAAAAATAATCCACGATATATGAAGAAATTCTGTAAAACGTCTTGTAATCAGACAGATTGTGATATGGGACCTCAAAGGCCAGCAGGTAAGTAACTCAGTTTTTCTATGGTAATGAACTGATATTTGTAGACTGCAGTTAAGCAAATGCCTTGACAAATTGGTTGTTAAAACGTGGCAGTGCTGTCTCAAGCATTCCTTTAAGTTGTCATTACCGCGTAAAAGCGGTATCTCTTTCTGTTTGAGAGAATCCACCCTCTGTGCTACGGGATCTCATAGACATTGCGTGCAGGATCGTCATTCATTTGCAACCCCTTATGAAACCCGCATATAAGCCGCACTCCTTCTTGTTGGAAAGGATTATCGGTTGTGTTATGGGATCTCACAGAAGAGGCCTGCTTGCTAGTAACTAGTGCGCAAAACGCTAATTGAAACTCCATCAACCACAAATAAGCCGCACATGTATTTACCAAATGACACTATCGGATACCTCTCAAGGTTTTGACCAGTTGAAACATTCTAAACTGCGGCACTCATGCATTTAAACTTAGTTATAAACCATAAACTGCAACTAAAACTTGACAGGCATTTGGGTCCTCCTTGGGATTGACAAATCTACTAAACACGAAAAAAGTTGATTTAGAATTCTTCTCAAGTGGAGTTGGGAGACGTCTATCTCCTGTAACATCTGCTAGTGGTTTTCCAAATCTTTTAGGTTCATGTGCAACTCCCCTGGGGATTGGCTTTGATGGAACAGGCTACAAACTACCTGACAGCCGAATGACAGCAACGTCAGTATCTCGCCCAGGTATACATTAACAATATTACTGTTTTGCAAGTTTTGTAACACTTCCATGGCATTTGCCCTGAGAGCCAAGAGGTCTACCTTACAGATTTTGGTCACTTGGAATGCTGTATCATGAAAAGCAGGGCAACCTTTCTTTCTTCTCAGAACTGATACCATAGTTTTCGAAGTCGTGCGCCATTTTACTCTTACAAAAACGTGTACGAGATTTTTCAGGACGAAAGGATTTTTAAGATTCTGGTTTTTTTGAAAACAAAAGGATTTTCGTAGAAGGTGTACGAGAAATTTTGGGAGTGAAATCACCTTCGATCGAAGTAAAATGCAATAGACCTTTCGTGTGGGTCGATAGCAAAAAACTGTTTATTGCTAAAAATAAGAACTGGAAAATCTTTATGGACTAATTCAAAATAGCATCTGGAACAGTTCTCTACACTTTTAAATCCAAAACAACTTTCTTCAGGTAAGAACTGGACAGCAGATGCATTTAATGCAAGACTCTATATGACAGACGATCGTAAAAGGAAGCGGATTGGAGCATGGTGTATTGAGACATATGATCATTTAAAAACTGGGCCATATTTGCAAATTGATTTTGGAGAGCAAAAGAATATACAGTACATTGCAACGCAAGGTAGGTGGAGTACAGGGCATCCCAAAGAAATTGTGTCCCGTTGTGTTGCTCCTGTGGAGGAGCCGATGACTTATTTATCTAGGTTTTTGCACAGTTACATAACTTAGGCCTCAACTTGGAGTTTGAGACCTTGTATAAGTCAATCTCAAAGGAGGTTGTTGATTTATGGTAGAAAAACAACAAAATAAGTGGTTGCTTCAAAAACAGCACGTCCGTTGTACCCCAGCAATAGGGAGTTTACGAAACCACGACGGCAACGGCAACTGCAACGCAATGTCGCTTTTGTTTCAGAACTTTAGATTCAAAAGATTCCTTGTTTTCTGTTCGAATTTGCTTCCCTTGAGAGTCTCTGAAGTTGTCCTTTTCAATTTCACGACTTGGAAATCCTATTTATGGCGTTCCGTACTGTAGATCTAGGCCTCCGAAGTAAAACCCTGTCTTTCTGAATGTTTGTCATCAAAGAATAAAATATAGTTTTCAGGTATCTCTGAGTTACAGGAGGCCTCAATTCGGCCTTTTGGACGATATTTTAAAGGTAGCGTACGGAAACAATACTTTCTTTGTAGAATATCAGATGAAGTTCTGGCTGGCGTCGTCGTCCTGGTTTCGTAAACTCTCTAATGTGAAAATCAAGTAAGTTTACAAAGAAATGGTTCTGGCGTCATATTGCAATTTTTGCTAATTATTTTAAAGGACTGGCAGTTTTTTTATTCAAAAGAGAGCATGTTCTATCTTTTCACAAATGTGGTGAAAATTTAATACGATACCAGTGTCCTTTCTCTGAAAATTTACTTTATTTTGACATTGCTGGAGAACAATAGAAGTGCTGTTTTTGAATCAACCACGTATTTTGCCTTTTCTCCGCCATAAATCAGCAACAACTTGTCAGATTGACTCACACACTAAGTTGAAGCCTAACCAAGGCAAATGTGTCAAACTCGCGGTAATTGAATAAACAGCTCCTCCACAGTAGCCACACAAACGGGGCACAATTATTTTGGGGTACCCTGTGGATGAATTTTTTAAAACATACTGGGAGTCAGTTTTGTGTAGCAGAAAACCGAATGCTCTGTGATCTATTTCAAAGTCAAACACCTATTGTGAAATATTTTGATAGCCTATATATGGAAAAGGCCAGACAAGACATGACGTAATATCTCTGCAAAATATTTTGCAGACCTTTGCTTCAAATTGTAAGTATTTGCCTCTAGTGGGTGAATAAATAAGTACATCAAAGTTGGAGCTGAGGAGATGTCAAGACACTAGCTATCTCTGTTATTCTTAAAGGTAGACCACAATACTTCGAAAGAATTGCCAAGTTCAAGGTAAAATACAGCAACGACGGTCGAAACTGGAAGGATTACACAGAAAACTGGAAAATACGGGTGAGGATTTGATTACTGAATCTTTTGGGGGACGAGATTCCATGCAACTTTAAAGTTTCTCAAACGATAAAGATAATATAATATTTAATATTCAACAGTTTCGTAAACCTTTAAAAACATCAGGAAGCATGAGCGTCACAAGGGGATGGATATGTCCAAGCCAGTTTTCTCAAGGCCGTGCAAAAACGATGTAAACAAGGCTGGGAATACCATTCAACATTTTGTTCCATATAAATACACTCCACTTTTTTGGGGTTAGCGACGCCCCTGTGACAAAAAGAGCTGAAAGTAGCAGAAGATTGTCATTTATTCCACAGCAATTTCTGATTATCTACAAATCAATAGACACACTGCAGATGCTCTATATCATTCAAAAATTGTCTTGGATAGCAGAAGGGAAAATGAAAAACTTATAAATGTAAAAATCCTGAAATCACATTAGGAACTCGTTCAAGTGTATTGTGAAATACGGTAAACCGTTTTCTACTTAACTGACAAATTGCAAGTGTAATATTTTGTAGAAAGATCAAAAGGCAACTAAATTTTTAATTTTTTTCAGGAATTCGAAGGCAACTGCGATCACTTCACACCGATTCTGAACAAATTCAACAACATAATCAAAGCAAGATTTTTCAGATATTACCCACTTGAAGCTAATTTTCCGTGTCTTAGAATGGAGTTATATGGATGCTAATGTAATTAAAAGTGTAAATTTCACTGTATCTGCCTCTGAAAAGTATTGATTCTAACTAGAAAACCGAACGATCGATGAAATCAAGTAAGTTTGTCGAAGAGGAAAAATCATTTCTTTAAAGAAAAAAGTAATTAATATCAACAAAACTTCACGACAGCAATGCGTTAAATCACAGATTAAAAGAAACAGATATTTAAATGCGTTATTACAGAAAATGATATCATGCAGCTTAAATAAAATCAAAATCCAAACTAAATTTGCATTTATATCTAATGTCTCATAAAAATAGCTCTAGAATCCTGCTAGACAAGAACCCTCTCCAGAGTTTGCCAAGCTTCCAAATGAAATTATATGGACACTTGAGGGGAGATAACTTGTGTGGCAGGATTTTTCAGACATTTTGTACATACTGAAATCATAACTAAGGTGATATCTTACTAAAACCAACGCCATGAAGGCAATTTGGAAACTCTAAGAGAAGTTTCTGGATAAGTCTGGAAGAAACAATTATAACAAGGTTTTTTGTTGTGTTTCGTCATTTGGAAAATTCATTGCAAAATATGAACGGAATGACAAATTTCAGCCAGAAAAAAATCTAAAAATAATTGAACATGTTAGCTACTCAATCAGATATTGCAAAGTGTCATTACTTATATACTGATGGCCAGACTGGAAAGTTTGTCTTGCGTGGCCGATTTCTCTGACGCGCACTTTAAATTTCAGCTGCGGTTCCAGCCGCGAAATTTTCGTAAAAACAAAAGAAACAATAGAACTATTGTTTAGGGATGGAAATACAGCCGCGCAAGCAATTTGGACGTAGGAGAGATCCCCGAGCATTCTGCAAACTTTTGCCTCTCAAACGCTGGGCCTTTTTGATTCATCCAGTACAGAGTTCTTCCAAGTTATGCTCAACTTTCTATTTACATGAGGTTCAGAAAATCGAAATGAAATTTAAACTATTTACACAATTGGCAAACTCGTTGCTTTAGTCAATGGCTGTTTCCCCTTCATCACAGCGACAGATTTTCTCCTCAACTGAGCTTCTTGTTTTAGTTTCCATTTTTCCAACATTTCTTTTTCAAGTTCAGCTTCTTTCCTTAATTCTTCCTCATATTTTTCTCTCATCCATTTTTCATATTTTCTTTCCGCTTCTATTTTTCTTTGCCGTACTTTTTCCTCTTCTGTTATTTTCTCGTGTTCTTTTTTCTTTTCTTCTTCTTTTAAAATTTCAAGCTCAACTTCCTTTTCAGCCAACCACTCGTCATGTGACTTGCACCTGAAAGAAATGTATGGCTACATCATTATTTCTAAATTAAAACAAGGTTGCAAGAAAAATCAAACTCCTTTGAGAGCAACAAATTTGCGAGTTTTGCTCTCTTCATTATTATCAATGACAAATTAAAGCAAGTAGGCACGGAAGAAAGTCTGCCAAAAGTGTGACAGATAAGCAATTATTCCAGTTTCTTTTTCAGTTGGAATATCAGAACGCGTATCGCATTTGCACAAATCTTGAGCAAACTTGGGAACATTTTTCGTGTAAACACTTTTGCCTTCACACTGGCCACCAACTGGCCTTTGCTTTCATATCAAGTATTCATATAAAGTAATTCCAAATTGTTATGTATCAATATTTAACCTAATGAGTCTCTTTTTGAAATCAAATGAAAATAGGACTATAGAAATTACAATTCCAGCACAATTTCTGTCAAACTTGGGAACAATTCTTGTTTGTTCGGAAATCCAGGAACTCATTACAGGTTTTCAGTAACTATTGCCAGGCAAAAGTAGCTATCAGCGAAAATATTATTTTGTATTTTTATGAAAAAAGTCAACACAGTTTAGAATACTTGAAAGAAAAAGGTTAGTCAAACTCTGAAGAGAACATGTTCATTGCTTTCTTTTCCTTTTTTAATTTCTGTAACATTCTCTTACAAAATAGAAAGCAAATTAAGTATTTCTTACAATTTCGAAAAGAGACAATCCACTTCAGTTTTGATGACTCTTGCTAGTTTGACGACGTTATTCCTTGTATTTGTTCACATCTTCAATCTGATATTTCACTTGCTATCATATTAGCGAAAAACATCCAAGTCAATAGCGATACTACTAAGACTTCTGTAATGAGTATAGAATCTTAACTTCGTTATTCATCAAATGTCTGACTCATCGTTTCTATGCTTAAAGACAACTTTGTTTCTATGCACCAAACTTTAACGTCGTTGCGGTTGACAATATTTGGCACAAAAATATCAGAAAAAGAAAGCAAGCAAAAGCTTAAGGTCATCACAAACTGAAGATGAGAAGGTATACCTTAATCTCCGTTCTTCTTCCATCTTCTCCTTCTCTAACTGTTTCAAGCGCTCTTCCTCTAACATACGAGCTGTGAAAATATCCCGTGTGACTTCTTTCTCTACAAGCCAATTTTCAAAGGATTTTTTTCTCTCACTAGGGTCATTCTTTAGCTCTCGGAACAACTCATTTTTCTCACTCTTATTGGCCAATGAAATTCTCCTCCAAGCATTCCATGGTTTGGTGGTCCTAGCACGAGTCTCCAAATCGCGTAATTCTTCGGGTGAAAGAGAGGCAACGGAATGAGATCTGACATTGTTTCTGCAAAAGACAATAACGAGTGTATATATCAAAATTCAAAGTTCAAGTGCAGGAGGTGGCTTCCTCCCTTACATAACTTGACAGAAAAAAGCAAAGAAAAAAAGCGTTAGAAATTTCACTGATTAGTGAAGTTATCAGCATCCTCATCGACCTTCAAACAGGCCCTACTTGCTGCCCGAGTCCCTTGTTTCCTTGCGCTCTTTAATTCAATTCATATCACTTTGGTCAACAGAGATACTCCTTTGCTTGACAGGATTTTACTGCATTTCGTTTCTGCTAAGTATTACGGGACCTAAGCAGGGTTATCTTCGTCATTTTTCACTTCTTCGTTTGTTAAGAGTCCCTGCTGAGTTTGTTAAGAGTCCCTGCTGAGCATGTCTTACCGCAGGGAAACAAGGACATTAAGAAAAAGCCTATAAACAGGCCACAAGATAGAAGGCAATATACAACGCAGAAGGCTTAACCTTTCTCAAGGGCTAAGAAGGCCAATTACGTGTTAAGACTTAAAACCTCCTCAACTGTGCACATACTCAACAGCGCACAGGATAAAGGTTGAATCAAGAGTGTGGCTTACATCAAAACAGCAGTCTCTCAGCGATAACATTGACGCTAAAATTATTTCAAAGATAATGTTTACGAGGTTTACCGGGAGAAAAATTGGACCTGGGATTAATTTTTGGGACTTTTCTATCAAATGCGCAATAGCATTTGTATCGAAATCGTACGAAAAGAAATTCGATAATTTTTGTCGAGCTAACGAAGAAGTTTAATTTTGAGCGTTAAGGGTTAAACTTTCTTTTATAATGTAATGTATCAGAATGTTTTCTTCGTTTGTATTATTTCTTAAGGAAGGCTATGTCTACCACTAAAGCATGTGGGTATCAAAGCACATAACTCTGCATCACTACCGCATAACTCCACATTCTGTCAACTCCTGTTTCACCTGACATCCATTTCAATAGACGTAGGAACGGGAGGGGGCAGTGGCGGCACATACCCCAAAGATTTGGCAATAAACAAAGAAGTGCCCTTATCATCTTTAGAAAATGCCGCTTTTTCTTAAGGAAAAACTGGCCTCAAAGTGTCGTGCTTCCCCAATGCTTCCTACTGTTCCTACTGTTCCTACGTCCCTGTACACTTTGAGACAGACTTCAAGTTAACTGCAAATGGCCACAGACAGACAGGGTTCAAATTCAAATCCATGCCCCCTGTGGTAGAGTTGCGTATCCTCACCGATGCAATTACAAAAAGGCCAAATTAAGCATATTTCCTTCGACAGTTTTTCCATGCAATCCCTTTTTCTTGAAGCTACAAAAAATTGTTTCGATAATGTAGATAATTTTCTTCAACGATTGGTCCAACTTATCGATGTTCTGAGTGGCGCAAAGAACAGTACAGTGGAAGGGGGTGGAATGGAGCAAGAGACGGCTACGGTTACGCACAGCCTAAGCAAAGACGGACATAGTGACGCGGCAAACATTATTTGCTCAGCTGCTCAAGTTAGAACAACTTGTGGCGAAAAATCGCAACATTTTCAAGTCTTGCAGCGGATGCATACTGGAAAGCACAGCTGGTAAAAAACTGGCCCAGCAACAATTTCTAAGATAAGCGCCAGAGCCGGGGGATTTCTTTCTAGCCAACGTTGAATCAAGTGGAAAAACCAACCATTTTGGGAAACATCTTCCCATGCTGGGGCAAAAATATTTTGCAAACAATGGATTTTTTATCGGTCCTGACCTTATCTTCCCGTACGCTCATGGAATCAAGGGACACGGCCATTTTTTAAGCTCCTGAAAAAATTCATTTGATGATTAAACATTTACCTTTTAACTTGAAGTGATGATTTCCTTCTTTGCCATGAAGTTTCACTGTCCACTTTGATTGTCTTATCTCCACTTTTTCCATCCGAATTCTTGTTACTACCATCTCTCCTCCAGGGTGGCAAGAAAACAACTTGCTGCAAGCAACTTCCGTTGGTTGTGCCAACAGAGCTCTTGTTCGAGCCCCTTGGGGGATTGGGAGATAATTTAGGGCTAGGGGTGTGAGCAAATGGTGGCGCTATGGCCGTATTTGGGGAAACAGGGGCGGACTGTGTTGTCGTACTTTTCCGCCTGAGAGATAAGTTCACGTTCAAAGGGGACCTTGGGGACAGTCGTAATCCATTGCCAACTTCGACTGATTGTCTCCTGAAACTGGGGAGCTCTAACTGTCCAACGCTCATCTTACCCCTCCTGCTAGATAGGTTATTTTCACCAGGTTTTGACAAAGAATTGGCAATTTTCTCTCTATCCAAAAGCCCTTCTTGCTTTACTCTTTCACTTCGAGGTGAACTGGGAGTTGAGCGAGACATTTGCACGGATAGTCTTCTGCTCGCAGGAATATTCAACGAGTTTGATATTCTTTGCCTTGATAACTTCTTTTTCTGCTCAAAAACTGGATTTTCGCATTGATCTGCCTCTGTCTCCATTGCTTGTCGAGTAAGGTATCCCTGAAAAAGTTCAACTGATGCTGTTGCACCAACTTTCTCTGCTAAATTCACGGGGGCCTCTTCATACGAATCTTGAGCAGTAATAAGCTGACCTCCACCGTTTTTCAGAATAATGTTAATAGTTTCCAAACTATCAGATAAAACTGCCAAATGCATGAGATTTCGTCCACTTGCAGTGCGTTTATCGACCTTAGCATTGCATTGGAATAGTTTCTTTAATAGGATTTCATTATTCGATGCGATTGCAATGCAACTGGCGACAAACAGCCGGTTTTCATAAACATTTCTATCTTCAACAGTATCCAACAGCGCGAGGACTTTTGCATTCGCTGCACGCAAACAAGTCGAAACAAATGTCGTCCAACTTGGCTCTGTTTTTATGAACACTTCCGTGTCACCACCTTCTCTGATTGCAACAAGAGGGACCCAGTCAGCAACGAAATGGCTGTCTCTTGGTAAAAAGATCCTCTGCAATTCATAAGGCAAACCATAAAGCAATTCAATGTGGCACTTGAGATTGGAGAACGTTTCAAGTCCTTCAATATCGATGATTTGACGTACTCCGTTTGGCAACACAACGACAATATCATCTGTTTCTGTCAACAGTTGTGGAGAATGTGACCTTTGTAACATGTTTGCTGTTAACTGTCAATTCTAATTGATGAATTGGCTGGCACGTATATGTGCTACTTTATGTAAACGTAAGCACAAAAAAGGTCTCCGATCAAGGACTTGGATCCTTTTTTTTTGAAGAGAAATGAAGAGCCAATCCAACTCGACCAACGAAAGTTCTGTCTCAATCTGAGCAGTGTAAAAATTAAAGGAGAACAATGAACTACTGCAGTACAAAATTGAATGAGCAAAGATGATTCAACCAAACTCGATCAACGGAGGTTTATCCAGTTAAGTCAATCAACTAGAGTTCTGTTCAACTAGAGTTCAACTCGCTTGATCTGGACAGCGCAAAACAATAAACGAGAAAAGTCAACTGTAGCACGAAAAGGTCTTGGTACAAGGTCTTAGAAGTTGAATCCTTCGTTTGAGGAGGCAAAAAGAGCCCATCTAACTTGATAAATAAACTTGACCCATAAAGCTCAATCAATAAAACTTTATCTTTGTAACCTGAGCACCATGGTTGTACGATTTTTGTCAGAATAAATGAGAGATGTAGACTGCCTTGGCGAATATTTCTTTGAATTTGAAGGAAAAATATATGTTATACCGGACTCTGCAACGGCATCTAACTCAATGCCAAGCTAAATTTTCGCAAAACAGCTTGACCATCGTTCGGCTATGCAAGTATCTGAAACCAATTATTCTCTCCAAGCTCTCCCTTCTAAAACCACTTTCATTCCAAGGTGACACAAAAATTGAGCAAAAGTCGAAACCAGAGAGCAGGCTGACTGACAAACAAGTCAAGCACTGGATTTCTCTCGAAGTCATTCAAGCTTGTTTTTACCAGCAGCAGATGTTACAAAATTCTTAGTCATAATTAATCTCGTAAATCCTTTTTGACAACAAGCATGGAGATAGTTTGCTCCACAATAAGAAGGTTTTAAAATGGAGGCTGCATTTCGAGAGAAGCCATTACAACGCACTCTTTCGGAAGGAAGCCCATCCAGTGTCTTTTGCCCGTGATCAAAAATGCACGTCCAGTTCTGATAAGTCTTCCTGAAAAAACCAACCTGAATATTTCCCGCAAGAAACGTTGCTACTATTCTGCAATAGCAACGAATCACAAGGGAGGCAGCATTTTTCTGTGAGAAACCCTTCTAATGTACCTCAAGCAGGAAGGAAGCCAATCTAGTGTCTTTCTGCAACCATCAAAACACACGAATGCAACAATGCCCGCAAAATTCACCTCTCAGAAACTTTCTTCTGCCTTATCACGACCAGTAACTCTTTGCAAAAGGACAAAACGGCTAAGTTCACAAGGTATCTTTCATTTGATTTCCCAAACGACAGACAATGTTATCATACGGGTCTTTGCCAGATTCTTCCTTCAAAGCACTTCCCTATTGAATGGTTGTTATCACGAATCCTCTTCCGCGTCATTGCACCCACAAACTCTGATAACGTCATAAAATGGCAGAGTGCACGATAATTTTTGTATCAGATTGGTTCAAAATGAGAAAAATCCTGATACGATTCTTTAACAAAATCTGCGGTCTGCCTCAGTCCTCCCTTTCTTCGGGAGTGATAAACAAAACTTTCCTTCCGTTTTATGTGAACCCACTCACTTATGATGTGAATGCACCTTCAGAAGCTAAACTCGATTGTAGGACTCTTCATAAACGCACATCTCTTCGAATGGTTGATAATTACATTTTTTCTGCTACTGTACGAAATTTCCTCCAACAATACAGTAAGTCACAAAGTTCCAAAGCAACAGATTCCTTGAAAAGTTGGGTATCAGATAAGTTCAAACTCAACGTCACGACATGTTTCCTTGCGCAGTTCTCTCACAAAAACACTCTCCTTGAAATTAATCGAATAGTTGGCAATAAAGATATCTCCTTCCGCTTTATTGAAGTTACTTACTCTGTTAAATAAAAAAAGGCACAGTGCACGGGGATTTATTCCTCAAATTTGCTGAAAAGCAGTAAACGTCATGAACCAATAAAAGACACGAGATTCTTTTGAATAACTGCTGATTTGATTTCAGTTTTACGCAGGTCCTTCATATTTGTGTATTACTTTTTAACAATAGTCCCTTCACAAAAAATCTGGTTGCTTTAAGATTTCATAAACCACAATTCAATTAACCACAAGCGTAAATATTTACTGGATCGGAGAAACTCTGGGTAAATTGTCTTTTTATTAAACATAAGGCCAATAAACATAGTGTATTTAAGAAGTTTCCTTCGTATTTATATTTGTAAAACAGCTCTGCAATTAAATTCCGTTTAGTGATCAAGTCCAGAAGGTATAGAACTTAAATCTTCTTTGATTATCTACCAAATTTTCTTGCTCCAATCATACCCAGAAGAAGATACCCCTTTCCTATGTTTTGACGGTTTTCATGTGTCTGTTACTTGCACTGCCATGAAGGGTCAAATTTTCTTTCATTGTTGAGAAAGGCAGGCATTAAGACCTATCTGTTAGATTATGACAGACTACAGATATTTGCCATTCAGCAGCTGAAATGTGGGTAGAAGGTGAACAAAACAAGCATTGATCGAAGAGAAGGATATCGGACTTGCCTTTCATTTCTTCTCAAACACTTTTCCATAAGCACCAGTTTTGTGTAGAGTACTGCAATGCTATGAAATTAGTCAATACACAATAAATATTTTTTTTTTCATTAACATGATGGTATTTTGCTAATATTCTTGTGAGACTAGGTCACTCGACTATGACAACAAAACGAGAGGTCAACGTAACCAAAGACACCCCAAAGAAAGACATCCCACAAAAAATGAGTTAAAAAATTTCTTTCAGTTAGATCTGGGAAAGCAAAGAGATTGAAGTAAAACTAAGCTCCAAAAATATGCATTCTGCACAGTTGTGGGACTACTTATGCGAAGCCCTTCGCATTGATCAGATGCACTCTAACCATAAATCACGTGTAACCTTGAAACCTAGTCCAGCAACACGCCTCTTCGCATCCCTCTCTTCTCTGGCCTGCGGAGTTCAATTTCCTTCAAATTTCGAGCCTTTCACAATGGTGAAGGGTCTTTTTACAATGTTGGGCGACCCGATCCTTTTACAGCAGATGGGAGTGGAGGGGCTAGCAATGAATATCCCGATGTTCAAACCTGCAAGAGCGAATTTTAATTGTGAAGTGAGCTGCCGGACGGACGATCAAAGGATATATAAAAAAGTAATGTAAAAAAAGGCAGAACAGCTTCATGGTGCTCGTAATAAGTATTTAATTTCTATAAGGTTGAAAATATCTCTTCACTTCGACTTCGACTTCCAATGGGTTGAAATCAACTCTGATGTGGTTATAAGAAGGTTTTTCTGCTTGAAAACATGTCTTCGCTTATAGCTCAAAAGTGAACGAGGAAGTACTCATCTTCTGTATTTGAAAGTATCGTTTCATTTCGACTGCAAATGGGTTCGAAACAAATCTGATGTGGGTATATAGGAAGGTCTTTCTTCTTGCAAGGATATCTTTGCTTATGCCTCAAAATGAACAAGCAAATGTAGTAAAATGACAAATGATGAATGCCAATTAGATGTCAGGAGGGTAATGTCCGAAAACGTTTGCGGTTGGGGATCTCACTTTTCACTTAATTTATAGCTACTTTCTATGACCCAAACTCTTTTGTGAAACCTTAAGCCAGACTGAAAAAAAACTAGCAAAGGTCTGACCTCAAAGGTTTTACAGCCCATTGAGAAGTTTAAAATTTGACTCAAAGATCTCAAAACTCAAGGAAATGATCGTACTTCTGAACCTTGGAAATTGTTTTCTGAGGTGAGAAATATTCACAAAGTGCAAATAGGAGATCATGATCGTGAAATGATACGAGTGTGCTCTGAAGAAAGCTCGCACCCGACCTAACACCAAGGAGCACAAATACGCAAAGAATCGGCAGAATTGTAAGAACCTCCAGATCCTCAGGCTTAAAACAGAACGTGCCAAAAAGGGTTTCATTACTCTGTCTTAACTGAAGGCCTGGCATGGCATCCCAGTAGATACTCAAGAAACATCTTACGACCGTATTTTTTCATTCATCAGAAGAAACGGCATCAAGCTATCCATTAAAATCTAAACTAAAGACAAAGTACATTGTTCGTGCCGCATACACATCAGGAAAAGACATGCAGTCACATGGTTCCAACTGCAATATTTTATTGGTCGAAGGCTGTAATCGTGTATAGATGATGATGATGATGGTTATGATGGTGATGATGATGATGATGATGATGTTGATGATGATGATGATGATGATGTTGATGATGATGATGATGATGTTGATGATGATGTTGATGATAATGATGATGATGATGATGATGGTGATGATGATGATGGTGATGATGATGATGTTGATGATGATGATGATGATGATGATGTTGATGATGATGATGATGATGATGATGATGGTGATGATGATGATGATGGTTATGATGGTGATGATGATGATGATGATGATGATGTTGATGATGATGATGATGATGTTGATGATGATGATGATGATGATGATGGTGATGATGATGATGATGATGATGTTGATGATGATGATGATGGTGATGATGATGAGAAAACTACGCTGAACTCTGCAGTGATCCATGTAATAAACCCTGGGGTGAAAAATCTCGAGCTTGCAGAAGAAATACGAATGAGATTCAAACAGCTAAGATCCTTAATCATAAATACCAATATGTCGTTGTGAATATAATCCACCTTCAAATAAGATAAGATTAGTTTCATGCATTACAAAATTGAATTGAAAAATCCGCTACAAAGAAGTTAAACTCGGTGAGTCAAAGTCAAACAATGACTTGGACATTTGCAATAAGAAAAGTCCTTCATATTTGCATGAGAAGCTGAGAATATATACTTCAAAGGTATCGCTTTGAAATTATTAAATTACAATGTTTCGTGTGCAGCTGAAGTTTTGCAGTGAAAACCACTAGGAAATTGTGTAAGTGAGATAAATAAGATTTAGAAGTAAGTAATTCTTATGCTGGAAAGACAAACGGCAAAGACAGATAAGATTCAATATCTTTGTGTGGGAGGAAACAAAAATGGTGAAGTTTATACGAATGACGTAGAATTTTTCTTGAAAACGCAATAAAAGTTGTCCAAACATCTTCGACAAAATAGTTTAATTGGCAATTTTTCGGAAAAAGCTTCTGCTTATGGACTGTATGCCATTCCATGGACGCATTTTCGCTTCTCAGTTAACATAACCGATGCTCTGTTTTCATGGCTTTCGACAAGCTTTATATTTTTCCAGTTTCTAGGAGTCCTTATCATCGCTGATCTGTGATATGGACAAAAGTAGCAAAAAAAACAACTCTGCAGGCTAGCCGTTTAACTATCAACCGCATTTTCACTATTTCCATCACAATCAAGAGGGGGCCAAGGAGTTTTGACTTGATATTTGAGGGCATTCCTATTTGTTTGTTTTTCATAGCATTTCATGAAAAACGCTGTGGTTCACGATGTGAGAGATTGCCGGTGGGTAGATGTGGTGGGTTGTTCGGGGCTTCTTTGTAATTGTAAACTTCATGCGAATATAAAAAACGAAACTTGTGACGAAAAATTTGGTTTTCACTCTAAATACAAAACATATGTACACATCTGATATATAAATAAGCAAATTTTACCTTGTTATCTTTTGATAGGGATAGTGTTCGTTATGATTGGTCTTGGTCTGTTCTTAAATATGATTTTCTTTTTGATAAGTGCAACAATGTCATAACTCTGCTCTCTCTTCTCGGCTGGAATGTCGTCATCCAAGTCCATTGTATCTTCAGAGTGATTGTCTTTGATGCCCATGACATCTTTTCTCAGAACGGCAAACGGTTTCTCTAGATCAACAACTTTCCCAACCAGCAAATGATGTCCAATGATCAAATTTGGAGTTCCCTTTGAGAGAAGTATTTAAATGAGTAAAATATGTAAACCACTAAATGATATAGTAATGGATTTGAGCCACGGGGGGGGGGGGTACTTAGTATATTTGTCCGACGGGGATGTGCCGTTCTTCAGGGTATCGTTTTCGCCTATTTTTTCTAGAACAGGGTATCAAAAGAAGGCAAGTTTTCTGGAGCAGGTTGTCAAAACATGTCAAAAGAGGAAATTTTGTTACAACAGGTTATCATTTAGTCAAATTTTTGTGTTTTTGAGTATACTTTTTACCGATTTTTTATAGAACATGGTATCATTTGAAGGCAAAAATTCTGGAGCAGGGTGAAAAAAAATTTATTTCAAGGGCACATCCCCATACAAATTTAGGTCAAGTACCTCCCCCCGGGACTTGAGCTGGCAACAAACATAAATACTGGCACAGTTTGGCTGCTAGTGAGTCAAAAGCATAGACTTAGGAATCGGGCACTTGCCCCCCTCCCGAAGATTTTGCAATAAACAAAAAAGTGGCCACTTTATTTCTACAAAAGGCCCCCTTTCTTAAAGGAAAAAGAGCCCTCGCAGTGTCATGCCTCCAAGTTTGAGATGCTTCCTACGTCCCTGGTCAGAAGTCCTTCTTATTCTTACTTGATGCAAAATTACACAAAATTACAAATAGGCTGAAAAAAGGAGGAGGGGGGATACCCTTAGCTGCATAGCTATCTATCAGAACAAGACACCAAATTTTGCTGATTTCAAAAGTTGTTTTCAACTCCCTCAGTTCGGCCTGTGAGCTCCTTCAATGAGAGTGCTGTGCTCTCATGCTCTTGAAAACAAGAAGACAGGCCATGCTACTTGTTGGGCCAGCCAAGATGAGGATGATGCTAAATCGATGGGACAACGGAGAGGATGGAAAAAACAGAGAACACACAAGGTGGGCCTGACAGTTCTTATTCTTTACAGCGATAATTAATCTAATAGGAATTTCTACTTTTCCCAAAACCCATGGTTAATCTAGTACAGCAAACAACCAAGGAAGTACATTAGTCAATGCAAAAAGGAGACAGATCATAAAAAATCAAACTTTGTGTAAGATAAACATCAATGAGACAAGTACCAAAATGGATTCAGAATTTTTAAATGTATATGTTGCAATTTGTGTGGGTCAAATTCAGTGGTGGCTCTATTAAGTGGTTCTAATTGATTGTGCAAATTGAGAGATTAGTTCTTTCAATGCAAAATCCTTTGGTAATTGGAAAGCTTTTGTCTCAGTTAAATTTTCCTTCTTCGTTCCAATTCCACTGTGATTCTGTGAAAAATTTCAGATGCTTATTTGCAAAATATTTTGCTGGTACCAAGCCAATAATGAACTGAGGGAAAGGAGTTGCTAACCTTAAAAAAGTGGGGTGGGCTTACTTAGGAAGTATATCCTGAAAGGTATATATCCAACCAATTTTACACTGAATTCACCCCACATGCCCACCCCAGTCATCCCAGTCCACAATCTGGAACTATTTACCTGACTCACTGTTCTACACAAGAGAAATGAGAACCATCAAGCTGTATTGACAAATTTTCTGAAAGTAGTCTAAAGCCTGATTTCCACTGGACGGACTTTTCTTATGTAGTGACTGTTCTCTAGCTAAATTCATGTGAATACAGAGTGATGCCTATTAGCAAATGTTTTTATAACTCCTCCAGCATGTACAGGACTAGCTTCATCATTAAGCTGTAAATCTAAATTGGAGTATCTAACTTCTTGCAAGTGGCCAAACTTCATTCTGCAGCAAAATTTTGCAATTATGCTCATACTGAAAGTTGAGACAGCTTCACATGTATAGCGGCATTTAGGGGAAGTCAGGAATCAACAACAAACCCTAAGCATTTGTACTCATTAGTGAGTTAGTAGCTAAGTAACAGGAAGACACCATTGACAATTTTAGACTAAACATACTGGAAGCAGATTTATGAATTTTCCATATGACTAGTAGATTAGGGAGGTTTGTTTTTTGGAGGATGGGATGTAAGAGACTTTAATATTTTGTTAGTAGTTATTGATAATTATATGATAATATATTTACGATTTTATATATTTTCATGCAAAATGCATATGAAGCATAGGGTGCAAAATTAAATAAGTATGTTAATATCCTGGGACTATTATACTGTAATAATAAATTGAGGTAGGAATGTTACGTTTGTAGAAATAACTATTGTAAGTATTAGTATCAAGTAGCTAAGTAACATACAGATGCAGATCTGTGCTTCTGTTTTTCATATGTATCAATGATAGATTAATGAAATAAAATGGAGCACCACTAATGAAAATTAACCTTGTCATCAAAATGAAGATCTCCAACATACAGCCCATTGAAACCCATTTCATCTTTACTCTCTAGAGCACCTTGTAGTTCAATCAACCCCCATTCAGAGGCAATGCCAGACCTAGAAATGAAATACACCATCTTGTTAAACACTGGATGTGCAAAGGGCACCCAATTTTTACAGGCTGTGATAGATCAACTACTTTTTGCGGTAAAAAGAAATTTTATGATAGTCCAAAAACAGATTGGCTCTATCAATAGACTGTAGCAAATACTGTACTTGTTAATATGATAAATTGATTTAGGCATCTTTCATTTCTTGGCAGGAGCAAAACTTGATCTCAGCTTGCTTGCAAAGCCTTCAAGCAAAAGCGGCAGCAAAGATCAATGCTTAGGATAAGGAAACACAGCAAATACAATCTGAAAACATTTGATCACAACAAACTCTCAAATCCTGGATTAATAATTTTGGCACCATATTATCTTAAATTTACCTGAAACAAAGTGAAAGTTTTGATACCCTCAACTAGGGTGATGTTGGAGATTTACAGTAGGTCCTCTCAAGCACTATGTTTGCAAGTAGCTCACTCCAAAAGACGATATTAGCATTGACAAATATACTTTATATCAACAACAGGAAAGTTTTCACAAATTGAAAATCATTCTGCCCCAGATTGGAAAATTTGCATTCACTCACAACTATGACTGTGTCAAACTCGCTACTCGCAGCTAAAATGAAAGGTTGTTGCATAAGATAACAAAATATCTATTGTTAGTCTTTGCTTCCCTCGGATCTTTTTAAAGCCTACTCACACCTTGCACCTACAAATTTTTTTACTCACTACTGCGCGTAGGCTAAATCATGCATGTTTTGCAATCCCGATTCCACTTTCTGTGCGTTGAGTCTGGATATTTTCTGCTGATGTGCTCTGGAGTTCTCTTCTCCCGTTGTCTTTTAGACTGCTAACTATGTTGTGCACGCAGACAATTCCAGGAAGAATAATAGTTCATTGTTTAAAAACAGTGGTTAGATGCCATCTTCCGTGCCCACTTTGCAAAGTTATCAGTCTGGATTGTCTGTTTCTTTGCAGACATTCTTTAATGGCCTTTTTGGTTTTACAGAAAACAGCTTATTTCACATATTGTCTTTAACAACAATTTAACAAAGTAGCAATGAACAAGATGCTATTTGTCACTGACATAACAATTTTTACTTCAATCCTTTTGCTTTGGCCTTTACTCGTTTCACTCAGTTCACTGTGATTTACGGTAATATTCTGAGATGAAATAAAGACGTCATTATGACATCATGTTTGGATTGATAAGTGACTAATCGGGTATTTTGATAGCAATTAATTGATTGGTAGAATCTCAGTTGATGGACAGGCCTCTAATGCCAGGGAACAAGGGCAGGTTTTGTAATACAATAGCATCAGTCACTTTGGTTCACACCTCAATTCAAAGCGATTAGAGAATGCAGACAAAAGAAATTCTCTCAAGCAGAAATTCAAAACAAACGAAGCAGCAAAGTTGCCCTGAAACCAGTACGGCACACTCTTGTTTGGTGCGGGCCAAGGGAGGTTTTTAAGAAGGTATGTGCTTAAAACGAAAGAAGAAGGGTAAATCTAAAGTTGTGTCTCACGGATTTTGTTTACTTGATTAAGAAACCAAGCAGAGGGCATTCCAATTTTTGCATATCCATTGCTAAGAGATGTACGCTGTCACTCCTCAGCTCCTGAAGGCTGATTTCCAGTCAGTGGAATTTTCCGAGCGGGCGGAATTTCTTTTGTTTGTTGGAGAAAATGTCGCTCTGAAGTTCAATAACAAAATCTGCGAGACAGAACGTCATAAGCACATAGTGTACCTTCTCTCAAAAACTTCCCTTCTTTTGTCTACATTCACTAATCGCTTTGAATTGAGGTGTGAACCAAAGTGACTGATGTTATTGTATTACAAAATCTGCCCTTGTTATGCCAGGGCTTCTGTAAAATGCAGGCGAGGCCTGTGCGTCTCTGTGGCATCCGATACTGCCTCGAGCTTTTGGTCAGGCCACGGCACGGCCACGACGTTAGGAAGTTTCTGCAGCTGAAAACAAACAGTAAACAAGTCCACCTGACATTAAAGTTAAAACAAATCTCATCTTACATCTTTATGACGATCTGCACCATTGTGAACTACGTTTATGCTTTGATCTCTGTCAAAGTTTCCACGATATCGCACTCTTCCTCCTCTGCAGAAAGAAACCTCTTGCTTCGCGCCAATTTCTTCAATTTGAGAAAGGCCTAACTTGTTCCAGACCTCTCCATTGAATAGAGCCTCACTTTGATATAGAGCTGCTAAGACGGGGGTCACCTGTCAACCACTGGGGCACCACAATTAAGAAAATGGCACAATCATTTCGTACAATATTTCAAAATGGCTGCAGATTCAAACAAACGTTTCAAACAACCGCTTTCTCAAACATCAAGCGTTGGATCAACAAGTAGCAACAACCTTCCAGAAGATATGCCAACCAATGAAACACCAAGAGAATTTTTAAATCGCTGCCATACAGACAATCTCCTTCATGATACCATTCTTACATTGCTACAAGTTAGGCCCAAAGATCCTATTGCTTTCCTTGCAGAACATTTTGGGGCGCTGCTGGAACCAAAGGGTACTCTGCAAAAGGCCTATGAAAAGATTCATTCAAGTCATTATTCAAAAGACACTTTGGAAGGAAACTTAGTTGATGCTTATAAAGTATTTCAAGCTGAAAAGGGAAAGAGAGGCCCCAGAACAAACTTGCAAGGAGAAACTCATAATGAATTGCTGGTAATGCTAACAAAGGATTTGCCAATAAAACATTCAGAGCCATTGTTAAAACGACTGATGAAGTCAGAAAAGCAAAGCGTACCATTTAGTGTATTCCGTAGTGACATAACAACTGTCTGTCTTTATGAAGATTTCATTAAAACTGCAGAGTCAATTTATGAAGATATAGATTTTAATGGGACAGGAAATGCATCAAAAAACCTTTGTGTCTTATTTCTAAATGAGCTCAAGTCAATTGTGGAAACAGGATTGTTAGTGCCTGGTTTTGATAAAAAGCTAAATCAAGTTATTTTGGAATGTTCTTTGATTCATGATCCCAACAAGAATATAATGAGATCTGTTGAGTTTGTTCAGCTTGCTTTGAATATTTTTATCAACCAGTCATAATATCATGAACATACTTATTTAATTAGTGACTGTTGTAATATTTACTGTAAATGAATGTACAAAATATAGAGTAGGGTTTCTAAATATCAATTAGAATGAATGCACCAACAGCTAAATATCTATCTGTCCAACCTTGTCCTGGCCTTTATCCCAATATGACAAATGGCCAAGGGGATGAGATTGCTACCTGTCTAGATCTGAGGTTGTAACTTATAGGAAAAGGGCTGTTTTTGTCATTTAAAGGGAAAGGACATACAGTCGACTCTGGTTATAATCACTCCACCTATGGTCATAGGAGTTATTATCACCATATTGCTGTTTCCGGAATTTAGTTATGGTCAAACCCTTATATAGGAACTCCTGTTACGGTCACTCCGCTTTTTGTCACATTAGGCTTATAATCACTACATTTTTCCTTCCCAAACAACAAAATATTCTTTCTACAGTCACATATTGGGGAAAATGTTGATGAATTTCTATATTACTTACATTATTACTTACTTTATTACAGTCTTGGGAGACCTGCTTCAATTCATTCAACTGCCTGGGGCCCCTAGCAGTGTGCGAAAGAATCACAAGGATTTTTTTAATAGGAAACAGGAGGATGCAAGGATTTTTTCCATGGAAGAATGTTTCATGTAGTGAGTCTCATGTAAGAATGTTTTGAGCAATCATCGGTTATACAGTAAATGGGCTTATGAAGTCCTTCCAAAGACTTCATATGCCCAAATCAGGCCATAAAAATTGATTATCTAGTATTTATACAACTATTTTGGAGACTCCGCTTAAAGTCACTCTCTGCTTAGAGTCACATTTTTGTTGAAAAAATTTGGTGTGACTTTAATCGGAGTTGACTGTAGCTATATCTCATATTCGCTATAAATAGGCTATAGAAAATGCCTATGCATTTACTTGTCTCCACAATAAAGCCGCGTCACATTGAAATTATCAAATTCAATAGATCATATTTTAACCAGGCCCAAGCAGCTTTTAACTTTGTTGATTCCCTTTAAAGAAAGTTTTAATTGGTCTCAAGAAAGACCAGAAAGTTTTCTTAAAAATGGAGCAAAACAAATAGAAAAATGACACACTTAATACTATCAAATTGAAATCCAACATGATCCATTTCTACAAAGTTATTTTGATGTCAAAGTATCAAAATAGTCAACCTCATACTACATTCTACTTTGTGCCTTACTACATTCTTAACATATTCTACAACATTTACACACATTAACTTAACTACAGTTTAGCTTGCTGCTCTTTATCAATTTTTGCTATTGCAAAATCAAGCAAAGAAGACAGTCCTTCTGAAAATGATTGCAATTTTAACCGTGTTAAAGTATCGTAAGCAACTTGTTTGTCTTTTAGTGGAATGACATCAAAAATGGCACAAAAAACCAGGGCTAGAGTTGCTGTATATCCATAAACATAATTTTCTGCTCCATTTTTCACTATTTTCAACACTGCATACTCCCCCTTTCCATTATCTCCGTTGTATTCTACAAAACTTACATTTGTAAATAAATCATTCAAATGACAATAAATGATTTCAGCAACTTCCTCTTCATTTTTAATCAGTTCTGTACCAGCTTGGACTATTCCAATGATAACAGATATCAGGTATCTTGAAATTGTTCCATTCCTTCTCTTACGTCTCAAAACAGATGCATCCTCAAAACAACCAATAACAGTGGTACAGCCATATGGAAGCCCTATTTCTTCATAGGACTCTCGTAAAGCAGTCTCCGTAACATTTACATCACCATCATCAACTTTACCCCCCGGGAAGGAGATCTCTTTATCATAGTTCGATACTTTTGGACTTCGTAATGTTAATACCAGCATTAATTCATCATTTACCATCATAAATGGTACAAGAACTGAAGCTTTCTGGGTTTCATCAGTCTTGTCAATTACCTCTTGTGTTCCATTTGGAAACTTTGATTTGTAAAAGTTGTTGCATTCTTCAAAATGCTGTTTCATTTGTTCGAGATCCATTTTAAACTTCTCAAATTCTGTGCACCACTTGTCCCTGTGCTTTGGCTCCAAGTTCCAAAGTTCACAATCAGGTGTCTGCAGCAATAACAATGGCAAGCCAGAAAGAGGAAACCCCCTGATTAGAATAAATCTCCATGGAAACAACGCAATGGTCATGTGATTCCCAAGAATGAGGCTCGGGGAAAAGGACAGCCATAAGCACAGCATTTGTGCAAAAAATTTTAATCATGTGATATTCGAGGCCCAAGTTCTCCAAAACAACTGGTCTTAAATTACAGAAGAATATCGAGATGGCAGATATATTTGAAAGTCCTGGCAAGAAATCTCCATCAAGCTATCGATATGCTCCAATAAATATCCATCCAGATGTGGAAGACTCCTCTGGTTTTGAATCAAGTGAAGCAATAAACCGCGGCAGTGAACTTCCCGGTATGGATCATGAAGACGATTGCCTGCCTCCGGTGGCACAAAGTTATGGAACATTTTCAAGAAAGAATTCACGAAGACGGACACTCCTTTCCAAATTGCCTGATGGTGATGTTCCTCCATATCGAGCGGTATTTTTAGTCACAAATGCAGCATTCGGAGCTGGTATTCTGAATTTTCCGCAGGCCTACATGAATGCAGGCGGTTTGGAAACAGCTATCACTGTCCAATGTGTGCGTCATCTATCATTATTATTGTTGTGTACTTGTTTTCTTGGCAAGCTAAAAAAACAGTTAAACTGGAAAAAAATAGATCTAAGATAACCTTTTGGTCGTATTAGCCTTCAATCAAAACGGACTGAAAAGTTTGGCTTGGTCTTGGAAAATTTATTGTGCCTGATTCTAAACTGAAGAGAGTTGCAAAAAGCATCATGGCTTTTTATTTTAAGGTAGAAAAAGTACATAGAAAAGAAGAAGTATGGAAACTTGCAAATTAATATAAAATTTTGCAGTTCTCCAAAATATTATTGGAATCTTTCTTTACCACTATTTGCACACATATACACAATTTTAAAAGAAAAAAACATTAGTGACTGAACAGACTGCAGAGTATGGCAAGTGCACACCCGAGATTTTTTTCCTGAAATATCACTGCACACCTGAGAAAGGGTGTGGCACATTTGAATATGGGTGTAGCTCTATTGTTTGAAGCTTTTATTTTGCCAGAGTGACAACTGAATGAAGAACTTCATACGAAATGACTGAAAGTTTGGAATTTCTGATGAATTTGTAGACTTACTACAGTTGTTGTATGTGTCAGTGTAGGCAATCTTGTTTTGATAATTCAGATCTTGGACTCATTGTAGTAAGTCTATGAATGCCCGTTCTGTTCTGTGTGCAATCAAATTTTAGGCCCAATTTGTTTCCGACGGAATACGGGACAGAAAAGCCTTTGAATTGGTATATTTTTGACAACAATTATTACTATTTTTCTTAAAGTTTCTTTCAAATACGAATTCAAAATTTTATGTGCACACTTGAAGTGCACACTTAGATCAAATTGCACACTTGCACACTCGATATTTTGCTCTTGCAGACCCGAGATCTCGTTGGAAACTGCCATATTCTGCAGTCCGGGTGACTGATACAAGTATATGATCATAATTTCTCCCCAAAATGCATATGCATCCAATCATGCAATGACTTTTGAGTTGTCAGTCCAAAATTTTTGGCAACAGAAAGATATATCATAACATAGCCTTTTGATCCAATGAAATAAAAGGTTTTTGTCAACTGCATACCATTTGCTTTGAAACCAACTGGCCATGCATAGTGCAAGCCAAAGTGAATATTGTGTTTATAACCAGAGTTAATTAGTATTTCCAAACATCAGTATTTTTTATTGATAGACCACAGAGAACTAAACATCTACTCTCTAAAAGGAACAATGGACCACTGAACTAGGGAACTAATTATTTTAAAGAAAACAAAGAAGAAACCTTGTGTGTGAGAGTAACTGAAAACCTTTAATGTGAAGATCTGCGTTGATATTTAGGTTTCTCTTTTTTCAGATTCTGCTTGTTTTCATCATTGGAGCATTTCTTATAATTGCAAGATGTGCCAACAAATCACAAGCATCAACATACCAAGATGTAGTCCTTTTCATGTGTGGACCAACGGCAAAGATGGTTTCACAGATTCTCATCATTGTTTATTTCTTTGGAGGTTGCATCACATACCTCATAATAATTGGAGAGCAAGCATCAAAGGGTACTGTATTTCTTCATCCTTTGTACTTTGTGGGTAAATAAGTTGCTCCTTTTCAAATGGCAGTGCCTTAAATGTCATTTACCAAATCTATTGTACAGGCCTGGTGCATATTTTTATGGTTGTCATTCCTAAGATTTCTTATTTTAAAAATTTACTGTCTTTCATTTGGCTCAAAACTTCTTAACATAATGTAAAGAATTCTTGTCATGTTAGTGTGTACAAGAATTCTTAAGAATTCCAATTTAAAAACTCTTGAAGCCTTTCTTACCGCTTAAGGATCCTAAATGTATGTGAAGAATTTCTAAATGATTCTTCTGTTATCTGTAGCCTGTGTTGTTGCCAAGTTTCAAAATGGACTGAACATTGTTTCATCTGATAGAATTAAATGTAATGCACCAAAAATCAAATGAAAAATGTCATCCTTGGCATTTAATATTTCTCATTTATCATCATATTACTGTATGGCAATGCATTTAAAGTTGCAGGTTCTCCTATAAAGAATTTGAATTTCACATCCACCCTTTCATTATTCTATATTCTGCTTTCAGTGCTAAAATATGGATTGAAAGTTCAGAACAGCCATGCACCATGGTACACAGACAACAGATTTTTGATGTGTCTTATCTCAGTCATCTGCATCTTGCCACTCTGTATACCAAGGAGGTTAAAAGTGCTTAGTTATTCAAGGTTGTTAACTTTTGGCTTCATTTCCCATTGTATGAGACGACCACCAATGAAGCCTGGTTTCCATATAGCTGTAAGTTGCCATAAGGTTGCCAGTGGCAATCTTCTGCCATATCTTCCACTGCCGTGCCTCAGGTACCACAGTTGAAAGATTGAAATGGAAACGTCTGAATATTGTGCTGCAACTAGTGTGGCTGAAGTGCTGTAAGATACTGTTAACTATATGCTGGTATTCATGGAATAGAGTGAAGACAAATGAGAGACAAAAGAAAGAGAGACAAAACAAAGGAAGACAATGATTGCTGGTGGGTGCCCCAAGCAACCTGTTTTCATATGAATTGTCATTGCTGAAGATGTCACTGGGATCAAGAAGAGTTTAAATCATTTAACTTTTTGCAGGGTATTATGGTACCGTAACTTTTATCGTTGTGGCTGCTGGCAGTACTGGAAGAAGTGGTTTCCATAAAACTTGTAATGGTTGCAGGCATGCTGGGGCAGCAGGCAATAGCTTTGGCAATGCTTGCGGCAGCCTTACAGCAGTATACAGATATATGGAAGCTAAAGGCTTGGTAGATAAGATTTTGTGATGCTCATTGCTCTTCTAAGGCATTTTCCAGTGCCCTATTTGATATTCCTTGTTGCTGAATCCCAGACTCATGCACATCTAAGAAAGCCTGGATGGTAGACTGCAGCTCTCAAGGAATAATCCATAAATTCTTTTTGTGCTATGACAGTTCTTCAATGGCTAGCTTAACAAGGGAAGAGATATGCTGTTGATTAGAAGAAATAAGGGGATTTACGTACAGTTCTTGGTTGGTCGTAGGTACAGAACATGATTGTTGATTTTTCTGCAATAGCTCTTTTCTTTGTTTTTGATTAATGAGCTCTCTTATCTTGCAGTTTCTTTGGTGGCATAGGTGCAATGTTTATAACAGGGATTGTTGTGTACAAATATTTAGCAAGTGACTTTAAAGCTGCACAGATACATAATCATAGGTATGAAGTTCATCTAATTAGATTTAGTATTTGCTATTTTTATTATTAGAATTAAATTAAATATACAATACAGTGAAGGTTCCATACTGTACACAGTAGGAAAAGCTGTAGGGTTACCTTGTTCCCATAACTGCATATAGGGCTTACAATTCAAGGCATATGCAATTTACAAATAGAAATACCAAAAAATCAATCAAAGCAAGAAAAAACAAATACAAAAAAGCAAGAAAAAACATTATAGAAAGGAAAAGAGAAGCAGAGGGAGGTCATTGCTATGACATTACTCAAAAAAAGAGTTCTAGCAAATTATTTGCTTGGCTCTTTAATTTGCCTCTAAATTCTTTTTGGATATCTTGTATGCCTTCATAATGACGCTGATCAATAAAACTGTTAGATAAAGTCATTCAATCATTTTGCAATGTACCTTGTGTTTCAAGCATATCTGGTGATGTCCTTATTTTTGCAGCAAACCAGACAGAAAAGCGAACCTTACAAGTGCCATGGCTGCCGTTCCAGTTATTTGCTTTGGTTATCAGGTAAAGAAATGTCGATTAGATTGGCATGAAAATAAGATTCTTTCAACAGCTGTTGCGTCTGATAGGTTATGGCTTTGGTGTCTTAATATAGTACTTCTCTACAAATGAAGAGAAACCAATACTGAATAGGTAAGGCATTGAAATGCTGTTAACTATATTTCAGAAGGAACTGTCATGCTCTTCTTAATGAAGTTTCTTCTGAAAATCATTTTCTGAATAATCTACCAAATTTGACTCTTTTCAGAGCAAAAGTATGTGCCAGCTTGGTTCCCATCAAATATTAACTCACACCAACATCTGAACCAGTAGGGACAAATCTTATTTTTACCTCTCCGAATTGGGGAGATTCTCATCTATTAATGCAAAATACTCAAAGTTAGGTAGCAGGAATAAAATCTCAGACTTTGAGGCGGAAGTTTTTGTTTCAACATCTCATGCTAAGCTAACTGGCACTGAAGTGCTACCTTGATTTAGAAGAAGCCCATCCCAAAAAGTGCTCAAGATGAATGTGATTTAAACCAACCTGATTTAGTGTGATTTAGAATGAATGGCTTAAAACTTTGTATCTGAATTTTGATTTGGGAGTGTATTAGCTGTGATGGCAAAAGTCTCTAAATATATTCTGTTTTGGTATTTTAGTGTCATGTCTCTTCGGTAGCAGTGTATGCTGATTTAAAGAAAAGAAGCATGATCCGATTCTTTGTTGTATGTGTGTTAGCAATGATTGTGTGCACAACAGCATACTCACTATGTGGTGCTTTTGGATATTTATCATTTGGAATGGACACAAGCAGTGATATTTTGCTGAATTATGATGCTGATGATCCTTTAGCAAATATTGCAAGAGCAATGGTTATTTTAATCATCTTCTCATCATTTGCAATCATCACATTTTGTGCTAGGTAAGTTGCATTTCATTCCATTTCTTTCATAGGGTTGCTCTTCAACAAGGTTGACTTACAAATAACCCAAATAAGGGAATAACAGAAAAGAAGAAAAAAAGAAAATAGAAAAGTATTGTAGTTGTTATCAGTACTAAAGTATACTATGTATGTGTATATCAATTTGCCACTTAAAAATATTTTAACAAATTATTATGAAAAATAGATACAATACAATACAATACAATACAATGTAACTTACAGTATACAATGTAAAACACACATACAATACAATGTAACTTACAGTATACAATGTAAAACACACATACAATACAATGTAACTTACAGTATACAATGTAAAACACACATACAATACAATGTAACAATGTAACGCTGTTTAAGTCATTGACTTTTTTTGTGATTTATTTTATCCCCAAAGAACTGCAGTAGAAGACATCGTACTAAAATGGCGTGGCCTTGGCCCAGATGAAGCAGAAAGGAACGAAAGATGTCGAAGACTATTTGAAACGTTTATTTGGTTTGGATCATGCCTTCTATTAGCTGCAGTTATACCAAATATTGGCATTGCAATAGCTCTGATTGGTGGGATCGCTGCTTTGTTTATCTTCGTATTTCCAGGTGATTATTTTTATTCGTTTACACAGCAGGCAGTTTGAAGTAGCCTGAAATTTCAGTCAACATACCAGATGGCCCAAACAACAATTCATAAGTTTGAGAGCAGGAACACCGCAATTCGACGAAGAACAACATCAAATATGTGTGAGATTAAGAATATATATAAAATACCAATATTTCGTCCTGCCATGCAGGACTCCTTCAGGGCTGTTATGTAGTAGTTACATTGATGATATGAATATGTGCAACGATTTGAAATGGAGAGGTTACATGTGATTGGCTAGATATGATGGCTACGCAGAGGCTATATCGGCAAATAAAAAATGATGCCACCACAGCTCCCAGAGGTATATCCAAATGTCCATCACGACGTAACTGCCACACATGCCAACACATACAAGATGGAACACGCACAGTCACATTTTTAAACACTAACAAAACCTTTGACATACGACAAAGCCTTGACTGCAACTCTACTAACGTCATATACCTACTGCAATGCAAACAATGTCTACACAACGAAAAGATTGACTGCCAATACATAGGACAAACGGGACGACGCATAAGAGACAGATTCAACGAGCACCGATGAGACATTATAAATTAACGCACTGACACATCTGGGGTTGCAGAGCACTTCTGTAAACCCGGACACTCCTTACAAGACTTACAGCTACTGCCACTACTCCAGGTACATGACACCAGAGAGAGTGTGAGACGAGCCAAAGAAACATACTTCATTGGCTTGGCCAACACTCTCTCGCCCAACGGACTAAACAGAACCACAGACCGCTAATAAACATAATGCCACTTCAATTGTACCTGCTAGCACACTCTCTTACCTTGCCTAACCTACTCATTATCACCACCATCATCACCATCATCACCACCATCATAATCACAACATCATGATCACCACCATCATCATCATCATCATCATCATCATCAACATCATCAACATCATCATCATCACCATCATCATCATCATCATCATCAACATCATCACCATCATCATCATCACCATCACCATCACCATCATCATCATCATCATCATCATCATCATCACCATTATCTTCATCATCATCATCATCATCATCATCATCAACATCATCATCATCATCACCACCATCATCATCATCATCATCATCATCATCATCATCATCATCATCATCATCATCATCATCATCATCATCATCATGTCGTACTATCCACGTCATATCATCCCCATCATGGCATCACGTAACCCTTGTAAAGTTAACCGATATAGCCTCTGCGTAGCCATCATATCTAGCCAATCACATGTAATCTCTCCTTTTCAAATCATTGTACATATTCATATCGTCAATGTAACTACTACATAACAGCCCTGAAGAAGTCCTGCATGGCAGGACGAAATATTGGTATTTTATATATATTCTTAATCTCGCACATATTTGATGTTGTTCTTCGTCGAATTGCGGTGTTCCTGCTTTCAAACTTATTAACGAATTATCACTGCAAGCATCCTCGGATCCGACGAGCGACATTGGTATCGTGTCCTTTTCTTCTTCGAAACAATTCATAAGCCAGATCATAACCAGCCATTTTAAATTATCAGTTATTGGCAAATGCTTTATACCACAGTTTAAAAGAAAAGCTTGGCTCTCCCTGGTACACTTCTATCAAATGTACCCAGAATCTGGGTGCATTTAGCAGCCATTATGGATTTAAAGGGAGTGTGTAAAGGTAAATAGGCTTCTCATAAATAGAACAAAGAAAATACGCAAATACAGCATTGTTTCTTTAGCTATCGATTATTAATAACACGTGTGGGCCATCCATTTCGCTGGGCTATTTTTGGATTTTCGTGCTCTGTGCAAATGCAGGCTTATAGCCTTGCACAAACCCTTTAACGGTTGGCTAAATCGTTCGGGTTGTAGCTAACTTTACACCCTCAGTCATTATTCATGGTAAAATCCCTTATGAATTTTCAAATTTGTTATCGTCATAAAATCAAATTCGCTAACACTAAGATCATGAAAATTTGCAATTAGACTAAAATTAGGGTGCTGAATGTGAATATGGAGTCAGAAATTTCATATGATGCAAGCTAAATAGCCTCACGACATAGTCCCAGATATCGCAAAACTAGCAACAACGGCAACAACAATAATACAACAGCAACAACATTTATTATCTTTGCTCAATTTAGTTTGAGCGTCCATATATGCAATCAGTCTACAAGCTAAAGAAGTTTTGAAAATTCCAAAACGAGGCCGCTTAGTTAGATAGTTGTATTTTAATTCTGCTATATTTTGACGATTTTCTTTCAGGAATGTGCTTGCTACAATCAATGAATGTTGGCCGAAGAATATTAACTTTTCGCGATAAAATACTCGTCATCATTGCATGTACTTATATTGTCGTTGGAGTATTCATATTTGGAGAAAATACAACTTTAGCAGTAGGTAAAGATATTAAGATTAATGGTAGGTCACTTTATTAGTAATTTCAACTCATGTACAAAGTACGTGAAGTAGATAATGGGCCTTTCTGCTATCCTGAGAGAGAATCTGGATCGAGGTATTTTTATATATTTTCGTCGGAAATGTTCGAATTGAGTGGCGTTAGAGCTTCTATTCCTCCTGTGCCCATTCGAATATTCTTAGAAATTTTATGGCTCGTCAGATAGTAGTTAGATATCGTTCGACCGACTCACACTTCTCGAAGAATAGCGAAAAGGTCTATATAGGTAGTTTTTAAGGATCTTGGGGTTTTCTCAACTGTGAAAGGCACTTCGTTTCCTTATCATCCTGAATGCATTTCGAGTCAGGATCGTCTCCTTTCCACTTCTTGCTCTGGAGGACGATCGCTACTTAAAGAAGTTTTGTTTTAAATTCTTTTGGCCCGTACGAAGCTTTGTCTCCATCCTTAACACTTTAGATGCTTTGGAAGCTTACTTTAATCTAAACGCTCACAGCAGAATATGTTACATTTTCAGATACGGGGATGTGGAGTCATGTAACTAATGGGCAGACATGCAGATATTAAATTAATGAGATACGAACGTAATTTAGTGATTGGCGCGAAATTGTGTTTCATCTTTGTCTGAAAAAAGATGACCGATTTTCGCAAAATGTAGTTAGCTAGTTAGTTAGTAGATGACCGACTCTTTGCAACTAACTTAGCTTTCTGTTACGAAATGATTTGTGGTTTGTCATAAGAGAGTTTCTTAATGTTTCTCAGACACAGTACTACAGTTTCTTAACATTTTGGCCATCTTAGTACCAGTTTCTTATAAGCCAGTTTCTTATAAAAAAACGTCTATATTGGTTTGGGACGCCGGGTACACGATAAATGGTGGTTCCCACGGTGAGTTAACAACTATTAACCATTACGATAACATGCACATAACTTCAAGTTGAGACTTATATGTTTTTATTGCTTTCTAACATAGACTCAGAGCTTGACCGTTTTGATTATATCTGTTTCGTCAGTAATGTCGATTTTGAAAAGTTTATACCACAACCTCCGAAAATATTTTGGTTAACTTGTAATAATTTTATTGTAACAGATTGTAATTTGCGTGGCTTTCTTAGAATTCAATGTGTGTTTGTTGATAGCTATTTTAATAGACATTACGCCAAAGATGGCGGTCAGGAACTTTTACCATAATGCATTGCGTTTTATGATGCATTGCGATGCATGCAATTGTAGTTTAGTTTTAGAAGTATTTTATTTGAGGGCTTTTTAAACTTGAAATATGAAATACGATTCCATTTAAGGACCCTGAGCGATTCTATCAGTATCCCATTGGAGAGGAGAAGGTAATGCATCTTAGTAAACAGTTCCACGCTGCCAACTTTAGCGCAATCGTGTGTTTTAAAATATTAATGAATGTTCTGTTTTGCATTAAACACTAGAAGAAAAATCGACATTTTTTAAACGTTCTTTCTTTTTCTGGGAGGGGGCGGTCGGTTCAATGTCCGTTTCATGTCCGTTCTAAGGCAGGATGCAAAGGATTCCCGTTACCTTAAATATCCAAAAAAGACACCTTGCACTATGCACACAATGTTGCAACGTTACGGCAAGTTATGGTCCTCTGTAGGTTGCTTTTCGGCTTATGCCACTTTTTATCATCTGAACGTTCTCAAGACAAAGCTCTGGCTCGCTCATAGTCATAAAGATATAGTCATTCGTGATTCTGCCTTTGTTCCTCGAATGTGAAGATGAATTGTTGGTCGTGCTTTTGTTCCTCAAATAGCTGAACTTGCTGCTGCAGGAAAATTTTCAGGAAAATATGCGAAAATTCGCTGAACAGTCTGGGCTCAATATCCGAGAACAACAACATGGATTTTGTAGCTTTTCATATATCTTGAACACTTGCCTTGAAATAGCCAGATAAAATTCCTTCTTGTTATCTCGGCACAAATCACTTTCTTACAGGGCCTTGTATCTGCCAACTTTTTGTTGGAGCTATTTTCATGGACCATGAAAAAGGCGACAACACTGGGATAACCAAAGGATGTATTCACAAAGCATGCCGGTTACAAGTGACATTAAGATAGAACTTTGATCTGGCTTTGATATCTAATGCTTTCCTGGGGGAGGATTCTGTGACAGAGAGGCTGTGGTTTGGTTGCGTTCTTTGAACAGAATAACTTCCGGGTTATGAAAGTCAAAGGTTCCAGCTTTATTTCCAGTCAGGTGATAGACTGATCACTGGACTGGGAAGTGTAACGAAACGAGTGGGCATCGAAGAGCAAAATGCAGGCAGTAAAAGAGCAATCACAAGGTTTCAGAAGTAGTAAAGATGAAGATAAAAGAGCCATTCTGCCATTTCATCGGCAATCACGACCAGCACTACACAATTCAATTTCTTCTAGTAAAGAGGATTTTCTAGATGATACTGAACACCATACGGCCTACTCAGCTCACGACGTTGACATCACAAGACCAATGATGATTGGCATCAACAGTCACTTTTTAAAACAGTGTTTTTGTTCAGATGTTATTCTCAAGTTCCTTGTTTGTGTTTGCTATGGTATCCTTCCATCTTTCTTCAAGAATCACACAAAAAAGCGTCGATGTTCCTTCATAACAATCTTCCTTACACTCTTGCAATGGATTACTTTGATGAGCTATACCTATTTCATCAATACATACTGGAATGACAAGAAATATGGTCCTATAATGCCTCGTGAAGCAAAATTCATAAAGATGGGATTGGTTGCTTCGTGTGCATTTAATCTCACACTTGGCGCATGGTTTCTTTATTCCAAGTCAACTTATTTCACTAAACGTCGCGAAGATGGAATTGCTCTTGTACCCCAGGTCAAATTTTCCCTTCCTGGCACTGGCGATCAAAGCAAGGATGTCCCCCTCACACCAAAAGATTGGTTCCTTACCAATGTTTTTCTGCTTTTTGGTTTCATCTTTAGTTCAGTCGTGATTTTTGTTGACTTCCAATACAATATTTTCCTAGATTGCTCTCACATGCATGATTTTGTGACGAAGTTATCCCAACTTCGAAAACTTCATTATCATATCTCAGTTTCGATGGAGTTCTTCGGTTTCTATGCAACCGTTTGTACAATTTGTATCTATCATGCTTTAACACGTGATCTTATCCGTCATATTGATGCCACAGAGGAGTATATTTTGACAACTGCAAAGGATAGAGATGATTTCCAAGCAGCAATTGACACATTGCAGAAGTATGATGAGACTTTGATGCAGACAATAAAATGGTGGTTTGCTGTCCACACCCTTTTCTTCACTTTGTTGATCGTTGCAATCATTGTCGAGTGGTTAAAAGCTTTTGAAGTTGATATCCTGAAGAAGGAGAACTTGTACCATTTTATTTTTGCTCAGATAAGTGGATCATTCTTCATTGCATTCAAGTTTGCATTCCCCTTTTTATCTGCAAGCTGTGTCACTTCAAGATACACGAAGTTTTATTGCAGAATCGCAAGAAGATGCATGATTCAAAATCTGCCAAGATTATCGATACTACATGATAATTCAGGGGTTAAACTGATCGGGGTTCGAATCACCACAAAACTTGCAGTACTTGCATTTATGTGTAGTTTTTTAGGTGCACTGAAGTTTATCACTGGATGGAAAGATTTTTAAATGTATTCTTCTCTTTATATGTTTTTGTTGCTAATTTGATGTGATCTTCGAATTAATTTGGTCGTTTACGGCTTTGTTATGTTTTCATTTTGATATTCCTTTTTTCCCACAGTTATTTGTCATATTCGTATGCAAAATAACGTAAGAACTAAAAGCAATTCACTGAAAACTGTAGTCTTGGACACTGGCTAAAGAAGAATTGCTTCACCGACGTTCGATTGTGCACAGGGCGTCGCCAGCCCGAGAAAGGTGTGGTCGCCTTGGTCACAAAATAAGTTCTGAAAGACTTGTCTCTAGCCATTCTTACACCATTTTTGTGCCAGAATTGATAAAACTGGGGTTTGTATGTCTGCGTCAGTCCATCCTGCCCACCCCCTGGTGACGCACTTGACTGCGTCCTACCGTCCTAGGCTGCACAAGACGACCAGGCAAGCTTTTTGGATGTCTGGAAACAGTAATTTTCCAGCTGCTACAAAAAGTAGTGTTCATGATGCAAAGATGGGCAAGATGGGCTTAGATTTGCTTTTTTTGTCATTTTGCGAAATTTGATTGGCCCAGTTTGAATATGGTATGTCCCGCCATCGCCTCTTTTTGGCGTTCAGAATTTCATCTCATCGCGCAAACTTCATGATAAGTTCATGAAGTACCATGAGGCGATCGTTTGACAACAAAAGAACAGGACTGTTGGCGGGAGCTGATGAGAGAAGTGGAGAAGTGGTGGCTGATATGAACAACGGATTGTTATGGTTGTAAAACATTGCCCCGACTGTGATAAAACTGTAAGCATATTTAGTTATTATTGTCTAACTGATTTTGCACATCCTGAAGGAGTTTTCACTGAGCGTTGCTTACAGAAATGGCAAAAAAGCAGGGCGCAAGACATAGGCCGACGGCGTCTTGGCTTTATTTTGGTCTCCTGACTTGGCAAACTTTGAAACTTTGCAAAGCTTTACTGTCAGATTACTCCCACCGACTCTAATAGAGTCGGTGGGAGTAATCTGACAGTAAAGCTTTGCAAAGTTTCAAAGTTTGCCAAGTCAGGAGACCAAAATAAAGCCAATGTTTGGACCCCTAATGAAGCTTTGATCATAATCATAGAACAGAAGAATAGATGAACTTTACTGAGAAGGAAAACTGGTGCTGTATCCTAGAATCGCACACCTGCACTGTAACTGAACCCTACCAAAAATCCTACCAAAAGCTGTACCAAAAGCCCCACAGAAACCCCTAAAACCCTACCAAAGCACTATAAGGTGTGCCATTCTAGAGGAGTCCCGGAAAACTCACAGACAGATGTCGATTTTGGGATTAAACCCCCCTGCCCCCTCAGGTCAATTTTTCTCAAAATTTTCGATAAATGCGTTTCTACAGTTTGAGTTCTATCGGTTTCTGCTTCAGAATATGCATAGCCTAGTAGTAGGCCTTGGCCTGGCCCATTTGCTTGAAAACTAGGTTCAGGTTCACATTGTGATTCATGACTTTTCAATTTTTTAGCAGCAATTGTTGTTGCTCTTTAGAAGATAGGAATCAAATATTTTGGCTGACTTTTCCTCATGGCCCATGGCCGGAAACCTTCAAAGCCTCATTTTCAGGGAGCAATCAGACAGCTAATAAGCGAGGAAGACATAAGAATTGTGTGAAAATTTTTCTCAACTTTACCTACCTTCATATAAACATACTTTGCAGCTGGAGGTTGGCCTAGAGGTACAACCACCACCATTGGGAAAGTAAAATAACAAGATTTCTTCATATTACAGTACATTGGATTAATGCTTAAAAATACAAGAAATTCTCTACAAGTGTTTCTATTTTATCTTTCTTTCAATTTACACAAAAGAAAAAGTGCATGCAGACTATTGTAGACATAGAACTGAAAAAATGTGATTTCTTAAATTTTGATTGTAGGAATTTTGCTGATAAAGCTATACATACATCTTTCCATCTACATTTTAATTAGTAAGGCCCATGAGGCATCATTATGTTAGAGATCAACACATCTTCTGTGCAACCAACAATATATCACTGGGGAAGTAAAAAAGATTTAAGATTGAAAATCATCCTATATATAATCCAACTGAAAAAACTGAAGACAGTTTTACTTTTTTTTTGTTATCTTCAGCTTGCTGTTGCCTACAAAACATGCCCAGGCTGTGGTTATGTATTTCAAGCAAAGAAGCCACCCTCTAGTAGAAGTTCAGAAAGTAAGTATTGTATTTTTCCTTGGATCGATGAAGTGGATTATTCAGGAGATTTTTACATCAGAAAGTTTCAGGTTTCCCAACCTGGAAAATATATGGCTTTAGCACCTATTGTTCTTCATTTAGCCTCAAGGTTTTGTCACATTTGAGATTTCAGTGTGAAGCTCCATGGTTTTTTGTCTTGATGGTTCCATTCCCAGCAGTAAGCACCAATTTTTCTAACTATATAATCATTATGCTAAAGATGATGTTAATTAAAGAATTTATACTGTAGGTGCAGTTTGATTCAAGAACAAAATGCATATTTATATATTTGTTAAAATATCATCAGCCTCGTCTTTTGTGTCTTAATGCCCTACTTATGGAAAAAAGGATTTAATAATTTCATTATGCCAGTTTATGAATGCAGTTCAAAAAACTTATTTATTTACAATTTAAAAAGGTGTTTCTTGATCATGATAACTTGTGAGAAGTTTTCAAGTGAAAGCTAAGATGAAGTGATATGCTATCTTTTGTAGAGAAAGAAACTATTCTAGAAGATCGTCTGAGACCAGAAAGAAACAAAAAAGAGACTCACAGAGTTGCTGAATTTGTATATCATGGTATAGTGAAGGTTCCAGCATCTACTGAGCTTGAAAGTACAAGCCAAGAAAACCAGACTGTCACTGGGCAAGTGGCTGCAAATGCAGAAAGCAACAGACTTGATGATATCAAGACAACACAACAAGAACAAGAGATGAATAATGACTTCAATACAGTTGAAGGCAAAGATCAACAGGCTCCGCCAGAAAATCCTAAATCAATGGTATATAAGATTTGCCACTAACTGTAATTTTTGTCTCAGCTGAGGTCAAGGATGTTAATTTTACCAAAATATATAGATAGATATGTACTCTTAAAGGCTACCAATTCAAATCAATAACTTTTCAGACTTAAAGAGCAATCACTAAACCATAATGCTTTGTGCTACCAAAGTCAACTTTGTATTATCTGAAAGTTGTTTTGCCCAGGTGCTCTTTGCTTTGCTTCTCATGTGACTCACAAAAGTTCATGGTCAACCATGGGTCTTTAAATAAGCTTTTGTACCAAAGTATATACAGCCTTTCAAGTTACAAACAATTTTATCGTCTTTATTGTTTGTTGAAAGGTCACTTGAAAATAGCCATTGGGCAATGCAACTCTCTTTTTAGAAACTGGATTATGAAAGGAGTAATAAACAGAAGGCACTGACTTCTTTTCTATCATGTTATAAACTTCATCCTTGCTTTACATTTGCAGCCTCCAGTTAAAAAGCGTGGTAGACCAAAGGGTTCCAAAGATAAGCAGAAAAGATTACCAAAAGGCTACAAGCAGTTAAAGTTAGTCAGAAACTTGCAAGGCACAGATGCAGAATGGGCAATCAAGGATAGAAATTCGGTGAGTGGAGTTGATGATCAGTGTGATCTGATGCCAGTGTGATGTGATGCCCCGCATGATGACCAATGTATCAGTGTGATGGCCCGCAGGGGCTGTACTGATTACTTGGATAGATGTAGATAAACTTGACAGCAGACCCTTAAGTGATTCTGCTTAAGAACCTGGATCAGGCGTTAATTTCTTACATTCTATTTGCAATCAATCATAGTATTGTGTTCTCTTTGTAGTCAGATATGGAATATCCATGTTCATTTCGATCACCTGTCCTAAAAATGTGGACCTCGATGGCTCAAAGATGTCGAAATATTCAGTTTGAGTTGTGTGATGTTCAGAACCTATGCATTTGAAACTCTGTAGGATCAATAAACAAAAAATATCATAAAGACGAGGAGATTACATATTAGACCGTGACCGTGGTTTTAGAATTTGGCTCATCTAGATTTGTTCTGCTTCAAAACGACGGTGGGAAGTTCTTTAAAAGCAGGGATTCATACGAGATGGATTCTGATTTTGATGTGGCGTCTATCGAATAATTAGGGTAGGTCATGGACCGTAGGGACTGAAGCCTTTTCCAAGATCATTCAGAAGGCAAACTGTTGGTGATTGGAATGGCTCTGATCTTTGTTGAGTTGGCATTTAACCGAATCATATTAATAAGTACGCTTTCAAACCTGGCCCTGGCGTCTAATGGAATCACTAGGATAATATCATAGGTAGTCCATTGTCGGATGCAAGTCTCTACTGAAAGAATTTAGATGGCCAACCGTTGTTTACTGAAATAGTTCTTATTTTCTTTGTGTTCGCAGTTAACCGAACCATATTTTTATACACGCTTTAAAAACCCGGGTCTTGTGTCTAACAGGGCTCAAAAAGGCGGAAGTAGCGTGGCAGCAGCGCTACCCGGAGGTTTGCTGAAATGCGTAGATTTCTCAGGAAGGAGAATTTGCCGGTACATTAGGAAAGAAGGAGAGCTTTGAAGTGCATTCATTAGGGCACAATTTGCAGCAAATTGATTTATGTATCTACCACATTCATCATTTCAAGGTACTGTCATATTTACTCTTTGACATCTAAAAGGTGAGTGTGTCAATGATAAGAACTGGTTAATTATAATGAAAAAGAGGTAACAAAATAATTAATTCGACTACAAGGTTAAAGTGATTGTGCAATGGTAAATAGGCTTCTCTATAAATAGAACAAAGAAAATTCGCAAACACAGCATAATTTCTTTAGCTATCGATTATTGAAAACACGTTTGGACCATCGATTTCAATGGGTTATTTTTAGATTTTTCTGCTCTGTGTAAATGCAGGCTTATAGCATTGCACAAACCCTTTAAATCACCATCGTAATTTGCGCTAGTCATATCCATCACGTAAAACATTCTTGATAACATTTTAAGCCATCTAAATGGCATGGCTGCAAAATCTTCCCTGGAAGAGTACACTCGGACACCCAAAATTTTCAGCTTTGTCTGCCCTTTTGTTCCTGTTTGCCCCCTGCGCTACCATCGCCTTTGCATCCATGTTTGTTTATTTCAGAATGAAAATATCTACAATCCTAAACTGTATGAGCTTGGAGAAGGATTTTTGAAGGAAGAATTAGGTGGCGCATAGCTTGCTACCTGGAAGGAATTTGAGCCCTGGCGTCTAATGAAATCAGTAGGATAGGTTTTTGATTGTCGGATGTAACTCTTTGCTCGAATTATTCAGAGTAAATACAAACCATTGTGATAACTGACATGAATGGCTCCGATTTAATGTGAGCTTATTGCATTGTGTCTGGAGCTTTAAATGATCACAGTCATTTCCTAAAGGTGTTGCCAATGCTTCGGAAACGTAATTGCGCAAGATAGGAAATTAAGTGTGACATACGGGTCACCTTCATCTCTATTTCACATCTTCTTGCATCAAAAAGACTGTTTGTTCAGCATTTCTCCTTATCAAATGTTTACAGAATATGAATACTACTGCGAGCTGGTTCTGACTATGTTTCAAACCGCTCTGCTTGAGATAAGTTGACTAAAGTTGTGAAAGTAGCTGTTTATTTTAAGGTTTCTCAGTAATTGTTTCTGATCTTACTTTCAGTTATCGCAGAACGATTCAAATGCATCGTCGTCGGCAGATGACAAAGATTCAAGATCGTTTAGAAAGAGAGGCCGACCGCGAGGATCTAAGAATAAGCCGTCTTTGTCACCTTTATTCTATGCCGAAGACTTCGACGATTTTGATAGCGATGAAAAAGACGATGCTTGCAATCAAACTGAAGAAGGATTTTATATCCCAGCTGACAAGAAAGAAAAATTTTCACTTATATTAGATGATATTAATCATAGAATACTTGCGCAGACTTTTAGGGTTTAGTAGTGAGGGCGTGGGACAGCTTTCAGAGTTCTTAGAGAGAGCACACCCTTGGGCAAGATTTTGGAGTGGAGACAGCATACCCTTGGGCAAACTTTTACGGTTCTGGGGGAGAGCACACACTTACGTAAACTTTCAAGAGTTTAAAGGAGAGAAGACGACTTTAAACTCTTTGGAAAACTGTCAGTGTCTATAAGAGAGAGGATACCCCCGAACAGTCAGAAAGAGGAGGATAAAGCCCAAGAATTCTTAGGTTGACCCTTACTGCTAAATCTTGCAATCGTCTTTGGATCCTTGAGTCAAATTTCATAATTTCGAATCGAGAACAGTTGTGCTTACTTTAAAGCCGAGTATAGAACACGATCTTGAATTCTTAGCAGACTTTTTAGTTCTAAATAGAGAAAATCGCTTGAGTGCTTCAGATGCTTTCATCCAGTGTTCCAGAAAAGGAGCCCCTGCTTTGTTTTCTTGGCCAGTAGACCTGACAAACAGTTATGTATGGAATATCCAAGACGTTTTTTGATAGTCATAATCCAGGAGACTTAATTCAAACTTGATGCAAACCCAATATCCTCATATCCTGATCAAGAATAAGGCTATTTATCATCGTTTAAGTTTCAGAAATAAATCATAGTCGAAAGGACGGTCTCAGGTGGTAGCCAGTTGACAAAGTGGGCAATTCACAGCTCCCAAGCCCGCTTAAAGCCTACCAAGGTGTAACAATGAAAAAGAACCCGTAATTAAATATTGTGTCGAAACCATGGAAGATGGGCAGGTGGGAAATAATGGGCTAAAATGTGCCCTTAAGTTCGTGCGCAGAAATTTTAGTTTGAAAATACTGTAACTTGACATTTCACATTGCAAACTAGTCTGGCAAGATCTAAGATTAAGGTAATGTGAAACAGTTGAAGTCCTATCTGAGTTGTGTAGTAGTGTTATATGATTTGGACTTGAAGCAGAGAGTCGTTTATTTAGAATAATTAGGATAGATTTAGAGACAAATGTTTATGTTGTTGTCAGTTTTCAAATTGTTTGTATAGAACCATGCTTTTGTACCGCAGAACTTTATTCTACCATTTTTCGGTGTTTAATGGAATCCTGGCTGAATCCAAAAAAGTTGTATTTCAAACACAATATTTGGAAAACTTATACTATTTTGAATGTGATACATTGTACCGAGTGAATCAAAAAAAGTTTGCAAGCTTGGGGGGCTATGAAATGAAAAGTACCGGGATGCTATTGAAAAGTTATCAATTTATCAACCAAAAAGACTAATTTATATGAAAAAATTTTGTTTGTTAAAAGCACTCATCATTCAGATCCAGAGATTAGGAAAATGCTGATAAGAGGCATGTTTCGGAACGAGGACTGCGCATTCCATTCTGGTCCATAATTTACTTACTATTGAAATTGAAATTATATTTCTGAAACTGACAATGGCATTGTAAATCATGCATCAGAATGGAACGTAGAATTCTCGATTCCCATGCGAACCCCTTACAGATGTCTACTTAGAGGTTAAAGATGTGTGATTTTACCCAACAAAATTTTCTCTTCAAAGTTAGCCTTTGACTGATAGATTAACATTTTAGTTTTGAATATGACCCTCCTACTCTCTACGCAATAGCCCCCCCCCCAAACGAGTAAACTTTTTTGACTCACCTAGTACAAGAAACTTTGTTGTTTATCTTAAAGTTTATCTGGAAACAAGAAAAAGGTTTTGAATACTTTGCAAGATTATTTACCCTTAGCGTCATTATTTACTTGCTTGTTTGTTTGCTTACTTGTTTGCTTGTTCACTTGTTTTTGTACCTAGCCTTAGAGAAACAAAGTTTATGCAGTACAGGTCTGGTGCCAAAAAACATGGCTGCCCTGCCTAAGAAGTCAAAGCATGATCCATGGTAGACCAGCAAATTTGTAAGATTTTGAATATATGTAAATAGATATTTGTATAGCTGTTTCCTTGTTTTGGCTGATAGGGTTTTGTGTTACAGCATGATAAAATGAAATGAAAGCTGAAGAATCCTTGTTTAGGAGAATTTACAGCCTGTCATATGATTGAAGAATCCTTATAGTAACATACTACAGAACAGTCTGGAATGTCCCATCCATATATGATTTCTAAATGATAACTTTCACACTTTCGAGTATGTTCTGTCAACTTCGTGATTATTCGCGATCTATGTGGCGAATCATAGCCGCTCGTTTAATTCAATTTCAAACGTGAGTAGCCTGCGTCGCAGACCGACGCAGGCTAAAACATGAGCTAATAACTTGTTTTTCAAATTATAAGTCATTTATTTTCGTTCTATAATCTTTTAAGGCTTTTTCATCTTTTGCTGACAACAGACAATTGAAAAGGTTTTTCGGCTTCTGTCTTAAATCCCACTAGGGCGTGTGATATTCCCAGATTTAGGTGAAGAAACGCCTTTCCCTTAAAGCGTTCTATCTCCAATGCCGCAGCGCATCCTTGTTGATCTCTCTCAGAGCGGAATTTTTTGTTCTATCTCAAAGCTTCCCACAAGGAGATTGCCATCAACTCACTCAGCAAATACTGGGATACAAACTGAATCAGTGGTTCTCCGGTACCTGATCTTCGGATCAGAATTTGAAAATGGTCTTGAATAACGCACTCTTGTACTGATTCCATAAACGCGACGAAAATACAGAACTCGAGGGGAAAAATTTACTCCTGTAAAAGAATAATAACCAAAATCTGTAGCTAGCGAGAAACTGTTGAGTCCTGCAAGAGAAAGACGAATTAACCTTACACCTGGAAAGAAAAGAAATATGTTAGTAACTGCAATAAAGAAAAACGTAGAACCAGAAACGTGTTTATCGCACACTTGTCACTTCGGTTCCTGTGAAGAACAAATAATGAAAAGTTCAATAACGATCCAACATTTTGATTGATCAGAACATAAAGAAATGTTTTGATATTCTGAAATCTTCCAACGGATTCACCGGCAAATTTAGTAATTTAGATACGGGGTACGCCTATTGAACCATCAACTTCTAACAAGCCGCAGTAAGTCCAAGGGTGTTAGGACACGGATGTTTTGACCTTGTTTTGATCCTTGTGTCTTGTTTTGTTGTGTTGTTTTCTGTTCTGTTTCGTCTTCAACTGAGCGCGGTTAGGCCCAACCGCTCTCAAGTTGTTCGAATAGAGCTCCCTTGTATTTCTGTGTCTTAGTGCGCCTTCGCACAAGAATGTGGCTTTGCGGTTTTAAGAACCAAGTCTTGTGCGAAGGCGCACTAAGACACAGAAATACACGGGAGCTCTATTCGAACAACTTGAGAGCAGTTGGGCCTAACTGCGCTCAGTTGAAGACGAAACAGAACAGAAGACAAGACAACAAAACAAGACACACGGATCAAAACAAGGTAAATAAATAACCAATCAAAATATCCGTGTCCTAACACCCTTGGTAAGTCATGCACAAGACTGATTTTGAAGATGTAGCTATGACTTTAGCTAAATCTAGGATCAGATTGCAGGATATTTGTAGTTTTTATAGTTTCCTGTTTGTTGAGCGTAGTGGGCACATTTGAAAGTAGTGGTGTTTAGGCTGAACACATTTGAAATTTGCTATTTTTTTATTATTATCATCATTATTATTATTATCGAGTTATTTACAGTTGGTATCATACATAGTTGGAAACTAATTCAAACCACCTGTTATCAAGTTAAACGTTGGCAGAGAAGTGTAACATTGCAGTGACTGGCAATCTGTAAAGATAGCCATGGTAAACTTATTTCGCGGTTTCACATGATAACGTTACACCTGCCGTTACACTTTTGTTCCGGATCAAAAATGTAAAGGGGATCGAATTCGCTTTTGATGTAATTTTTTGTACAACGCGGTACGCGAGGTATGAAATGAATTTGGCATGAATCTTTGTGGCACTGCCATGCCTCATTGTTATCCGAAATACACCAAGAAGGGCGCTGAAGGACGCTTCAAATTTGAATTCACCTTTTCAAATCAGTCGATGAAATTCAGTTTTGAAATTCTGTTCGAGAGTTGCTGCTGCGTCTTCTGCCGTAGGTAAGAGACAGTGCAACATTTTTCGTATGACATGGCCAACGGAGAAGAGAAATTCTGCTTGCCACGTTTGGAGTTATTGCAAAAAAAACCAACTGCCCCGTCATCCTTTCCGTAAAAATGTATCTGCCCAGTAGTCATTAACAACAGATTTATATATAGTACTGACGATGAATTAGCCTAAGACCATATTAAGTTCAATTCTTGCCCATTCTTTCGCCGTCGTCAACGAAAAAAATTGACCTTGAAGATGAAGAGACATGACTGATAAATCATCCTTGCAAGCAACGGACAAGAAAATCTTGTGTCACTTTATATGCACCTTCCAAGCATTTCTCACCTTGCGTGATGTCTAATTTGTCCTCAAAATGAATAATTCTATATCTCAAACTTCATTTTGAGCTTGTAAATTGCGACTGCTTTTATATTTGCTTCATAAAAAGTGTTGACCCAGTTCTGTACAAACTCAAAAAAGTAGTTGCCAAGTTACGTTTCGCACCGGCCATGTTATAAATGGAACACTTCACTGTCCATAAGCTAGTCCACAGGGAGCCCCCTTAAAAAGTAGCGAAAACCAGACACAGAAACCAGGCGCGAGTTAGCGATTGCGGAGGAGGAGGGAAAGGGCGGAGGAGAAAGCGCGGAGGAGAGAAGAGAAGAAAGGGGAGAAAGAAAGAACTTCTTTCTTTCTCCCCTTTCTTCTCTTCTCTCCTCCGCGCTTTCTCCTCCGCCCTTTCTCCTCCGCCCTTTCCCTCCTCCTCCGCAATCGCTAACTCGCTCCTGGTTTTCTGTGTCTGGTTTTCGCTACTTGGTTTTCTGTGTCTGGTTTTCGCTACTTTTTAAGGGGGCTCCCTGTGGCTAGTTCTGTATTAGAAGCTCATTTTCGCAAGACTACAAATAATATAGTTCTTTATTCGTCATTAATTTCTTATAGAATGCTGTCTTTAAAATAGCTGTAATACAGCTAATTCGCGGTGTAGAGGTAAGCTTAAGCGCTAAGATGATGCTAAATAGCTTTATGTGGTGATGCGGTGCTGGCTGCTTGGCGACGGAGTATCGAGCCAGCAATATCATTTTGATAGCTTATTTCGACCGCAGATCAAACAGCTTGTGCGAGTTACATGAGATCTGTTTGTCATCAAAATGGAACCTCTGATGCTTTAATTGCTTACTGATCACAATTAAGGAGAATAAACACCAAGTTGTAGGTGTATATAATATATAGCATGTATATAGGCCTAGTATATAACATAAAACTTCACCAGCTACAGCATAAGTAGCTCCCTGAAATCAAAAGTTATTGCAAAACGCTTTGTATCATAGTTTAGTTGAAAGTCTTAACTACCTTTTTAGATGCTGCATGGTCATTTTAAGCAATGCTTAACATCCGAGAAACTAGATTTCAAAGAAATTGTCTCAAAAAAGAATTTGGATATGTGAGTTCTGAGAGAGGTTGGCTCGAACCTAGGAAGGCGTACATTCTAATTTCCTAATAGTAAGAACGCAGAGCCCTCCAAGGATAATGCCATTCTTCAAAGTTTCCAGCCAACATCATGTTGCACATTTGATTTTAGATGTGTCAGAAATTTCTCTTTCTACGCATAGGGACCAGGTGCAAAAGGTTAGAATTACGTATAGAAGCCAGCTGCCTTGTAATATCGGTTTCATTGTACACGATAAGAAGTCAGAAGGGATCCTCATTACGAGAACAACGCGCTTGGCATCGTTAGATTTTCTTGTGCAGACGCAGCGACTGATGAAGGTCCTGGGTGAGATCTGTGGATCTGGAGAGGACATTGTCAAGAAGGGAAACATCGATCCTACTGAGAGGTTAAAGAATTTTTCCTTTATCTAGACTGACTACAAATCTGCCTTAATTACTACAAGATAGTTGAATATCTTTCTGAAGAAGTCCCGCGATTGAGACATCTTAATCGAATAAATTAAAAAAGACACTTCGATGCTCTGCTGAAAACGTTCGCGTACAGTTTATACATGACTCTAATATCTTAAGATTTCCATCAGTGCTATTTCGGAATTAAAAGACGACTTTGTTTCAAAAAATTCATTATACAGAGTGAGTTGTAAAGTGATGACGTTTACATTGAAGGATAGCTGAGACGACATAGACTGCAGTGAAGTTGCGGTAATTAGCGCCAAGCGCTGGGATCGCAGCAACAGCTAAGCGCTAATTGAGTCCGCGACCCCTTGCCATGAGACTCAAGTAGTGGGGCTCTATCGGGTATCGAGCCCTAGCCACCTTACTGTTCTGGCTGCAAAGTCAGAGGATTACACCATTACATTCTCTTGCGTTTTAAAACATAAAATACTGCTTCTACGGATTTTGTGTAAAATGTCCCTTAGGCCTGTCTTAGGGACCGTTCATTATTTACGGAGGGGTTGGTGCCGAAGAGAGATGGGTTGGGTAAAAGAATTTTCTGACATAAAAAAATGAATATAATTTTGGCTCAGAGGGGAAGGACTTATCGGAGACGAAGCTTAATAGAGAGAGGGGTTAAATAGAGCATTTACGGTAGTGGATTTTGCCATTTTGCCATTCAATTGCCGTGTCAATCCAGGTTTTCGGTTTAGGCCAAATTTGACTTTTAAATAAGTCTGAAATTGCAGCGTACCCGCAAAGAGCTCTGGGTAACAATGGTTTTTTAAAGATGGCTTGAATAGCAGATGGAAATGAAATCAACAAACAATTCAAATTAGAGAGAGATCAGCATGGAACGATAGATTGGTTCATCGGCAGCTTCTGTGTGGGCTGTCTGTACACGTAACCATGGGCGATTCTGACACTTAAGAATTTTTCGTTGTTGAAGAGTGAGTTCGTTGCTCTGCCTCTTCTCTGGGATACAAGGGGCCGTTCGGCAATCTGATTTGCTGTTCACCATTTTGTGCCCTAACTCCGTTTTGCGTGGGTAAACGGCCGTGGCATGTCAAAATTCGATGTAAACCCATATTCTTTACCTAGCTTGACCATCATTTGCTATGTATTTCCGAAATTTGAAGAATAACGAGTCATTTAAGTTTGGAAGCTGTGGTGAAAGTTTCTAATTTTCAACTTAGGCCCATTTTCGCCCCAAGCAATTAATATACCGTGCTTATTTTCACATTAACTTCAGTTGCTAGTCCCAAATTATTGTTCGAATACCATGAAAAAGGTTGAAATAAGGTCCTCAAAGTGTTTGTTTTTAGTATCTATGCCCGGGAATTTTCCGTTGCTTGACGTTGCCTAGCAACCTGCAAATCTATAATGGCTTCCAAATCTGCCCATTTTCTGGGCAGATCTGATCGAAGTGTACCAGGGTGTTCATTCGGTTCGTGATCAGCGTATGACGTAAGAACATCTAGGAACGAGGTTGATACTGTCTGAAACACAAAAGGGCCTAGGCCGAAACCATGCATTCATACTGCAGTATTGCCTCACTCCATAGGGACTGTCAAGTAACGCTCATATTATTGCGTTGAATTGATTTCGTTGTTGTCTCTCCACTGAGGGCCTTATTTCCCTAGAGCTGTAAAAACGGCATAAAATGTCAATCGGCAATGAGTTTTTGTCGCCCCGCCGTCTGCTGGTCAGAATGTGGCTTAGGGGAAGGCGGTTTTTGTGATAATGGCAAGAGTTTTCCTTTACCGAAGTACTGAGACCTAGTCTTATGGTACACCAGTTCTAAAAAACGATTTTTTAGGCATTTTAGACCTAGTGATTGTGAGAAAATAGCAGCAGAGGATTTGGACCCAATCGCTAAATTCTAAAAAAGAATCCGAATCGAGCGATGTCTTGATATAGTTCGAATGTACACAACAGTGATCGAAGCTCCAACCCAACTTAGGCCCTGTCCACACGAAGACGCTTCTGCATTCAAACTCCTCTGTTCGAACTTTGACAAAAGAAAACATACAATCAAAATACCCTTGCGTAATCCCCAAAGATCCGTGCGCATGCTCAGGCACGTCGTAAATCGATGCTGTGACGTCAGCGTTTTCGAAAAGCTCCGTTTTCACCCGTCCACACGACAACATGAAAACGGCGTTTTCAAAAATATCCGCTCTGGAAAGCGTTTTCGAAAAGCTTCGTTTTTGGTGACCGAAAACGCCGTCTCCGTGTGGACGCTGACCCAAAACGGATAGAAAAAGATGCGATTTCAAAAATATCCGGATACGTGTGGACGGGCCTTAATCGAGCCTTTGTAGAGCAGCTAAGCTAAAGGTTTCGGTACTGAGCTTCTAACTTTGGAAGCTGCTACAAGCGCAGGGAAATGAGTAGGAGTTGTAGCGTTATCAGTTTAGACAAAAAAACGAATCTACGACATGTAATCGAGTCTAACTGCAGTAGCTGAACCTATGGAGTATGATTTGTCAGAACTAAATCAGAAAATAAACCCAAACTTAAAAGGGATCCGTCACCAAATTGAAAGCAGATTTGTAAACACCATTGTTTTGCAAACATCATGTGTTCATTGATTATCATAGCCGCACTCACAAGCAATCACTTTATACCATTGTTTTAGGCTCTTGTCTGTTAATTTCTGCATTTGTTTCCTGGCTCGACGATGCTAGGATCATAGCTAGCATTCACACGATATTCATCTCATTGAGTTGAATTGTTGTTGTTCTCGCTCCACCAAGTTGCTGTGGGATCATTTCAGGCAAAAATCGAAACTACGAAATGTAATCGCATCTAAAGAAATACAGAAATATATGAATCGATCAATATGAATATAGAAATATAGGAATCGATCAGCCTTGTTCCAGAAATTCAAAAATGCTATGTTTTTATCCTATTCTAGTGTTCACATCACACTGTTCGTGATTGCTGGTTAGAGCTGAGTATTCAAATTTGCCGTGTTTTCAGATTGTGCCCGCAAAAAGTGCGCCGTTTTCGTAGGAATGAGGAAGCAAGCATCAACGTTTTCATGCTGTTTTCAAATTAATGCCGGCATCTTATGGACGTAGTTTTATCCTTGTCGGCAATAGAGATCTATGCAGATGATATAATCAAAAATATCCGGCCCTGAGCTTGATCCAGGACGTTATTTTGTTGTTGGTCAAAACATCTGCGCAAAAAATACACGACAGACTAGCCTCCTTGATGGTTACCTCATGGGCGATCTGACATGCGAAGATTGTTTCACAAGAGTCCATGTTACTTCTCAAATAAATTGAAATGCTCATTTTCCTGTTTTTATTGGTCTTTATTTTTACGTATTTGATTTTGTGTGGGCCTTGCGGGCTGCGGGTCTCATACTGCCATGTTGGATTTGGGATCTGGCGGTTTGCTGACATTTCAAAAATTCACGTTTCTCAAGCAGGTTTTTAAGCACGGCGAACAGCCAATCATATTGCAGAACGGCCTCTTGTATCCCAGAGAAGAGGTAGAGCAGAGAACTCACTCTGGGGACGAGATTGAGACAATATGAGATTTCACAGTGCTCGCAAAGAAACGTGGGTAACAATGGCTCTTAAAGGTTTCCATGGTGTTCGAGGGATAAATAGTCAAATCCCTGATAACTAGACTGCTATCAGGCTAATAAATGGTTGATTTCCGAAAAGTTTTTTGCGGTATAAAACGATGTCAAAAGAATTGCCCTGAGAAGTCTGTGGGGTGCTTATGATTGTGTCTGTGAATATTAACATTTTTATCTGGCTGTTTGAAAGGAGTTACATGCAAGGCGATTTAACTCTATCTCCTTGATATTCTATTCAAACATGTGTGATGTTGTTCAACATCGCCCTAAAGCAAATCCTTTCCAAAGAAGGGATGTAGTTCTCTGGTGAATCTCGAGCAGTGCTCGCTTTTCTATTCACCACAGTCTTTTTCTAATTAATATCGAGACTTTCAAGTTTTGATCCCTTTCTTATGCGATTAGTTCGATACAAAATCACTGGAAGTCGGGTCGATCCAGCTTCCTCACTTGCTAATATTGTGATTTCTAAATGATTCAGAGCCTGGTTCATGCTTTTAGTTATCTTACGTCGTTGAAAAACTTAACATTTCAGCTTCATTATTATTGCTGATGAAGAGGACTCCTTTTCTTAGCATAAAACCCAAATCCCTCTTTGAATTCGAAATGCTCACTTAAGTTAAAGCACTCTTCTCTTTAAGTAAAATTGATACTGCTGTTCCTGCTCCACGTCACCTTGCTGATAAGATTTTTGTCAGGAGTTCTACTAGGATTTTCATCGTCAAATTTAAATAGAATCAAAATTTCCTTGCAAAACGACTCCGGCTGCAGGGCAACCCTCCTGAATATAATCAAATGTCAATATCGTAGTGGAGCATTCTTTTGTCGGTAATCTACGATAAAATCATTCTATTTTCAGAAGACTGATAATGCTGTTCTTGTTTCACCTCACCGAAAAAGTTTTTCTCGCCAGTCCAACAACAATTTTATCGTTCCTTTGCCTGAAATCTACGATATCCCACGAGTTGCGTTCCTGTTCCACAACGGAGACTTAAAGATCGGTCGGATGACAATTTTTACCGAAGTTGAGTGCTCTTTTTGTCGGTAGCTTACGATAACCTCCGAGTTGCTCACTGTTCCGTCAAAAAGATTATCTTTTTTGGAGGGATGGCGCCAGAAATCTCCAGGGGACCGCACTTCCGATAGGAGGCTGTAACGGCTAAAAATGCAGTTTTCGAGCATCATTTTGCCAAATTTCCTCCGACTGGAACCTAACATTTCCTCCAACTCGGGGACTAGATGCTTCCGACAGGGGAGCTGTAGCCCCTCTAGCCCTCCCCCGGCGCCACCACTGCTTTATTGTCAGTCCTCAAATAAATCTTACCGCAATGGAGTAGTTCAAGAATCGCGCTTTTAGCTGTGCTTTCGTCAAATTTCATCGTCCACCTGCAAAAAATATAACAAACAATCTAGTGGTAACTTTCGTACTCTGTACTCGGCCATAATCTTCGATCTCTACATGTTTTTAATTAGTTTACTGTCTTTTGATTACGAACTTTTGCAGCGTAAGGCCTGATTTCCACTAGGCGGAACATTCCGCTCGCAGCAACCTCTTCCAGCCACCTGACTGGCTTGCGAAAAACCGACGTCGCTCAAAAGTAGAAACCCATTCAAATTTCGAGCGGAATCGTGCTTGCAAACAAAGGAAGACTTTTGCGAGAGGAATTTTCCGCCTAGTGGAAAATAGGGTTAAAAGAAGTTGCTTTCTGTTCAGGTTGGCGCCTGTCATAAGACTCATGACGATGAGTCCCTTGTATCCCTGCGGTAAACCTTGCTCAACAGGGACTCATAATGAAAAGTGAAAAAGGTGACCCTATTAAGTTGACCTAATCGAATCGAATCACATTTACCGTAAACCATAGAAATTCATATATCCTGCAATCTAATTGGTACTATAGGAATGTCAGAGTTTCAACCTAAACAGGGTCAGGTTTTTCAGAGCAATGCTATGAGAAGGGGAGTTATGAGTCAATCTCGTCCCTAGAGTGAGCAAGGGATAAAAGAGGCCGTCCTGCAATTTGATTGGCCATTCGAAATCAATAGCAATCATAATCATTCGAATAACAACAATGTAATCTTCTTATCAAGCAACAAATAGGACAGTGTTGCTTTATTGCCTTATTGTTTGGAATCGAGGTCACATAATTAGCGTTGCCTAGCTAACAACAAAATCCATAATAGCTGCTAATGCACTCATTTTCTGGGTTCATTTGATCGAAATGTGCCAGGGTGTTCATTCGGCTTCATGGTCAGCGTATGACGTAAGAACACCCTGGGAACGAGGTTGCTATGAATCTCTGTCATCTCTGTTGACCGAAGCGCGATCACCAAGTCAAAAGAGCACAGGGAAAAAGGGGTTCCAGGTCATAAGTCTAGTTCGTCATCGAGAATCATCGATCATATGAAAACATTTTCGGGTGGTTGTACTGTAATAATTGATATAAAGCTGGAATAAGGGTGTTACTTTTTTCTATTGTGCAGCAAACAAGCTTGCGTTGGATATCTATTCATATTGGCAAACAAATTCTGTGTTAAATCACTCGTTGCTGTGTGACTTAACTAAAGTGCGTGAGTAAATACGACTAAGAAACTAGAATAATAATATTGTGAAAAGAGGACAAACTTACGACCTTCAAAGACAGGACTCTGGATTGAAGACACAGACTTTGGCGGCAGCTTCACTTTTCCACTTCACCGTTTTTCATACACCAGACGCTATAACGGCAAACCTACCTATGTTAACTAATACAAAGCAAATCCTAGAGTCTTTCTCGGCTTCGACTCCGACAACTAACGGCTTTAACGACTTTAACGGCTTTGGAGACGTTAACGGCTAACGACAACTTTACGACTTGTTCTTCGACTTTTAACGGCAATTTTCGACTGTTACGACTCTTCGACTTTTCGACTCTTCAACTCAACTTTGATTTGAACTCCACTCAACTCAACTCTTCGCGAAGCCACCAACCTAATTTTGTATGAAACTTGAACAAAGCAAAACCTAATAAGGATAAAAATTTACATTAACCAATCAAAAGTTTGTCCCAAAAATATCGTCCAATCATAGTTCGCATTGCATCACTTTGTGCCACGTAAACAGTTCTTGCATCATCTTCGCAGGAAGTTCTGCAATGTTCGGTGACAAAACTGCAACGTAATGTTTAATCAAATGTTCCAGAATATTCAGCGAAAATAGTCAGCAAAATTGTTAATTGAACGTAATGTTTATCAAGTGGGAGGCCCTGTATCACAACATGGCACCCCCCTTTAAGACAAGCCTCCTGGCTTGATCCAGCGACTAGTCTTTATCTCGTGCGGCTGAAAACGATCTTCAGGGCGAGTGATCATAGGTTCATTGAACGGTTTTTCGATGTTTTGTTCTTGTTCTTGCGGCTGCTCATCAGTCAATTGCTCATTCTGTTCTAGGAAACTCTCTTCTGGGAGATCCACATCCTTCAAGTGCAAGTCGTCGATTTCCGAGGCTGGCGGAACGATTGGGCGATCGGTTGCATCATAACACGGCTTGAGGCGGTTGGCGTGAACCGGAACAGAAACGGGTCTATTGTCAAGCGTTCGCAACTTAAAGTGCACCGGCGACAACTTCGACACAATGCGGTAAGGGCCGTGATAATGATGAGTCAGTTTCTTCGACAATCCCTTTCGTGTCTTGGGCGTATAGACCCATACTTTCGCTCCAATATCGTACGGTGCTTCTGCACTTCGCTGATCGTAATGACTTTTCATTCTTTGTTGGGCTAGCTCTGTGTTAGACTTGATGATTTGCTCTGCTTCTTCCAAGTTTCTTACGATGCGAGCACGTAGCTCCCAAACAGATGATGACAGATTGTCGTCTGGTAACAGTAACGCGGTGTCAATCGGTAGGCGTGGTTCTCTACCATAAAGCAAATAAAATGGCGATTCTCCCGTGGTTGCACTGGGCGAGACACGATAAGCAAAGAGAATCATCGGCAAATGTCTGTCCCAGTCTTTCTGATGAGTGCTGACGTACATTGACAAGCCTTCCGCCAGGGTACCATTGAAACGCTCTACCAGTCCGTCCGTCTGAGGATGATAGGCCGTAGTATGTGTTCGACGTATGTTCATAATCTTGCTGACTTCTTTAACGATGGAGGCGAGGAAGTTCGGGCCACGATCCGACAGTAATGTTCGTGGTGCGCCATGACGCGCGACGATCTCATTGACGATTAATTCAGCAAGTCTTGGTGCTTCTACGGAAGGCAAAGCAAAGGCTTCAGGCCATCTCGTATAATAGTCCGAGAAGACTATGATGTAACGATTTCCGTCGTGAGAAACCGGAAACGGACCAAGAATGTCCATTGCAACGCGATCGAATGCTCCATCTACTGGTATGGGAAGTAGCGGTGCCTTGTGCTTTCCACGTGGGATCTTCTTCATCGCGCAGTCAATGCATGATTTGCACCAATGTTCGATGTCCTTGTACATTCCATTCCAGTAGTATCGGCTGCGCACTTTTTCATACGTTTTAAAGATTCCTAGATGTCCAGCAGTGGGGTCATCATGACATGCTACCAAGATTTCGTGTCGTAACGATGCAGGAATGACGACTTGGCTCACTAATGACTTAACGTGCCGTTTCCCTGGGGTCCATAAATGAAAAAGAATCCCGTCTTCGTTAAGATAAAATGAATCAATCGACAAAAGAATAGAGCGGGCATGGCTGTCTTCAATGGGAAGTGTGGCGGATTCAAGGTAGGCGATGATTGCGTACAGTTCAGGATCTTGGCGTTGTAAGGTAGAGAGGGTGGACGGCTGTGGACAAGGAGGATCAAGGGCGGCGACTGGATAAGCAGCATCAGACGAACTCTTGCTTGAGGAATCTGCGGCAGCGGCGTACGGGCGTCGAGACAGGGCATCAGCATTACCGTTAGAAGCTCCTGAACGGTGAATGATGTCGAAATCGTGTTGCTGGAGACGTAAGGCCCATCGGGCAAGTCGGCCGGTAGGATCCTTCACTCGCATAAGCCATGATAAACTCCCATGATCGGTATGTACAAAAAACTTTTGACCTGTCAGGTACGGCTGATACTTCTTAATACCCTCGACGACTGCCAAGGCTTCACGTTCCGTAGTACTGTAGCGTGTCTCTGCACTATTTAACTCTCGACCTCCATAAGCAATCACTACTTCTTTGCCATCGATAACCTGTCCTAAAACATAGCCGATAGCTGATTGGCTGGCGTCTGTGTAGAGGTGAAATGGCTGGTGAAAATCGGGATAGGCCAGTATGGGTGGTGAACATAAACGGCGTTTTAGTTCGACGAATGCTTCTTCACATTCAGGCGTCCACACAAAAGAGACGTCCTTACGAGTTAAACGATTCAACGGCGAAGCGATCGAGGCAAACTTTTCGACGAAACGGCGATAATAATTGCACAGCCCAAGGAAGCTGCGAACTTCTTTAACGGACTTTGGTACAGGAAATGAATCAACTGCTGCTAGCTTGGCGGGATCCGGCAATACTCCTTTTGAAGATACAATAAAGCCAAGGTAATTGACTGAGGCTTGAGCGAAATGACACTTTGCTGGTTTTAACTTCAAGTTTGCTTGACGGAATCGATCAAACACAAGACGCAAACGATGTATGTGTTCCTCAAATGTGGACGAGAATACGATGACGTCATCGATGTACACTAAACAAATCTTCCATTCCAAACCAAGCAATACACGTGACATGAGACGTTGAAACTGCGGAGGCGCATTTGTCAAACCGAAGCTAAGTACATGGAAGTGATACAAGCCAGCATGGGAGATAAAGGCAGTTTTCTCCTTTGAGTTTGGGTGCATGGCCACTTGGTGATACCCAGACTGCATATCGAGGGTAGTGAAATACTTAGCTCCGCGTAAAGAATCTATTGCATCGTCTATTCTGGGCAGTGGAAAACTGTCCTTTCTTGTGACTGCATTCAGTTTACGATAATCGACGCAAAATCTACTTGTTCCATCCTTTTTCTTTACCAGTACAACAGGTGAACTCCATGGGCTTGCGGACTCCTCAATGATGTTTTGTTCTAACATGTCAGAAATGTGCCTTTCGATGTCTGACTTTTGAGATTGGGAGACTCTGTAAGGGGCTTGTTTAATTGGCTGTGCTGTCCCTGTGTCTATTTCATGTCTAACAATGGACGTATGGCCTAAATCAAGACTGGAAGAAGCAAATATGTCTGAATACTCCTCCAGAAGGGCTTTTAACTGAGTATTCTCATCTGTTGAAAGGGCAGGGCTAGGCAGACTTCGAAAATTGAGAGAATCATTGTTCTGGTCAGTGCCGAGCTTCTTTCGCGTAGCAGGAGAAGAACCAAGAGCAGAGATGGACGGATGTTTTGGGTTGTTTTGGAGTGGATGAATCTCATCAGCCGGCGATGTTTCACTGAATTTACCAATGGTTGTGCCTCTGTGGAGGAGCACCGGATCATCAAGTGGATTACACATACGAAAGGTCACCATGCCATCATTGTTAGGTTTAGACAGCGAAGGGGCACCCAAAAGATGGTATCGATCAGAAAGTTTAGGAACTGCTTCAATGAGACCGATAACAGGTTCAGATGGAAAAGACGTCAAAAAAGCTGGAATGACAACTTCACTATGTCCCTCAATAACAAATGTTTTGGCCGCTCGAACATCCGAAACAATTGGAGGAGAATCTCCCACTGCAAAGAAAACCGTATTCTGCTCCGAAAAGGTCACTTTATGTCCTCTGACGTCGATTATTGCATTAAATTTGTGCAAAAAGTCTCTCCCAAGCACGACGTTATAAGAAAGGTTAGGGACAACAACAGCATCACATACATAGTCAAGGTTTCCAATGGTGACAGAAAATGAAACAGCACCAGTGACGGCTACAGTGTTTCCGTTTGCAGTTTTTATACTTTCGAATTGTTGGTTTTGTGTCATTGAATACTTTGTCCTTAAAACTTCGTTGAAAAATTTATCACTGATTACTGTCACGGCTGCTCCCGTGTCTACGAGCAGTTTAACATGCTGTTGGAGGATAGTTCCCCATATCAAAACATTGGTAAGGTTGGCTAATGAACTGAATGTCTCGGCATTTACAGCTGGACTAATGTGGCCTTTTAAATCTCCCGATGTTAAAATGTTATCATTTTCACACCCAGATCCTTTTTCACCTAAATTGGTTTTGCTGCCAGCGTGTTCGACTGCTGGGCCTATTTGAGGCAATTCAGATTGTCCTTCAACTTTTGGGTGAGGTCTAGAGCTCAAGACATTAGAAACGGGAGTTTGTTTATTTTCAATGAAATTTTCCCGTCTTTGTTTCGCCCACTGTCCAAATTCAAGACTTCTCTGCTTTGCTTGGTCAAAACTGGTGGGACTTCGAAAAGGTTGATTTACTGACTCTTGGGCCCCCACTGTCCCCATTGTGAAGGCCCCATCCCGTTTAAATTTTGTTGATTAGGGCTGAAACTCGAGGGCGATTGAACAGAACCAGCATAACCCTTTTGCTGGGGCTGTTGTTGGGCAAAAGGATTGAAGAAACCTCCCTGAGAATCCACTTGTTGCTGTTGCTGTTGGGGTTGGCGAAACCAGCAATAACGGGCAACATGGCCTACTCTGTTACACTCATTGCAAATGGGCTGGCCGTCCGTTGTTCGCAAATTGCGGCCACGTGCACCTCCTCTTCCTCCTTGGTCCTGCCGGGGCATCCCCCTTACATTTTGATTCCTGTTGTTTGCCCTGAACCCAGTTTGAATGGCTGCAATTATCTCATTCTTGAAATCCTGCATCTCAGAAGATCGGTTTGGCATGCTTGAGGAATCTGCTTGAAATTCAGAAGTGGAGGATGAAAAAGGATTAGTTTTACTTTCATGGCCAAAATTCAAGGCATGCACTGGCTCGGAGGCCTTTTTCTTAGAAGCAAGGGAGAAGAGCAGGTTGACTTGTCCTTCCAATTCCTGTATTCGCTGATTTTGAGCGAAATTTGTGGAAGCAGCAGCGGCCAACGAATTACCAGGTGAGCTTTTTGTCACCGAATCTCGCAAACGGGCCAAGTTTTCGGCCTCTGCGAACGTTTTGGGCTGATTTAAGACGACGTGTGTTTTTAGGTCTTCAGAGAGGCCATTTATAAAAATATTCATCATATCCTTGTCGGACAGGGAAAGGCGTTGACATTTCTTTATGATGTCTTCGGTGTAGATGGACAGTGGCTCTGTTAGGCCCTGTTTTCGAGCATAGAGTTCTTGCCGAAAGATGAACTCCAAATTTTGGGCACCAAATCGATCTTTTAGTGCGTCGATTAAATTTGTCAAATTGCCAGTAGTTTCCTCGCCCAAGGTGTGATACCAGGCGAGAGCAGAACCCTCCAAAAGCAAAGCTATAGCTCCTAACTTTTTTGCGTTCGACCAGTTATAGAATTTCGCAAATCTCTCAAACTTTGAAAGCCACTCGTTCACGTCTTCGTTTGGAAAACCGTTAAAAGGGCGCTGCTTGAATAGGTTTGCTTGAGAATTGCCTTCCAAGGCAGCTTGCATTGCAGTCATTTGATTTTGTAATTCGTTTACCGCCGCCTGTGGATCTACGTCCGCGGCGGGATTCTCAGCTTCTCCTATCACTGGGGGTGGCATTGTCAAATATCGTCAACAACAAAATTGCAAGGCAGACAATCAAATATCGAATTTTAAAGTTCCACAATGAGGAGTTTCTTACAATAAGGATTTCACAGTGATGGTGCAATCCCCAAATCAGTGATGACAGTTAATAAGAGATTTCTTCAATTCGTCAATACACTCCAACAGTAACACACACAACAAGGTTCCTTCTACGGTTCGTTCGGTAGTTTATCACGCAAAAAAAAAACAAAGTTTCGTTCCTTATCCAACAGCTTTCCTCACACGGGGCACCAGTTGTTAAATCACTCGTTGCTGTGTGACTTAACTAAAGTGCGTGAGTAAATACGACTAAGAAACTAGAATAATAATATTGTGAAAAGAGGACAAACTTACGACCTTCAAAGACAGGACTCTGGATTGAAGACACAGACTTTGGCGGCAGCTTCACTTTTCCACTTCACCGTTTTTCATACACCAGACGCTATAACGGCAAACCTACCTATGTTAACTAATACAAAGCAAATCCTAGAGTCTTTCTCGGCTTCGACTCCGACAACTAACGGCTTTAACGACTTTAACGGCTTTGGAGACGTTAACGGCTAACGACAACTTTACGACTTGTTCTTCGACTTTTAACGGCAATTTTCGACTGTTACGACTCTTCGACTTTTCGACTCTTCAACTCAACTTTGATTTGAACTCCACTCAACTCAACTCTTCGCGAAGCCACCAACCTAATTTTGTATGAAACTTGAACAAAGCAAAACCTAATAAGGATAAAAATTTACATTAACCAATCAAAAGTTTGTCCCAAAAATATCGTCCAATCATAGTTCGCATTGCATCACTTTGTGCCACGTAAACAGTTCTTGCATCATCTTCGCAGGAAGTTCTGCAATGTTCGGTGACAAAACTGCAACGTAATGTTTAATCAAATGTTCCAGAATATTCAGCGAAAATAGTCAGCAAAATTGTTAATTGAACGTAATGTTTATCAAGTGGGAGGCCCTGTATCACAACATCTGTATGATTTAGCAATGTTTGCCTTGTAATGCAATCAGCCTGTTGAACAAATTATAGTGCAGATCACTTCAATTACTTGTGTTTGCATTTTGAGAAGCTAATATTCAATTTCTCCAATCTTCTGCTTTTGAAGAAGGGCGGGATAATTCTTTTAAATTTATGCTATGTTTTATCATGTTTATGTTGATATGGGGAGATGGAGAATGTTAATTCAATGGTATTAGGTACTATTCTTCGTGCAAGTGCTGAGCTCACGGTAACAAAAGCAGGTAGCTGTGCAAATAAATTGTGTGTTTCAGTTAACGAGGAATTTTCCTGCCAATTCAGACCACGAATTTAACTATATAGCCTACCTGCTTATTCAAAATTGTTGATACTTAGTCCATGCAGACTTTATGAAGAAAATCGACCCAGGAGAGGCGTACTTTTTCGTGCGAAAGCAGAGATATGAAATTTTAATCAGTGTGCGAGATTGCGTTCTTCAAAGAAATTGTACATTTGTAAGCAAGTTTAAGCGATTCCTATAGCCGCCTATATAATGTGCTTTTGGGTATCCCTCCTGAGCATGGATAAAATATGAAGGCTTTTAGCTGAAGGAAGATTTTCAAAATATATGCAGTTGATCCTCTGTACTACCCAATGAAGTTCTCATCGCTGGGAACTCAGATTATGATCAGCTGTGTCTACGACACATCGAGGCGTCTTTCCCAACCATTCTACCAACGAATGCTGCTTGCTTTGAAGTTATCCAGCAAGACGACGAGACCTGTTAATGTAAGTTGATTTGTATTGTCATTCATCAAATCATGTCTAAATTCTTTTGGCAAGTATAGGATCATTGTTTTCAGGAAGAATTTAGTCAGACACTGGTACTAAGGTTTAGCACTTCAATACGGAAATTTATCAAGAAAATGAATGGAATTACTTCTTTAAACTTCTTAATGATTTGCTTAAATATTCGTTAACTCAAATCTAAACATTTGAGTTTTTTAAATGTAGGTTTCAAGTATTTAGTATGCTTCAAGATCGGATAGCTTTTAAAGACGCACATGCTCACAGGTTTACATCCTTGTCTTGGATATGCAATATCTTTAGAATCAATTTCGTGCTAAAAACAAACACACACAAATTTCGAGATCAACAACGTAATCGAATTTTTACATTCGTCGAAAAGGCTTTCTCAAACAGGTATAGCCGGGAAATTTCATTCTTCGTAATCGACTTGAAGCTTAGAAGAGAATTTAGAAAACAGAATGCATTTCAAAGAATGAGACCTTCAAGGATCAATGCTCACAATGGTTGTTGCTAATGTGGAAAGAAACTTTTCAAACGAAACTAAATCATGAAAGACTTTTTTGGAATTATAGTAAGCAATTATTTAGCACTTTTCCTTGGTTTACGTGAAAATCCAAGAGTTTGATCCGTACAATCGGAAGGCTAGTTTGCGTTCAGACTGCGTGAAGGCGCTAGGAAACTTAATCCTGTTAAAATGCTTCAGAAACGCCAAGATGAATACAGCACGGGCAACATAAAGTAACAAGGAGAGGAGGAGTTAGATATGCCTTTGTAGTATGTAAGTCCTCGCGGCAAGAGTGAATTTTGTAAAACAAAAGATTCAACCCTCCCACATTGCACTGTGATTTTGCCTTTCTAAACAACAGATTTCACACTTTCAGTGCAGTCGACTATAATATTTTGCACACTTTTTTTATTTTAATTTAGCTGAATGCTTTCAGAGATGTGAAATCTCTTTTTCAGAGGGAAAAATTCTTGGGCATCATATAGGATCATAAATCTTTCAAAAATGTTTCGGGGTTCTCTATATGATTTTAGATGGGTCTAGATTATTCTAGAAGATGCAAGAGGATACTATAGAGAATTTGGAGCTCGTAGAGAATTCTAGAGATTCTAGGGCATTCTAAGATTGTAGATGATTCTAAATAATTCCACAATTCTGAATGACCCTAGATTACTGCAGAAGAGGATGCTGAAGAGCTTGAGAGCTCCAAGAGGATTCTTGATGACAATATAGGATGTTAGAGGGTTGGAGATCCTAGCGAACTCTGGATGATTCAAGTGAATGCCAGGGCATTCTAGGGAATTATATGGGAATATAGATCATTCTGGGTGATGCTGTACGATTCCAAATGACTCCAGATTATCATGGTACATACAAGAGGACGTTAGTGCAGTTTGAAGATCCTAGAAAGCCCTAGAAGGATCTAGTGAATTCTAGGACAATCTAAGGCATTGCCGTTCAGAGTTTGGACAAAGAATTTGTATCATAAATATGAGATCATATAAGTTTCTCGAGAACTAGAGGTTCAAGAATTATTGAGCATGGCATGAGAAATTAAGTAAGATTCCCCCGAAGATTCCTTCTTTGCAGATAGCTCAACATCCGATCTCAGGCATTCAGATGATAAAATTTATGAGTAAAGTTGAAAGTTCCTATGCCAAGATTTAGAGCTGGTTTCAGTTAAAGGCAGTCTGTCACGTATCTGATTGGCCGCTACAATCAGAGCGCAACACAACGGATTTCTTTGTGAATCTGTGTATGTGAAACAAGGGAGGGCTAATCTCCTCGACTTTCTACGGCCATAGAAAGTCAGAGGATCATCAGCCATTCAAATTTCCTATTCTTTGTATTGTCATTATCATCCAATCAAATGCATGACAGACTGCCTTTAATCTTTTGGAATGCTTTTAACGTTTCAGCTAAACAGGAAGGAACATAGTTAACGCCTTGTGCTTGTAAATTTAACAAAAATTAGTTACACAATGAAACTCCCGGGGGGGGGGGTACATGACTTGCGGATGGACGGGAGTCTGCCGCCCGGTTTTCATACAATGAAACTCCCGGGGGGGGTACATGACTTGCGGATGGACGGGAGTCTGCCGCCCGGTTTTCATAAACCTAATCTCTTCTAATTACCGATGGTTGCCGTAATACCCTCTTCTATGATGAATTTTGGCGGAAGACTACCGAATTTTGGCAATTTTTTTGCCAATTTTCTGAAAAACCCACCCATGTTTAGGGAAAATCTGCCGAAAAAGTAACCCTTGTTAGAGAATTTTGACCCAAAACCCACCCATATGGACGTCACATACGCGTTCCCTCAACATTTTATGTTACCTCTCCCTCAACATGTTATGTTACCCCCCCCCCCGGGGGGAATGAAACTGCAAACGTCAAGACTAACAACTTCAACAGACTTTCCAGATCTTTTTCAGTGCCAGCTTCAAATTTCTAATTCTCACTTTGATGCTTGAAGGTCTTTTCCTGAACAAGTAAAAGCGAAGCGTCAAAGCAAAGCATGTTATTCTTTTAACAGATTACGTTTGCATAATCTATCGAAAGGAATTTATGATACACAGTCGTGGTACTGATTCGGTATATAAGGAATTCAAAACAATGGAAATAATCAGGCAAGCTTCAGTGATTTTGATGTACATCGAACTTTACGAATGGGATAACGATCTGACTTCTTTTATTCGCAAATGAAAGCACAATCGGAAATCATTAACAAAAAGTTTACGTCTCACACATAACGTTCCCTTCTTCGTTATTTTTCGCGCAGACTTTAATTTCGCTGCGCAGGAGAAGGCTGTCACATGTTCGAGAGAGAGTGCAAAATGGCAGTCGCATCCTTCTTGCTGTGGGTCATAAACTGTTCTGCACCGAGGAGAACACGGGAGAACAGAGAAGAGCCAAAGAAGACACTATCAACTTACTCAACTTATCAAGGCAAACAACACTGTAGCCATCTTGTCATTGTGATACTCGAATGAACTAAATTTAAGAAGATCAAATGCTCACGCTACTTGTATATCGTCAGAATGCCCTTGGTGTGCCTTCATTCCGTCAAAATGACGATGGGTTGTGCATAGATTGTCAGAGAGATGCGATCTTTCGTGTAGATATTTTGCAATCTATTTGTAAATAAAACTGCAGTGCTAAGTCGACTGAAAGACTGACTGGAAGATTTTCATTCTCAAGCTGAGACAGAAAAATGTCGAGACATTTGCAGCCTTGCAATTTCAAACCACATTTTGGATTTCTTTAAACTAATAATGATTGTGAAGATCACTGATGAAGATTTTATCGAGACATTTTAGCAAAATGACAGTTGTGTTTTGTGTTTTTTATCATTTCATTTCTTGTCATTTATTGATGGTGCTTTTTGTTTGATATGATAATTTTGAAGCTGATGTCAACTTAGATGCAATCTAGTTCGTTACAACTTAAGTCTACTTAGCTTAAATTGGCTGTATTTCTTCCAGGCCTGCCGAGAGGGGAGAGCAGAGGTTATAATTTGCCCCAGGGCCTCGCGGCCTAGGGGGCCTCAAAGAATTAGATACTCCCTTGTCTCATGCCCACTTCGCTCGCATGGGGCCTCATTTCGCATGTTTTGTCCTTGGGCCTCCAAATCCTCTCGGTAGCCCTGATTTTTCAAGTTCAAAGTAAGTTTATAGAAATGTATCATCTTTATTCCTTGAAAACAGGCCCAAATCCATCATCAAATTTGTTGGAAACTTGAGCTGAAATGTCTTTTCTGAAGTGTTTCTAACTTGAGAATGGTACACCCGATCTCAGCCAACTAAACCAAAACCATTGTATCTAAATTTACATGCTAGCTACACAAATACTATCATTTTATAGGAATCTAATGAATAGTCTGAAATCCACTGACTTTCAAATATCTGGACTTTTTTGTGACGTATCCCGTAGCTTCTTATTTCGATTTTCGGCTCTAAGTTATCATCAGACATTTCAGAATGCGCGAAAGCATCAACTTCTTAGTACGTTTCAACGCAATTTCGGCTTCCAAAGCTATCTTTAAATGACGCAACTTTTAATTTCGATATAACCAAAGCATAGACCTTAAGGAATTCTCATGAATTATTTCTCAGTCTTTCCAAAGATCGCAAATTCCTTCGTGGCATGTGGTAGAAAATTCATTTGCAAATAAATGCAGAGAATTTTACGCTTGTCCTCAAATGGTTTCAATTTTATCGATAGCAGAATTATCTGATAATCTTTCCCCAAACCAAACCAAGCCATATCTCAAATCGCCTTTGTGAATTTTATCGAAACTTGTTTGCTATATAACTTGTAAAGTCTATACGCTCAAGGAGATTCTTTCAAAATTCTATATTTGTCTAAAAACAGATCCTTTCTCAGACTGATAAACGTACTCCAAGTGAACTGACGCAATAGAACACTAAAGCTGAATGCGCCCTTTATGATGAACCGCAGACTTGATTACGAGGTTGTCTGGTAAGCTGGACCAAACAGGACGTATCCAAGGAAAATACCAAACCTACAGGTGTCCTAAAATTATTCCTTTGTAATGACTGTCATCTTGTTGTGTCATCAAGCCGTCAAGCTTAGTGAAATCTAATTGGATGAAAGGTTATTGTGTTACATTGATTGGCTGCATCCTTGCCAATGGACATGCCACGGGTCTTTGAGTTTTGAATAAAACTGAATATACAGGAATCATGTCTTAGGCATCTAAATTCCTAAGATTTCGTCCATGAGTTTCTTGGGGCCATCTAAAGGCTTCGTTCATGAATTATGTGCAAAGGTTTCATTTTGAGTTCCGTGGGGCATGCAAAGGTTCTGTTTGTTACTACAGTCACAGGTTTCATTGCTCTGAGTTGTGCTGTGAAACCAAAGCATTATCTCTAAATCCTTCCGTTTTCCATTTCTCTGCAAAAACAGTCTTTTTGTTTTGGTTACCGCACAAACAAATATGGTAGCAAGTAATGTTAGTTGGCATTTTCTGAACAGACTAAACATCATTTTGTGGCTAAACTATCAATTCGTTAACTCTAGTTTCATGATGTGACCAAAAAACGCGTAAACACATAAAGCAACGTGCGGTGTGTTTGTCAAACATACTCTAAGCGCCTAATTATACTGCAAACTTTATTCAAACAAAAGTATGCGTTGCTAATGCATAACTGCCTCATTGCCTAATATATTGTGAGCAGAGGAAGCATTGGAGAGCACTGAAAAATTTAAAGCTCATCCCCATGAAATATATACTTGAATAGGTTAGTAGGTAGAAACAACGCAACGAAAAGAGAAAAGAAAGTAAATACGTACAAATTTGAAGAGTATACGTCTTGCAAAATTTCGTCCTTTACCTCTCCAGTTTGAATTTGGAAGTTTCCTAATATTCTTGCTTCCTTGATTGATTGGATATATAATCTTTCAAGAAAATTTCACAATGAGGTTTATGAAGCTTTGCATTTATCAGTTCATACCCAGTACAAATGCACAAGACAAGCACGAAAGGGGGAATTTACCTTGGATTTTATGGAATAAAGAAACATTTACTAAACAAAATTGTTTGCGTACTCAAGTTTCTTCATTTTTTGTGATCTTAGAGTTGAGTTATCATGAATGGTTTATCATTTAAAAATTCGCCTTCTGGCTGAAATGATTCCAGTTTTTTGCATGCTTTGGAATTTGCAAACCTATATCACCACTAGCTTATTGTAACATTTGACCTGGGAACTGTGCATCGAAATAATTCTGAACGCATAAACGATGACAGGTGATAAATGAGTTTCTTTAGATTCATTATTCTTGTTCCCCATATTTCCTAGGCTCTGGTTCCCAGGGTAGAATGAAAAACGCATAGCAACAGAAATTAAAAAGGGAAGTATACGAGGAAATTGTGTTACCTGCACTCAACTGATTGATGATCAAGCAAGCAGGTGTATTCTCGCAAAAAAAAATCGAGCGACACCGTTTTACGAGAAGAACAAAATTTTTTGCTTGAGATGTGGTCTGAGGGCAAAATGGCTGTGCTCTAAAAGACGCTGTTTTGCCAGGTTGTACACATGAGTAATTTCAGAAAGATGGCACAAAACTGAGCAAATTTGAACTTAGTGCACGGAGACGCAACTGATTTGCAAGTGGGGCAAATTCTTTCCAAGCAAAGGAGGAGACCGTCTAATTTGAACACAAAGCAACGTACAACAAGAGTGCGAGGCACGAATATGCTACAAGGAGATGCAACTAATTTGAATAAACAAAAAAGGCACAGTGAAATGTTAGACGTGACTGGAGAGAGATTTATTGCAATGCAAATTCAAAGTCAATCAATGCTCTTCAGAGTAAGTTTTGCCTGTTGGCGACTCTAAATCGCAGAAGGGCTTGTCATCATCCGGTGAAGAAGGAAAGCAATGCATTGAACATCGCGAAAACTGTTGTAAAAATGTGGAAAATTTGACCAGCGATGTGAAAAACTTAGCTGATGATATTTAGAAAGTTTTCACCTTTAAAGGAAATCGATGAAAAGGAGGTAATTGAAGTGAGCATTTTCTGATCAGCTTCAGGTCAATTTGGGCAATATATCGCAGGAGAGCTGGTTTTTCTGTTCTTGCAAGGAAGCAGGCTCTAAATATTTTATCACATAGGTGAGAATGCTTTCCACAATCCGTTGCTTTTGCCTGTTAGACTAAATGGGATATCAAATAGAAAAAACTGCCTCAGTATCTGAGATTTTCAAATTCATGAAATAGAAAAAGACTACGTAGGACGTGAAAGTTTGGTGAAATGAAATGGTACACAACATTTGCAGAGATGTGAAACGCTTTGATGAAATCATTGAATCTTGCTGGAATCTAGAAAACTGAAAAAAAAATTTGAACATGTTTTAGTCTTGAAAAATGTTCCGCAAGATTCAAATATTCATAAAGCGTAAAAATCCCGCAAAGAACTTATCAGGTGTACCGAACCAGTAATTATGGAGGCAATTTCAATGAATGCACCTGTCACTTACGTCAAGGAAGAGATTGCCTGCAGTGATGTATCTTACATACAACTTTTGCAGCAGTTTATTGTAAAACATTGCAGGATGCTAATTTTGCTTTCGATCATACGCCCTCGTGTAGCGTGTAGCGAGGATTCGGGGTGATAACTTCAACAGAGAGTTTAGAGGAGTAACTAAAATTCCTCACAAGGGTGGGGGTTATACCAATTTCAGGGAAGGGTGTGCTGCCGATATTTTCAAACTGGTACCGTTCCACTACAATTTTGGTGAAAATTGTAGCATCGGATTGGCTAGATTAATTCCTGTACCAAAAACTACCAAATTTGGTACTATTTTCTAAATCGCCACAGTTTAGCCCTCAATCAGTTCTCATGGACTGACGGGGCTACCGTGCCTAAATAAATAAAAATGAAAATGAATGAATGAATCACAAATATCTTATGCCCTCTAAATACAAATTGCCGAAATTTGTTCTGCGCTGACCCAGAACTGCCAAAAAGTATACCCGTGCCTAAGCCAAAACGTTTCCTACGCCGCTACAAAGGAGAAATACTTTGTTCATTCTCAAATGTGCATTAGGCAGAAAAAAAATGAGTGCGAAAACAACCCTCTCACCATTTTCTAAACAATAGACGTCAAGTGAACTTTGTGATAACTCAAAATTACGTATCCATAACTCTTCTATCGTTGTTATTCATGTGCATATTTCACTTGACATCTAACTTGAGACAGACTATAACCGCAATAAAACTGTTCATGCTCAGTTTTTCCTCAATTTCTCAATTTTCTTGCTGCTACGATTTGAATAATTTACGACTTTTTTTCTCCAGAATTACGAGGATTTGTTAATCAGGAAAGGAAAACTATACTGTCTTATGCGATAAAACGTTAGTTAGAGACGCTGTTTCATCATAAAAAACAGTGCAAATTTTCCAATAAAATGCCACCTGCTATTTTCATGAAAGCATTTTGAATTATTTCGATGTTATGACAGTATAGGGCCCTGTTTCCATGACTCCGTTTTCGTATGAAAACGGAGTGGAATATTTCCATTTTGGCCTTGCGGTTCCATTTAAAATGAATGAAAACGGCGAATTTTGAAAATGCTGTTCAAAGTTGAGTGATCTGAATACGAAGACACTTGAAAATGCATCGTTTTCAATAGAAACACCGAGAACGAAGTCATTCGAAAACTGCACAACAGCCACAAGCGGCTTGGTGCCAAAAAAGCAAAGGAAATGACTCAATAAAGTAAGGCAGTGATAGCGAATGAAAACGGAGTAATAGAGAGTCATTTTCGTGCCAGGCTCTCTTGGCGAAAAAGGAGTAAAGGACACGGTTCAAGATGATACCGAAAACGCAGTGATATGAAAACGGATACATTTGAAAACGGAGTGATGGAAACATAGCCGACGACTGCTCACCAAGGAGATGCTGAAAAACTTCTAACAATCAAGTACAAAACAGCCCTTGAGCAATTGAATTTAGGAGGTGCAGAAGCTAAAACCAGCTGCAAAAGCGCTTCATTTTATCTGATAAAGTAAAGTAGGATGATTTTACACCTGCTTGGCAATTCTTACTACAAGCAAATTACTTTAACAGAACACATCTCCGTCCTATATATTATATATGGATGATTAATTCAAAAGTTGGATGCTTATAACAAGATAAATGTTTTGATAAATGGCGTCATCTATTGTCAACTACATCAATCGTTAACTCACACATATATAGATAGCATCAATATGTCAACAGTGGCATTATTCCATTCTATTACTCTTATCAACAATCTGTCAATCAATTTATCAACTTGTCAATCAAAATAGGTATCTATCAATCAAATAATTTTTAACCAGTCATCAAAATTCTGTTAAATGTCATCAAAATCTTATTCAAGATATGTATCTATCAATTCATATGATCCATTAAACAAATAATCGGCCATCAATTTGTCAAAGCTGCAGAATCGTACTCAAGATATTGATCCACAAATTAAAGGTACACTGTCGTGGCGCTGATTGGGTGAACAAGACTATGAAAAGAATAGAATTAGTCAAGCTTCAGTACTTTCGCTGTACACTGAAATTCATGAAGACGATAGCGATCTGTCTCCCTTTATTCTCGAAACAAAGTATGACCCAAGGGTATATAGAATGGGTAATTGTTCAGAGGCCAGGTCTTTTCTTAGTGATTTCAACATCACGACTAGACTAACTACCTCAGTCCCAACTTCTGCTTCGTTCATTGAATTGAATGCCGCCACTGTGCTTCATCTGGGCCTGATAATCAAACTAACTGAAAATCCAGCAAAAATCGCCGCAAAAATGGCGCGACCAATCAGATCGCAGGACCTTCTACTTGTGATCTGATTCGTCGAGAGAGGATCAGCGTTGCGACCTATGCTGTACGAAAAGTCGATTCCACAAAAATGATTCTGTTTTCCGAACCCATAATGAATGTATGAAAGAATGCCATGAAGAGACGGGAGCACTTGGGAGTTGTCTGGCAATGAAAAAACAACAACACAGATCAAAAGACATGCTTGATAATTTGCCGACTATGAACACCCTCTTTGTGTGTATTCCGCGGAACCGGAATTATCATTACGAGGCTGGCCTCATATAGCCTCAACTGGCCGACTTTTCGAATAGCTTGATCATGAGTCGTAGTTGTAGCGATTATCAGCCTATCAAGGAGCAAAACTACGACATGTAATCAGTCTACATCACGACTAGCTAGTCAAATTACGACAGTGTACCTTTAGATAACTGGTCTTTCATCAACCTCCTTCCCAGGGTCTTTTGTCGTCCCAACATGACAAAAGGTCCTAGGGACGAGGTTGGTCTTTCATAAAAGTCACCAAATCTGCCTTTGTGCCTCCACTGAAAAAATCATCTTATTCATCAAAAAATCGCCTTCACTGACCATGTTGACCACCTTCACTGATCAATTTTATCTAACCATCACCATCATCATCATCATCATCATCATCGTCATCATCATCATCATCATCATCATCATCATCATTATTATCCTTTGATCAACAGCCGTCGTTCAAACACAACCTACTTTCCATCGTTAAATCCGTGGTAACAACAAGCAACTAGTGTCAATCAGCCGTCTCCACAAAACTGTCGCTTTAGTGAGATAATTGAAACAATACTAGTTCGGTTGAAAAGCAAAAGCCAAGGGCTATAGGAAACGCTTAATTTAGAAGAATCAATGCCTTCATATCCAAATTCAAGACAAAATGAACTGTAAATGAATATATAATATATATCACATCGTTGTATGGAAATCTATAAATTCTAATACGAATCTTTTGTTTAGTTCCGTTGGCTTTTATTGTAAATTTTTAGAGATGTTTTTAATTTTGTAAGTAGTTTTTTTGCAGGGCCAATTGTTAAACAGTATTTTTACAAAATTTGTACCCTGGGTAAAGAAGTTTAAAATGAAAAAATAAAATGAAGAAATAATTGACTTATAAAATCGAGTTATTCATATCCTGATTTATCATTTCCTGCGCGATAAATCAACTTGTCTTCCTTCTTTTTGTACTGCTCATGTGAAAGCTCCATTCTAATCCCGCGCGGGGTTGCAAATTGACATGACCTAAAGGGCCCTCGAGAAATTCTGCCACACTTATTTCTCTGGGGCACCTGAGATCATGTCAATCTGCCACTGCGCGCGGAGAATCGAAGGGCGCCTTCGCAAGAGAAGTGTGAACAGAAGAATAACAGGAGAAGTATAAGCGTTCACGTGATTCTCAAATGTCTTTTGTTTTGTTTGGTATAAATGCAGCCCGGTCGTGTCACTTGTCTGTTCCTAGCATGAACCAAACTGATGAGCTTACGACGAAACGCGTATTTGGTGTAATTACAGTAAATCTTCGAATAAGCGCCTGTGCGCTTATTTAATTTCTGAGTCTCAAAGGGGGCGCGCTTATTTGAGGGGGCGCTCATTCGAGGGAGCGCTTATTCGAGGATTTACCGTATGTCTTTGATAGCTGATTACTTATTTTCTTGCAGGTTTAACAGCTTTCTATCTAGTCACAGGTTTATTTTATATTATTGCTGCTCTTTTACATGAGTTGATAGTGTTTTCTTTACAAGTTTGTTGTGCGTCGATGATTTATTCAAATGAGTCCGGTGCTTAAGGCAATTATAAACAGAAGGAAAAAATCGACATATCGCGCATGAAATGATAAAAAAGGATAGGAATAACTCGATTTATAATACGTAAATCTTTCTTCTGCATTCAGCGTCTCGTACAGCCCATGGCAAGACTACGACAGGCACTGAGTCTATGCCTAGATTAAGAGAAAAGAGCCTTATTTTCTAGTTATATGAATGAAAACGATACTGGCACTATGCACAACGCCTCAGGGCGGGACCAAAAAAGGACGCGCAACCTACAGATATCGCATATGGCTTTTTGAATCAATATGCGACCATAAATTAAAGGGCTCGTAACCGGGGGGTAGCTTCCATTTGTAGAGCAACGGGTTAGCACCGCCAATAAGGATTGGCTTTGAGCCTCATAAATCCCGAATATGGGTCTCAAAATGTAACCGTTCAACTAGAAATGAGCGGCTTTTTGAACCATACCAACAGCTTTTGAGATCTTTAATTTATCGTTGCATTTTCGTCACCTTGGTTTAGAAGACGCCCCGTTAGATTTTGTAGACGCCACCAGAACTAGCGTAAAACTAGAGCTCCTAGTAATTGGCGCCCGTTTGACTGTCGCGTATTGTTGTGCCCAACCATTAGCAGCATTTCGCCAAACCCAGTTTTTTAAGGTACCCATGACTTTCAAACGACAAGGCAGTATCTCAAGAGATAGCAATGCCTTTCAAAGGACGACGATACAAACCCCGGGGGTAACTCGAGTCTTACGATGATGGGGATGTTGCTGCCTTTCATTTTGAGGGGAAGCCCCATGTTTGAGGGTGTTCATGTTGGGAGATAAGCCTGTTGAATTAAACTTCTCAGAAATTTAACATTACTGGAGGAAAAAGTGATCAAAACTACTATCACTATCCTATGCTACTTCTGATCTTGTTTACGTCAAACGCATTCATATTTTGATGAAATTCTCTATTTCACACCATCAACTGTTAACACTAGTACTCGTTCTAGCAGTTGCCTAGTAACATTCTTCATGTATTAGAGATAAAGCATGATTTGAAATCCAAATTTTCTAACATCTCCGTTAAGTTCAGCTCAATGTAAGTAAAAGCACCATTTCTATTCTGCAGGTCCCTCTAGCAAACCTTCACTTGCACAGCACAGCACGCAGTAGGAGAGTACATCAAGGAAGGTTTGTCTCATAAGCTGTAGGCTACCCTGGCTACACACTATTTTAAGCTATACTGTGCACTGCAGGGAAAGTTGCAATCTTCACCTTTTAAAGGTAGGTTGATCTTGAATGCCTGAGTCAACAGTATCGATGTTTTGCCAGCATATTAAGGGTGTCCCAAAAATAATGCCCAATTTGTGTGGCTACTGTGAAGGAGCTGTAGATTCAATTATCTCTGTTTTCATGCAGATGCATAGATCAAGCTTCAACTTAGAGCTTCAAACCTTGTTTGAATCAATCTGACCCATCGTTGCTGATTTATGGCAGAGAAGAGAAAAAACTAGTGCCTGCTTCAAAAACCAGCACTGCTGTTGTTATCCAGTGATGTCAAAATAAAGTTAATTTTCAAAGAAAGGGTTTTGGCATCGTATTAAAATTTTCACAAAATTTTTAAAAGGCAGAATGTGCTATCTTATGAATAGACAACATTGCTAAACCTTTGAAAGATTTAGTCTAATACGATGCTAGAACTCTTTATTTGAAACTTACTTTATTTTGACATTGCTGGAGAACAAAAGAAGTGCTGTTTTTGAAGCAGCCACTTATTTTGCCTTTGATCTGCCATAAATCAGCAACCACTGTCATATTGACTCATACAAGGTCTCAAACTCTAAGCTAAAGGCTTGGCCTATGCAGCTGTTTAAAATTGGAGATGATTGAATCTACAGCGTATCCACAGCAACCACACAAACGGAGCACAATTTTTTAGGACGCCCTGTAGGTATCAAATCTTTAAGAAATATTGCACAAATGGTTAAAGACTCATTGCTAACCGTGATCCTTTGTGGCGCCAAAGTCGACTTCCATGTTATCAGAAAGTCCTTTTTGGCCTGGATTCCTTTTGTCTTGTTTTTCTTTCGGCTCACAAAGGACCATTGTCGACAATCAAGGGTGCCCGAGACACGGGAACAGCATGGGTAGCTACCCCAGTTGCCCTGATGGTGCGGGGGCAGCAAAGGGCCAGGAAGTGCCTTTTCAAAAAACCTTTCTCGTATATTCTCTGCATCTGAAACAAAAGATAGTTTTTGGGGTTCTTTCAAAAACAAGTAGAAAGAGTTGATAAGTATACGGCAGGTAGGGGTGATAAGAATTTCCCTAGAAATGCTGGAAAGTGACTGGGGGAGTCGCGTGTCAGTTTTCTTCTTTTGCAGTGCCCTTTTTGGTTGGCTGCCCCAGCCGCTTCGTCCTCCTTAGAAGGAAACTTGCCTCTCTTGCCTGCACGACGAGATAATTTCAATCATATCTTTCATTGAAAGGACCAAAGCAAAGACGGGTATAGTGCACGAATTTATACCCATAAAAAGCAAAAATACACTGCACGACATTATACCTAAAAATATGCAACATGCAGACACCGACCTGTTGTATCATAGAGCCGGCAATGCAGAAGTGAGGTAAACTTGTATAGCTATTCATTTTCATCGTCCAAGTCTCAGTGGGAGGCTTTAAAAATAAACAAACACATTGCAAATTTGCATACGAGACATATCAACACAGCTTCACTAGACTTGTGGCCTAATTTGTTGAAGTTTCCCAAAAAACTACGGGCAATTACCTTGCTCCTCAAAACCAAGTCAAAAGGTCAGAGAGCCACAGTTTTCAGGGTAAAATTTGGATAAAAGTTGCAGAAAACCTTGAGCTTATTCATCAGCATTGGTAAAGCAGTCTCAGAACCTAGCTTAAGAAAAGTACATCTTTACTTTAATTTTTTTTCGACCTTCAAACAAAATGGAGGAGGGATATCATAATATAGTAAATTGTCAGTATCAAATCTTGTGACGTCATTCTTTGCACATGTGTTTCTTAGCGCCAAGCGCTGAAACCGCAGAAGTAGATCAGGTCTATTCAAGTTCACGCCGCTTGTCATGATACCCAAGTAGTGGGGCTCTACCTGGGACCGAGCCCTATCTTCGTGACTGTTGTGGCTTGAAAGTCAGATGATTACGCAACTGCGCCACAACACTTCATCGCATCTCAACCGGTGACTTGAATGAGCTTTCTCTCCCATTCTTAGGAATTCTTTCCCAAGGCACAAGAAAGATATTTCTGGTTTTTGAGCTGTTTGTGCATGAATCCTTGCAGAGGTGTAATGCGTCGTTGTTGTTGCAGCGCAAAATGTCATAAGTCTAATAACATTACTGTAAACATAACCATGATGCAATGCAACTCGAATCAGCATTCGAACGGTTACTAAGCAATCAATTATTTTATTACTCAACATGAAGCGACGCCAACACGAGAAACATGTTAATAAGGGCCTAGTCGATGATATGGTTCGTAAAGAGAGAATACGTGCGCGCATCATGGCGAACAGACGTGAGCTTGTTTCGTAGGCACTGAACTGGCGGTTTTTGGGGAGTATATGGTATGAATGCTTACTAAAACAACTTGTTATCCAATATTAGGAATGTAGTGATTCAATTAAGATTGGTTTGTGTAAAATGCCGAGGAAAATCACAGCGAAATCGAAGAAAGAAGAAGACTCTCTAGGCCCAGAGCGTGACGAGGAAGCAATCAACATGGCGGACAGAGAAGTCTCGCATGACGACCTGCGTGCAATAATTTCTGATCTCTTTGATGAAAAATTAGCAGATTTAAAGAAAGATCTTGCCACAAAAGATTGCATTCTCGCTTTGCACGAAACCATTCAAGATCAACATAACAAGATACAAGAACTCGAAGCCAAAGTTGTCCTGTTAGAGAAATACATAGATCGAATAGAGGTGAACGAAGGAAGAATTCAAGAACACGAGAAGCGAATAGCAAAGCTTGAGCTATGTGGAGATGAAGCGGAGCAGTATCAAAGAAGGCTTTGTCTGCGAATATATGGAGTTGAGCTCAAAGATGAATCGGATGGTGAATCAGGTGAAAAGTGCTTAAAAAATGTGAAGAAAATGTTCAAACAAGATTTAAAAGTGGATATTCCTGACCTTGCAATCGATAGGGCCCATAGAATTGGATCAGTTGTGGAAGACCCAAGCACCAAGAAAAGGTACCGCCCTATCATAGTGCGATTCACAACCTGGAGGCATAGGACTGCCGTATACAGAGCAAGGAAAGCTACAAATAAGTTTCAAGTGCGAATGGATTTGACACACAGGAGGCTAAAGCTGTTGGCAAAGGCAAATGATGTCCTTAAAGACGAAGGCAAAACCGGTTGTTTTGCAATGGCTGATGTCAACTGTAGATTGACAGTAAAGCTTGATGACGGTTTTCACTTTTTTAAAACTGAAGATGAATTCATGGACCTGCTGAACAAGTAGATTCATCGAAAAGAAACTATGGTTGAGAACCTATGGTTAGTCTAGATTTTATATTTTAACCTGCCGTATAGGGGCTGTTTTGAGTTATTTGACGAAAAGGGTTATCTGTTATTTCAAATTTTGAAGGTTATATCTGCTATCATCTCAAATAGCAGCTCATATAACATTTTAGTTTTTAGCCGTCAACCTACTCACTGCACCCTCCTGTTCTTAGCGCAGTATCTACTGTCGATGGCGTAGACTAATAGCTATGTGGAAAATGTCTTTTTAAACAAATTGTGTAAGGATCTGGTACCATCCCCTCTCCCTTCCCCGATTTTGAAGGGTCTTTGTTTTGAATTCTCTGCCCCTACCCTCTATGACTTTACCGAGGCTGCCAAGTAAGTTTTTTTTAGGCCTGCACTCTTTTTGAAAACTATGTTTGAAAGTTAGAAAGACCTTGTTGATGTTGATGTTAACTGAGGTGCAACGAACACATATCTCTTAATATTTTGCCCCATATATTGGATGAAATTATTCTCATCAAAACGTTATGAATATGTTTTTCGAAATATACAAATATGCCCCAAGCTACCAGGCTTCAAATAATCCCCAGGTGCATGGCTGTCTGTTTCCCAAGAGGGAAAATTAACCTAACGCCCATGCTTTGTGTTGCATGTAGTTTTATATTTAGATTTAATTTGTTTAGTTGTGTTTGTTTGTGTGTTTTTGTTATTGTTCTTGCGCGGATGCTTTGTTTCCAGAAATTATTGTTCATTGAAATTCTGAGTGGCCAGGGAGATGGATACACTTGATGCCAGTAGGTGTTGAGCAGTGGCGTGCAGGAATAGCTTCCTGTGAGAATTATGTCCTGTGCAAAATAGCGAAAGTTTTCCCAATTGGTTCCATCATCTCAGATTGTATCCGCTGTATTGCCTATTTGTACTTATTCCTATGGGCATCAGTTTGCACTATTCCCACTTCTATCATCGTCGCCGGTTTCTTTTATTTTTCATTGACTTCTGTCAATGAGAAGGCATTAGACATCCAAGATCCAGTTAGCATTTACATGTTCGTCACGCCCCATGCGATTCAGCGCGTCTTCTGTATTGTTTCGTTTACTAAATCATGCGTAGTAAATTTGGTTGTAAATCTCTTTGTTTATCGGAAACGAATTGTTAGATATTTCCAACTTAGTCTATTTACAATGCAAATCTGCATGCTCCTTGGCTATCTTCAGTTTGAAAATGAACTGTTGCTTTGCGGGGATATTGAAACAAACCCAGGACCTGATCATAATAAGATTTTCAAATTCCTGCACTGGAATCTGAATAGTATATGCACGAGAGATAAAATTAAGATCTCTTTGCTTGAGGCTTTCAACTCAGTTCATCACTTTGATATCATAGCCCTCTCAGAGACCATGCTGAATAGCACAATTAGCAGTGATGAAATTATTATTGAAGGTTTTAGTAAAGAAATATACCGCAATGACCATCCAAGCAATACCAAAATAGGGGGTGTCTGCATATATTTTCGGGAAGGGTTGCCAATTAAACGCAGAAAAGAATTTGAGTTGTTGCAAGAAATGATTGTAACTGAAGTTAAGCTTGGTGGCAAGAAAATATTCTTTGTAACTGTGTATCGTAGCCCTAGCCAAAACAGCGAAGAATTTGCATTGTTTATAGACAAGTTGCAGTCTGTTATCAATAGACTGAAAACAGAGAAGCCGCATGCCTTGATCCTAACTGGAGATTTTAATTGCAGATCGTCCCAATGGTGGCATGGGGATACTGAACAACAGGAGGGTAATGACTTAGATGAACTCATTGAAACAAATAATCTATATCAGTTGATTGATGAACCCACGAATATAAGAGGAGACAGTATGTCCTGCATTGACCTCATCATAACAGACCAACCTGCTTTTTTTGTAGAGACCGGCGTGAACCCATCCTTAGATGATTTCTGTCAGCACCAAATCATTTTTGGGAAACTAAATATCGCCAGTCCCTTTCCACCCCCATATAAAAGGACAGTTTGGGAATACCCCAAAGCTGATGTTTCGAATATCAGAAGTACTTTACGAAGTATTGATTGGCGAGATTACTTCCATAATTTGGGATGTAATGAAATGGTAGAAAGGTTTTATGGCATACTAAAATCTTTGTTCACAGAAAACATACCCAATCACGTGATCCAGTGTAATGATAAAGATCCTCCTTGGATATCCCATGAAGTGAAAAGTGCGGTAAAGCGAAAACACAGAGTTTATAGGAAGTTTGTGCAAAATGGCAGGAGGGTAGAGGACTGGGAGAACGTAAAAGCAGTTCGTAAGTCAACTTCAAAATTGGTTGCCGATGCCAAAGAAAATTACTACCGAAAACTAGGCAGAAAACTCTCGGACCCGAATGCCGGGACCAAAGCATTTTGGTCTTCACTAAAAAGGTTAACTGGTGACAAAAAACACCCCAATATTCCTCCGTTACTCGAAGGTGGACTTTTCGTGGTCAACTTTGAAACAAAAGCGAACGTGCTGAATGATTACTTTGTCGCACAGTGTTGTTCAGTTGAAACATCGAGTAGGCTACCCTATTTCGCAGCAAAGCCTGTCCCAGCATTACAGCATTTCAACGTCAATAGGGAAAGGGTGCTAAACCACATACGAGCTCTTGACTCCAGCAAATCGCATGGGTGTGACGATGTATCTGTTGCTATGATTAAGTTATGTGATAGTGCAATAGTTGAACCTTTATGCTTGATCTTTGAGAGGTGCATAGAAACTGGAATCTACCCTTCTTCTTGGAAGAAAGCAAATGTTGTTCCGATTCATAAAAAGGGGAGTCGGCAATGCAAAAGTAACTATCGACCAATCTCTTTGCTTCCTATTTTTTCGAAACTGTTTGAGAAACAGCTTTTTGATGTGATCTACGATCATTTGTGTGCAAATCAGTTATTAACGCCTAACCAGTCGGGTTTTCGGCCTGGAGACTCTACTATAAATCAGTTGCTATTGATAACACATAAGATCTATTGCGCGTTTGATGAGATGCCAAGTAAAGAAACACGTGCAGTATTTCTTGATTTATCTAAGGCGTTTGATAGGGTGTGGCATGAAGGACTCATTCACAAGCTTAGATGTAACGGGGTATCTGGTAATATGCTTGCACTTATCAGTAGTTTTTTAACGGATCGAAAACAAAGAGTTGTTTTGAATGGAAAGACTTCTGAATGGAAGGATGTTCTCGCAGGTGTACCCCAAGGATCTGTGCTAGGGCCTTTATTCTTTCTGGTGTATATAAATGATCTCTGTGATAACTTGAATTGTGAGGTCAAACTCTTTGCAGATGATACTTCTTTGTTTTCAGTAATTGAAAACGAAATCATTGGCGCTGAAGAGCTGAATAGAGATCTCGAAAAAATTAGGATTTGGGCTTGGCAGTGGAAAATGCAATTTAATGCAGAGAAAACAGAGGAAGTCATATTTTTCACCAAAAGAGCTAGAATTGTCCATCCACCATTAAAATTAGGTAACGACGAAATCAAACGGGAAAATGAACACAAGCATTTGGGAATGATATTAGACTCAAAGTTAAATTTTCAAAATCATATCAGAGCAGCCATCCTAAAGGCTAGAAGAGGTATTGGTCTGATACGATATCTTTCAAAGTATGTCTCCAGAAATGTTCTTAACCTATCTTATAAATTATACGTGAGGCCTCACCTTGACTATGGAGATATATTGTATCATAGATATGATCCAGAAATGCGACTAGGCTTTACACAAAAATTGGAACAAACCCAGTATTCTGCAGCCCTGGCTGTTTCTGGTGCGTGGAAAGGTACAAATAGGCAAAGGCTTTACAATGAGTTGGGATGGGAATCCCTTTACAGTAGAAGATGGTATCGTCGTTTATGTCATTTTTTCAACCTGAAAACTAAGCGGGACCCAGAGTATCTCTTCCATGAAATCCCAGCTGAACGACAAACCAGTTACAATCTTAGAAATCAGAGGATGTATGCTCCAGCCATTGACAGGACTGTGCGTTTATCAAATACATATTTCAGTAACACACCTTTTGAATGGAATTTACTCGATAGTGATACGAGGTGCTCAAAGTCTATTGCTGAATTCAAGCGAAAACTGCTCTCTAAGATACGTCCAACTGAAAACCGTGTTTACAACATATATGATATTGAGGGTATAAGAATCTTAACGAAATTGCGCTTGCAGTTCAGTCCTCTAAATGAGCATAAGTTCAGGCACAGATTCAACGCCGCTAGTCCGCTTTGTAACTGCGGTACAGCAAATGAGGATAACAAGCATTTCCTCCTGCACTGCCCTTTGTTTAGCAACTTTCGTGTGAATCTCCATGGCGAACTCTCAAAATTTCTTGACCTAGATCTTCCTAACCTTGATGATACCTTCTTTTGTTCACTACTGTTGTATGGCAGCGCTGAATTTCCATATATAATCAACAGAATGATTCTTGAAGCTACAATTAAGTATATCAAATCATCCAAGCGTTTTGATCGTGTAGATTATGAAACTTAGAGACCTCTGGAAACAAAGTATTCGTGCTTGATAAGTCAGTAAATGTATCTGTTTATGTGTACTGTGTGTGAATGTATCTGTTTTGGTGTAATTCCCTGTGTGTATGCGTATTGTGTAAAATTAATTTGGTATATTAAAAATTGTAAGTGTCATCCATAGTGGGAACTCGCTGACAATATGTCCTTTCCCGCTATGGATGGCACGTAGTTTATAAATCTTGTTTAACGTTTCTTTTAATCGTTTTCATTGAATAAAAAAAAAAAAAAAAAAAAAGAGAGAATAATTTATTTCTTCAAATAATGGTACCCGCACTAATTTACGCAAAAAGAATCAAGCTTGACCGCAGTCTTAATTTGGATGCGGGTTTTATTGTCAAGTAGATGCTTAATGCGTCAAGTTACTGTGTGAAAACAGATGTATGTTATTCTTGTTTTTGCCGCAGCAAGCTAAAAAAGAAAATCACTGCCTTTTTGTGTTGCACAAGTTGTACTGTTACATTATGATGAAGATAGTTTCTGTGGATGTTCAATCCGAAGGTGAAAATTGATTTCCTTTATCTTATCTCTTGAGGTAGAGTTCTTAAATTGGTATTTAATGTTTTCATCAAAACTAGCTACACATGAATGAAACAGCAGTTCTTTGAGTTAGTAAAAACTGACTAAACGCTAGATTTTGTAGAAGTTCAATCCAACGGTAAGATCTGAACTTGTTTATCTCCAATAGTAAGGCTTTTGATTGAACTGGCATTTTATGCTTAAAGTGGCATTATATTCTTTCTTGTACAACTTGCTGCAGATTCAATACTTTTGAGTTACGCAATTTGTGCACTTACGGAACATTTATAATTCGGTGAAAAAAGTTTCTGTAAAGATTTTCTTTATCTTGTGAAAGAATGATTCTTAAGTTGCTATGTCATTTTTTCCTGCAACTAGCGACGCGACAGCAAAACTAATGCTTTTAAGTCTTGTGTATTTAGAATTTTCATGAAGACACTTTATGGAGAGCGTCAGTCTCAAAGAGGAGGGCTTTGGGATTTCACGGGTTGTGGATTTGGCCATTTTATGTGCCCAGGTTTCGGATATTTAACTCAAAATTCCTATTTTGTCGGGGTTTTCGAAGTCGTACAGTTCATGCAGTCAACTGAGATTGACAAACCAGCTTTCGAATGCTCAAAGCGAGGCGCAGGGAGTCGGTGAAAGCGAAAATACCGGAAATAATCGAAGATTAATGACGAAAGTTGAATATTTTTGTTCAGAAGTGGAATTTCGGGATTTGGCTTTTTGCTTGCGGGATTTCGAGTATTTTCTGATTTTGGTCCGGGTTTGCGGGTTCTAGTACCACCCCCAAAGCCCCCCTCCTTAAAGTATCAATCAGTTCTGTTTATCTTGGAGAGTTCCATATTTTCTTGCTGAGTACAGTGTAATCAAAGCAATAATGAATAATTTGAACTTTGCCAGCTGGGCAGCTACAAATGAGCATTTGCTGATGACAGTTTGCATATCAAATTCTGGTGCCGCCGCATGTATGAAATTTTGCAGTTAGATATAGCAGCTAGCTCAAAGTGCTGTGACCAATACTTCAGCTTTGATGCTGTTCTGAATTTTTCTGACAGACCACTGACGGCCCTTTCTTGTTGCACTAACAATCGTCGTTGGAAATGGAGACCTTTTTTCATTTTTTTTTTCATTTTTTAATTCTTTATACACAAAATCCCTTCAGCTTACAACTCAATACCAAATAAGAAAATAAATACCTAATTACATCAATACAATCTATATACAGTTAAAGCTAAATTATGTACAGTAATCTATTTAATAGCAGCTGCTCTTCCAGGGAGTCGTGTTTTATGTTGTGTTCAGCTCGTAAGATAATTTTTCAATTGCTTTTTGAATCTATTAAGTGTAGGGAGCTCTCTGATATTGATGGGAATATCGTTCCAAGCTTTCAGAGCTGAATAGTGAAAGCCTTTCTTGACATATTCAAGGTTGTTTCTTGGGATTTGTAGGTCCCTGCAATTCCTTGTTCTGTAGTTGGAGTGCTGGGTCCTATGATGATATTTATCCCAAAGGCTTTCGGGACATTGCCTGCTGATTATCTTGTATGTCATAACTGATCGATCAAACTTTGTTAATTGCTCAACGGTCAACCAGTTATGAGACCAATTGTCTTTTAGTCTGGACTGATCAATAATCGAGCGGGCTCTGTCCTGCAGACGTTGGAGAGTATTCAATTTTGATTTAGGAAGACTCCCCCAGATAACATTAGCGTATCTCAGATGGCTTTCGACAAGTGCACGGTACACATGATCAAGTTGGGATTGTGAAATAAGATTTTTCAGTTTTTTCATTGATTTTAGACCGCCACTAATCTTTCCTTTCACTTTCCTGAATTGGTCATCCCAGTTTAACCCTTCATCCACCATAACCCCTAATGATTTGGTCTTTGCGACTCGCTTTATTTCTGAATCATTAAGGTTCAGTGGCTCTGAGATTTCAACTTTGTTTGTCCTCCGTGGATGGCCAATAATCATGTATTCAGTTTTTTTCGGGTTTGCGCTTAGTTTGTTTATCCGCATCCATTCAGAGATGTTTCTTAATTCTTTGTGGGCATTTGTAAGTAGACCATCAGTGTTACTAGATGTTAATGTAACATGTGTGTCATCTGCATACATGCTAGCCCTGGAGAAGTCTAAGCATTTTTCAAAGTCATTTAGGTAGATTATGAATAGGAGTGGTCCTAAGCATGACCCTTGAGGTATGCCACATGTTACCAATCTAGCTTCTGACTTCTGTCCATTAACTGAACAGAATTGTTTTCTACTTGTTCTAATTGTTTTCTACCAAAGTCATCTTAATCCTTATGGGATCCTTATATTATCCTCAGGTATTTCCTTGTTTTAATTTCAATAGTTTAATGATTGAAAAGAAGTTGATATTGGTGATGGAACCTTTAAGACGTTTATCACTCAGACATCAATCAACACAAGTTTCAAAATGTCAAGCACCTATTGCTAAGTCGCCTTAGTGGGGTGGTTCCTTTGAGAGACTTTCTCTTCCGTTGGTAGAGCTGGAAGCAGTAGCAATACATTTATTACTTGTTACATCGATTTTTGAAATACCACGATAGATTTGAAATTTCAGTTGATTAACTGTTGTTGTTGTTGTTGTTGTTGTTGTTGTTGCTGTTGTTATTGTTTTTGCGTTTGTTGCTATATTCATTTTGAGATGAATGCTAAAATTATGAAAGGAGACAAAGTACACATTTGTAACGTGTACATTTACGACGATGTTATTCTCATAAAAGTTGAGTTTCATCAGCCTAATAATTGGGAAAATTCCAGCTTTAGGCTCTAGGAGAGAGTTACGGGAAACTTCTGTAAAGTAGAGAAAATGTCGCGTCTTAAAGGACGGTTAACTATGCTAAACTCAAAGACAAGAAAATAATAAAAGTTTTCTCCATCTACAACAATAGGGACGTTCTGCAGGTTGCCATTGGCTTGTTGAGTAGCAATTAAAGGGAATAGACATAGCTATATTTCGTAGTCGCTATAAATAGGCTATAGAAAACACCTACGCATTCATTGTTTCCTTGGCTCCACAATGAAGCCACACGTGTTGAAAGTATCAACTTCAATAGATTATATTTTTATTTTGGCCCGGGCCAGCTTTTAAAGCTAAGCTGGATATGTTGAAATATCAAGTTGCTGTTTCTTTGGACAGCTGTGAGTAGCAAGGCATATCTTGTCCTGTAAAGGCATTCATGTTTTCCAATAAAGGTTTCAAAATTCAATTTGCATCTTAAATATTAGTATCTTGATTTAAAGAAGGGTTTGTAATCTTTAATCCAAACGATACACATACACTTGAATTTAAAAGATAAAATTTAATTCAGATCAGATTTGATTTAAGTAAAACTTTATTTTGCAGACACTTGTCTCCTCGAAAAAGCAACAGAAAACGAATCCTTTCCTATTCAAATTTACATATTCATTCCAACCATTTGAAAATTAAATTATGGTTTTTGAGTAGAATCTTTTTCTTACAAATAATCAAAACCAAGAACTCAAGATAGACATAAAGATTTAGTTTTTGCTTGTAAAAGCAACGAACTCTTCAAAGGGTTTGCACATGTAGAGAGAGACACATCGATGTAGATAAAAACGATGCCTTATCTGGTTTTTTAATTGTTCTATCTTTAGACAAGCTTATTTGCGTTTCTTTTAGAAATGAGAAGAAAAGGGACGGGCAAGACTAAATCAGTAATTTTGTCAGCAACAGCTGGTACTGTCAGCTGCAAATAGATCTACTGGTGAAGAGACGGAAGTTTTGATTCTGGCATGACAGTCATTGTACAGCTAGTCAATAGAATCCAAAGTTGATTCTTGATTCACACTTGAATAAAATCTTGTTGGTTGCGCAGTTAATAAGAGTGTGCAATGGTAAACGGGCTTGTCATTGAAGAGAACAAAGAAACACTCAGACACAGCATTGTTTCTTGGGCGATCTATTGTTCATCGAGCGTGTCAAACTTCGATTTAAATGTCTGCTTTTTGCACTAATCCTTGAAAGGTAACCTGGAAGCGAAAATCTTGATTGATGCAGGTGAACAGCCTGAACAGCACAGCCGAAAAAGTAAGGAATCCTGTTCAGACCACGGGGGGGGGGGGGTTCTTCCATAGTAAAGGTACCTGGGGATGTGCCGCCCATAAAGGTATACTATTTCGGACTTCTAGTCTAGCCAAGGGTATCATTTTCACAAAAATTGGTCTAGCCAACGGTCCCATTTTGAAACTGTGGGCGGCACACCCCTACCCGAAATTTAGCAGAGAACCCCCCCCCCCGTGGTTTAGACTGATGACGTAATTCTGTTTGCAAATTACAAGGCCCTTGCAAGAAGCATTTCATCTGAACTGAATAAAATTAAATGTAAATTGTCTCATGAATTAATTTGATGGTTAGAAAGGCATATTTAACTATGCATACTTTCTTCACTTTTGCAACAAAACACTGGGTAACTCCAGAATAAAATATCAAAAAATTCAAAAAAGAAGTATTCATCACTCAACAATGCGACTCAGTTGGATCAATGAAAATCTTCACTTCAGATCGTCTCTAAAATGCAACGAAAGAAGACAAGATCCAATTTTGAAATGTGTCGGCTTTTGTCGTTGCCTTGAAAATCACTTGGAAGGAATCAACTAATTTTGACTCCACTTTGAAGCAAAGCTAACTGAAGATGCGCTTAAAAGTAGCTAAGAAAATTCGTTATCGAAATTCTAACTCATCTGCACTTAGACTTATTACCTAGAGTCTCTTGTCTCCCTATGCTCCTTTGACTCGATAATGGCGCTTTGGTCCTTTGGTCAACAGAGACTCATAATTTTACTCTGGAATACCTGATCCAATTTAGGCCCGCACTTTGAGCTTCCTAGTGTCTCAATCAGATTGTGAGATTTGTGAATTATTACTATTATGGTAAATGTGATGGAATTTTCGATTGGATTGAAGAGCTGATAAAATTCCCTGATAAAAATCGAGATTAGAGATTCGAAGCCGTGGCTCCATCGTAATTCCATTGATGATTGCAGAAAATAGGGTCAGCTTTTTCACTATTTCATGGCAAAGGGACACATAATCTTAAGTAAAATATGCACTTGAATGTGAACCAGGTCTAAGCATCGAATTGAAATCTCGCTCGCCAAACGAAGCAATAAATCAAATACCAGCAATGAGCCACCTTGATTTACTGCGCTCCTTCCTGTATGCAACCAATGATCAATTCTAGGAGGATTTACATGAAAATCACACTAAAATCACACTCTGTTCTTTCACAAGAAGTGTTGTGCTTTGACTGGAATATAATGAAATTTGACTGGCAAAAAGCAATGAACTGCGAATTGGATCTGATGGGAATGGGGCAGTGCATCTTCAAAGGAAGAATGGCCGGGATTTCTTGTAAAATAGGATTGAAGACCCTATCGAGGGTCTCTCAATAAACGCTGCTCCATAGTACCAGCACAATTTCTGGCAGGTTTAACTCTCTAGAATTAGCACACAGAGTAAGCTACATAAGCGTAAAAAAGGAAGAATTTAAGCATTTAAAGGGATATTTCGGGCCATATCTAACATATGCTGTATCACATCACAATCAAAATATTTTGAAATCATGACCTCCTTTTTTCCCTACCAATCATACAGGAATTTTCTCATTAAAACATGAAATTCCTAGATCTATCTCTTTTGTCACATTTTTTATCGATATTTGGGTTAACCAAAGATTATTTTGTTAGAACAGAGTCTAAAAAGAAGTTTGGTTCTTAGTATTTGAATAAGAGAAACCATTTGCGCTGATATTGTCTGCATGTGGATCACTTGTCTAAAGTGATAACTGCTGGGAAATGAGCTTGATAAAAATATTTTATGAACAGAAATATCACCGAATAGCAAATAAGAGATGTTGTGTGACAGCAACTGAAGTCGGAATGACAATCTAAGCACGTAAAATCGAAAATGGTGAGTCTGCCGTTGTTAGAATTTCTGTTCATATGTAGGCAAGCCTCCTGTCAACTGGGATTTAAATTTTTGCAGGAATACCATCTCATAAACAAAAAAAGATAAGGAAATGATATCTAAGTGGCTCGTCGGATCCGAAGATGCTTGCGATGACAAATAAATGAATAATTTTGTAAGCAGAAAAACCGGAACATGATGAAGAAAAGAACACATGTATTACCACCTAATACCTGATCTTTATGCAATGCTTATTTTCTTTATGTTTATCGAAGAGTAAAGTCGAATGCAATAAGATGTAGCCTATGAGTTAAGAAATCAATTTGGCACGGCCAATAGGATAAGAAAGTTAGGCCAAAGGCTGCCACCTCGAAAGTTGCGGCTACTTTCCTTAATCCTCAACATATTTCTCTTCTCTGAAAGCTTCAAGCTACCAATAACATCTGAGCATAAAGCATACAATCTTTCAAAACAAGTTACGAATAGCAATGAAGACACTTCATCATAACATTTAATGTCTTTAGATAGTGATGACAAACGTAAACATTCTTAAAGAGATAGAGGCACAGCGAAACATTAAAAAGTAAATCTGGCAGCTTATAGCAAGATACGATTTAACTCAGGAAACCTTGCTGAAACACCTAAGGCTATTTAAGGATAGGTATCTGGAACAAAAGTAAGCACGGTTTGAAGGGCGGGATATAGAGATGCGGCGAGGTAGCCTTCATGAAGATTTGGTAGCTTATAGCCTGATGGTATGCAACTGAGGACACATTGTTGTAACACACATTTTTCCTTTTATATATTTGGTAAACATTGTACAACATCACACTCTGATCATAACATAGGCTTGAAAGGCCTCAGTGTGCCAAGTTCTTAGACCATTTTTCGTTTCTTGCATCTGCTATTACTATACCATATTTCTCCTTTTAAATGATTGTAATTGGAAGAAACTAAATAAAAGGTCAAATGGAACCAATACTAACAAGAAATGCATATCAAACTTAAGATAAACTATACGCAATCAGATTGAACCTCGCTTTCACAACACCATCTTATTGGGCCGATAAGATACTCGTAGATGCGGCGCAAGACCCATTCAACTGGTTCTCCGTTCTCCGCTCCCTTCGAAGAGAATGGAGACGCGGCGAAGCAGCAACTTTTGACCAAATAGCTTAGAGCCTCGTACAATTTGATTGATTCGAATACGTGTCAAAATTCCGTGCATTGACATGATGTTGATAGGTATGAATTGTAAATTGATAAAAATTTTCACTAAACAAATATTTGATGGAATCAATTACGTTTTACTCGGATATTATTCAGTTTCAAGTTTGATTTTAATTCATTGGGATATATTTATCAAGATTTCCTGACGCAGAAGGATTTAAATCCAATCCATAAAAAACGCGCTGGTGATTGAGAATTAGGCGTAGGCTAAATTGCAAGTCAGCTGAGTAAATAGCTTTTTCAAGGTTCCCAAACTGATATCAACGTGAAATCAATCTATATTTCATTATTAATTTTTTACTTATCAGATCATATTGTTTTATTAACAACTGTCGCATATTCTTTCATTTTGTGAATTTTTTTCATGAATTTCAGTTTGTTTACAAATATCGCGAATATCTCAAAGAACTTTTTCTTCTATGTGCGAACAGTACGACGTTTGGTCTCTTTGTCTTGGTTGATTCCAAATTTGTATCGTACATGCAATAAAATCAGAAGAGCACTCTTCCAAGCAATGATTTCAGGCTTGTGTTCTGATAAAATTGTTTGAATCTATGCTTTTTTGAGACATTTGCTAAAGAATAGCTAAAACCTATTCCAATAATTCGCGAAACTTGAAAAAACACTGCATCAAAATTTCTTGATATGAGTAAGCCAGCATAAACTAGCAGTAACAGTAGTCAGTGAGCACTGCGTGATACTGTCGTTTTAATTGCAACATTGGTTGTAAACCTTTGTGTCAGCTGCCATTTTGAAATCTCCACTCAACATGTAAGGACACAATAACTGTGGTTACTCCAGGCGTTTTTTAATTCGTTTTTTTATGGAAAATTTTCTTTCTTCTCGCTTTTTGCTTTAATTTTCACTCTCTTGTTTCCTTGTGCTCCTTTCAAAACTTTTTATTTCACGAATGATAAAACGGATTGGCTGTGAATGTAAATGAAAGGACGAAAGAGAACAACACACAATGATATGTGAAAGAAAGGAAGATAATTTCTTGAACAAAATATTTTTCTAATAATCTGTCGGATGGGCTTCTTGTGGTACTTTTTGGCAACAAATAATGGATGTTTTTGATTGGTATCCATTCTGAGAACTATAGACTTGGTAGAACTGGAATCTTTGTTTGATTGACTCCCAGATTCCGAAACGGGCAGGTTTGGCAGATTTGGAAGGCATCAATCTGAAATCTGCTGTTTTGAACAATTTTGTGCTTGATCGGGAAAACTGTTTCCGTCTCTCGTAAGTCTGCCATTTTCAGAATTTGGTAGGTTTGGAATCAAACACACCCTAGAATTTCAAGAAAGTGAGGGCAATTTACATCATGACGGGAAGTATTTTAGTATTGTGAACGGAGCAATTATTATGCAGAAGCAAGATCACTCTTAGCATTTGGGAACCGACAAAGTTAAAAGGTGGCCTAGGCCAAGATAAAAACATATTCTATTGTATAACTGACACGTGCAGTCTCATTGTGTAGCTAAAGAAAAAATAGGTTTGTGAGCATTTCTTTAGCCTACTTGTAGCAGCTACGCGATACGGTTTTGTCTATTCTCTTTCAGAGCTGGCCTGGGCCTATTTGTAAATAATACATTGTCTATGGCAACTTTGACATGTGCGGGTCCTTAATGTGGTGCAGGAAATGATGGGTTTTTGGCGTTTCTTCAGCCCGCTCAGCCCGTTTCTTCTTCCATAGCAGCTTGTAGACATAGATATATCTATTCATTATAAAGCAGCGCTCAAGTGTCTCTGCCTCTGATCAAAAACAATTACAATTAATTAAGTGGCCATGTCAGTTTCTATATAAACTTTGTATGTATGAGACTTATTCAAATTAGGTGCTGCGTAGGCAGTGGCCTGTATAACTGGTGCTTGCACTTCGGCCTTTCTTTCATCTACGTCAATGAGTGAATATTGCTATCAGAATCTGGGTCACAGTAACGCAAGACATACAGTATATAATTAAGATTGATTGTTTTTGGAGTTTTCAAGCACATTTGTTAATTATTAACGTAACCACTTAATTCTTTCATATCTTGATCAGCAAGTCCGTTTTTCATTCCTATATATATATGCTGCAAGCCCATTTTTGATTCCTATATACATACCGCACCTGCAGAACGACGCTACGAATCTCCAGTACTTAAACCGCAAGCTTGTTTAACCCGATCTGGGCATTCAGCTGTAAGATCTGCTGTTTTTGAAGCACTCTCAGGCCGCAGAAAAATAGCTATGTACTGTTTAAATGATCTCGAGTGCATGGGAAATCTTTACGCTAACTTTCAATCTTACATAACATTCCCGATTATTTGAGAGGCTTATGAAGCACTGATCAATCAAATGGATTACTACTTCGAAATAAAGTCACAGCTGCTCTGCCTGCTTGCAAAAAACTTGCCTGGTATTACTTTTTGGGGTTATCAATGCCAGCTCCTTTTCTCTAAACTTCCATTTACGCCTGTAAAGCTTTAGCCAATCAGAGCAGTAAGTCTACTGCCATGGACAAAAATTTCTTTCGTCCCTCAGTCGTCCTTTGCTGCATACTGTCGTTCCATTACATGTTGCTAAAGTCTATTGAGATATAGGGTTGTCTTTTTCTCCCTGCTAAAGTCTATCTCAAATCAGTTGTCAGTTATTCTGAAGGACAAAAAACAGTGCAACGCAGTAATAACCTCCAGACTACAGCAATAAGCGTTCCAGGAGGGGGGGGGGGTTGAAAATCGTACAGCAGGATTTGAATGAATGTTGGAAGCTTTGGTGTACTTATTTAGTGGACGTCCGCTAAGAGAGTGTTTTTTGCCTTTAAGGATGCAGCTGAAGTAACCAATTTTGTTTCTTTCTTGATCCAAGCAGCTGATCCTCGAAAGGGAAAAATTACGGCTTTGGAGAATTTAATAGTTTCTCTTCAAAATGGCTTGGGACAAAAGGACCCTCTGCGTGAATGCTTAAGAGGATAAAAGGCGGCGAGAGTAGAGGAGCAACTCTTGCTATAGAAAGATCTAGAAAGATTTAAGATCCTAACTCATTTCAATGAGAAACATGAAGAAACATGCAAAATTAATAAGGAAGAAGACTCGATAAAGACCCTAATCTTAGTTTCAGGGCTCATGTTATGAGATTTTAGGTTAGATGGATTTAGGTTCTTTGAATATTTCAGATTTGACAAATAAGAATTGGATATTTCAAAGACTGTTTCGATAAACGGAAAAAATTCGTGGATTTGGAGGCCAAATATTAATTTTAAGTACCAAATCCTTTTATTGCAATTTGTCTATTCCACAGTCTCGTATGTTCTTGTCTAGTACAACGAAGTTTGTTATGGAATTTGGTTATAAAATAGTGAATGTTGGAGCCAGGATTTAGAAATTGATGACTGCATGTTACCTTGATAAATGAGGTGACAGACACACCGCTAATGGTAGACGAATTCTAGCCTACTTTAAAGGACATATATCATGAACACAATTGGTTCATGTGATACAATTGTCTTCGATGTTTACTACAAAGCACAGGATCGAGGCTGAAATTTTACCTGTGCTGTTGTAATGAGCAATGGAGAGAATGGAGAGAATTGTATCGCATGAACCAATCAGCTTCGTGACACATGCCCTTTAACGTAAATGAACGGAGATATAGTGACATAATCTAAACATAGCACAAAAGAACCGCAGGCGCCACTTATCTTCCTATTGTTTCATAGATCGAAAACATCTTTGCTGGGCAGCAGCCACCTATTCCTGCGCAGTGGCTTCCCTGGGCGAGATCGATTCTCGATGCTTGTATGTTTTTCTGTCTGTTTTCAACAATTTTGCAGTGACTTCGGTCAGCGGCTTTTGAAATGGCATCGGAATGGTTGGAATTCTTTTATTGGCAGCAAAAGAACATTTACGTCACCTCTCTGTTCTCCTATTGTTAATTGACTCAAAGCCAATATACCGATTTGTCATGTATCACAATTCAATGAGTGTAAACTGCGGAATCAGGGAATGGACCTGTGCAAACAATGCAATGCGCAGCACTCACTGACAATCGTTATTTCTAGTATATAGTAGGTTATCTTTAGATTACCCAGTCCCCCTAGCTAAGTATGCTTTTAACCCCGTTGATTTACTTTAAAGTAGCCTTGTGTAGCTAAAGTGTATGTCATGAGCTAGCCACATAGCTCTTCTCTATAAGCAGGACAAAGAAGTGCCTAATACCTGCATTGTTTTCATTGGCATTGCTTTCTTTCGCCACGAGCTGGATTATCAAATTCAATAAGCTATTTTAAACCTATGATTTGTAGCTATATGACGATAAGTCCCTTGTCGAAGCGCCATTATCAAGTCAAAAAGCGCAATATCCTGCATGTAGACATACCCATCGAAAACGTAGAATCTGCGCAACGCCTCTCGATATCGTGTATTGTATGCGTCAGCATTTCATTTTGATAGCAGTTTGAATGGCCCTTTCTTCTTAGCGCCTGTGCATTGTCTGCTGTAGAGTACTTAAAATGCCAGAGTAATGTGATGTTAATGAAGTTTGCTTAGAGAACAATGCGACCACTGACATTTAATACCATGAATAGCCGTTCTCAAATCTGATTGCTTCCTCGTTTCACAGGAAAGCGATTATTGGCTGTTACAACAATACGTTTTCTTTGTTATCAAATAAATGCTAAAGCTGCGAGGCATACTATTACACTAGGATACTATTTCGACAAAGGATTCGTCGTCATAAGTCCAATCATGGGTCGCAGGTAACGAAGTAATTGTTTAAAATGTAAACGCAAACATACCTGTGTCTTTATTGTGGCTTCTTCTGCCTTTCTTGGCCTTCCTTTGCTTTCCTGCCTCAGCTAAATCCATTGAATCAAGTCTCCATGAATCAATGGATTGAGCTGAGGCTGGGAAGCAAAGAAAAGTCAAGAAAAGAAGAAGAAACCACGATAAAGACACATTATGTTTGCATTTACAATTTTAACAATTACTTCGTTTCCTGCAATCGGTAGAAAGAGCTAAAATATGCAAGCAGGGTAAAAGCACAGGGAAACAAGGGACTCCAGGTCATAGGTCTAACTTGTAGTTACAAATTCTTCGCCACACTCACAGAAAGACCACCCAAAAACGCAAGATAATGGTTGTTTGTTAGTATGTTGCTTGTCTGAACTATTTTGGTAGTGAAGGCTCTTTGTCGTTATTTGCCATTCCTATCTGTTTTGCTTCCGTTAGTTAAGTACAAACACTATTGACAAGGATTGGGAAAAATCCAGGACATCGAGTCTAAAATGTGATTGAATTTACATAGAAAATACTGCCTGCAATCTTCATACTGAACAGCGCAAATGTTCGGCTAGGAAAATACCTTGGAAGGTTTCTGTATAACCTGCAGAAAAGTGCCAGGTGCAAACACAGCACTCGGAAACTTCAACATCGAAACATACCGAAAAGCAAGAGATGACCTAGACAAAAAAATCAGAAACCGCGTTGCTTGAAAAAATGCAACAGAATCATGTCATTCAGATTGATTGCAAAATTCATAAATGTCAATCAAAGGCATTTGCACAAGTTGCATGAATAAATTATTCATTTAGAAAGAGTACCGACAGAATAAAGCACATATCTTTCACTGTGTCTTTGAAATATGAATGCACGAAGATTCTCCGCTGCTGTAGGTTTGCTGTAGTTTAGTGGTAGGGTAAGTAAGTGAAATTTCAAGCCTGTATTTTGAGTTTAAATGGGCACGTGCAAGTAGAAGCAGTAGCAATTTGCCTTGAGTGGGTTTGTCAGGATTGCTTGCAGCGATGAAGCATGGGACCCATAGTTTAACGTCCCTTCTGAAGGACGGCGAGGTGATGTTTTTCACTCCGTTTGCGTACAAAAACGGAGCAATGTAAAAGGGTAGGTTGATGCAACAAAAAACGGATACTAGCAAAAGCGGAGCAGTGTGAACGGGGCCTGAAGTATTTTGGATATCTTTATAGCTGACCTAGTCACTAAGGCGAAGCCACTTAGTGTTCGTTTGCTTCATTTGGATGGTACAAAATTTGAATAAGGTTGCTGTTGGCTTTTTAGTCCCTTTCAATCATCACTTCCACCACGGCTGCCCTTCAGTTTCCTTTACAACTGAATTGAATTTGCGTAGAACATGTAAGTTCAGCTTTGTCATATGACCCGTCCGTTTGTACCTCCACTGTTACTTTTCATGCAACATTGACTAAGCATTAGAAACAATCAATGTGGAATCAAAAAAACCCAACGATAAATGCTCTTATCAGATATAAAAATATTAGGAATGTATTTTTGGCTTTTTGGTGGTTGACCATTAACGCAGCACCGAATATTAATTGATTTAGAAAGACTTTCCTCAAACCAACGGGAATACTAGCAGATGGTGTTGATAAGAGAAAGCCGTTTCGTGTCAGGTAAATTCTTGGTTTCACTGTATGTTAAATTTTGAAGTAACCCCTTAAGATTGTTGTCATGACTTATCACAATTTATCATATGTTTTATTATAATGTAGATATTCTTTATTAGAAATTAAAACAAGGATTTTAGTGTTGTTTTGAAGGATTTCGAGATACAGCATCTTTTGTGAAGCTGCTTGTAATATGACTAATATGGAAACAACATTACCGATTTTGACAAACTAACTTCTCTCATTAAAGGTGATATTCGCTACTAAAGTATTGTCAGTTTATAGGAAGCTGATAAATCGTTTGAGAACTACATGATGTCAAACTACTACGCATATCTTTTGACTCGCTCAGTATCCAAACTTGGATGGGCTTTGCAGAAACAGAAACTGCCCGAAACATGAAACTTTCATACCATAACCAGGGGGGAGGGTGTTCTCGGCTAAATTTCAGGTAGGGGTGTGCGGCCCACAGTATCAAAATGGTAACGTTGGCTAGACCAACTTTATGACAAAGGCATCATTAGCTAAACTAAATTCTACATCAAAAGTACCAAGACTTGGTGTTTTGTAGATAAAAACTGCCAAATTTTGGCCTTCTCTAACACCGAAGTAACCAAATTTTAGGTTTCTGTATACGGGAATTACCAAAATTTGACTTTTCGTTGACTAAAACTGCCATAGAGCATACACTTGCCCAGACTAAAATTGTCTGAAAGAACACCTTTGGCCAGATTAGAAGAAGAATACCAAAGCGGCCGGCACATCCCCAGGTACCTTTACCATGGAAAGACCGGGGAGCACTCCCCCCCTGTGGTCGTAAGTGCGTGACTGCCATATACATAGGGTCGGCAGGGTTAAATGGATGGTGTTGATTGAACATTTAAAACCAGAAGAAGGACAGTTTTAACAGATGTACCTAGAGAAACATGTATGTGAAGGTTATAAAAAATCATGCAGTTTTAGCCTTATTACCCATTTCACGTGAAGCTTATCATTTTTTACCTGAGAAGACCCTACTTTCTGAACTGATGCGTGTGGTACTTTTGATGACTACTGTATGGTACTATGAACGAACTCATGCAAAGACAAGTCAGTACGTTGCTGGACCCCTAAAAACTTGTGAAACATTCTCTAAAAGTAAAAAGCTCTGATGGTTGAAGAAGGCTGTGAAGACCTAGACATGAGCATTACAGAAGGTTAAGTGACTGGTAATTGATATCCAGCCAATTTAAGAGTTGATAAAGCCACTCTTGTTGTTTGCTTCTTTTGACTTCACGACCAAAATTTCCTTTGCAGAGAATCTGTCGCATATGAGTTTTAATTGAGGGACTTAGTTTGGCTTTTCAGGAAGCTCATTCGGACCATGAGACCCCATTTACACGGATATCCCAAACTGGTTGGTTTAATTGTTGCGTTTATACGGGACCTCACGAATCCGATCCAACTATGATCTGCTATCCGTACCCAAAATGGGATCACTTTCCCACTTTCAAAAATAATCCCGTTTGGATCCGATCCCAAAAAATTCAACATTCAACATCCCGCGTGTACGGGTGGGATCGGGGCTAGGAAATGTGGCCGAGTGGCTCATACAGTCTTCGTCAGGTGACTGAAGTTAAGCTTGGTCGATTGAGGTCAGATTTTGGATGGGTGACCTCTGAGGCCTGACCTCGCAACTCACCTCGTCGTCCTTCGGAAGGGACGTTAAACTAGGGTTCCCATGCCTGGATGCGGCATGCATAGTGGGCCTAAATTAGCTTTCAGTAGCTAGAAATCCTGACAAGCCCACTCAAAACAAATTGAAAACAAAACAATGATTCAAGAAAGTTGAAAATGCTTTGCTGAGATTTCAGGGAAAGCAGTTCGGGGTGAGACTAAGAGTCTGTCGGAACTCGAAATTTCAAGGGATTTTGTTAGAAGTAAGACAAAAAGGTGTTCCAAAGCGCTACTACAAGCTCATAAAATGCAAGTGGATCGGATCCCGTGTAAACGTGAGCAGTCAGTTCTAGATCCAATCCCATATAAGTGCCTCTCACTGCTTCATAATTCGTAAGAGTGGCGTTAGATATGCTATTGCTTTTATGCGAATTCTCAAATTCTACTGACTATAGCACAATGGTAGCATGCCTGTAGACTTTGCTGTCCACTGCGAAGGAGAGCCAAGGCGGGGCTACAAAATGGATAGCTAAGCCTAATCCATGATATAACAACTCTGCGAAAACCGCTGCTTTGGATTTTCAAGAACAAAGAAAAAGCCCAGGTATACTGTTGTGAATTAAATCCTTAAATTCTTAAAACAGAGAAATTTCCAAGCTCGCATTAATTTTGCATTCCTTGCACTGTCAACATTCCCAAAACTTTCATTCATTTTCATCCGCCTCAAATTGTTCAAAATCATGCAGGTACATAAACTAGTGTACCTGATCCCTTTGGTCTGAAACACACGCTGCATGAAAAAGCATGATGAGTGCTCACAAACTTTGCAAATATCAGGCATTTGGCTTTTCTGAACAAGGACAGATTTTGTAAGACAATAGCATCGGTTGTTTTTTGTTGACACCTAAATTGAAAGAGATCTGCGATTGCAGGCAAAGGAAATTCTCTCAAGCAGAAAATTAAAAACAAACAAAGCTGCAAAGTTTCTCTGAAACCCAGGCAGCTATCTCGTTCGGTGTACAATCCAGAAATGGTCCCTAAGAGTAAACATGAGCATATATTGAAAGAAGGAGGATATATCTAAACATCTACCGAGGGCATTTTATTTGTTGGCATAGGAACTGATTTGGAGGCGATTCAATTCTCGTATTTTTCAGGGTATGATAAAAGCACTTTACTCCGTAAATCGTGGATTAACTCCCCTGCGGCCCCCCAAACCCCTAAAGTCCAAACCGCAGATAGACTCAGAAACACCAGATATACTTTTTTGGCAGCTCTTGGGGTCGTATCAGGCATAAAATGTACTAAGCTATCGTTTGTAACTGTGATCCCCTGGGTCAGCATGAGAGGTACGTTTTGTCCTGCCATGAAGTACCCGAGGTATCGATGACCCCAACTTTTAATGCTAAATTCAGTTTTGGTCTCCCATTGCAGGTACTTGAGAGGCCAGCTGCAGGGGTTGCCTGCCCTCAGGTCCTCTGTAGTCCTGCACAGAAGGCTCTAAGACATGTCCCTATATAAAAAACTGCTTTAACGGTGGCGACTCCTCGAGAGCCACGAAAAACTACGGAAAATACAGAAACTGGCTTAAATTAGGTGATGAGATTCTCAGGCCTACATATTTCTAAACTACCTTTCGCCACCAGATTTGGTGGCCTAACCGCCCGGGTAGGCTAGGATAGAGACAGAACTGTTACCTGAAATTGGTGAAGCTGATTGTGGGGCCATGAAGAGTAACGGGGTAGGGAGTCGGGGCTTAATGTTTGTAGCAATAGCCAATACGACCCGTGCGGGCTTAGAGGGTAGATAGGGACCCGCTGTGGCGAGAAACCAACCCTAATAAAAGGAGTGGGCGGGAGGGAAGAACTTGTACGGCTGACTCCGAGCAGGAATGTGAACAAGTGAATAGCGTGACGCATGAGCGAGATCCCTGGACCTACATATGGCTGCTTTATTCAGACATAAGGGAGGGGGACTGGGCCTGGTACACTTGCTGCAGTGGGGCCTGGGGCGTTAATCTTTCATTTACTCCGTAAATCGTGGATTAACTCCCCTGCGGCCCCCCAAACCCCTAAAGTCCAAACCGCAGATAGACTCAGAAACACCAGATATACTTTTTTGGCAGCTCTTGGGGTCGTATCAGGCATAAAATGTACTAAGCTATCGTTTGTAACTGTGATCCCCTGGGTCAGCATGAGAGGTACGTTTTGTCCTGCCATGAAGTACCCGAGGTATCGATGACCCCAACTTTTAATGCTAAATTCAGTTTTGGTCTCCCATTGCAGGTACTTGAGAGGCCAGCTGCAGGGGTTGCCTGCCCTCAGGTCCTCTGTAGTCCTGCACAGAAGGCTCTAAGACATGTCCCTATATAAAAAACTGCTTTAACGGTGGCGACTCCTCGAGAGCCACGAAAAACTACGGAAAATACAGAAACTGGCTTAAATTAGGTGATGAGATTCTCAGGCCTACATATTTCTAAACTACCTTTCGCCACCAGATTTGGTGGCCTAACCGCCAAGATACGCCAAGATACGCCCCGGAGCTGGCTAACCCTGTGTTAAAAGGGAGGTGGGCCCTATGTGACTTACGAACCTAACGATGAGCTAGAATATAAGGAACATTATCTATGATGTTTGTAGGGTTACGGATATAACGTTCGTAGCAGTTGCTTGACCAACGGCCAAGAGTTTTAATCAGCCAGTCTGGTAAGTCTGCTGCTGCTGCGGATGTTGCACCACCAATCCTGAAGCTGTGGGACGAATATCGATCGACATCAGGAAAACTTGGGCCTAATAGGCTCTGTAATGACTTCGTCACTCTTTGACGAGTGAGATACGTTGAGTCACTGAAGGCAAACAACGGGGCAGTTGGGCAAGAGCAAAACGTCATGTATTTATTGAGTGCTCGGAATGCACAGACAGATGACTGGGATGCTGCGAGGCGAACTTCGTGACCATTCCGGAAAGGATCGGCTTTTGAAACCTTAATTTGTATCTTTGCCACGTTTTCACTTAGGATAACGTCCCTTAGGAGTAGTGTTGAATTCGGGTTATAAGTGGATTTGCTTTCACAACAAAATTCAGAGGAACGCAATAGGCCAAAAAAGGCTGTTGTGAACGCAGCCCAGAGCATGAGTTTGTCTTGCACGCAAAGAGGTGTTTTTCTCAAATTCAACTTCAAGATTTTCATGATGTTTAACGTTATTGGCAGGCGGCTGGGCCTTAGTGATATGCCTTTGACGCGTTTAATCCCACGCAGTAGCATCTGCAAATTTTGCATGGGTTCGAAGTTTGAGTAGAAACCTAGTTCTATGTTTCGAAAGCGGACAGCAGCTAAGTATGTCCGGATTGTAGAGTAACTCAAAGTCCGGGCCAGGTAGGTGGTAAACAGGCACAAATTGTGTTGTGACAGAGGATAAGGTCGAATTTGCAAACCAGAACAGAATGAACTGAAGCTAGACTGACCTTGGGCATATACTCTTCTCGACGAATTGGCAATAGACATAAATTGAAGGAAGCGACTGTCTTGTTCTAAACTTTCCAGAGTTCGTCTGGGACTTCTGCTGGGTGGGATTTCGCCGAGGGCGCCAGTGTGAAAAATTTTCTTATCTGGGAACGAGAAAGGCAGTCTGCTAAGACATTGTTTACTCCTGGTATGTGTTTTATGTTAACAGTGAATTCATGTTGTGCTGCTATGTAGAAAAGTTTTCTCAAAACAGCCATAATTTCTGGCGATTTGCATGACTGGGCGGACCAAATGTTCACGACAGCCAGGTTATCACAGTGAAAAAGTAAGCGTTTTCCGTGGAATTCTTTGCCCCACAAGTAACAACAAACGTAGACGGGAAAGATCTCTTTCCATTGGATAGATTTTTGTTTGTGTTCATTCGGCCATGTTTTAGATACCCATCGACCATTGTTATAGATCCCAAACCCTATTTCCCCTGAAGCGTCAGTATAAATATGTAACTGGTGGCAGGGGGTGGTTGATGAATCAAGAATTTTATACTTTCCGTTCCAGGTGGGTAGGAATTTCGCCCACCAAGAGATGTCCTTCTTTGCTTCAGAATTTAGGGAGATTCGATGGGACAATCTTTCGACAGTCGTTGATAAGTCTATGAGGCGTCTGATAAACATTCGACCGGATGGGATCACTTTAGAGGCGAACGAAAGTTTTCCAATCAATGAAAGCAGATCTCTTTTCGTACATTTTTTCAAATTCGACCATTTCTGTAGCATTGCCACGAGGGTGGATAGCTTGTCTTCTGGTAACCTCAGTGACATTGTTTGTGAGTCTATTTCTATCCCCAGGAATGTGAGCTTAGTTAGTGGGCCTACGATTTTTTCAGGAGCCAAGGGAACGCCCAAGTTGTTAAACAATGATATTGTCTTTTGCATTTCTTCATGACACTGGGGTGAAGACGGGGGTCCAGCCAAGAAAAAGTCGTCCAAATAATGGGTGCAGTTTACTATTTTGTGGTTGTTTTTCATGATCCAAAGAAGAGAGTCCGATAACTGTGTAAAGCGCTCCACAGAGGAGCGAAGGCCAAACGGTAGGCATAAGTCGACGAAATAGAGACCCATAAACGAGAAACCTAAATAATGCCAGTCCTCTTGTCTTACCGGACAGATACGAAATGCACTCTTTATGTCCAATTTGGCCATGAGTGCCCCCCTTCCCAGGCTGGACACGATGGAAACAGCTGAATCAAAATTGTTGAAAGCTACGGAAGCTTCGGAATCATTTATAAAGTCATTGATCGAAATGCCCTTTGGCGAGGACAGGTCAGTAATCATACGAAATTTATTGCTGTCTTTCTTGGGAACCACACCGATGGGTGACGTACGAAAGTTTGGCAATGGTGGGCTAGTAAAAGGGCCCGACATCCGTTTCTGCTTTAACTCCTCAGATATGCAATTGAAGATCGCTGTTGGATTTGAAGAGGCAGACTGCAAATTAGGTGCAATATTACAAAATTCCGGGCCTGAATAGCCAATTGAAAAACCGTGCTCGAAACTGATGATCAAATTGTCAACAAAGAATTGGTCAGGATAAGCAGTTAATTCCTTACGTAAAAGGTTTGCATTAACAGGAGTCTTTGAAAAGGCGGGTAATGGGTTGAAGTTATTGTTTAAGCCTTGGGCAATTTGTTGCTGGGTGAGGGCCGCGGCATCGATTGCAGATGTGGGGCCAGCGGCAGTTTTGGTCACGGCAATTGTTGGCGTTGAAATGCCGGCAAGGGGCTTGATAAAAGGGGTGTTTTGCACGAAAGGGCGGCTGGCCGTTGAAGGAATAGGCTTGGGTGGACATGCTTTGACCGGGGTGCGAAACATTATCCCGTGACTTGAGGGATGGGCAATCTGCAGCAAAATGGCCAGACATGTGACATCTGAAACATGCTAGGGGCTGGGAGGGTGGTGCACAACGCAAGAAACGGTTGAAAGCATATTCGTCGAGCCGCGACCAGGGCAGATACTGGTTCCTTGCCACATTCATTCGAAATGCTATGTCATATTTGTAGCAAGATTGGAACTGGTAATTGCGGCTTAGGGCGGAGAAGGATTCTTGGTATGCTAATAAATCGGGGGCGAGGTGAGGATGAAAGTGCACCATGCCTCTTATGAAAACGTTCCAGGCTTCCAGCCAGGATATGAAGTTGGTGATTTTTTGGGCGGTGCGGCGAGTTTGCGTCAATGACACAGTTTCATCCCCAGTTGCCCCTGGTTGGACTTGAAGGCTGTAAGATTGGTTGGCAGTTGTGTCATATAAAGAGTTAGGTAGTAAAGTGTTTAAATCAATGTACTCTTTCGCTTTCATTGCTTTTATCAACTTTGGGGAGAGTGGGGGCAGAGAGCTAAGTGGTGAATGAAAAAAGAGACTCAATGTTACCTTGATGTAATGTATTATGTGGGACTGCGGCGGCTGTTGTGGCGGCAGTGGCTGTTGGAGGCTCAAGGACGGCTGTTGGGGCAGGACGTGGCTGGGCAGTCGGCTGGGTGGCTGGCTGGACGGTTGGCTGGGGGGGTTTCTGGGCCTTGTGGGTGGGAGATTGTGGATGTCGGCGAGAGCTGGAGAACACCAGGGTAAGGATCATTCCCTCCACGTGGCTGGTTAGCTTTTTCGGCTACTTCCTGCATCAACTTCTTCAAATCGTCGAGACTAAATGTAACCATTGAACTTCCTTGGTTCGGAGTTTGGGGCTGATTCGGTTGTAAACCCTCGCGTTCACCAGATGATGAAGGTCCCGCCACGGGATTTGCTTCAGGTTCATTCGATTCATTATCAGTTGCTACAACGTCAAAAAGGCTGTAAAGTCGCAAGGCGATCGTTTCTTTCTTTCCTGTCTGTTCGACGCCATACATTTGGGCCTTGGCTCTTAGCTCCGTCTTCGATAGGTTCTTCCAGCCTGCTAGCGTGCGACGAGCATCCCTGCGATCTCTTGGACGGGTGGCAGACGAACTCTTGTCGTGCGAAGCCATCATTATATAGCGAGTAAAGTAAATTTCCGATGAGGAAAACAAATACGAGTAAGAACTTGTACGGCTGACTCCGAGCAGGAATGTGAACAAGTGAATAGCGTGACGCATGAGCGAGATCCCTGGACCTACATATGGCTGCTTTATTCAGACATAAGGGAGGGGGACTGGGCCTGGTACACTTGCTGCAGTGGGGCCTGGGGCGTTAATCTTTCATTACTGCTCAGCTTCGTAACAACAAAAATAAAATGCCTGTGGTAGATGTTTAGATAAATCCTCCTTCTTTCGATATGCACTCATGTTTGCGTTTAAAAACCACTTCTGGAATGCACAACAAGCGAAATAGCTATCTCGGTTTCACAAAAACTTTGCGGCTTTGTTTGTTTTGAATTTCTGCTTGAGGGAATTTCCTTTGTCTGGAATCACAGATCGCTTTCAACTTAGGTGTCAACAAAAGCAACCGATGCTATTTTCTTACAAAATCTGTCTTTATTGGAGGACTGTGAACAGCGGGGGGGGGTTCTAATAGTAGACCTAATCGGCAGGGGATTGTTTTGCCCATTTCAAGTCATTTGACCATACTCTTGGGAAGTCTTAGTATTATTCTACTCTTTGGATTCATGGCACAACTTTTCATGGCACGAAATATGTTAGAAATATCAAAAGAAGCTTTATCACTTGACTTAAAAATGGGTGTAGGGCCTGGTTCACACTAGGTCGTTTGGGTCGTTAGAATCGTGCAAAAAGACCCAAAAGACAAAGGCTCGGATTTTGAGTCCTTCGTCATTTGGGTTTTTATTAACGACTCAAACGACCTAGTGTGAACCAGGCTTATAGGCATTGAGTCATGGTAAATAGCGATTCTCCGCTGGGGGTCTGTCTGCTTTCATGTGATCAGTTTGTCTTCATGTGATCAGACATAAAAGTTTGTCTGCTTTGTGCATTGCGAGGTTACGAAATCATGTGTGCAATTTGAATAACAGCTCATCGGATTGACGAAGGCTATCATCATGACTCAGCAATTTGTGCAAAGTGGGTATACGCGGTCTATTTACCACGACTCGATGCCTTTAAACGAACCTTAGCCGATTCTGTCTATGAACGGGCAAGAATTTCGACTATTTGCATTAGAAAACTTCGTTTGCAAAAAAGAAAGGTATACCTTCTGATGACTCACGGAAGCTCATTTCGTATAAAGTTGCAGCCGAAGTGACAAAGTTCGAAGAAAATATTCTTAACTAGATGTTATCAAATCCTCTTCAAGAAACAACGCTCGCTTGAGCTGAACTTCCCTCCAGGAGGTGGAGCAGAAAATTTTGGTTCTTCACCCCCCTACGCAGTCATGGCTGGCATCACCCCTGCTGATGAGTAAGCTATGCTTGTATCCAATGTTAGAAAAAAACATAAAAAGTGAAGATAGGTACTCTCGACAAACTAGCAGAGGAATTCTTATTCCTAAATCAGTCATTGCAATGCAAAATAGACTAAATGAAATGAAGCAGAACTGTATAAAGAATGAAATCCTAAATAATCAAATTAATAAAGATGATGAACTGCAAGGATAATCTTCTTAAGCAAGGAGCAGTGTCGGAATATTAAACAATTTTTCTTCAAAATGTTATCTTCAAGTGACTTCACTTTTGATCTTGTGTTCAATTAACAAAATACTGTTGTTGATTCTATGACTTTTTACTGAGATCAACTTCTCAACGAAATACAAACAATTTGGAAACTAATTTAATCTCATTGCGAAAATTTTACTTGAAATACGGACTTTTAATAAAACGGTGCATGCTGGGAAATCAGGATCGAAATCTCGCACGCATTGCAAGTTGTTATTTTTTCTTTGAGGTTTATTTTATTCACGTTTTTGTTTGTGCAGGACTTTGCCGAACAAAAGATTGTATTTAATTCATAAGTGATCTCGCAAAACTTTAACTGTATCTGCACAGCTGCGCCTACTGGTGAATGCTGTTTATTGATTTTCATGTAGAAAGCGTTGATTTTGTTTGCGGAATAATTTGCAAGGAGCTTCCAGAAAGCGAGTCATTTGCCTGTAACTGGGAAAACCACGACTGCATTTGAAGCAAACTAAGTATGCCTTTTTGAATCATTTTTCACTGCATAACGTTTTCATTTATATATAGATCGGAAAGTCCATACGGAATCCACACTCGTAGAAATACTTCGGCTTTTAAAGATATTTCGGTACATCGTGAACGGGCTCTTAGCATCAGAGCTAATTTACTCGCATAGCAAACATCATTTACAGATCAGGTTCTCCAGAGTGAAACAAAAGTAGCACGAAATATGATTTAATAAGAAATCATGAATTGCTAATAACTATGCGAAGAAATTGTATCAATATTCAACTTGGACATTTAACTGCAGAATGACATGCAAGAAGACAAAATCGGCTCTAGAATTTTTCATTTTTGCTAAGATAAATGTGAAGTAGTTTTCATTTGCTGTCTGGTATTCTAACAAATGTTGCTCTTTGGAAGCAGTGACTAAAATTAAACATCTCTTTCGAGGGGTATTATTCTTTCCGAAAAGGCGTACGAAATTTTTTGAAACAATAAGATTTTGAGGGATTTTTCATGGATTTTTTTTAAAACAAAAGGACCTTTGCAAAAGGCGACGGAATTTTTGCAGGTATATTTTTAGTACCTAGTTTCTTCTAAAGTTCGGTTTGAATAAGTCTAACTGTGTTGTTGTTTCTCTAACTAAACAATGTCCACGCACATGTCGAACGCATCAAATATTATACCGGGTATCCCAATAAAAGTATACAGATTTGGTCGACCCTTGCGACTAGAATATAGCATGAATCAATTTGAAATGATCTTAAAGACATACCTCGATAGGTAACTTGAACAAAGATAACTCGCTCGTTGATATTGGTGCGTTGAGAGCTAAGATATTAATCTTCAAGGAACAACTTTGCCTCTACCTCCAAACCAGAGCTTTGACGCGTTGGCCTAAGCCACGGTGAACAAAATCAACAAAATTTGTAGCATGAGAGATAAAACTAAAGACGGCACAACAGATGTGCTTTACAAAATCAAATTTATGGGGGACAAATCGTCAAGGGAGCTCCAAAATCAGATTCATTCATCTCAATATCGACAATTATTTACCGTACACATATTAATTATTCATTGGTGAAAGTACTCCCTTGAGCATCAACGCACTCTTGGAACCATCGAATCATTCCTTGAAAAGAATTTATCATCAGATCTAAGAAAGATAAGTCTAAAGATCTTGGGGGCCAAAATATGTCTCCTCTTATGTTGATTAGCCGCCCTGAAAGCAGCCTCGAAGATACGTCATGCTCAACCTGATCCCGAGAGACCTGATACCCAGTTCTTTTCAAGGAATCATTCAACGATGCCAAAAGTGCGTTGATGCACAAGGGAATACTTTTATTAATGAATAGGATGTGTAAACTAACTTTTTGATACTGAAGCCTGATTTTCATCAAATCGTAATTCATCGGCGATTATCGGCGATCCCATCGCCGATGATCGCCGATGTTCTGTTTTCATAAGAAATTGTTGACTTGCAACATCGGCGATGATCGCCGATGTGCTGTGGAAAACAAAATTTTTTGATTTTGAAACCTAATCGGCGATGGTCGCCGATGATCGCCGATGCTCCCAAGACCTAGGTTTTCATAAATCATAATTCATCGGCGATGGATCGCCGACTATCGGCGATGAATTACGATTTAATGAAAACCAGGCTTGAGATGAATGAAGCTAATTTCGGAGATCCCTTGATGATAAGTCACACATAGATTATATTTCGTAAAACACATTTGTTATGCCGTCTTCAAATTTTCCCCTACTGCTGCAAATTTTGTTGATTTTATTAACGGTGCTTCAGAAATTTGCTTCGGCCAAAACGTCAAAGCTCTGGTTCAAAGTAGGTGCAAATTTGGCCTTTGAAGATTAATATCTCCTCTCTCAATTCACCGATATCAACAAACGAGGTATCTATGTTCAAGTTAGCTATCGACGTATGTTTTGAAAATTATCTTGAATTGATTTACGCTATATTCTTATCGCTAGGGTCGATGAAATCCTTATACTTTTTTTGGGACACCCGGTAGGCGAATCTTAGACAACCATATGGAGCTCTTGAGTTTGTTATTGATTTTTAATATTTAACAGTAAATTTCATATAAATTTCACTCTTTTAACATTTATGGTGAGTCGTCTTCTAATAACCATCTGATTGGTAGAGTAAAGCTGCATAACAGCAATGGACGATAGCACTAAAGATGGCAGACAGGAACTTTATACCATGATACTTTGCGTCACATTGAATTTTGATTGACTTCATTGGCTGATTTCTCTAATACTGCAAAGGATCTTGGTTGTAAATTCCTCTACGCCATCTTTAGCGCAATCGTCTATTGCACTGGTTATTGGTTACTTGGATGATTTCTTAATTCCAATAAGATATTTCGTTGAACTATTTACAAAACGCAAACACAAGAAAAAAAGAAAGATTACAGTAATCCCTTCGTCTTGAAGAAATCCAACTTTAGCATAAAGATTGTAATTTATTTGAGCAAGAAGGCTGTCCTATTTTCCATCCTATTTCATTTTCACAGATCTCCTGTCAACCTAAATTTTCTCCTCTCTGTGCAAATGAAATATCTTATTAAATCAGTTATGACCAAGCTTTCTACATTTTGTAAAAATCCAAATCATTCTTTCAAGATTGGGGAAGGAATTGGTACATTTATCATAGATCACATTTGAAGTGAGACAATATGGTGTATTTAGGTTGTTCATTGTCCTGTGTATAAACGGGTGCCAGACAGCTTAGGTCACTTACTGCAAAGTGAATGACTCAAGTTAAAAACTGGCCCAGACCAAATTAAAAACATAGTGTGCTGTATTTGACGACTTTGGCACTTGCCATTCCCATTTATTACTAAAGAAACAATGGGCGTGTGGGATTTCTTTAGCCTCTTTATGGCGCATACCTGAAAAAGTGTCCTATTTTCGTGTGAGCAGGATTAGGCTCAAAGTTAACAGGCATGGGGCGTACGAAGCTGTTCCCTTTTGGAGGGGCTTAGCTAACTCCTAGGTCTCCTTTGGAGGGGCCGCAAATTCAATAATGCCTGCCAGAAGTTATCTTTCAATGCTGATAAATTCATGCCTTATACATCGTTTCTCTCAAAAAATCTTTCAAAAATAAATATGTAAATCACAAAGATTCCGATAAGAGATTAAAATTCTTGACAAATAGTCTCTTTTGGCGGGGAGGGGGAGCTCTGCCCCCGGGGCTCCAATTTGCTTCGATCCCGTAAAATCATGTGTGTACTTGCATGTATTCGTTGAGTAAATTTAAATATCAAGCATTGTTGTCAGTTAATTATGAGCCTTGCGGGCAGTAGCAGGCGTTGACGCTAAAACAATGATCAATGCATACATTACAAGCGTATCGGCACAGTTAACTGCTTGAGCTTGGCTACGGAGTAAATTAAAGAACATATAACCGTAGTTTACTTTTCTGTCAGTTCATCTATCGCAATGAGGATCCATATTTCCAAACTTAAAGCAAAAAAGTAAGGTTCATCATTTTCATTGTAAACAATTGAGATATCAAGCTCAGCCAGCAAAACACGTCCGCCATAGGCCAAGAGAAGAGCTGAAAGAGGATGTGTGGGAGTCTGGGCTCCAATATGTAAGGAGAATGGACTTAAATCCAGTATTAGATCGACTTTTATGAAATAAACATTGAGATATCTGTCAAACATATGGAAGACAAAACACAAATTTCAAAAATATGAGAAAGACACAGCAAAGAGGATTGATTTAAAAGGTGTCAAACAATTTTGGGAAAATCTGACAAAAATAGATCTCTTTTCAATGCTAGCTTTGACTTGCTAAAATGTATTTATATGAAAGTGGATAAATAATTCTTATACATATCTGACAAAAACATATCTCTTTGCAATTCCACATCAGATATCATTGGCAGTTTTCATAGCGAGAAAATTAATTCAATCAGAATATATTCTTTGATAGTAAAATACTGATAGGATTGCAGTCAAAACAGCGACTTCTTTTTCTCACAAAACCATACAGAAATTTTTAATATTAAATATTGTTGATAGTTTATCCATGGATTGTTAGAGACCTCAATAATGTTTCAGTGTGTTGCTTTTGCGGAGGAAAATTATACGTTTCTGCGGAGGAGAATTTAAGTCTTACTGTACGCAAGCTCTTCCGTAGTAGCAATAATTTCATCCTCTGCAAAAGAAGAAAGTGGCAGCAATGAAGCACAACTGCGCTGTTCCATCCACCCATGGTTTGTTTATCTCTACGCTACCGTTTAGATCAAATCATGGGTGGTAAGACACCACAGTTCTGCTTCAATGCTGCGTCTTTGATCTATTGTGGAAGAAATATTAGTTACTACTACTGAAGAACTAGCGTAAGAGATCGGACGAGGAATAAAACCAAACCTCCTCCGCAGGACGATATTCCTTCGCAGAATATATCGCATGCAGCACTTCATTTTTCATTTTCATTTTAAAATTATTTACCCAGGGTACAATTCAGTCTATATACTGTTTTACAATTGGCTCTGCAAAAGCTACTTACAAAATAAAGAGTTATATAATACAAAATTTACAATGAAAATAAAAAAATGTACAAGATTATTTACGCTGTAGGACAGAGTTAGTTTGGTTTGGTGGTCAATCAATATCAATACTTAATGTTGATATCAAAAGTTACCTTGGTCTCCATCTCCCTCGCCTTGTATTTGTTATTCAGCTTGAAATAGTCCTATGTCCCTTGTCGCTGTGAGTTGTCCATCTTTCACCGCCAAAGCTTGGCAGTTTCAAAGACCAAGTGGGGACGAACGTATCAAATCAAAGCAACACGACGAGGGTCATACAACGAGGAAGAGAGAGAAATGAAGACCAATGTCAACTTTGAATGCTTTGAATATAAACATTACATTTGACAAGCAAAGCGAGAGAAAGTAATACAGTCGATTTATTGTGAATTAAATAATGAACTAGCAAATGCTCGATGCATAAGCAGCATATTTTCTTTTATCCCTGGCTTCCTACAGTTTATGCTCGCACACTGCCGAACACAGATACTTTGAACGCCCTCTGTATATCAAGATCCTTAGTGTTGATATGCAACTTCTTAACTTTACTCAAAACAGTACCTTTGCAATGAAACAACTTCTTCATAGGCTTTCACCCCTAAGCAACTCTCTATATGAGCCCCCCCCCCCTAGTCATGAATCTAGCTCCACATAACAGCTTCTAGTGCCATGTAGAAGCATCTCGCAAATATTTCGCAAAAATTCGTAAAACTATTCCACCTGAACGACATTAGGAGAAATCTCTGTTAAAAAGCAAATTTTGGTTAGTGTATATTGGTTAGCCAATTGAAAACAAAAGAAAATAACTGTTCGTTACGGCTTGCGGTATCGATTTAAAGATGGAATCGCTAATGAGTCTGATTGCATAAGCACACAACGGTGAAATACTCGAGTATTTGTCAAATAAAGACAGTTCACATCTTTCATTATGGCCAATAACATAGTGAAGACGAAGAAGAACTGTGAATTTTCTTTTTATCTTTCAGGAGTGACGATAAATGCTTATAGCCAGGTCATGTAAATCACAATAGATTCACTCAGTTGTGCACAAACGTGAAAATATTGGCTGTGGAGTTTGACCAGCTTTGGTTCTGTAAGGATTGAATGATCGTTAGGTAAGTTACAGCTAAGGTAAAATTGTCATGAAATACGACGTGATATCTTCACAGAAAACCTCCAGCTTTGCTTCATTCTGTCGAGTATTAATGATTATTAGGTAGCATTGACTTGCCAAGTTCTTCGCTGATTGTATCTTACTTTGCTTTACTTTGTAGATGTAGAAGGACTTTTTTCGTAGCTGTCTTTCATGGTCAGCACACTTTCATGGTCGAAATGTCATGTAAATTATCGTATTGCAAATAGTAAGCAAAGGTAAAATTATGATGAGATGCAACATGATATGATATTGCCTTGCTGAGTTGTTTTCGACTTCTGATTTTTTATATAGGAGCTTACTTCGCAAATTCTACAACGCTTCTCGTACTCTACGTCAAAAAAGTCTATCTATGAACATCTTTGCGACAGCTTTACAGCAAAACACAAAAACTACAACAGCTTCGATCATATTTGAGACTGGTTATGGCTATTGAATAAAGCGGAGATTCAAAAGATTGTAATCTTCAATAATCAACTTAAATTTTGATACCTAGCTTGCCGATATAGAAAGAACTTTAGATGAGATACTGAACATACAAGTTGCAATTTGCTACATTGCAAGACGTTTGCTTTGAAATAAAGGCATAACAAAGCTTTACAATCTCTAGGACAATGTTCGAATTCTAACATAAACAAGGATACACAAAGCCAGACAGCCAGTAAATGGGCCTAACCTTGAATAGCCATAAAATGAGCTATATGTACTCTTTGCAGTATGCTTCAAACCAGGCAGTCACAAAATTTGCCTCATTGCCTAATTCTTAGATAAATCAAAGAGATAATCTATAAACGCGCAAAAAATCTGGTTCCTTATCCCTTTCCCAGGAACGAGAAAGAATTGCAGATAGACCTTGCCTGTAATGAAATTTTTGTATTTTTGTGTTTTGAAATTTTTGTGGGGACTTTCCTGAGACACATGGGACATTTCAGACGCAGTAAAGCAATCTTCATACTGCTTACAGTCAAAGCAGAAGAAGAGTACCACGTAAAATCAAAGATTATTTGACAACAGATTTTGACTGGATGACTATTCGAGCATTATTGCTTTGTTACTTGCTTCCGTTCTATTCCAACATAGCTTCCGTTAGGCGGAGGATATGAATTATTACAAGTGGAGCTCTTTCCCTTGGAAACCACAATGAATAAGAATGTTCAATGATATCTTCATGCACATAAAACAAACTCCAATGAAGATAAGATTCCATTTTGAAAATTGAAAACATAGATGGTACGCTTCTTTCGCCTTGACTGCAAGACCGTTGCTGCTATTTTTGAGACATGTGGCATTATAGAAGAGAATTTTTGGTAGCTTTGATAAAATTAAGAATGGCAGTCTTTCAAGCATTTACAAGCTGAACAAGTTATAAATCCCTTGTTTTGAAACTATTTTTAACTTGATCAAGACCGTTTTTGTACATTCTGCTAATCGAATATTATAGAAATCATCAAAATTCTCGCCAGAACGGCTAAAAACATTATTTTCATAGAAGATGCAATTATCAAAGTTGTTTTGAGTGAGTTTTTCATGGAATTATCAAAACAAAGAAGGAATTCGTTGGATGAAGGCGTGGAAAGACCTAAAGTAGGAGTATTTATACCTAAAAGCAAAAGAGATTCCACATTTTCGTAGAACCACAAATTGACTTTGACAAAAATATCTTTATTAGCAGTTTTGAATTAGTCGTTTCAGTGCCAAGCGATTCACAGAAATTGACTTTATTCATATTCAAGGATAAACTACAGAGAGAATTTTCTTAATGAGTGTGAAGGAAAAAATATGTCGATTTAGATAAGCTGCAAGCGAAAAAAGCAGCTGTTTTATGTCCTACTTTGCTCAGAAAATGATTGCAGGTATTGCAAAATGACAGCTGCTCGCCAACTGGCTCATCCAAAATGAGGTATTGCTCCTCTCTTATTCTACAATTTGTCTTCAACCAAGCATTTGGAATCAAATCTTTCAAAAATTGAAAACGATTGGTTGATACATCTTTCAATTGATTTAATAACTTAAAAGGAACTTCAAATACTTCGTTATAAGAGTTCATTGCCAATCTTTCCAATCTTGATTACTTTAAGAATTCAATTCAATGAAATTCAATTCAATTAAATCTTGAAACGAACTTTAAGTGCTTGTTGGGGAGACGAGATACGCTTTATCCGAGGAAACCAATGTGTCCCCCCATGCAGTGGGCTAAAGCTCATGCGCCCGACGGGGCTCAACCCCAAAACGCTACTGCGCATGAGCTATAACCTTCTGCACGGGGGGGGCACACAAGTTTCCTCAGCCAAAGTATTTCTCGTCTCACCTTGTTATAAATGTTCATTTGCAATCTTTGCTACCTGGATTATTTTCATAATTCAATTCAATACAATTCAATTCAATTGAATCTTTCACTTAATTCAGTGGCATAAGAGGAACTTAAAGTACTTCGTTATAAATGTTCATTGGCAGTCTTTGCAATCAAGTACTTGCAAGAACTCCTGCGTTTAAGAAATATCTGAAATTGTGACCAATGTGACGACGAACAGTTTCAATTTGCCTATTTTAGTCAGTCTTTTCAAGGACATGATGGAAAAACAAAAAAATCACTACCACATAAAACTTTTAGCTATTCTGAAAAAGAATCTCGATCGAACGACGTTTGTTTACATTTTGGAGAATTTTTGAATGTGCACAATAGTAGCAGAGGCCTCAACGCTACTCAATCGAACTTCGCGTATGAAAATGTATGAAAATAACGCGCGATCCAGTCTCTTTTGTAGAATAGCTAAAAGGTCTATTGATATCAAGTAAAAGACAAATCCATTAATTAGCAGAAAAATTCCTGTTAGTGACAATCCAATAGTTAGAAAAATATTAATAAAACATATGCAATAAATCTAATTCAGAACATTCGGCACTAAAATTGTGCCACCATCAGCTAGATATAAAATATATACATGGTGGTTTTATACGAGTGATTATAAAACCGGTTAAAATGAGTATGTCTTGTGAAATCTATACTTTGGGCAGTTTTTCAAGTGGCTTCGAAGAATCATTGGATAATTTTTAGTACCCTAATTCAATTTGTAGCAAACAGACTCAAATTACCTCCCCCCCACCTTTACCCCAGTCAACTTTTGGCGACTTACATAGAACTTTTACTTTTTGTTGAGTGAGCGGGAAGATTGGATGTCTTCTCAGCGGAACGATAAGAACTATTTTCCCAAACCATGTCGATGTATTTGTAAGACAACAGCGAAGCTTGCCTGATAAGAATCAAGTACACTTATTGCTGAAAGTACATTGTCGCCGCAAAACGAAAAACAACAGCGGATAAGAGCTTGCGACATACGAAAGATGGCAACGCTCGAAAACTGCAACAAGGAAGGACAACGGGAAGGACTCACACCAGGAACACGAACCAACGGTAGCACGTAGCATAATTTGTCTATTTTCAAAGGAGACAAAGAGTTAGTGAGAACTCGGAAAGAACACACGCCAGGAAAAAGCAACAACGGTACCACGAAGCATAATTTACTTGACTTTAAAGAAGGACAAAGTGCTAATATCTCGGGAAGCACACGCATTAGAAACACGAGGCAGCGGCAACACAACGGACGACTTCCGTCTCTGGAAAGTGAGAAAAAGTTGAAAGAGTTTGAGGAAGAAATACGACTGCAACACGCACTGCTGACAAGACAAAACTTCATTTACATGATTTAAAAACGTGCAAACAGTCTGGAGCTCTGTCTAAACACACGGAAAGAACACACGGAAAGAAAACACAATTATGGCAGCACGAAGCCAATTTCCATGTTATTAAAGACGGACAAACAGTTAGGAGGGACTTGGGAAGGAAATGATCCTGTAACACAAAACAATGGCCGCAAAAAGCATAGTTTGAATGGTTTTATACCAAGAAACTTGTTCGAAATATTACAAAAGAGACTTTGCAGTTCGTAGAAACATTTTTAAAGAAGAAACTTGGTTGGATATCTTTTCCACAGCACCTGCTCAATGGAACTGAGAAAATAAAGGGAACTTGCAGCAGAGCAGAACAAAACTTTTTGAAGGTAAAGTATGATATGAAAATCTGGAAACAGCATTTTAAAGAAAATGCTTGTAAATAAAGGGAGTTTCTTAACGGGTGTTCAAAACATCTGGCAATGAAAAGCAAACACCCTCCGGCTATTTATATCAGATATTCTTGGAATGGTACCCAATGAAAACTGAGTGAGCTCAAAGAACAACGGACATTGGAGATACAACATAGCTGTTTTTTTTCATCATGAATTGAATATAATCTAGCAGCGATCATCTGGAGCTCTGACGCATTATATCTGTGACAAACAAATATAAAGCGAGAAAAGACAGTGAGATTCTCAAGATCTGTTTAGCGAGTAGATATTTTTCACATATCGTTTATCAATCATAAATCCTACAGAGAGCACTCGGGTATCATATCTATGTGCCAGGAAATATCTTTGGCAAGCAAAGGACCCAGCTACACTTTACCGGATGCCTATCGGAGCGGAATGAATTTCGTATTGGATAGGGGTTTAAGTTACACTACACCGCACCGATGCACGACGCTCCGATTAGCGGAGTGACAATCACTCCGCTCTGGAGGTGATATGAAATCATTCCGGAGTCATTCCAAAGCGAAGCATTATGGTCTAATTGCAAGTATCCGATTCAAAGCTCGAAACAATAAAATTTCAGACCAGCAAACAATAAAATTTGGCGCCAGACTGCAAAAGCGCCCTGCTTTGTAGACCAGGACTGTGGAGGAATATAGCGTAGGGACAAGCGAAGCGTCGTAGTGTAACTGCTACCCCAAATATCACTATGGAGTAAAAGTCACTTCGCTCCAAAAAGGCAATGAAAGACATGTTTGGGCCATTAAGCAAATGTTGAAATCAAAGCATAATATTCAGGTTTAGCATAGATTACATCATAATAGGAAACCGCTCCCACATCAGGAGGCATATCGACGTCACTGAAAACGACAAAACAATAGCATACATTTAAGGATCAACATAAAGAGAACTGCATTGGCAAATGAAAGCGAGATTCCAAGAAAGGAAAACTTGTCAAAGTGACCGTTAAAATTATAGTTCTCCGTAAACGAGATTCAAGGAAAGACAGGTCGTTAAAAGAGAATCCATTTCAGCACCAGCATAAGGTAAACCGGGGGTAAACCATTGAGTGCGGAGTTTTTCTGGATCGGAGAGGCTAACTTCAGTCAGATAAATTTCACAATGGGCTTGAATATGTCCACCATTAAATGATATATTTGCAAAATACTGCAGTATTGGTATCCAGGGGCCAAAGGCCTTTCAAACGAGGATTGTTTCTACTTGGCTCACCCGGTAGTTTTCTGTAGAAAGAGTATTCATGGCTATTCAAAACATATTCTATTTATAAGGCTGATCGAGACCAATGACGAAAGACTGATCGAGACCAAAATATGAGCGAGAAAACGACAAGTCAAGCTTTCAAGATCGGCTTAAAGTAAACTGTATTGGCAAAATCATTATCGGATTTGTCTTCATTTGATTATTAGTTGCAAAAGAGGCAGGTGCACGATGGCGCAGTTGCAAAAGAGGCAGGTGCATGATGGCGCATTCAAATGCATCGCCCACGTGTATATCCTCACAGCATAGCATCAATCACCAACGCGAAGAAGGAATTTCGGCCCAACAGGTGAAGCAACATTTGGCGCTGTTTTCTAGCATTGACTAGGTCAGCAAATTGGCTGCTGCTGTTAGAATGGTTGGGTGCATCCTACTTGGAGCTGCCTTTAAACAGGATATTCTTTGTCTTCGGGACTCGTTCGAAATCTCTGTCGAACACTAAGACAGGTGGTTCGCCACTAGATATGGGCTGTCTTTTAAATTACAGGACCAAAGTCGTTGTAATTGTCTAGGAGTCATTTCGATTGCCTTTGAACAGTTCAAACTAACTCCAACATACTCGCTTCTCGATAAAGACTTTCAGACATCTGATATCACCTCTTGGTTGCAGAAGTAAACTTTGAAATCATTTGACATCATCATCATTATCATTATCACCATCACCATCACCACCAACACCACTACCATCATCATCATCATCGTCATTATCATCATCATCATCATCATCATCATCATCATCATCATCATCATCATCATCATCATCATCATCATCATCATCATCATCATCATCATCATTATCATCATCATCATCATCATCATCATCATCATCATCATCGTCATCATCATCATCATCATCATCATCATCATTATCATTATCATCATCATCATCATCATCATCGTCATCATCATCATCATCATCATCATCATCATCATCATCATCATCATCATCATCGTCATCATCATCATCATCATCATCATCGTCGTCATCATCATCATCATCGTCATCATCATCATCATAATTATCATCATCATCATATTACTTTATTAGGTACATTTGTATCCTTAAAGTGTCTCTACTTATATATTCTATGAAGTAAAGACATTAACTCAGTCTTATTTTGCATTGTCTCGTGTTTTTGACCTTTAGTAATGTTCAATTCTTTTTCAAATTTTAGCCATTGGTCACGTGCATGTTGTTTACGATCCACTACGAAAAGTAGTTGTTTAGAAGCGAATCGTTTCCTAGTCTTGTTATATGAGCAATGCAATAAAGATGTTGCTTTTTACAGAAATTAGCAATGCTTGAGGTCTTTGTTATCGTTCTTAGACGTTCGTTACTGAATACATACGACCAATCCAGATCATTGGGTACTGCTGTATTTGCCTCGTTTTCGTCGTTCGATTGCTTAGATATTTTTACGTCTTTGGAGTATTCAATGGAGACATTGCTACGTTTAGTCCAATCTTTGATCATTCTTCTCAGGAAATTATGCAAAATAGACTCAGTTTTTCGCAGATATCTTTCCTACGCGTGTTTACTCTACTTTTAATGGTTCTAATATACGTTTTGTTTCAGCTATACAAAAGATCTGTGCAGTGGATATGGAGAGTGGATCAACTGGACAGAGGGTCCTTTAAACCGACATTACAATAGTTATCGGCAAAGATACTGCTTTACTGTTTTTGAGAACAACAAGGAACGTAAAAAGTGACCCAATAGACCGGATTTGAATACAAAAAAGTACAATCGGAAACGGTCAAAAATATAGAAATAGGAACAGGCTTCCTTCGAAACGTTACAGATACTGTTCTTGAAAAGGACCAAGAGAGCTGAAACTGAAAACAAACAGAATCAACGTCCAACACAACATAAGACTAACCAAAAGGAGGCAGGCGTAAAAACAAGTGTCAAAATGGCAGGCAACTCATCGCACATGCCACAAGATAACTGTGCAGTAAAAACACACGGAGAAAGCATTGGTTACATCATATTTCTATCGTGTGTTTTCATCCTAACATTAGTGGGGAACAGCTTCGTTTGCTTAACGATCATACTCTGTCGGCAACTTAGAAGACACATCACAAATTATTTTATTTTCTTTCTTGCGATCAGTGATATAGCTGTGGGCATCTTCGTGCTACCCTTTCGTTTCTTCATGTATTCACACAATGGCTTCTTCTGTGCTGGAAAGGGGCTTTGCATGATGTATTTGATCTTAGACACAACAAGTGGAGTTGCCTCTGTCACTAATCTGCTGATCATTGCATTGGATCGTGGGTTCATGATCAAAGCACCATACCGTTACCCGCTATTGATGAATCGCGAACGGGCTATCTTCATCTCGATTTGTGTTTGGGTTTATGCCCATGCTTGGAGCTGGCTGTCTGTCTTCTCCTGGGAAAACAGTTTCAATCTATCTGTCAAGATCGTGGGGCAGAGATGCGTAAACATGAATGTGAACTTCGCGACGACGTTTCTCACACTGGTCTATTTTGTTCCTCTGACAATCATGGGTATTGTGTATAGCGCCATTCTACGAACAGCCAGACGTCAAGTACGAGAGATAAAAGAGCTGCAGGTCTCTTCGCGCTTCAAGGAAAACAAGAAACACGCGAGAGAAAGAAAAGCAACGAAAACATTGGCGATAATATATGGTGCGTTTGTTATCTGTTGGCTCCCTAACTGCATCTTGAATATTGCGTCATATCGTTGCCCAGAATGTTTTAAATCATTGAGGGAGAACAATAAAACTCTCTTCATGATCATCCTTATTACATTCGTCGAAGTGTTGCCGCCATTGAATTCCACCATGAACCCGTTTATCTACGCCATTTTCAACAGGCAATTCAGAGCCGCTTTCAAGGAGTTCCTCCTTCGCAGAAAAGCAACAATCTTGCTCGATTCAGAAAACGGAATGTCTCGCATTCACATGGCAAAGCGAGGCAGATCCAAGAGTCCAAATAACAGTTTAATACGAAAGGATGAGCATGAATATGAACGAAACCAAAATGGTATCCATAGGCTCACAGCGAATGGAAACGACGAAATTTCCCACGAACCTTTAAGCCAAGAGACCGAGTTTTAATAGGCTTGATTGAGTTCGTCGGTAAGCACAGACTGACAAACTAAAATGTCAAAATGTGGACTCAAAAACAGCTGCTTCCGTAGCAGAAAGCGAGCATTGCTGAATAACATAATATCACAAGTAATATTGTTTATGAGATGTCAACGAGAACGTCAGGACAGGCAAAAACCATGATCGGACTTAAGCTAAAACGAGACCTGTGAAAGAAAAGCGGAAATTTAATGGTGTGTCCGAGGCAAGCAAGCTTACAAACGACTGGACAAACAGAGTAATTGATAGGTACAGGGAACCAATGCATCGAAGCTTCAAAAGCGATTGCAGTGCTCTGTATTCCGGCCAATGAAAACATCGCACACCAAAAGCAGGACATGATGTGATCCCTTATAAACAAGGAAGGATGTATCTGTAAATTTACGGGAGGTTAAAGTTACAAGCAGAAAGGATTCACGTACAAAGTGTAAAAAGTTCGACCCAGACTCATTTTCAGGAAAGCTAAAGGCTCTATTCATTGATAAGAATATTACTTACAACAAGCCATACTTCAAAGGCTAAAAACTGGAGATAAACTTTTAGAAGTACCCGTATGCGAGGATTAGCAAGAGACACTTGTAAATAACTTTGAGACGTACTTCAATATGTACAAACGATACCTTAATTTCACATTTCGTATAGCGGTACAGCATCAAATGTTTACTGTCCGTTTAAAGTATTTAGGACTTTTCGATTAGACGCTCTCTAATTCATGGGTGCAAATTTCAGCGAATCAAACAAGTAAAAATATCCAGGATATATGAATGGTTGCTTGAGAATCACCCAAATTTGATATATGCATGATCGTGATTTTAAAAAGTACGTTTTAATGCTAAATTCCAAGTCATGTTGGTTAAAGATGGTGCAATCAAAGCTTGAAAATCAGATGCCAGATTATGCTTTTCATGAAAAGTTCGCACGCCTATGTATTTACGGCAATTTTGACAACGACATAGACGGCAATTATATGGGTTACTTTTTTACAAACTGGCACGTTCTTCATTTTTAAACATTGGCCCGCCGTCGTTGTAGCATTAGTTTCATTGACATTTCAAGAAAAAATATGTAGCTCAGGTTTAGTTCAAGTTCTGCAAAGCAGTCTCTTTCAATTAACTTTAGACTTTCAGATCTTCCCCTTATGTTCCTGGAAAGGGGTGTTCCTTGTCTGTCTATTTCGTATCACATTTGAGATGGAAAGTCCATCAATTAGCGATTTACTTCACTGCACTCAAAGGATTGTACAATTTACTTAATTGTGCCAACTTTAGGAACAATTTTTGTTGATATGTATTCATCATGTAGCTTCACGTAGTGTATGCTTGTGCAACATAAGATAATGAGTTACACGTTTTTTATAAGAAACTTGGATCAGGCCATAGTACTAAAAGTTTCTTAATTTCACATGAAGTTTTGTCCATTTTAGTACTAAAAGTTTCTTAACTGGTTTCTTATTTTTTGAATGCAGTATTATCAATGTGGTCGCTAACACTGCGGCAGATATGATTCTTGACATTTAAAACATCATAAAGGAATAAACAGTGTTCTTTATGTCGAATACAAAAATGTTTAGATAATACTGCTCAAGAATAAATGTTCAACGATCTATTTGCTATAATATCCATGCTTTTTAACTTTGAAAAGTTTCTTAGTACTTCTTAGACATAGTACTAGATTTTCTTAAAATTTTGGCCGTCTTAGTACTAGTTTCTTATCAACCAGTTTCTTATAAAAAAGATGTGTAGTTAAAATATTATGACATCAGAATAAGGTAGGCGTCAATTACATAGATAATGCTAATTCATGAACCATATGTTAACAATGACTTTTTCTCTGGTTTAATTATATGCCTGGAATTGCGAGACTATCATTTTGATACTGTCATTCTCCAGAATTTGCCAGTTTTAAGGGTATCTAAGACCACGTTTACACGATGATGGAACAAGTTGAAAAGGGCATAAAAATCGTCACATTTAGGTTTCCCGTTCACATGAAAACGGCTTATTTCTAGCAAGCAAAATTTGAAACAGTAGGATTTGAAAACAAAACTCAAACTAACACAATCTGGAAAGCGCTGGAAGAGGGCTTGGAGGGTTACAGCCATCCATCAGAGGAAACTTTGGGTTCTATTTGGAGGAAACTTGGTAATATGACGTATGAAAATTACATTTTTTAGCCATTTAAGACCCCTGTTGGAAGCTCCAGCCCCTCTGTCGGAAGCTTTCTGGCGCCACCCCTGAACGGAACTTCTTTCGCCACTGTCGCTACGAGATTGATCAATTTCTTAGACGTAGATTCATTGCTGTGGGCTCAAATTCCAGCCTAGATTGCAAAAATACACGTTTTTCAACTAACGGCCTCGTTTTGGAAATTTTTGAAAGTTTCCTGATGCGAAATGTCTGACCACGAATTGGGATTCAGCATCTCAAGTTTAGTCTAACTGCAAACTTTCATATTCATAGAGTCTGCGATTTCGATTCTATGGCGACAGTAAATTTTAGAATTTAAAAGGGATTTGGACATGGAAATCGTTCGGGGTGTAACTTCACACTCTCAGTCATTATTCACAGTCAAATCCCTTATAAATTTTCAAATTTGTTATCCTCATAAAATTACAATCGCTAACATTACGATCATGAAAATTTGCGATTAGACTAAAATTAGGGTGCTGGGTACGAAAATGGGGTCAGAAATTTCATATGACGCACACTGAAGAAATTTTGAAAAATTCCAAAACGAGGCCGCTTAGTTGAAAAGGTGTAATGTGCGAGCATCGTGCGAACGCAGCCTAAGAGTGGCTCTAGCCAATTGTTTTAAAAGTGTGAAATTCTAGCCTACCAGGTATCATATTTCCTGTTGACATATATCAGTTACCCAAATATGGTTCGGCACGTATCATGTGTCTGTGCACGGTTATTTTTACTAACGGCTTTGATTCGCTTTGAGATTGAGAAGGGCATTGACCATTTCGACAAATAAAAGGGAGACTGGGGAGAGCGGTTTGTTCTGGTAAATGGCTTCTAGCAATGATAGATTTCCCCAACAAAAACTGTTAGTTTTAAATTCATGGTTGAAGCTAAGAATCTTTGAGAAACAAGTCCCCAAAAAGGTAATCACAAGGATGTCCAATTTGTCTATCTCGCGAAAATTTTATAGATGAATGATGAGATTTCCAAGTTTGCACGAGAAAACTTGTGGCTAACCATTTTCATTTTCATATAAATGTGAGATATGCGCTTCTTAATATTCTCAACATCAAGGACAACACCATTCTCTTAGATTCATAATCCATAATCCACGATCAAACATAACATTTGACAAGATGATCACTTGGCTGCATCAAATATATTTTGAATCATGGAACCAGGTAATCAAAAAAAAGATCAGGCGTTGATTGTTCAAGAGGTGAACAGTGATCGTCAAAATCAAATGATTTGATATGATTTGACTGATGGATTGATTTGTCTCTTCATCTCTTGATTATAATAACTGATTTACAGGCGCCGTGATGGACATGACAGAAAAGAATCTTTACAATTCTCCTTGCTATCGTGATCATCGCAGCCTTGACATAGTAATCATCGCAGCCTGAATCGCAGCCTTGACAGACAAATTCATCGATTGGTGTGTAATTGATTTCAATAAGAAAGCGGAGGAGCGAAAAAGACGCATTATTAAGATGAATGAATGAATGAATGAATGAATAAATAAATGAATGAATGAATGAATGAAGGAAGCAAGAAATGAAGGAAGCAAGGAATGAAGGAAGCAAGGAATGAATGCTAGTGGACAGAGAATTAGTGAGCTAATCAGAATATGGTTACTTCTTTAATTCTTCGTGAATCTCAGGAAAGAGCTTTCACAGCTTGAGAAAACTGCCACATTGAAATAAGATATTAGTAGTTGATATGCTTATACAGTAGTCAGCAATTCTAAATAAACATAGCCAACTACCCCATCGAAGAGATGGGGCGACAATAAACAGTTTATTGTTGAATATATCCATCTTATCCACTTAAAACATGTTTACAAGAGAAAGAGCTAAACTATAAAGAAGCTACGGCATACTTTACAGTTTATTTAGCTTCAGCAATATCTGCTGAAAAAAACGTAACAACAAAGACAACACCAGCAGTATACTTTACATTAAGCAATACCATACTACTACTCTTTATGGGTTAACACATGCCGGACGATGGACTACATAAGCACGCCTGGGGATAACACTGGACGTTCTCTGGCTTTCATTTACAACATTGGATGCCTTAGTATCCTGCTGACGTATTAGAGCTCATGCTACTTTGCAGCCTGCATGCAGACAATATCCAAGGAACACGACCGCCGAAAGCTTTTGGAGGCCCAAGGACAAAACTGCGAAATGAGGAAAATTTGATCGATCACGCTCTTTAGACTGGATTAAAATAAATTTTAGAGCATTTCCTTAGTCAAAATGTCAAAAATCTTTAATTATGAGGCTCCTTAGACCCTGTGGGCCTGGGGCAAATTGCCCCTCTTGCCCCCTTTCGGCGGCCCTGCCAAGGAAAGGAATTGTCAGCGCAACGCCACCCTATGTCGTGTATCGTACAAGTCAGCATCCCATCTCAATAGCAGTGTGAATGGTCCCTCTTTTTATTTTGCCTTTGTTCATTGTCTGCATTGGTGTACTTAAAATTCCGGAGCATTGTGTTGTTAATGATGTTTATTTAGAAAACAATGCGGAACCTGACCACCACATGATATTCGTTCTCAAATCTGATTGCTTCCTCGTTTCGTGAGAAAACAATTCTATTGTCTCTTACGACAATACCTTTTCTTTATTATCACTATAGCCAAATAAATGCTGAGGCACACATTTACACAGCAGTGAGCGGCACCGAACAGACAATATCTTTTCTGTGGATGCAGTCTTGACAAAGGCTAACTGTTTTGTAACTCCTTTTGAAAATGATATTCAATTCACGTTGCCGTGAGACCACAGTCAAACGGTTCTTGTCTGCGCCTTGTTTTGAGTGATGAGGGAAATCCTTGTGAAAATGATGATGTTTATCTTTGTTATTAAATGTTGCAACAATAACATGCGTTCGAAATAACACAGGTACACTTTACCAGAAAGTTGCATATAAATAGGTACCATGGAAATTACACATGCTTCCAAAAATGCCTCTGAGCCTCCTTTCGTTAAAATCTCTCCAGAAATGCTTTAACAACAATTTCCTATCTGAGCGTGTGAGGTTTGTTTTATGAAAGATTTTTATCAAATGAGAGTTATAAAATACATCGAAAGCGAATGCCACGATAGAACATGGCCACGAAGAATGTGCTAGATTGGTAATTCCAAACCAGCCAAATTCTGAAAACAGTAGACTGCGCAGAGATGGAAACATAGTTTCCAGTCAGACACGAAATTCCTAAAAGCAACGAAATTCGGATTTATCCTGGCAAAAACGAGGCTCCAGATGAAAAACAAAAAGACGAGTCTGGTGCTTGGCAACAACAAGTAAAGTTACTGATTTCTGTAGCAACGTGAGCAAATTTGCTTCGTTTCAAAGTTTTGAAAATGAAAAAGAGAATCTCTCCAAAGTCTTCCTAACCTTCTGCCTTTCAGAGCAGAAGGTTGAGCAGACCTACTTCTTTGACCTATTTCTTTGGCCTATATCTCAGAGCAGGCCTTCAAACCTGCCAAACCTGCTGTATTCGAAACTGGGGAGTCAATCAAACACAAATTCCGAGTCAACCAATTCACCATTTTCAGAATTTATGCCAATCTGACACACCCTAAAGTTTTTCAATGACGTCCCAAAAAACTTGAAAGAACAATGCATCCTCAGAAACCACGCTGCAAATATACCGCCAAGGACGACACATGTAAGGTAACATCGTTACTTCACCAGGAATAGTAACACCGTCTTATAAAATAGTTACAAACAACTAAAACATGTTCTACATAGACTTACATCGAAAAGAGAAAAGCAGTTTCGTCCATCATCATCTGTGATGAAAAGAGATGTACTGTTTTCAGTTATGATACGCCCCTGTAGACAACCCATGAAGTCGCAAGTGTCATGACATTTAGTTCGCATGATATAGAGGTCGAATAACTACAGTAGTCGTTAGGGCCATGGCATTTAGCTTGTGTAAAAGAAGTTTTCAAATAACTTATCTTTTGCTTTTCTTGCTTGATTTATGATGCCGGTCATCAGAGCTTCTTTTTCGTTTGTTATTCTTTTCAACAACATGGCCAAGATCCCCGCGTTCATTATCAGCTGAAAAAGCAAAGATTGATATCATTATTACTGAGAACAAACGACTTTTGAATTATTCCACAAACTGAATCTACCAACAAGGACAGATTTTATAATACAAATAGGAGCAGTTACTTTAATTGGCACTTCAATTCAAAGCGATTAGTGACTTCAGACATAGAAAATTCTCTCAACCGGTAAATCAAAACGAACATGGCCGCAAAATTTGCTCGAAACCGGTAGGGCAAACTCTCGCTTCGTGCAAGCAAAAAAATGGTTTTAAAAAGAAGCTATGTGCTTAGTAGAAGGCGAAATATATGGTAAGAAGATATGATACACCATGTGTCATTATTTACGATCAATCACACCGACCCGAGCCTGCGTGCAGACTATACCCCCCTGACGAAAAGGTATACCTTTTCGTCAGGGGGGGTGGGGTATAGTCTGCACGCAGGCTACACCGACTCCCGTACTTGTCTTGTCAGCTTTAACACAATATATTGGCGGCTTTTCTTCTCCATCTTGAGCACACGAAAGTAAATATCAAACAAATCTGAGGTCACGGAAATGAAAATTGACGGTGTCTCACACCTACACTAGACAGATTTTAAATAAATGTGAAAACGTCTGGCTAAAGTGCTATGTTAACACATGACTGGAATGATGTAAACAGAAAATCCAGGCTTGCTGATTCAAGCACAGGTCCAACTCTTTAAAAAGGAGGGCGTAAAATTCTATGACCTATTTCTTTGAACTGAATGGGTGCGAAAGAACGTTGGTTATTTCGCCATAACACTATCGTCGGAAATTCCTGAAATCTTCAACATTTTCAGAATTAGAGCGTTCATTTTTTTCAGAATTCAAGTAAAATTTCGACAAAACTGAAAACCATCGTACTTTCTAAACTTTTTAAGGAGTCACAAAACAATTTTCAAGAAAGGGGAAGCTTACGATCAAGACATTTGATAACGTCATATCATGAAATTAGTCGAAAGTTCAAGTATGCTCTAATTTCGAAAAATATTCAAGGTTTTTGAAGAGTCCAGCGGTGGAATCACAGCAAAGAAGGTGAGGTCTAACCATTTGATTTAAAGACAAAAGTTATAGAATCTACATCCAGCTTTCTACATTAATTCATTTGGGAGAAGGTGGTTCAAAACATCAATTCAAAGAGCTGGAACCTATTGTGCTCATCGATAAGAGCACAGGGTCTTTGAGATCTACTGGGTGAGTCAATAAAAACATCCGGCTTTTGAAAAATCCTGCTCCCTAAATATCAAAACAATAAAATTGAAGACTGTCTTATTTTATCCCAGATGTGTCAACTTAGGCTCGGTAATTTACCCGGCTTTAATCGGCCATTCCTTCCCGTCGAAATAGGAGATTTTCTGCAGAATGCCTTTTTCGAAAACCTGTGAAAACATCAAACAAAATTTCCCTTTGTTCTCCTTCCTAGCAATAATGACTCTTGAATGTATTCATGTATTTTGTCCTCATGGGAGAATGGAGTCCCCCTGAAAGAGTTATTCACACTAGGGGAAGACTTTTCAACCCCTCAAAGGGAAGGCATATGCTAAAGCGTGCTGAAAGTCATCGCTGTGAGGTTAACGTAGGGATTTTTTGCTTGTAATCTTAGCATCTTTGTTAAGGTTTCTCAGAGGGAGTCAATTTAGAAAATCGCTTACAGAATCTGAACGAAGTGACCGATTTTAGCCAGGAAAATTTCTGAAAAAATAATTTAACATGCTAGCTATTCAATTAGATATTGCAAAATATCAATGCTTATATTTTCAGGGAGCAGCAGCCTTTCAACCACAAGGCGTTTTTTTGACTCACCCGGTATTGCACTTACTTATACGGAGCTATATTTGTATGAACTGACCTCGACTGGCCTCTTCTTCAAGTTCGCTCCAACTCTTTCCACTTGATTCATCGCTTCCTAATTCTTCTTCATACTCTGTGTAAGAGAAAACCATAGATGCAGCGTAACTATATAAAGTCCTAATTCTTACCTGGACAGTCAGACTAAAGAGAACTACTCAGAATTGCTTAAAACATGTCTAGAACACCAAACTTTATATCAATTGATTGGTTGAAACAATAATATGTAAAGTTGCGGCACCCAAACAGATGAACGAATGAAAAGGGAAATAAAAGATAGGATGTGAGTTATTCCCCATCTTTGCACTGCGTCAAGGCAGTCCAAGCAAGCCATGGAGATACTTATCCCTAGCAACCTTTGCTAAAAGTCACCTTGCATCTCATATTGAACCAAAAAGGTAAAAATACTTCATACCTCTCATTCGCTCTTCCGGTCTGTGTGTTCAAGTATGTCCCCAATGTTTTTGTTCCTTTGTAGTGTCAGGAAGGGCTGGTTTGGCCAAATGGCTTTCAGGGATATGTTTCCATGGATTATGACCCAATTTATTTCTAGTATTTTGCACTTTGTGTCAAGAGGCTCAATTGGGGCATCGAAGCTACTATTTGTAAAGAAGGCTTCTTATTTGCATGGTTTATAATACAAGTCGGACAGTTGATAATACAATTTGGATAGTTGATAAAACAAGTCGGCTGGTTCATAATACAAGTCGATTGGTTATGATAAAAGTCGGATGGATGACAATATGTTGCTAAGCCCGAAATTATTCATACCCATGCCAATGCAGAGAATTTTCTCGTTGTACTTGCTGACGATAGAGCGAAAACTGTGTAAAATGACGTCATCGGGCGATCTGGGATGGGGAAGTGTTTGGATGGATAAAGTTTTCGAAATGAAAAATCAAGAGTTCAAGGTCCAAGGAACAAAATATCTATTGTTGCAGAGCTTTGGGATCTGTTAAGGTTACGAGATTTTGTGCATGCATGCGCAGCTTCTGGTCTGTCCTTGCTCATGAATTACACAGGATATCGTTATCTCTCAAATGTCTCCTGTTGCACTTCTTTCACACTTTATTCAATCATTATCAAACTTAAGCGGCAATAAATTGGTCCTCAAATAAAACACAGCACAATACTCCAAATTTAGGCACAGGTACGAATGATTTCGGGCTTAACTGTAAGTCGGATACTTGATAATCCAAGTCGGGTGAATGATACTACAAGTTGGATACGACTTTTCTTCACTCACCTGACTCTTCTTCTTCTTCACCCTCTGATGAATAGTCTTCATCTGAATCATAATCTTCACTTCCATCAGCCGCATCTGACCCTTCAGACGGTCTATAATCCGATTCTTCTTCCTCTTCATCTTCACCTTCTTCATCCTACAAAAAAAGTGGATTCGACTTAACGAATTTGGTCGCAAAGAACTTTAGTTATTCTACAAAAGACTCTTGATCGACTGACCTCTTCATACACCTTTAAGGCCAATTTCCAGTCAGCGGATTTTTCCCAGCGGGGGTAATCTTAGACGATAAAAGATTGCTCAGCCGTAGCTGTCTATTCAATATCAGAGCGACATTTTCTCTCATAAACAATAGAATTTCCGCCCGCTCGGAAATTCCACTGACTGGAAATCAGGCATTAGACGAGAACTTCGACTTTATGCTCCTTTTAAATCGGTGTTGGCCAAAGCTAAACCTATTTCGCTACGCATTTCATTTCATTTCATTGTTCGTTATTGAACCACGGCAGCTCTGTCAACCTGCATAGCTTGCTTTGCAGGAGAGCCGTGCAAAAAATTTTCAAATTTAAAACTTAATTATTTCAAAGAAGCAAGGTGTTGATTGTCCGCCATGTTATTGGATAGCTTTGTTGCTCCTGCCTTTCTCCTTACAATTCTTACTATGAACCGAGGCTGCTATCTGCCATCGAGCGACAATGAGTTCGGCGCATGAAAAGTTCGACGATTGAATCCGATGGGGATTAACTGTTTTTCGTTCGACCTAAAATCGACGTCTGAACCAAGCCTAAGCAATCAGAAATGATTCTGGTGCAGAATGGAACAGCAACGGTTGACAATTTGTGGCAATTTATTGAAATCAAATAAAAACTCACGCTGCTGTCTGGCTCTAAGAAACTCCATCCTCCACCTTCAAAGAAATCTTCTGGATTATCGTTGATAGTTTTCATAATTTTGGACCAATTCAAACTTTGAATTCCTTCGGTATATTTGATGTTGCAAGAGCTAAATTTAATTGAAATAAGAAAATTACAGTAACCAACACAAAATTTATGTTGAAGGGCCTATTTCAACAAGCATCCACTTCACGTGCCATCTTTTGGCTGGCCTTTGTTGTCACAATCTTCTGTCTACTACTAGGGATAGAAAACATTTTTGCAAAATGAATAAAATAACATATTTTAACAGGCCACCAAAAATACTTTGTAAATTTAGCTCAAGATTCAATTAATGTCAGAGAGGTCATTTAACGGGTGTCCGTCCTAAAGAGACTTCACAAGAATTGAGTTCTTCCGGAATCAGTACTTTCACAAGAATAGACGTTTTAGCTATTCAGCAAAATAACCTGGATCGAGCGTTATATTTATACATTTTTATACATGAGGTTCGATCAAGTGGCGTTAGAGCTGCTATCACTATTGTGCACATTCGAAAATTCTCCAAAATGTAGCAAAGGATCGTTCGATAGAGATTCTTTTTCAGAATAGCTTAAAGGTCTATTCTAAAAATGTTATGAGACGAAATGCTTTGATTTACAACAGCCTAAAGCAACTAAGTCTTGATTATAGCTCCATAAGTTCCACAAATGGCCTCATTTTTAGCAATGTCATGCAGATAAAGACGGCTGATTCGTTCAATAATTCATCAACCGTCTGAAAAATCACAGCACCAACAAGGCTAAATGCAGCTCAATAAATTTGAAATTCATTCAATGCTCATTACTTTGACTCAAGAACAGAATATCTTTATGAAATTATGGTTACAAAGATCATCAAAAAGAATTCTAAATAAAATACCGCATTGAAGTAACAGAAAAAATAAACATTTCTGCAAAATTTGGATAACAGTAACTGTGAATAGAAAAAATGTTGTGAAAGTTGCAATTTTTCAATCCACAAAACCACAGTTTGGCCTTCCTTCCTTTCAAAAATAGCAACGAACGTGGATAATAGTGATTAAAACTCACAAGATTTTAACAATTGTTTTGACATGTATCAGAATTTTAAGAATCGTAGTCATAATAATGATATTCTTGAATTCTGCATCTAAAAATAGTTTTTATGACAACTAATAGTGGGGGTAATCAAGGGGTAGAATCCACCGTTCCGCGCGATTTTCAATTAAAATCTGCCGTTCCGAAATTCTGCATACTGCTACTTCGTTATCAAAATGATGGCATAATTTAGTATTGTTAGATATTTTCACCCACCCAGATGGAAAGAGGAGGAGAGTGGCAATTAAAATTCTTGGGCAAAGCTTTGAAAATATTCTCATAGTGCAGGAACTGAATTCTCTCCACTTTCTCACTAAGAAGTGGACTTCACTGGACCGGCACATTGGGCAAACAAATTTTCACTCGTTGCAGCAATAGACCATGTTTTAGCAGTAAACATTCAGTCTGTAGTAACAGGTACAAGGTGGGAAAATATCAAAGATCAACTGAGTTGACCACAGAGTAAAATACAGTATGCTGACCAAAAAGGCACTGTGCTCAAAAAAACATTGACTCTGCGTCAATCTCATCAATTCAAGTTGGACCCTGTATTTGATGATCAGTGTCAAACATCATCATCATCAGAACTGGAGTCATCGAGCTCCATCTGCTCCCAGGGTCGTCGCCGGCCCAAGAAGAACTAGAAGAACTAGAAACCCGCGATTATGCTCATTAGAAAAGAACGGCCATTAAAATTCACTTTCTGCCGAAACTTAATAACAATCATCTGCTCCTTGTGTGAGAAAACTTTTATTGAAAAATTTTCTGGCAAAGCTAAGAAGATTTTGTGGGAACCAAGGTTCTAGGTTCCAGGTTCCGATACTTTTGCAGCTCTGAATTTTCTCTTCTAAAAAAGGCTGCTGATTTTGATGTGAAATGTCTCAATCCTTTGAAAACTCCTCTCGAAAAAGTGTGTTTGAATTTTACTGTCATAATAATCTATTCTCTTATGGCAATAAATAATATCGTCTTCCTTCTGTGAAGCAGCTTTGATGGGGAAAAATTCTCTATCATTGTTAAAATTCACATAATTGCAAATTTCCTCTCTGCAAGTAAGGCCGTATTTGCAGCATCACTCTGAATAACATCAATTGAATTTATGGCATTGATCAAACAATGACATCAAACAATGTCAACAGACTTAAAGAAATCAATAATAAAGAAATCTAAGCACACTAAATTAATATTGATCAATCAAAAAGTGATCATTTGATAAAACAACGATGGACTGATCACTCAATCAAATATCCACTCCATTCCCACCTTCATTCATTCACTCACTCACTCACTCCATTCATCCATCCATCCATCCATCCACCCATCCACCCATCCATCCATCCATCCATTCATCCCTCCATCCATCCATGCGATTAATCAATCAATCAATCAATCAATCAACCAATCAATCAATCAGTCAATCAATGTCAGTCTATTAAATGACATGATTTCAAACTTACTTGAGCCATTCCTTGACAGAGTCTAACGATGCCATGGCAACAGCGCTAACCATGACAGGTTTTCTGGAATAGTCTTTGAAGATATACACCATGTCGAAGTTCTTCATGTTGAACTAGAAAGAAATAACGTTCATCGTTATTTTCTAATTCACAATGATTGTCCTATTATTTGACGCTGAGTTAACAAGAGAAACCTGGAGCGTTTGTCAGGCTTCCCTTTATGGAACCACGCATGATCGTACTGGTATGAGCTTCAATATGGAAGAGACAGACCAACAGAAAGCCTCGTAATAGACAAAATGGGCCGCTGCTAGAGGAAAACATTTAATGTGCTCTAGAATAAAATGTGGTGATGACTGATTTCGGATCATTGACAAAACAAGGTCGTCTTTCATTCAAGTATTTTTGGATCTGATTTATATGACAGTCACAAGCTTGCAAAACCTTGTAATTAAGACTCTTTACCTAATCTTTGCTGGATATTAGTGCACGCTGGATTTAATTTGCTATGATTGGTTTAAACACAAATCAATCTACCGGGTGAGCCAGAAAATAGTTGCCACTTTGGAAAATCCATAGCTTCAACAGTACTTCACAGAAATGAATGATTCAAATGCTAGTTAAATGCCGAAAGATCGAAGAATTTTGTGATTTTTCTAGCTGTTTTACCAGCACTAGAAATATAGGTAAATTCAACTTTCCAAAAATTCCATTGTTGCAAAATGACTGAAAAAGGGCCTAAAACATTTCAAGTCATAAAGGACTCCTTGCACAGATCAGTAAAGAAAATGTAATTGTTCATTGTTGAGAGATATCCACTGCGCATTTATGACCATGGGACTTAAAATCTTTGTATTTGTTTGAAAACTGATGTCTGATAACTCTCGAGAGAGGTGAAACGCCCATTGCGTATTGTTCTGTGTAAGGAGAGTCCTTATAATTTGATCGATGTTTTAGGCCTTTTTTCAGTCAATTTGCAAACATGAAAGTTTTACAAAGTTGAATTTACCGTAACTTTTAGTGCTGATAAGACAGGGAGAAAAATCACAGAAATATTTTCAATCTTTCATCTTTAAAATAGAATGTGAATGAATCAAATCTGTGAAGTTATTTTAGTGCTATGAAATTTTAAAAGTGGGAACTTTTGGTCGGTCTCAGATTTGATGTCACGTGAAAATGCTCGCGAATAACAATAATTGAAGCGTTTCGCATCCGTAAGTTTGCGTTATCGCAAATTTCACATGATATCTAATTTGAGACATACTTTAACACAGAATGTTATGATTCTTGAATTCAAATGAAAGTAGCTAGATACAGTTTGAAATGGCACTCAAAAATTGAGAACCGTAGCATGTGCAATCTTACCTGAACTCTCTCGAAGTGAACAAGTTCAATCTCATCAAGCGTTATGACAAAGTGGGGTTGTTCTGTTAAGTTAACAACACAATGTGTGGTGGGTTGCAGCCAAACGGTGCTCCGAAATGGTGCTCCCATGAAGCTAAAAATAAAAAAAATTAAACATTTTTCAGGTAATAAATACAACATCACTGATCAAACAAGTTGCATTACTTCAGGTAACATACTTAATGATTCACATAAAAATTTGATGAGAAAGAATTAGCCAGTGTTCCGAAAAAGTAATGTGAAGGTGTTTTGGCGCAATGGTGTAATCCTCTGACTTTGCAGTCAGAACAGTCAGGAGGAGTGGGTTCAATAGCCAATGAGACCCCACCACTTGAGCGTCATGACAAGGGGTTGCGGAATCGATTAGGTCTGCTCTATTTCTGCGATCCAAGCACTTTGCGCTGAAATACTCAACTTCACCTTCAAATTCACCTTCAGTATTTCTGCTTTCCACATTTGAGTGACTTTGTGAGAACAGAACCGAAAATCTTAAGCTTTGTTGACTTGACAGAAAAAAGTATTGCATGTAGGAAGGAGTATGTAAGGAACAGGGCTTGCTATTAAGCTTAAATTTGATGGAATCAATGCAAAGATCTTGGAAAACTATGGGGGAATGTATTTCATCTCGATAATTTTGACATGCAACAAACATTCTTCCTCATTATATGAAATTTACTGAAATTGCACAAACCCAAGTTCTCTATAAGGAATATCGAATTCAACTTCTCCATGTGTTAGTGCTTCGATTTTGTCTGTGAATCCTTTGAAAGCGGCTTTAAGTTTTTGTCGTAGATCCCGTTCTGCCTGTTAATAAAGGCTCGTAATTAGCATGACATGAATAATGACCACAAGTAGAAGCAGACAGCGGTGCCAGGCGAGTCCAAACTTTTTATACTTTTTGTAATAGAGTATGAATCACTCAAAAGAGGGACACTAAATCTAGCATAATGAGTCTAACAAGAATCCATGACTCGAGCTTCACGCACTGACTTTGACGGAATGTTCTAAGCAGCTATAAAGTTCTTTGGTCTTAAGACCTTCGATAAAAGGTATTTAGTTCCTCCTCTCTAATCAGCCCCTCCTTTCTAAACCAAAATTTTGAAAGGGTCCACCTGTAGTATCCAATGCATAACGTTACGAAAAGCTCTTCCATTTAATTAGCTAAAATGATTTAACTGTTAATTTTGAAACGGTTTTGGATCGAAATTAGGCTGAATAAAGGCATTTGACTCGCAAAATCGTACCTTTCGTTGGCTCCGAAAAGTCTGAGGTAAAAGACCGAAAAAGCTATCATTATAGCCCTATAAATGGCACTTCTGAATAAGCCCTCTCTAACTAACTCCTCGTTTAAGAACCCTCTGGAGTTGTAGGATTCAGATAAGCCCCCGGGGCTCAAATAATTGCCGTAAAGTTCCGCTTTTAAGAAACTGAGTTACAAGAGCTTCAGGCCTGATGTTGCTGAATAAAATATCTGTCTACAGGAAACTATCCAGGCCGATTCATGTCCAGTTTCTTTAAAATGGTACACAGTAATTATATAGCTAATATAGTTGAATATGTCTCCAATATGTCTCAGTTCGCTATAAATGAAAATTGTGTAATTTCTTAATAAAACTCATAAGAAACGTAGCTGAGCCAATGGGGCAGATAAACGATATGATGAAACAGATTTGTATTTGCTACCTCCATATTGAATCCACCAAAATCTGTGTATGAATTAACAGGAAATCTTGAAACACAAATTGCTATAATTTCAAGAAACTTTCTGTAATGGCTCAAAATCATATACAATTATTCTTATTGTTATGTTTCCTTAATAAGTCTGATAGATGCACAAACAATCTTCCTGTGTGCGTGTTGCATAATGTTTCATTGATAAATAAACAAAGAAACAGAGCTTCGCTTAAACGACTTTTCGGGCTTAAACCCATTTTTAAGACTTTGATAGATATTTGGAATATGAAACTATTTCCCGCATCATCAAGGTTTACACACCCTGTTTTAAAGAAGTATATTGTTACATAAGAAATCAATCAGGCAGCTTTTGTGAGACGAGTTTATTAAAGGCGGGACTTTAATGTAATCATTGAATCATTTAATCAATCGATCAATCAATCAATCAATCAATCAATCAATCAATGTTTATAGAGACAAAAATGGTGCAATAGAGCTTGTACAATACACGCGAAAAGGTGCAATTAATATCTCACCTGTTCCGCAGCAAGATCATCACGGTCGTGCATGTGTTGATGTTTGCCAAGATCTGTCGTTATTTCTCCAACCTGCAATTACAAAAGTTATTCGTTATCATTCTTTGTTTATTTTCTTATGAACCAAGGCTAACATACCAGCATCACAATTTGAAGAAATGATCTCTGGGATACATAGCAAGGATGCAAGACGCAATGGCTTTGCGCGAGCGAGCATAAATACAGTCTCGTTTCAATGAAGCCCTTAGCAACTGATCGGAACCGCTGGAAGCCTGTTGGCAACGACCCGAAGCTGCGAAGAAGAGGAGTTCGTATCATGTTGTCTTGAAAAAGATGTTTTCTATTTATCCCTGTTTGAGCTATGCTGCAAAAGAGTCTGGTTCGATAGACATTTCACATGCTAATCAAAGCTCTTTTATCATCGTTGGGCACATTCAAAAATTCTTCAGACTTCTACGAATGGTGCCCAAAAATCGTTCAATCCCAATTCTTTTGCTAGAATAGCTACAGGGTAGGAAGATCTATTAAGGGCCATTTTACTTGTCTCAGAACAAAGGACTACGACATAAAATACTGTATGTATGAAGCATTTCAAAAACAGCAGACAACTATATACAATGGTATAAAACCAGCAGTAAAAATAGCATGTGGTGTGGTGTCCTGGATGTATGAAAACAAACTGAACCAGCATATATGGAACAAAAGTTGCTAAAGGCCTTTCTCACCCTGTTGGAATTATAAGACTACTCGTTCCTGTAGTCAGTTTTGTTTTGTTGACATTAAAATATCAAAGCGCACATCCGCCGTCTCAAAAGCTACATTCATCACTGTTCATTAGGAATAGACAACTTTAGTCACCCCTGAAAGTTGTTTTGTGACAACAACTAAAATAAGATGAATCCACATTCCCAAAAAGCAACAGAAAGATTAAGAATATTGTGTTATCATTTCCTTTTTGTTTCATGACTGTGCGATCACAAAAAGTTGTTTAAAGCAATTTTTCACCCCTGCAGTCATCCAGTGGCCCTCCAGCGTGGCTGCTGAATCTCGACAGAAACACAGAACGAGAGAATGACATCATGAGCTTCAATAGCTGATAGCGCTAAAGATGGCGTCGAGGAATCTTTTCCAAGATCCATTGCGGTATTGAAGAAAACAGCTAATCAAATCGATCGAAATTCAGTGTGATGCAGAGCATCATGATAAAATGTTCCTGTCCGCCATCTTTAGCGCAATGGTTCATTAAACCAATCTACAATCGTGGCCAAACGCTATTTGGCGATTGATCAAAACCTTGGCTTTCGCCAGATAAGGCCCCCTTCCCCCATGTCAATGTTGTTGCAAGAGACTGAAACTGAAATAAGTTCATAAACTATGTGGTCGTGGAAAATTAAAACATTGACACCGGGGGGATGGGAATGCAAAGCAATAGAGGGCTAAATTCTTTAGTAGCTTTTGGTCACGTTTTTGGTTTTCTGACTTCACCGCAGAGCTATGCTATAATTTTGTCTAACGTTTTGATAGAATTTCAAAAGGAAGATGTGATGACGATCTGTACAATCTTTCTTAAAGATTTGACACATATTCGATCAAATGTAGTGAGATCAAAGTTACCTCTGTAAAGAACTGGATGTCACGATATTTCTTTTTGCCGATAATGATTGGATGCTGTAAGGAAAAGAAATTTTTAATTGGTATAGCTAGCTTAGTCATCGCCCCAGACTCGATAAGCTTTGCTTCTTCTGGGGCGTATGAATTGCGTATGTATATTAGTATTGGTACATGTGTTCTTCATGAATCAATGTCATCATCATCATCATCATCATCATCATCATCATCATCATCATCATCATCATCATCGTCATCATCATCATCATCATCATCATCATCATCGTTATCATCATCATCATCATCATCATCATCATCATCATCATCATCATCATCATCATCATCATCATCATCATCATCATCATCATCATCATCATCATCGTTATCATCATCGTTATCATCATCATCATCATCATCATCATCATCATCGTTATCATCATCATCATCATCATCATCATCATCATCATCATCATCGTTATCATCATCATCATCATCATCATCATCATCATCATCATCGTTATCATCATCATCGTTATCATCATCATCATCATCATCATCATCATCATCGTTATCATCATCATCATCATCATCATCATCATCATCATCATCGTTATCATCATCGTTATCATCATCATCATCATCATCATCATCATCATCATCATCATCGTTATCATCATCATCGTTATCATCATCATCATCATCATCATCATCATCATCGTTATCATCATCATCATCATCATCATCATCATCGTTGTCATCGTCATCATCATTATCATCATCATCATAATCATCATCATCATCATCATCATAATCATCATCATCATCATCATCATCATCATCATCATCATCATCATCATCATTGTCGTCATCGTCATTATCATCATCATCATCATCATCATCATCATCATCATCATCATCATCATCATCATCATCATCGTTATCATCATCATCATTATCATCATAATCGTCATCGTCGTCATCGTCGTCATCGTTATCATCATCATCATCATCATCATCATCATCATCATCATCGTTATCATCATCATCATCATCATCATCGTCATCGTCGTCGTCGTCATTATCATCATCATCATCATCATCATCATAATCATCATCATCATCATCATCGTCATCATCATCACCATCATCATCATCATAAGCATCATCATCATCATCATCATCATCATCATCATCATCATCATCATCATCGTCATCATCATCAGCATCGAAAAACTGAATTTATAAGTAAATGAATAAGATAATCGATAAACAATGATTAAAATTCTTTATTCAAATCCTTGCACAATGATCCAACATCAATATTCAAAATTCAGTATGGGGCATATTTGGAATATAGTATAGGCAACAATAAGAATATATCAAAACTTCGAAATAATCTTCGATGATTTTCAGAAGTTGGTATGTAAATACGTTGAAAAAGATTGGCCAAGAATAAATGAAAAATGAGAAATGGTAGCTCAAAAGAAAAACAAAACAGATGCTAATACCTTGAGATGAAAATGCAGCAAAATGATCATTTCTCCATCACAAGGCTGAAAACAAAAGAACATACGGTCAACATATGATCAATGTGTATATTATTGAGCACTCAATGAGATACTTGAGCTATGTTTCAACAACAACAACATGGTGTCTCAAAAATATTGTGGCCCATTTGTGTGGCAGCTATGGAGGAGCTATACGCTTTATCGTCTCGTTATCAGAAACTTACATAGGATAGGCTTCAACTAAGGAAAGTACGGAGGACTGTACGCTTTATCGTCTCGTTTTCATACAATTATATAGGATAGGCTTCAACTAAGGGTTTGATATATTGTTTATCAAATATGGCAAGTGGTTACTAAATTATGGCACACCAAAGTCAACACAGTTGTTACTTCTAAAACAGCACTCCCTTTGTTTTCCAGCAATGTCAAAATCAATTAAAATTTCAAAGAAAAGATTCTAGCCTTCAAATAAAAAACTTTTTTCTAAATTTTCAAAAGGGATAATATTGTTTTTAATCTATAAGACAACACAATTAACACTTGAAAAGGAAGAAAACTATAAAATACTATCATAGAATCTAATCTTTCAAAATTTAGGTGAAAACTACATAAATTACCTGAAAAAATGCATGCTTGATATTTTTGTAGAGAAAGTCAACCCTACTTCCATTCAAAGTGTGATATCGAAAACCTAGGAAATCAAAATGATGATAAAGTTTCGTACAAAAGAAGAATCGAATTGCCTTTTCGCTATTCTACATTAAAGTCCGGATCGAGCGTTATTTTTGCTCATTTCTATACGAAAGATTCGATCAAGACGCGTTCTTTCTTTACAATTTGTGCACATTCGAAAATTCTACAAAATGTATGAAAATATGTTTCTATAGAGACTCTTTTGTAGCATAGCTAAAAGGCCTATCGCAAACAATTAAAGATAAATTACTATGGCCAGCACGCACGTTACGTCATTGACAATAATTTATTACTTGTGAATCTGGAGCGCTGTAAGTTGTTTTGAAGAAGTATAAAATGTATAATAAGATATCACATATCAAGCCTTGGTGTGATAGGATAATCAAACCTAGGGCTAAGTTTAAGGTTAAGGTTAGGGTAGATTTATGACGATGAGTCCCTTGCATCCCTGCCGTAAACCTTGCTCGTCAGGGACTCATAATGCAACACTGAAAAAACAGACCCTATTTTCTGCAATCATCAATGGAATTATGATGGAGTCAAGGCTTCGAATCTCCATCTGGTGGAAGTGTTTTAATTCTTCAATCGAATTGAAAATTCTATCACATTTACACCATAGTAATAGTAATTCATAAATCTTGCAATCTGATTGGTACTCAAGGAATCGCGGAGCTTGGGCCTAAAAATAGCCAGCTCTTTTAGGGAATATCCTGAGTCTCTGTTGACCGAAGCGCCATCATCCAGTCAAATAGCATTAGGAAACAAGAGACGCTAGTACCCTATTCACACTGCAGGTTAAACCAGTTTAAACTAAACCAGGTTATCGAGCGGAGCCTTCTAATTGGGCAGTCCAACAAATCCAATGCGTTTGATTGGTTGAAATTTAAACTGGTTTAGATAAAGCTGGTTTAACTGTGCCAAGGTGAATGCGGTATAGTTCATAAGTCTAGGGTTAGGTTAAGAGTTGGCTTACCATTTGTATGTGCCTCTATAGCACCCTGAAATAAGAAGTAAGAGAAAATCAATTAATACCTAACAAGATACTTTCAATTCTAATTAAAATTGTCCTAATACTGTCTACTTTCACAAATTAAAAATCCCTTGTAACATCTTAACGAAGTGACCGATTTGAAGCCAGAAAAAATTCTAAAAATTCTTGAACATGCTTGTTATTCAATCAAATATTTTAAAATGCTATGGATTTGATAATAGAACGCAGGAGTCTTTCAAACAGAGTGCGTTTTTCTATATTTATTACCAATCCGGTCGAGATTTTGGAAACATTTTTCATTAAAACTAGCAACCTGACAAGGGTATTTTCGAAGTATGTATGTCTTACCGAAATTCTTCGATTTGTGATGCTTGGCCTCATGTGTAAATCTTTTAATCTTGGTATTCCTTTGCTTGTTGATAAAATAAGGTCCTCTTGTTTCACAACGCCCTGAAAAAATTTTTTGTATATAATTAAAAGCTGTCTCAAATTATACAGAATCCCGCCACTTCTACTGGTTAATCGCACATTTCCCGTGGGTTTCCCGTAGCCTTGTATAATACGATACAAGGACGCGTTTTGTCGCTACAGAACTGCTTTAGGCCTGTGAGATTTACAATAAACTCATTCGAAATGAAGGTAACAAACTATATTTGACAAAACGATACGAGTCAAAATCAGAAGCTATCGGTTAAAAAAACCCAGACTAAACGCCTGGTTTGTCGTTGTACTGGCAAATATAAAGCCCTCGGTCTTAGTGCAAGACATCGCAAGCTCGGTTTGTGCTTTTAAGACCTCAGGCTTTATATTTGAGAAAAACTTCAAGAAATTACATTGTCCTTCGTTTATAATCACAGAAATCCTCAAGATACTTGTCATCTTTATCAGCGGGGAAGCAGCGAGAAGAGATTTCTAGAGTGATGAAAGGGGCAAAAATTTTTTCAATAGCGATTTCAAAATCACTGAGACCTCTTGAGTCAACTGAAATATCACATACACTTTCAATCATAAGGTACAATAGACGATAAAGATTCAAATAATATCACTGAAGAGCCAGCCGATGGGCAGTGTCAATTTCAAGATAATAAAGCAACGCAAGGATTAGTGCTTTATATGACCCGTTTATGTACTGAAAAGCAGTCAAACTAGCAAACGACAATGATTATCCGTTTGTTAGTTTGATTAAAAAGTTCTGAAAATTAAACAAATGCCCGTGGAAGAAATGTTTTAAAAAGCTACCCCTAAAATTGCACATTAAAATATTGATAATGGCATTTTAGCAAAAATTGAAAAATTTTACCTCATTCTCTTTCTCTTCTGCTTCTCTAGTTTTAAATCTCTTCTGTACTTCCTTTATAAGTCGAAAGGCTGTTGTTAAATTCTGCGATGGCGCAGCACTCGCTCCTGCCTCTTTTACATTTGAACTTCGATAGACACTAAAAGAAAATCAAGGTTTGTTATCATGAAAAGCACATTCACCACGCTACAACATACGGTAAATGCAATACATATCTTGGAATATGTTTAGGAAAATGCAGCCAGATTATAAGTCTGACGACAAGTGTAGCGACGAACAGTTTCATTCTATCTCAGTTTTTGAGCCTCAGGATGATAAAATAAAAAGATTGAACCAGTGAGAATATAGCATCATATTATTCTGACAAATCCAGGTAAATATAATGACATAGCCATTTTAGCGAGGAATTCAATGATAATCATTAATGGGCTCTTTCATCCAGCATTCCTTGCACGTGTCATCTCTTGGCTTGCCTTTGTTCGTCGCCATTTTCGTGGACCATGAAAATGGCAGCAACAGAGGCAAACAAAGAGACAACACGTGCAAGGCATCCTGGATGAAAGAGACCCTTTAAGATATGATCAATTAATAGACCTTTTCGCAATTTGGAGAAAGGAGATGAGGAGGGCGCGGCCAATTCTGATAGCCATGGCAACAGTAGGAAATCAGGGAATCCCAACCACTTCGGTGATAAGCATTTGGATTGCGCTTCACTCGCATTTCCAAACAAACTCCAAATATTTCTATTTAGCTGCACCTTTCCAGAGTTGTATGATACTTGTTTGGCATGGTAAGTGTTTTCTCAGGATTATTTAGGCGTCTTGCCATCCTTCAGCCCCTTTGTTGCCAGACTGGTAAATATGCCATTCACATTGCTAGCCTCCTTATCAAGCGTTAGGACACTCATACAAAATTGCGACGACATTTGGCCTATTCTATGAACATTAGAGTTGGAGCAAAATGAAAGATGGAAACGTCACAGCTTGGAAAGAACTCACGATTGGTGTTCAAGAGTTGGTAATGTTGTTTTTTGACAACAACTTTATCAGCCCCGGACTTGTCCTATTATGCTATTAAACAAAGCTCGATTCAAATCACTTTTGATCAGATTCGAAAGTGTTGCGGATCAGCCTCGCATCTCAACGAGCTCATAGTGATCCACACACATCTGCTTCATGATTGGCACCAATTCTAATCCCGCCACAAAAGCTAACTTGCTTTGTATCGGATCACCTCCATATCATCCTTGATCTGATAACGTGCGTGTAAACGGGTCTAAGTTAGCCGTGGAAAATGCTCTTTACTGATTAAAATAAAGCCAATAAATTGCACTGATAAGAACTTACACTTCCTTTACAAATGTTGCTTCTGGATTTGGAAAGAGGTTACCGTCTGATCTGCCGTATGAACTGCAAGAAAATAAAATATAAAGAAAATGAGCAAAAAATATACAGTTGATGTTATAGAAGCGCATGGATAGGGAACATGCGCAGCCTGAATCCACCAGGGCCGCGGAGAGGGGGGCAGGAGGGGCAATTTGCCCCAGGGCCTCAGGGCGTAAGGGGCCTCATAACTGAAGATTTTAGCATTTGGCTGCAATAAATGCTGCGAAACGCATTTTAAGCCAATCTAAAAGGCGTGATCAAGAAAATTTTCTGCTCGCTTCGCTCGCACGGGGCCTCATTTTCCGGTTTTCCCCCTTGGCCTCCCAAAGCTCTCGGCGGCCCTGGAATCCACATGTTGCGCTGACATGACATTCATTCAGATAGGAAGAGGAAATCGATGCAAAGCTGCTGAGCAAGCGGTGATCAACAAGGCAGTGAACAATGCAACAGTAATCAACAAGGCAGTGAACAATGCAACAGTAACACAGAAACTAACAGCCATCTTAGAGATTTTATTCGAACCTTCAAACATCCACCTGAACCACATAACAAGCCATTGACTTGTTGCTCTGAAATTCCATTGGGTTAAGTAGAAGATACCAAAACAAAGCTTTGGTGGAACAGTGATCAAGATGGCAGTGGACAAGAGCAACAGAGACACCAAAACCAACAGCCATCTTAGAAGCATTATTCAAATCTTCTACAATCCAGTTGAGCCCTAAAACAAGCCACTGATTCGCTGCACTGAAATTCAGTTCATTTAAGTAAAAAAACTGCAACAAAGCTTTGGTGGAGATCAAGATGGCAATGAGCAAGAAGCAACAGAGACGCCAAAACCAACAGCTATCTTAACACTTTACTCAAATCTTCTGCCATCCAATTAAAGCCACATAACAAGCCACTGACTTGCTGCGCTGAAATTCAATTCCATAAGGTTGAGGAAACTGAAGCAATGATTTGGTGGAAGCAATGATTCAAGATGGCAGTGAAGAAGGTGCATCCGAGACACAAACACCAACAGCCATCTTAGAAACAATATTCAAATCTTCCACCATCAAACTGAGCCATATAACAAATGTCTTTAGAGCAGTTACGGTAATCCTCAAGAGTTTTATCCACTGCGAATAGCTAACGTTACTTATTTAAATCGGAGGCTCCTCTTAAATTTTTCTCAGTTAGGAATAGAAATATTCTTACCTTCCTGGGCAGTAGAAATTCAGTCTCAGATATGTGTAATCTCCTTCTACATTTGAACTGATGTTCTACAAATTCAAGGGAAATAAAAATACATGATTCGGGTATTACCATTGTAAATTTGTAAGTAAAAGCAGATCAGTGCGACAAAAGATATTTTTCTTCTATCGTTCAAAGATTAGTCCTTGTAAAGCAGAATGAACACACAGTTAAAATAGAGATGAAAGAAAATGCGGATAAAGAGCATCAAGGCCGATTTTTGGCCAATGAAGCACCTGCTAGATAACACCACCATAATTTTAAGCTAGAAATAAGAGAACACTAGCGAAAATATTCTAGAAATAAGGGAGACATTTATAAATGAATTTACTGATCCCCGGAGATTTAAGGAGTGGAAAAGTTCCCCCTAGAGTTTTGCATAATGCAGTACTGCTTAGGAGTGACCCAAGGAAATTTATTGAATATAAGATTGCCACGAGGCAAGTTTTTTCACAGCTCGATAGTGATTTTGTATTGCAGAACCCCTCCTCTCCCACCCATATCATTCCATATCAATCCGTATCTTGACAGTGAAGATGTGTTAAGAGTTAAGAGGAGTACTCGACACTGCGTCTGACATGCTTTCACTAGTTTGAGCCTACTATATTTTGTGTTAGACTGTAATAATCATATCTTGTGTTGAACTTTTAGTATTTGTAACGTAATTATTGTTTAGTATTTATCAGTAAATAAAGATAATTTCCGTTTGAGTGTAACGAATTAGAAAATAAAACATCACATTTTTGGGGATAAAAAATTGTCGAATTTCAAGTTTGTCTTACAGGCAAAAAGGGAACAAACAGAAAAATAACTGGGTAAAGAGGGAACTTTGATCCCCCTAGGAGGGTCTCGACTCTCTGATACCTAATTTCTACAAGACAGAAAATTCTGCATTGATCGACACTTTCCAAAGATCACATTGGGTTAAAGGGAACGGGCACAGGTAAGTACTGAGCCTAAAAATACGCATTAAAAACTGCAAGAAAACACATCCACTGTTTCTTCAGTTACTCGATGACATGGCACGTACCAAGGTTACCATAGGCTAATTTTATCATCTGATCTATGCCAGCTTTAACTGTGTGGATTTCCTTCAAGGACAAACCATGTCGCCAAACTCAAAACCCATGTAACTTTCAATCACAACCCATGTAACTTTCAATCCAGCAAACTAAATCTTTTCTTCCACCTTTAAAAGTTATTTTGATTCACAAAAATGCAAGTTAAGATTTTCTTTCATAACCAAACAAGGGCATTTAACTATTTTCGGGTCAACCCGCATAAAAATTGGAAACGACAATAGCAAATCGAGAAAATGAATTCGACTTACGAACCTTGACAGTGGAGATATGAAAGGGGACTGACATGCCGGCAAGTGGCAAGATGATCGCCTCGTATTTTTTATCTGCAAGAAAAAAATTGAAAGATGGAGCATAATTACAGCAAATGAATTTTTACGTGTAGCAGGGGCGCAACTAATTCTTAAATACAAGACAAGCCAGGTTTGCGAGGTGAGCGGCCCATTGCAAATTCAAGCAACTTCCTTATGCTTGGTCCTATGAGATCAAAATTAGGGTTGGTAACCTCCAGATGCCTGATCATGCAACTCACTTCGCCATCCTTAGGAAAGGGGCACCCTTCGGAAGTAACTTACTCCCGGCCCTGCACACTCCCCGTCTTGAATGCGGCATGAAAACTGTACCTAAATTGGCTAGAAATAGCTGGAAATCTATCCAGCTTCCTCAAAATAAAGCAATGAATAAAAAGAAGGCCTTTGGGAACATAAAAAATACAAGAATCCTCAACAATTCCTAAAAATGATTCAAACAAAACTTTTGAAAGAGTAAAATTTTTGTCAAGAATTCTTAAGAATTCTTAGATAGAGTCATCGTGGTGCACGGCCCGGTACAGTACCAATAAAGGGTGTCCCAAAGTAAACAGAGTTGGTGGGGGTCACGAGAAGAAAATTTAACATAAATCAATCTCAGCTCATTTGTTGATATTGGTCCTTCGAAAGTCGAAAACTTAAAAGCTTTCAAGCTCAAATTTGCCTTCTGCAACAAACCACAGATTTGACGGTTTGGCATAAGCAAAATTAGATGTCGCATTCGTTCACAGGTAAAAGGCTTTTCACAGGTAGTAAAATCTTGGACTACGGCGAATAAGTCAACAACGGGATCCCTTTGATTATAAGTGTCAAGTTTATCAACGTTGCTAGAATTGATTTATTGTCCAGCTTTAGATTTTCTTCGTTTTGTTCCAAATTTCATGTCAGTCACTGATTTATTCGTGTTGCTGTAAGAATTTGCTTCGGCGCAAATGCCAAATCTCCAATTTGCAGGTGGAGGCAAGAGTGAAGTTCGAGATTAAATTTCTTGAAACATCAATATCAACAAACAAGATATTTATGTTCAAGTTAACTGCCTAGGAATGTTCTGATTATGTTTTTGAAGTGTTTGAAGCTAAAGTTTTATCGCTAAGCCCGACAAAATCTGCTTACTCTTTTCGGACAGCTAAAATACTATAGGTTAGTCGATTAATCAAAAAGCAGTTGCTACCAACTGCGTTTTAAGTGAAACTGTTCGCCGCCCACAGAGTTTTAACCGATTTGCAAACAAAATTGGACATATGCGTAGAATTTCTTGGACAGGTGTGCTCCTTAATGAGGTCATTAACGAAGACAGTTCGCAGTCAGATCTATTATGCAACATTTTACTGTGCGTTTTCAGAACAATAGTTTCTGAACGCCTTCCATATGCCAATAAGCAGAAATCTATCGCATTTATGGTTGACGATGTAGTAATTCCATGATGCCTGAACCACAAAAATTAAGTCTACCTCAAATAAGATGAGACAGAAATCTATGAAAAATTACAATAAAAGCAACGGAACTAAACAAAAGATTCATAACTGAATTTAAAGATTTTAAAACAGCGGCGTCAAATATACAAATGAACAGTTTATGTCATCTTGAAGTTGGATTTAAAGGCATTGATTGAAGGAGCCTCTTTTTGTCCAGATCAAGGCTATTCCAGAGACTTGCTCCGCGATATCAAAGGAGTTTTCGCCATTTTCAGTCCACAGAATGAAGTAATGGCCACTTACAACAGCTGTACATAGATTTGACGCAAGAAGTTTAATTACTCCAACTGATTTTAACGTTCTGTACTCCACAAAGTCAGCTGTAAATTCTTTCTGCAGGCTCTAGTTCACAGATTAAAGTTTTGAATGAATCGAAAAGCATCAAAATAACACCGGATCTTCACATTATCGCTTTTGCAATGAAATATTCAAAAAATGTTGTCTGTAGGGTGTCCCAAAAATTCCTCGACGAGTGATGAAATATTGAGAAACAACGATTGTTTATGTCCACATCAACACTATGTTGCCAGCTCCCGACTTGCTTTTAAAAACATATATTGTATGCTTGTATGTATATATGTATGTACGTGTGTATGTATGTATGTATGAGTTCTGAGGAAGCGAAAGCAGAACGTACAGGCAAGTTTCCAAATTTTGAAATCTTTATCAATGTTATAAGGGCTTATATATTTACTTTTGTTTTTGTAGGATTTCATTGTTTTGAAATGATATTTTGCTTTTCCTCCTTTTCCCTCATGTATTCATTGCACGCATGTTTGCAACATTCCCCTTTGAATGCTCCGATGTAAATGAGAGTAACCAGACGGTTATCCATCTTGGCCTAGGCTCATACAAAGTCAGGTCAATTTTCCCACGACCGAATTTTCTATCAGTTGCTTTCTGAAAAACAGAAAAATTTTAGAATCATTTGAAAGGTATATGTGATCGTTGATAGCAGTTGCGTTATTTGCTTATTTAGAGTTGTTTAGTTTGGCAGTATATGACGAGCTCGCGAATTCACCTAAAAACGTCTATTTTTGTCCCAGTTCTCCGAAAAATTAAATGGTAAATGATTTCTTTTCGTTTCTACCACGAAGTGGTGGATCAGAAAATAACGACCGCAGACCAAAATGAGTTTCCAACCAATCTGAAACTGAGACCGGTCTGAGTTTGCTCATGTGAGGGCACTCTTAGACAGCTTTAAATTGCAGCACACTCGCAAAGGATTCTGGATGATGATGGTTCTTTACGGTGATGGTAGCCATGATTGGGGCAAAAATTATATAACTTTAAGGCTTACCTACGAATACTTTTAAATCTCGAACATCTTTTTCTAGAGGAAGCTGTGTTTTGTTTTTATACGCGACATTTGACCTGACAGTTCTGAAAACAGAAAATGTAAGAATAGTCTTAAATAACGGACTTATCAAAATAAATGCATAGATGCAATAAACACACCGTAATCTGCAAAAAGAAGACTGTTAACACCTGTAAAAGAACAACAACAAAATAAACTTGTAGCTAGAGAGAAAACTGTTGAAACCTGCAAGAGAAAATGAATCAATCTTAAACCCTGAAAGGAAAGAAATACGTTAGTAACTCACCAGCAGAGATGGGCAGTATCTTATCTTTTTATCTTGAAGATAATAATCAGATACTGAAAATAGTAATAGTATCTTTTAATACGATATTCCTTATACCTAGTAACTGTATCTTGTAATAAGATAATAATTTGGCAGAATAATAGTATCCTTTAATAAGATATTTTCAAAAAACACTGAGAAGTTACAAGATAATTGTGTCAATCAATTTTCATGAATAATGCTGGAAGACTTTTCAAAACGATCAATTGCGGCAAACTTCTAAGGAAAATTCAGCGACTAGTGAACCAAAATGGAATATCTCTTCATGAATTCAAAAAATACGCTGCAAAGGAGTCATTTCTCCAAAACAATGGGGCATGAGGAAATTTTCACATGATTTAGGAGTAGGACTGACCAAATACGCTCTGTTAGGCATTACTGCACAAGGAATTGAAAAATGTGCCACCTATAAAGCATAGTACTAGAAGACATCGGTCATGCAGTCGTTGACAAAGTACCCGTTGGCAAAGTATCTTGTAACTAGTATCTTGAAACATTACCTTAGATAGTTTTTTCTAAAGTATCTAGTATCTTGTAATAAGGTACTCTGTATTGTGAGTAACAGTATATTGTAATAAGATACTTCAGTTTCCCAATAACAGTATCTTGTAATAAGATATTTCTTAGAGTATTTTGCCCATCTCTGCTCACCAGTACCAAAGAAAAGCACTGAATAACCAAACACGCGTTTCGTTGCACACTCTTCAGTTCAGAAAAGTACGAAAGCGTAAGAGATAAGATATTCACGTCGTATGAATGCGAATTGTTAGCATATCGGTTGAGTCAAAAAATGCTTACACATTAGGCGAGCTGTGGAGCAAAAAGTATGAGAGCAATCTCCAAAGCTAAAAAGTTAATCTTTCAGTCAAACTCTAACTTAGTTGAGAAAATATTGTTCGGTAAAATCCATCACCTTTAAAGCTTAAAAATTGAAAAATGCCTGTAGCTAAGGGGTTTATGTGGAAATCGAGAATTCCACGTTCCATTCTGGTCACTGACATGTTTTTCATTATAACATAAATTCGATGCAATTATCAGTTCCAGAAATTTCAATAACAAGTAAATCATGGACCAGTATGGAATGTGGAATCCACGCTCCAATACATGCCCCTCAACGACATTTTTCCAATTTTGCATCCTAAAGATAAATTATTTTAATAAACAAAATTTTCTGATCTAAGTTAGTGCTTGACTGATAAATATAACAATTTAGTTTTGAATATCGGTGACATACTTTTTATTCCACAGCCTATCAAACCTTTCAACTTCTTTAACTCACGTGGTAGTTAAAATTTTTACACAAAATAGGGACGAAGCGGAAACTGGGACTGAGGTAGTTAGTCTAAGGGTGTCCAAGATACATCTGCATTTTTGAAATGATCACTAAAACAGGACTATGTTGCCGATCATGGATAATTCCTTGTGGTGTTCCTGCGTGCCGAAGGCCAAATTAATCTTAATAACGCGTTATAGATTATCTTTGGAAATTTACTGTTCACTTTCAGTATTATGCTCGACCATTTCTGTTTGCGTTATTTTATATCATCGCAAATAAAAGTAATTTAAACACAACGACTAAACACTTCTTATACCCGTCTTTATGGATTTCGTAGATAGAAAGACCATAAGGTCATCGAGTTTCCACTACGATAGCCACTTAATCCCTGTTTATATGAGGAAAAATACCTTACCTGTCAGAACAGGGGCTCACAGGCCAGGTAAATTTCAGCTATTGTTTATATGAGATTTTTCATCTCACCTGTCAGCCGGGGGTGGTGCGTCAAAAACTTAGACTCATGTAATCAGTCTAGTATACTTTCTGAAAATGTCTTACCGCTTAGTCTCAGTTTCTCCCTTCTTTTCCAAAAGCCGCCTCTACAAAAGACACTGAGGTTAAAAAAAGGATTTACCTGATACAAAATTACAATTCATGCAAGGGTAATACCAAGCCTATAACACTGTTTCCAAAGGCAATACCATAATATATCAAATGGCCCTGATCAACATCAGTGCAGTGCCCTCTTTTTTATCTTGTTTCCCGGTGATTAAGGGTTTCTACCAAAGCAGGAAAGATGGCGCATGGCTGCTCAATACAGTATGCAGTTAACACCTTTGAAGGTTGGAAGGATCAACAAGCAAGTCGCCTCTGTTTTTATAGCCTGCGTTTTGCGCTATGTAAGGGTATTGTAGTTTCTTACTCTTTCAAATTGTCCTGTTGTGTATTTTCTTGAAGCGGTGATATTCTTGGATGATGTAACATGACAGGTTTCTGAGTTTTCATATCTAAGGTTATCTCTTATCATGAAAGTATACCAGCAGTCACTTGAAGAAAAAAACTGACAAAATCTGTTTATCCTTGACGGGAAAACTTGACGGGTTTTGAACTAGGGTAGTGCACGAGAAAGGAGGGAGAGGATCACTGCACGTGTTCCCGAACATTCCATTTACTAGCATTTTCCTAATTTCTGCATCTAAGTGAGTTTACTAGACAAAATTTTCTCATCTAAGTTGGCCTTTGACTGAAAGACTCACATTTTAATTTTGAACATCAATCAAACACCTTTTATTCCATAGCCCACCAAACGCGTAAACTTTTTTGACTTACCTGGTAGCTAAAAATATGGTATTTCTAAAAACACTGCATTTCGTAATCTTAGCTTAAAGATTTTTTGTGTAACATGATGAAATACCGTCCTTGCAACTTCGTTATAGGGCGGTCCAATGTACAGATAAGATACTGCATAAAAACGCAGCAATGGAGCTGTCTTAGGATTTAGTCAAATAGCTGTCCATCCAAAATGCAGCCAAAAGTGACCTCTATTCGCAACTGATTTCCTTTCCAGCCTTTATTTCAGTGCTGCAAACAGCGATGGTTGCTTCCAGTTTAGGCCCTTCCGCATAACTTGACGAAATACATGATGCATTTGAAATATTTAGAATAAGACAGCTTACTCTGACTTCGATTTTCAAGTGACTGGAATTCAATTGAAATTTTTAACTTCAAATATCCTGTTTGAATTTGATTAAAATTGACGCGAGGAAAAGTTCGAGCATAATTCGAATTTCCTTTATCTGACGGTTGAACATATGTCAAAACTGATATTTTTGGTTAGGACTAATCGTGAGCAGCGGATCAAAAAGTGCTATGTGAAGTGCCCAAACTCGTGAAGCTGCAGTGAAGATCGTAAACTCGGAGCAAACATTACTGTTTGCAGAGCCGAAATGAAGGCTGGAAAGGAAACCAATTCTGAACATAGTTGACTTACACGTAAATCTGCATCCAGCATGGAAAACTGTTTTGAATTTTTAATAAATTCTAAAAAAGCGCCGATGCTGTAGCGATCCTCGCCACAGCTTGCAAAACTCAATGTTTACATTATATTCACTTCAACGGTCAAACTACGCGGCACCCATTTACAAGAACTGCATCCGCAATTTAACAGAGCAAACCACTCTCCCCAGTCTCCGATCTCAATTGTCCAAATGGTAGAAGTAGAGAATATCTAATCGGGTCCTCGACCTCTTGTCATGAAGCTCAAGCGTGAGGCTCTACCGGATATCAAGCACTGTCCGCCTGACTGTTCTGGCTGCAAAGTCACAGAATTCCAACACCAATGTGCAACAACATCAAGGTAAGTTCCTGAGACCAAGTAAGCATACGGTGAAGATGAAGGTGAAGTTGCGGTTGTTAGCGCCAAGCGCTGGGATCGCAGAAGTAGCTAAGCGCTAATCGAGTCCGCGACCCCTTGTCATGACGCTCAAGTGGTGGGGCCCTACCGCGTCTCGAACCCACTCCGCCTGACTGTTCTGGCTGCAATGTCAGAGGATTACACCACTGCGCCACATAAGGCGTTCTTAGCATGGCCTAAATTCTTATCTTTAACAATAGACCTTTTAGCTATTCTAGGAAAGAATCTGAATCGAACGATGTTATGATGCATTTTGAAGAATTTTCGAACGTGCATAATAGTGATAGAACCTTTAACGCCACTCGATCGAACCTCGCGTATAGAATTGTATAACGATAACGCTCGATCCAGGCTCTTTTGTAGAATAGCCAAAAGGTCGGTAAAGGAAAATTTTTTGAATCCATGTTGTCCTTGATGCAAATGCGTAAAAAAAGAAATTTCATAATAAAAGAGGATTTTCATGATTCTTGAGAAAGAAGCGCATTTTTGAGTCACCTGGTACTTCTGGACAAAAGGCGTGTGTAGTAAATTTGTTGTAAGAGATTTTAAGAGAGCTATTTCGCGCTAAGAATCTTTCTTCTCATCGCATCAACAGAAACAGATGGCAAACCTGATACTAAAGCTTGATAAAATTTTGAATTCCAAATTTACACGTGGTTGTAAAACGTGTTGACAAAGCATGAGGTGTTGACGGCCATACCCACAATTGGTGTGATGATGGAGAGGATTTTGCAGTCAAACCTTTCATAAGTCACATTTTGCTGTACTGGAGCAGCTGCAACTTGTGAGAAACTTAAGAAATTATTTCTACAGGACGCTAAGTTTGGTTGATTTCCTCCACAGAAATGGACGCTGACAACATGCGTGTCATACTTAATTTGTACATGGTCTGAATCTCATTTCGAAAGTGAAAGACCGACAGTGATTTTATCTCAGGATATCTCGATGGGGCGTATGATTTACTTATGTAATTACAAATCACGTGACAAAAGCATGGAGATAAGAAAGACAAATTGTGAGAATGAAGCACCTTAGCAACTTGACTTCGTGAAAGGTAGAGAGAAGCTCGTAGCGGGATCTAAGAATGGTCATACAAAGTACTATTTACATTTGACGCTGTGGCGCCAGTTAGTTCATGCTTGAGATAAAAGACTTTGGAGGAAGTTCGAGAAACTCGTAACAGTTCCATAAAGCAGATACTAAGTGTATATTAGACGTATGTAGCAGCACTTTGAACTCAAGTCTACCATCTCAAAGAAGCTCTTCATTCTACCGCAAATCGGAAACTAAATTATACAGTGGATGAAAATTCCGCGCTAAAGTTCTGCTAGTCGGTAACATCAAAAGATTTTGGACTCAAGTTCATCCCCTCGATAAGCTCGCAACAGCATAGTAAGTAACGGATTAAGTGAGACAATCAGATGAGATCATAAGCTGTTTCGATAAATTTTTGACCTCTCCAGAAGCTCATAGCAGAACTATAGCATGAATTATAGATATACTTGAAGAGAGGCTGCGATGCACGTGCCATTCAACGAAATAGCATCACTCTGAACAGACTTTCTTCGTGTTAAAGCTTATTGAAGAATTTTTGGTGAGGCTTTGAAACTTTTTCACTTGACAGTTAACAGGTACTTATCTACGAGGCGTATGCTATATTTCAATAGCCATTTAATATGTAATTGTGTTTCAGTTCTATGGAAATTCATTGCACGAGGTCATTGACGGTAATAATAACATTAATAGCCTAATAAAATCGATTAAAGACCTCCATGTCGCCTGCAGATACTGCTCAGCAACATCAGAACCTTGCTTTCTCAAGGTAGCGTAAACAAGAGGTAACAACTAAAGGCTGCAATCACAAGAACAGGTTTTGAGTTGAATGACAAAATTTTTGAGAAACCTGAAGATTTTTAACAATTTGTTGGCTACAACAATTACATATTAAAGAGAGCAAGCAACTACTACATTACCAGAGACGGTAACACTACAACATTACATATTTGTAGAGAGCAAGCAAATACAACGTTACCAGAGACGGTACGTAGAAGCCACTGAAGGGTGAAATTATAGGTAAAAGGAATTTTGAATCTAAAGTACAAGAGAGGTGCAATGCTACATTAGCAACTGAAAAAAATTATAAAGGAAATCAACAAACGGAGAATACAGATCACAGCAAGCAAGTTGCAAAAACTGAAATAGAAAACTAAAAAAACAGATATGGAGGTTAAATGAAAGCCATTGACAACAAATTGAATTTGGAAACAATTCTAATGACGGTTGCACTTAATGAGAATTGCGACAGAATACAAGAGAACTTTTTTAACTGAGAGAGAATATTTTACGTGACAGACAACTCTGGAACTGAAAGAATATTAGAATGAAAAAATGCAAGAATTGAAAGAAAGAGAGCTGTCGATTGGAAAACAAGAAAGATTTGATGAAGCAGCGCCAAAGGAAACTTAGAACAGCACAATCGAGAACTTTTTGATTCAGAGTGAACATTTCAACTGACGCTTGAAATGAAAGAATGAGAACTGCAGAATGAAACTATGTGAAGAAACAATGGAAAAAGCGACAGAGGTAAAACTGTCAAATGGGAAGAAAAACTTCTGATCAAGTAACACTTAAGGAAGGTTGAAACAGCACAAAATGATCTTTTTCATTAATTGGAAACAATTCAGCTGGGAGAGCACGCTTGAAATGAAGAATGAAAATGCATGAAGAGAGAATGGAGGGAGAGAGAGAGAGAGAGAGATGAAACTGCCCAATAGGAAAGAAGAAATTCTGATCCAGTAGCACTGAAGGAGGATTAAAGCAGCATAAAAAGAGAACTTCAAAATTGAGAGAGAACTATTAACTGAGAAGAACTCTTGAATTCAAAGAAAGGAAACGACCAGCTGCAGGAAAAGGCCAGAAGGAGACACTGCTTGAAATAGTACTGCCGATTGACAAAACAAACAATTTTGATAAAATAGCACTAACGGTAAATTCAGATAGCATAAAAGTGAGTTTTTGATTCTGAGAGAACATTTCAATTGAGAGAGAGCTCTTGCATCGGAAGAAAGGGAACAGAGAATGAAAAGATGCAAAGAAAGAATTGAGATAAAGAGAACAGCTGATTGAGAAACAAGAAAAGACTTTATCAAGTAGCACCAAAGGAAAGCCAAAACACCAGGAAAATATGAAATGCTGACTTGACTTGATTTCATTTTTGATGGACTGGAAACATGCTTCGCAAATTGACCTGTCATTTTCAAAACTAATGGAGGAGCAGTAACAAGAGAAGCCGTCCTACAGTTCGTCATCCAGAAAGTCAAGTGGCTCTTACTTCGGATACCTAGAAGAAAGCTTGATTTGATAAAAACTGCGATGAAAAGAAGGGAAGTGGCAAAACAAGTCAAAATTTAAAGTAAGCATGAATAAGACATACATAATGGCGACACAAAACCCCGATGTAACTCCAACGGTTAAATCATCATTATCAATCATCGAAAAGATGTGTTTTCAATTAGTTGAGGCCGGACAGGACACATCAGTTCCAGAAGCAATTGTCTGGTTTATTTTAGCATTCATTTCAATGTGCCTAAGCGCAGTTGCTTTTCATTTTTTCATGTTTATCAAAAGAGTTTTCAACATGCCCGAAATAATCCTTATCAATCTCATTGCATGTCATATCTCTGTTGGCCTTATCGTTCAAGTATGCATTGGGATGGTATTCCTGAAAGACTCTTGTCTTCTTCGAGCCATATGCCATACAGGCACCTTGATCATAACAAATAGCTCAGTCATTTCAATGCTTTGCCTAACATGGAGTCAGCTCAGAAGATTATCTAAGATCGACACAGGGATTGGGAACCCTCAGCCAATCAACAAAGTCAAAAGCTGCACGCTCATTGGTTCTATCTGGGCCTATTGTTTCGCTATCATCCTACTCAAGGCTAGTACACCTTCACCGCATGCTCCAATTGCTCTGATTTTAGTTATGACTTTAGCCCTCCTTGTTCTGTATCTTATAACACGAAGAACTCTCAAGCAAATACGTGCTCATTTCACGAGGCAAGAATCTGGGGAAGAACGCGACAACAAAATCGCTTCAGTCCATCAAATAAGCGAGGCCTTAAAGATGGTTCTACTCTTGCATATTATGACAACAATTACATGGTTGCCAGCCAGTCTAATAACTCTTGTCACAAGAATTCGCATCATCGAGCAAACAACAGCCATGAACTATGTATCAAAAGCTGCGTTGAGGATTTTGTTCCTTCCTCCACTACTTGACCCGTTATGCCTACTATTAACCAACAAAAGGATGAGAAAGTCCTTCAAGAACAGCATCTGGAAACTCTTCTCTGTAGAATAATTGCGTGTAGTATACGGATTGAGCTAGAAAAAAGTTCTCGCTTTCGAAAATTCATAGCACAAGGAGTATTTAATGAATATGATTGATTCGAATTCCCGTTAATCGCTAGACTAATGGCATGATTCCTTGTATTCGTTCAACGTTTTTAATCTGATGTTTTAGTTTCACTCATACAAGGACTCACAACCACACACATTCTAAACAGTGACAAAAATCTTAGGAAAAATCCGAAGAAACATCGAGCGTTTTCTATCCCTCGAACCTCAAAGAAAAGTCGAGCGTCGATCCCAACGTCACTTTGCACGTCCTTTCGTTTCTAGAGCCCCCGGTATACACGAGATAAGATCCCAATGGATCTCTACCCAGACAGTAACGGATAGGCCTCGGTTTAAATGGGACCCGACGAATCCGAACCCATCTGGATCTCCTATCCGTACCCAAACGGGATCACGAAAGTGATCCCGTTTGGATCTGATCCAACAAGGTCTCCTGTAAACGGGTGGGAGCACTGAAAACATAGGTTAATTGGACTTGACGAAAATTTCTTAGTTGCAAAAAGCTTCAAAAGGGCATTGAACACTTGATCAAATAGTAAGAAATTTCTCCATACAGGAAAAATACGCAAGGGTATTTCATCTCTCTCAGGTGTTGTTAGAAATAGATTCATAAATAGAAATAGATTTTCAAATAAATTCTGAACGTTTTGAATCCAATGGCAATAAATGTGCAGACGACATCTCTCACCCATGATAAACAGTATTTCTTTTATTGTCCTGAGATAACCCATGCTAAATAGTACCCTCTTCATTCTTCTGTGTGAGAAGTTTCTTTATAATGTGATCGATTTTTTAGTCGATTTCTAGCATTCGCAGCCATAAAATTTTCATTAAGTTGATTCTTCCTATATTTCCAGTTGCTTTTCATAAAAATGCGAGAAAAACTACAAAAATACTTAAGTCTCTTGGCTTTCCAAGAAACTTCGATTCTCCTAGTCCATACCCTACACTTAGTGCTATGAATTTTCAAAAGCAGGGATTTCTGTATGACTCACTAGGTAGGAATGGGTAATAAAAACTGACAACAACGTAACTTTGCTGGGGGTAGATATGTGAATTCTAGCATGCCTCACGAGTTAATAACGACAACCATTCAAATTCATTTCTAATAAATAAGCTTGAGAACGGGTCTGGAAGCTGGAAAAAGAAACGAAAAATAGGTTGGCGAAAAACATCCGTTGACCTCATTTTTCACAGCTCCTTGACCTGTTCACAGGCCATGCAGTGGAGTTTAAAAAAAAATTGTAAATATATGCATTGATAGAGAATAGATCGGAGATCATTTGATAAGAAACTTACTTGCCTGAACGCAGACTCGATACTCCTTAGAGATAGTCTACACATGTAGAAGTGTCGAGGCTGTGTGCAGGCAACAAACATGCACGCAACTGGATGTCTTTAACTCTGGAATACCTTTTGTCTTATTCATAACATTCAGAATCGTTTGTTTGTGATTGCACTCTAATTGTTAGCTTTCACTGCATTGCAATCCAGCAGATCACAACGACAACATGCAACACTGCTAAGCTGAAGGAGCTAAACTTTTTAATTCTTTGATTTTGGCTGGTTTTTAAGTCGGGTATTTACATAATAGTCGCACAAGCAGCTTCCACGTAGACCGCAGTCCCATCCAGGTGAAGTTCATTATGATTCAATGCAATAAGAATAAAAAATTAACATACTTTTGCTTCTTCGTTCATTTGCAATGCAAGTTCTTTCTGATGACATTTTCGTTTGTCTTCAGCAGATATTTCCTAGAAAAAGGCCATAGTACAGTTAACTCATAGTTGAAGAGAAGAACTTTGAAAATGCATACATGACGTAAAGTAGGTTCCATATCTATGAAAAGTTTGGGATAAAATCATATGGCCTATTTCTTTAAACGAAATGCTTGAAAGAAACTTAAAATACATTTCTTCGTACTTCGTAAAATTTGAAGGTGTTGTGGCGCAATGGCGTAATCCTCTGACTTTCCAGGGAGAACAGTCAGGCGGAGTGGGTTCAATACCCGGTAGGACCCACCACATGAGCGTCAGCAAGGGTTCGCCGACTCGATTAGGTCTGCTCTATTTCTGCGATCCCAGCGCTAGGCACTGAAAAACGCAACTTCACCTTCCCTTCATTTCTAAAAATTCTCTGTTCCAATTTTCTGAAATTTTCAATATTTGCAGCATCTGAGGATTTTGTTCTTTGTCAAGAATGCAAGAAAAACTTTGAAGGAAACTTAAAACCATCTTATTTCATAAACTTTTGTGGAAACAAAATAATTCTAAAGAACCTATAGTTGATGGATGTTGACCATTATGGCATTAAGACCAAATCCTTCACTCCTCTGATCTAAGATTTAGAAATTTGATGACGTCAAATAGTCGAATGAGTTGAGAGAGTAGATGCTAAGACCCTGAAAAGTATTCGAAATTTCTGAAAATTCCAAGGGTAGAATGATAGCAAATCAGTTCAAAGAAATAGGTCTTAGAAATTTAAAGAAAAGTTTTTAAATATCTGGAACCTATGTTACATGAAGTGGCCCTAATGACGGAAGGTATTGAATGTAGAAGTGCTAAGAGTCTGAATGGAACGTATGAGGCTCAACAAAATTGTGCAAAAAGAAAGTAAGAGATTCGAAATGTTTTTATTCGTTGATTTGCAAAGTTTCGCTACGGTAAATAATTGCATTATATTTGTTTAGTCTCTAGATCTAAGATCTAATATGTATATATCATTACAAATGATTGGGAATTGAGTTTCTACTTATTCTTTCGCCTCCGAACGAGAAATCAGTAATAAATTCAGAGATACTAGAATTTTACGCTGTATTGGAGCTACCTAACCATCTCCATTAATAGAATATTCCGCGGGCAGATGTAAAGGCGCAGTTCGCGTTGCATCTTGGTATCACATGGGGGGTTTCGAATTCGAGTTCAAAACTCCCAGGCAATCCCAAGACGCAACGCAACCAGCTCATTCTTATTCCAATGACAATGGACTGTTGGAAATAGAAAATCGTAAATTCCTAAACGCAAAACATTTCTAACAATTCTTCGAACTGAAAATGTGGACAAAATGTTAAAAAAGCAAGTCTAAAACAGGTATACCCTGTGCTTCTTCTCTGCATTTAAAATCGCGGAATTTTCCAGCGTAAGATCTTCCTAAAAAAGCAAAACAAGAAAATTATCATAAAGTCTTAGAGAAAGATGCATCAATGGTTCCTCTCAAAACAGCGCTATAATTGCCCAAATCAGGTAATCACGAATCAAAGACTTTTCTCCAGATTTCGGCAAAAATTCACAGCAAATTGAACAGCTATCAAACATGACATATGAACATATGAGATGAAAGTATTCAAGCAGGCTTACAAAAAATGAACATTGGCTTTTGCTACTCAGTCTGCAATTCCTTGCAATCAAGTTACGTTTTCTCACACAGGGCTTTAAAGGTTTTTTTTCCAAATAAATCAGTATGTCCATGCTTACTTCATCAAATATACAACTGCAACGACATTTCAGTTTCACAATCGTGAAACTGAACTCTGATGACATACGTAAGAGAAATTGAAGTAAGAATAGAAGATCTTTGAATTCAAATTAGATGTCTATCCTGCAGATTTTGCGAATTGATCTTATGTTTTCAAGAGTTGATTAACGTAATTTCTACCTCTAATTTTTCAGTTAAGGCTTCAGTCGTGATATCCTTAACAACTGTCTATCTTAAAGGCTCATGGGGAACCGATGTCCATGACACCCTTATTTGTAAAGGTGACCTGATTTCGTATGGCATGAAATCATTTTGTAATATCTATAAGTCATCAGCGTGTCATGGACGGGGAAGACAGCCTTGGACAGCACCACTGCCATGAAAATACGTGTGTTAAACAGCATTGAATGAAATTCAGCAAATGCACGAAACACACAAGAAACGACCGCAACGAATGCCGGTCCGCAAGAGCCTTTAACAAGCAATCTAATTTTCAGTAATAAAAGTAACACACCGCTTCAGAAGATTCTTCCTCATCTTCATCCTGCCAAATGAAGAGAGAAATACGTCACAACGGAATCAAAACATTGGGTGTTTCAAAAATGTCTACCGTTTGATAATAATTAAACTATTGAGCTCGCAAAAGAAGATCTATCCACTTTAAATAGGTAACGGTACATCGCAAACGGGGGCGATTTGGAAGATTTACGACTTAATCTCTAGCAAAGGCCAGAATCGGGTTCTAAGATTCTTTGCAAATTCTTTTGTCTTTTCTTTCTGGAGCTGCAAGCAAATTTCGTAAAATTTAAGGTTTCGAGAATAGCAAAAATGATAAAAAAAGATGGATCAAACTTCTGAAGACTCGACATTCAAGGACAAAGATAAAACTCTTTCGTGGTGATCTGGGGACTTAGGAATCGGTTTTTTGGCACACACAACATTGAAGAGCTTTTGGTAACTTTTGGTAATTTTCAACCAATCATCTCTTCGTAAATATGAAAGATTTAAAACACAAGTCTCGCAGAACAACAAGGAAATGGCCCGAAACCTGCGATCAAAGGTACTTCGAAACAAAATACAATCAAATGATCAAGTTTCAGTTACTTAGCAATCTTTATTCTGACGAACAGCAGAGAGATCATTTTCAGTTTAAGCTTAAATCTATCATTTCATTAGTTATGCTAATTCTCAAACAGATTCCAAATGGTCTTCAAAAGAAAACAAAGATTTAATTGCGAGTTTTAGGCCATTTTCTCACTGTTCAGCAAAACACTTTACCAACCTGGAAATTATCAAGACTATCGTGATCTTCCAAAAGAATGTCAAAATTACTTCAAACTTCTACCTTTGACAGAAATAAGTTTCTATAATTGTACGGTACGTATTTTTCTGCGATGATTTTTATTAAAAATCTTGAAGTGGGCCCCGTCGCTAAATCGTAAACAGATCTGTAAACACCACTTTTTTAGGCATTTGCCCATAGCCTTTTTTACTTCTTGAAGAAAGGTTTGGATCAAGCGTACAAATCTGGTAAATTTGTGAAGGAAAACGAGAGGCATGATCCCCATTCTCGGTATAAACACTGCTAGCTGTGGCAAGAAGTTGCTTCGGATTTCAGAAGACTTTTCATCACAGTTTATCATCGCCAAATTTCCGCAGGATGAGTTAGCAGTGGTTTATTTTACACAGAAGCAAGTGTTGTTGGTCTTTTGCTTTGTTTCTCGTTATTTTCTTTCATTGTTAGCTGACGTTCCTTTCACTTGAATAACAACGGTTGAAAACAGCAAACTTTGATTCGTAACTCCCTAAATGAAACCCTTGTATGCTCGCACTCTTGAGCTGCAAATGTTAGCTGCACAAAAAAAATTAGCTAAAAATGAACGAACATGACAAGAAAAAAGGCTACAGGCAAATAAAACTTTCCAATGCATAATCTAACTCATTTTGAGTAAAGTTATCGCCGATGTACTCTCCGAAAAGTGCTCTGAAATCCGAAGCAAGTTTTTGCCACAGCTAGCAAAGTTTATACCGAAAACGGGCGTCATGCTTCTCGTTTTCCTTCACAAATTCAGGAAATTTGGACGCTCGATCCAAATCTCTTTTTTAAGAAGGGAAAGGTCGATAGTCTTATGCGACTTGGTAGGTGACTTCATCCCAGCTACGAATAAGTTACTTCCAAGAATCCGATTATACCCAAGCAATCATAAGAGATATGACTGTTTGTTTCATTCCTCTGTCAAATACAAGAATTCATCTTTCAACTTAAGCTTTCAGTTAAAAAACAAACTGAAAAGTCTGAGTGATGTCGTGTTACTCCATACCTTCAAGAAAATGCCAATGTTTTTTATCTGCTTCTTCGCGGCCGTGAGTACAGTTGCAGGCTCGTTCTACAAAACATTGCGAATAAAAGTAAATGAAATCACATGGAAAGAAATCAGAAAAAACGCAACCCACTTTCATTCGAGATTCTGCAGGAAATGATAAGGTGTAAATCAATTTGAGGCATACCAACTGAAATTACAATCTACCTTCTTTCCAATGATATCCAAGCTGGATGGATTAATTGAATCTTTCATTGCTTGATTGATGTTTTTTTTCTTAAGTATGGCATATTTGAGATGCCACAAAGTGATAAGGAATTTACGTAGATGATAATCCACCTTTGTGAGAGCATATTTTATCATTATCTACAAATGCATTGCATGAGGATGCAATTGCCATTTTCTCTCCTCAAGGCATCACCTCAAATGCTTCCAGGCCGGAACGTTTCGCCAAATTTCTCTCATGATTATTACCTGAAAAAGGGGTTGATTTTGCTTCTGCAGGATGCTGCATTTGAAAGTGAAAATTCAATTCAATTCAATTCAATTCATTAGCATCAATTCAATCTGAAATAATTCCATTAATATATCCAAACTGCACATCATTAGAAAGAAGAAAAACTGTACTTTCCGACTCTACTCAAATTTGTCATTTTTTTTAGATTTTAAATCATAGTTGGGTTGTGTTTTTTCTGAAACACCCTGCATAGTAAACATTACTATTTGTATGTACTATTTGTACGTATAGTATGTACAATGTGTACGTATTACGTATTACGTACTATTTGTATAGTAAACAAATTGAACATATTTTCTTCTTCAAGTTTCGAATAATCAAGCACAAGAATCAAATCTCTTCTCGCATTGAATGGGTTGAAAGGAAATTTTGATGCAGTCCTATATAGACCTTTTAACTATTCTAAAACGTAGTCTATGGCTGCGTTCACACGATGCCGGCACATTTTTGAAAACGGTGAAAAATATGATGGATAGGCCTCCCGTTCACACGAAAACGGCAAATTTTTTGCAGGCAGATTTTGAAAACTGTAGATTTTGAAAACGGAACTATAACCAGTATATTTTGGAAACAGCATCAAGTGAACACTCGAAAATGATGAAAATAGAACATTTTTCGATGCTTTTAGAACCCGACTGATCGATTCTTACAGTGTACGTACATTTCTTTGGCATCAAACTCTTGCAAAGAGTTTTTACCGTCAGATTTCCTATCATTTTCAAATTGTTCCGGCATCGTGTGAGCGCTAGCTCAAATTTTGCTACCGTCACATTTTTCACCGTTTTCAAAATGTGTCGGCATCGTGTGAACGCTGTCTAAATGGAACTTTGTTGGAGGAAATTTCCAACGTGCACAACAGTGATAGAAAATCTCATGCAATTTAATCGAAACTTTGAATGAAAAGGTGTAGTACTACCGGGAAAAAAAAGATTTTGACTATATAACATCCATCAGAAATCATAAAGAAAATATAGTTCCTGAAGAAACACTGAATGGAAGGTCGTCCCATTGGAGAGTCTTTGAGTTGGCAAAGCATTTGCAATGCTTGAATGTGATTAACGCAGATTTTCGATTAGCTTTTTCTAAACCTGAAAGTAACATCTTAGAAGGTAAGTATATCTGATTTAATTATTCAATACATCATCAATTTTACTGCAGATATATTTCAGCCACATCTCTTCACTCAGCTCAATCAAACTAGTAGCATTTTACTCGGGGAATTCGACGACATCAAGCAAAATACTAGACCAGTAGCAACCATAAACCTCGCTTGGAAGTGACCACAAACCTCATTTGTAATGACAGTTTCACCAACAAACAAGGCATACACTTTATCGACCTCTTCTTTAGCCTTCTCATTCTTCAGGCCAGAGAATCCCAAACTCACGTTAAATGTCATGCCTGTAGAGAAGAAAAACTTGTTGTTTACATATTCAAGCGTATCAAAGAACTCCACGGCACAAGATTCACACGATAAGATATCATTGTTTCCTTGAATCATGACATCATAATCGTAAAAAGCCGCGAAAATTCGCAATCTGTTAAAGATAAGAAATTGAGTTACAGATAGCGTACTTTAATCTTGCTCAAGTTGCAGGACTCTCGCCGGGAGATATTCTCATCAGTGTTGAGGTCTGTTTTAAATCAGACGCCAAGTGAGGTTTGCGATAACCCAAAATCAATCATGGAAAACATTTCGGTTGTAGTTATTCGCGGGCAATTCCACGTGATATGTATCATGCCATTCATTCATTTCATGGAGGGTTGCCTTTCAACAAAGGTTGATTTTCAAGCGGCCCTCCAATAAAATTGAGATATTTGAATTACAATAAACCAGGGCCCTAAATTTTTTGCTTCCTGGTAGCAAACCAAGCACCTATGCTTCTGCTTTCACACTTTCTTCTTCTTTCCCTGTATACTACCACATGCTATCACTTTTCTTTCTCTCCTTCTTTCTCTTCCCTTCCTTCCCTTTCTTCATTTCTTTCCCTTCTTTTCCCTTCCCTCCCCATTTTCTTCCTTTTTTCCTTCATCCTTCCTGGGAAACTAGAGAATCTTAGCTACCTCCCTGGTAGCACCGCAACCATGCTACTTCGTTTTTTGAGCCCTACAATACATAAAAGATTAAACATACATTAAAAAATGTTAAAGCTAAAAACCTATTTACAATGACTATGCGACATTTACAGTAAAAGAAAGTTCAACCCTTAATGAAATTTTAAAGCTATTAAGGGAAGTTGCCTTCTTTAACTCAACTGGAAAGCTATTCAACAGCTTTGCTCTCCGAAAAGAAAACACTTCTACCCATTCCCTGTCTTTTTCATTGGAAATTTGAGAAAGACCAGGAGTTACTGTCAACTTCAGCGCAAAAATTTGACACTTTCAAAAATTTTAGAACCTTTATAATTTGCTAGATAATAGCTTATAGAATAACTAAGGTAAGATAATACCAAATAGTGCAATTTTGCATTCTCAAAATTAGGGCTAATCATGGTCAATTTTCTATTGACTATGGGCTAACGAGAACAATTTAAGAGAAAATTTCGAAATGTTAGCTGTGGCCTTCTTTAACTAGATTGTAACCCTCGGAAAAATAAAACAGAGATACGTCTAGGTGAATGACAGCAGTAATAATAAGGATGCCTTGCCGTGAATACAGAATGCAAGCTATCTTTCAAAGACATCAACTTCTACGTGACGCATTCAATCTAAACAGAGTTTTCATAATCAACGTGTCAACATCAATCCATTTGACAAGATTTGATTTGATCTTGGATGAACAGATCTCATAGGGAGGCCATCTGATTTGCCTATATAGGGAGATATCCCACAGGGGGATCATCTGATATATTTTAGAAGGATGTACAAAAGGGCAGTGGGGTACAAGCCATGATAACCAGATTAGAGTATTTCAGGACATGATTACAAATGAAAAATGAAAAGCGAATTCATGCAGCGTTGGGTTTCAAACAGAAACAAAGTATGCTAGATCCATAAAATCTTAGTAAATGAACGGAGATACAGCGATCTAAGCTAATGACAGAACCAATGACGACCACCAAAGCATAAACTTCCAATTTTTTTTCATCGCAAAGAACAGCGAATAAAATAGGCTTACCACTGTCTCCTTAACCAAGCAACTCTTAATACAGTTGACTTACTTTTAGCACGACGAACTCCTCCGGCATACACAGAGGTGCCACTCAACTTCTATATGCGGTAAAATGTTAACATGTTGCTTCTTTTCCTAAGTTACTCGAAATACATTTCAAATATACATCTTTGTTAGTGTATACTCCAGTTATTCCTAGATAAATGAAACCGAAGTAGTTTGGAAGCTCCTGTGTTAGGCAATAGCAAGAGAATGACAACTTTGACAATGAGGAATTCCAGCCGACGAAAAGCTTTGCAAATGTACATTTATGAAACTGGAGATAACAGTAGTCTGTGAGTGCAGCAATTTTGACATTAAGGATAAACTGTACAAACATCTGGCATATTCGATGATGGATACCTATTTTCAGTGATTCTCTCCATCCGTCTCAAAAATTATTCACCTGTTGCTTTTATGATTGTTCATCTGGAATTGGCAACTTCAGTCACTCGTGGAAACCGTTTTGTGAAGACAATTGAAATCAGACTAACTGACATTCCACGAAACAAGAGACAGATAGAAGATGTTTTTAACCCACATATCACCCTTAAGCGGAAATACTGCTTTTGAGACAAAGCAGAATGAGCCAATAAAGTTGGAAGGCAGCAGCGGTAGACTCCTCTTGGAAAGGAGATCGGCCAGATTGCCACATTTCCACACTTTGAATTTCGACAGAAGTCGCAACTTTTTCAGTCATCTCAATTAGATTGCGGTAAGCCGCAATAAATAGCTCACCTTTCTTTATTGTTTGGTTATGTTTCTGATCAATAAGTAAAGAACCTTCTCGGAATTCGATTCCAGTTGCGAAGCTAAAATAAACGCAAAACTTTATTGAACATAAACTTTTATAATGTCATTGAATAGGCCATTTCGACCATACGAAAAAGAGATTGGGGAGAGCGGCCAATTCTGGTAGTAGGTCTGGGAGATGTCTGTTAAGGTCACTAATATAGGGTTATTACAATCGTCGTACTCATCCTTTTGGAATTTTGCAGTATAACTAACGCTGGTAGTAAGCGATACCTGAAACTCATCGTATTAAGTCGGAACCATCCACTAACGGTGCGACTTTAAAAAAATCATCTTCGAGACCTACTACCAGAATTAGCCGCTCTCCCCAATCCCTTTTTCGTATGGTCAAAAAGGTCTATTGTTCCATGAATTTAAATCCAGTTCAGCTATTGGCTGGTGAACAAGGTTATAATGCGACACAAATTAGCACATGAACGACGTGAAAACACCCTTCAAAGAAATGTCTTATTATGAAGCAAAACACCGAAACTTTCAGTAACAACGGCAAAACAAATCTTCATTGTTATATAGCAACTTAATTATTTACTTATTACTTGTAGCAACTCAATTTTTCATCAACTAGCATGTCTTATCATTAATCATGGATCTGGCTAACTGGAATTAGCTAACAAAATTATAAACGCTACAATGCAGTTTTTGCTTGTCTTTCTTTGAAATAAACCTCAAAATGCTCGTAATGGTCTTTATATTACAGTTCCTGACAAAGCCGCATTTTCTAACAAATGCTCCAAATGTAAACACCTAAGATAAAAGCAACCAATCGCATGATTTAACTTTTAGATCACTGATTGCTACTTAGAGACATCAAAAGAACTCTGGATCTATTTCCAAATAATTCTGATATCAACATTACCCAATATTTTTCACGAAGTTGTCTTTCAAGTCTGGTTTATTGGCCGATACATGGTTATAAGCAGCATTGTAAACATCTGAGATTTTGACACCTTGGAAAAAAGAGAACAGGAAAGGTCTATAGGTGCAATGATGATTTTCATAATGAAGGTTGCATTTCATGAATAATGCGACTCACGAGCAAAGCAATCGATCGAATAAACTACATTAGAACGAAATGAAATTGCATGAAGTTTAGCTTGATAGAGGCAATGGGCAGCTGACCTGGAAACTTATTAGAGTTCTTTTTAGGTGTTCTAAGCTACAAACTCTTGATCAAACCACTAGAAAGTAGCATTTAAAGCTTGTGTTGTAAATTGTGTTTATGCTTTCAGCTCTTGAAGATATGCTGCACATTAGTTAGTACCTTGAATTTTTGATGACATAAAATGAAATGAAAATGAAATGCTGACTGTTTGAAAGAAAATTCTTTCTTGACTTCACAAAGACGATAAAAGCGATTTTTAGGCCACCATTTAATAAGTCGCGTAACGGATAACAAAATGACTGAGAAACATATAAAACTGAGAGAGAGCTTCCGTGGTGAAAACCCTCGCTAAAAATTACGAACTCCCCACAATGCACCGAGAACAGTACTAAGTGTGCACATGCATTGTGACACAGGCAGAAGCTCAAATATTTGTTGCCAAAGAGGAGATGAAAATCTCACAAGCATAGGTTCCAAATCCTTATATCGATGTAAAAGATGGGTATAAATCTTGTTAGCTATTTCTTTTCACTGAATGGCTACAAAGAAATTTTAGCTATTTTACTGCAATTCTACCATTGGACTTATCAAAAATTTTGAATACTATATGATACTACAGTGTATTCTTTATTTCAGTTGATTTAAGGATATGACGTCATCAAATTTCTAGATCAATAAACAGCAGAGTGAAAAAGTTTTGCTTGGTGCCATATTGTAGACAAGTATAAACTATGGTTCTCTTGAAAATTATTTCATGTTGTGTCGAAAAGTTTAGAAATTACGATAGTTCTAAGTTTTTTTGCAAATTTTTCTTGAATTCTCGAAAAAGAAGAAAAATACTCTAATTCAGAAAATATTAAAGATTTCAGATATTCCAACGTCAGAGTTATTCCAAAATGGCTAAAGTCTCTTTGAAGCCATTCAGTTCAATCAAATAGTTCACTGAATTTTACACCCATCATTTTAAAGATTTTGGAACCTATGCTAATCTTACCATGCCGAAGTTTGTCAATCACTAAATCCAACAGCGAAATCAAAAATGTGTAAACATCTTGTTGCTCTTGCGTAGGCTCAACCATTAAAGTTCGCACTATGTTCGAGCAATAGAATTTGTATCTAACACCAAGTGAGCACAGGATGACACCAAAATGCAGTTTCTCCTCAGAACTAGAGATAAGAAATCGATATATGATAGAGTGGTAAACTGTTCTAGTGGTAAACTGAAAGCAGTTTGTGAATACATCAACTACCGATCCTTGATATGATTGGAAAACGAATTTCAAGGTGACCAAAAAAATTCCAGCAAGGTAACGACGAATTCTGTTGCTCATTCTGATTTATGGCTGGTGCCAGAAAGTAAACAAAAGCTTTAAAATTTCATTGTAATGCTCCCTCTTCGACTTTGAAAAATTTCAATATTTCTTTGCATGGAACTTGGCGAGAAGAAAGACAAGGAGCGTTTCTTCCAATTTCTGGTAGAACAAGAAACGGTAAATCACGTACCTTACAGCACTAAACTTCAAACTGAATTTTCCACCACTTTGTATAATCGGTGTGTAGCACATTTCAACCTGCAAGCAAATCGTTCAATCTGCAAGCAAATCGTTCAATCAAGCATACTTTTCCCCATCAAAATCCCTAGGGTACATAAAATTAAAAATCATTGATTTAAAGAAACTGACTCAAATTCTCAAATTCTAAAATTTTCCATGGCTATGAACTGCAATAATGATCAATTTTCGTAAAGAAAGTTTACTACTGTGATGGAGCTGGAGAAAACAATGCAACAGTCTCCTCAAGTCAAAACAGTGCTCTTTTTGTATCTGCTTACCATGTTGTCTCTTATTATGGCAAACATTCTATTGAAATGATCAAAAGATACAAAACCAAATAACATACTTGGTCTGAATCCATTCCAGCTGCTAAAAACTTTTTAGAATCCAAGGCTGACTCAATTTGATCAGCAAGTTTTGAATGCTTCACTTTCTACAATGGAACAGATATCATTGAAGAAACAATCTGAGTTATGTCTACAGAAAATTACAAAGAGCCTTGCAAATTCTTTGTCAATCAACTTCTGAAACACAATAATGCCTCAACAAAGTGGCATAAATTCAATACTAATTGTCCAGTAAATTAGGCTTTAAATACTACCTGCTGGCCAAAGCTGAAGGAAGTTGACTTGCTTGTATTTAGAGGGCTCATTGCTCATACCTACACATCAATGTTACTGATTGGTTCAAGATAACCTTGAAATAATAGTTATGCCCCACCTTGTCTGCATCAACAATGCTAACAACTTGTTTCTTGAAATATTGTGTAAATAGCTCAGAAGAGACATGGGCAGCTTTCTAAAAACAGAACAGAAAACATCATTTTCAACAAGAAGAAATGCTTGATAAGTCATCAAGATATTTTACAGAAGTTTCTTAGCTTCAAAGACAATAAGCACAGGCTTGCAGGGGTGACAAAGTCTCCATGCTATCCCTGTTACCAATGATACCAGAATTCATCAAATGTTAAGTCCCTTACTTGCAAAATACTTTCCAAACTTATTCTTGCAGCAATTGTCCTTGATGCTTTGTAGACAAAAGAATTTGAGCATGGATTTTATAGGTTGATGAAGAAAAACATTATTTTCATGCCCTGAAAGTCTGATTACATCTACTTCCAAATACTTTTAAATTTCTCTGAATAAAAGTTTGAAGTTACCTTGATATAGCCCAGTTCAACATCTTCTTTTGGACTCATAAGGTAAGCGAAAGATGCACTGACATCAACCTGAAAAAGCAACAAGTATGTTTATTTATTTGACACCTCCATGCAATTGTATATAGTTGTTTGGTTACTTTTCATTGCAATAATGTACATTATTGCGATAAAAAGACAGGTTTGCAGGGGTGATAAAGTACCTACACCTATCCTGTTAACAACACAAATTTTATATATATATCATTATCACTGATGCAAGATACCAAAAGCACTAAAACAGGCAAAAGGAGAAATCCTGACCACCGCTTGGTTAACAAATCTTGGATCATTTATGTTTGAGCAAATTGGAGAGGCTCTACACCAGCCCTTCAACTTTTGAGTTATTCTGTATGGATCAAATCAATAATAGCTGAGTGATATTTCATTTTATAGCTCACCTTTTCCAAAGCAGCACCTTTGAATGCTTTAGTCCACCTTTGAACAAAGTCCCCAGAAAAATTGTCTTTCGCAAAAACTCCAACTTTCTTGCCCTAAAATATAGAGTACATGTGTTGCAAATAACTAAAAGAACAAGACATTTTTCCTCATGTAAACTGATGATTTACAGTAACTTAGATTTAAAAAAAGTCTAGGAAAAGAACAGCAACTTAATTATGTAATTTGACATGTTGATAACATCTTGATCACTCAACTGGCTAGCTTTGGGGGAAGTTCTCTAACTTCATCTGTATTCATCTTGTCTGAGGACTTATTATGAACTATCTTGCTATGAATAAATCTGTTGGATACATAAATTTGTGAAAGCAGAACTTTTCAATCAGTAGCACAACATAAAAAATCATGAAGCAATTCTTCCTTGCACATACCTCTTTACTTGATTTTATTGTTTCAATGATGTTCTTGAAATTCTCCTCATCACTGTCAGCCTTCACAAAATAAAATAACAAACATTACTCATCATATACATGTACTATCTGGTCTGTCTTTCAGTAATAAGAACATGTTGTATGGTGAATAGGAAAATTTGACTGTTGCCTTGATTGGGCAGACCAGAGTTAAGACATCTATCGTTCCTTCTCTCCTTGTCTATTCTTTTTCCTTTTTTCTTTTTTCCTTCTCTCATTCTTATGATCAAAAGATAGACTTGTAGCAAGTCCAGCATGCAGTTAACAGTTTCAAAATTGTTGTATGTAGGTTACTATGACCCCACAAATCAACTATTGATTGGTGGCTTTTTGAATTGACGTTTGTTGCTTTAGCAGAATTTCAAAACAAGTGATAAAGAACATCAAATTCTCTGCAACCTGCAAAGTTAAATGTAGATGAGCTGTAAGGTACAATTATTTCAACATTCAAAACCTCTTACTTCAGATAACACCAATCTTGTGTTGTTGGTCTTGCAAAAAGTTCCTTCATTTAGAAAAATATTGCAAAAGTTGTTTCTTTTCACATAGTTGTTGCAAAGAGTGAGACAAAAGCTACTTCAGAATTTCAAAAATAAAAAGGAAGACAACATACTTTATTCCTTAGTGATAATTTGATAGGTGGGATGTTTTCAACTTTCTTTTGTGCATCTTTTAGTGGCTGCAGAAATTCAATCTTCTTTTTGCTTGCAAGGATGTTGATGCTTGATTCAGCAATTACCATCAAAGTGTCCGTAAGTTCATATCCAAAAAGCCATTGCTAAAAAATATATATGAAACAACAAATTACTGTTTGTTTTCATGACAAAGAGTGTTTTACATCTTCAAATAAGTTAACAAATATGATATATACCGGGTGAGTCAGAAAAATGTGGGGCGTTTGATGGACTCTAGCGTCGCATTGAGCCACTTGATTATCGTAATCTAAATTTTATTAAAGAGTCTAACTTAGATCATAAACCATTCCCAATCGAAATCGGTCATTTGATGCCTTTGTTAAAAAATATTTTCTTTGTAAGACCCTGTATGGGAATCTTGCAAGCTTGTGAAATCTTCGACCAAGCCCCTTCAGCCGTTTAGCCTTGCCACAGTTGCAAGTACATGTTGTATTGTCAGGGGAAACTGAAAATTTTGAGCCTGGTGCACACTAGGTAAGTCCCTTAAGTCGCTAAGATCGTGCAGAAGAACCAAAGACAAAGACTAAGAGTTTGAATCCCTTGTCTTTTCGCCTTTCTGCACGACTCTGTGAATCAGGCTTTACGAAACAGTGTTGTTTGGATGAAGTCCCATTGCGACAGAGCGTTTATCTGCGTGAAAGAAACCTCTTCACAAACGAAGAAGTACGCATTATTAATGTCTTTCAAACGTATTTTCCAAGCATGGCAAGTTATGATAAGGCATCCCAAGGGAGAAAATACTACAGTACCTCCTTATTATTTCATTCTCCCCTGATAATACCACGTGTACCTGTAACTTTGCTATGATAAAATGCGGAAGGGGCTCAGCGAAAGATTTCATCAGTTTGCGAGATTCCCGTACAAGGTCTTACGAAGAAAATGTTTTCTAAAAGATGCATTAAATGACTGATTTCAATGGGGAAAGGTTTATGACTTAAGTTAGACTCTTGGCTGCACGGAAAACTTAGTTTATAACAATTTGGTGACTAAATGCAATGTCACGGTCCGCCAAATTCCCCACGTTTTTTCTGACTCACCCGGTATGTATATTTATAACTTCCAAATTATATATTCTAATAATTACTTTCAACATGCTTTATAAATAAACTGTGTACAAACAATCAATAAAGAACCTTTGTTTGACCTTAATCAGTGTCAAATATTTCATTGCATAATAATTATGAGGACCATAGAGAGGTTTACGTATTAGTGGGCAATACACATTAGATTTTGCCTCGTTTCATGCCTTTTCCTTTCTGTGCTTCTATGTATTGAAGATCTTCCCATAAGGGCATATCATATTACTTACTTTGTACATTTGAATTTGGGACATATTTGTAAAGAAATATTTATATGGCATCCAACAAGATACTTGTGCTGATGAAGGTGAAGTGAAGGTGAAGTTGCATTTTTTAGCCCCAAGAGCTGGGATTGCATAAGTAGCTAAGTGCTGATTGAAGATGAAGATAACCCCTTGTCATGACGCTCAAATGGTGGGGTCCTACAGGCTATCAAACCCACTCCACCTGACTGTTCTGCAAAGTCAGAGGACTGCACCACTGCATCACAACACCTTCACATGCAGAAGCTTAGTGTATTCAAACAAAATACAGTATTCATGCACTTTTAGTTACTTGTAAAGAATTGGTGAAAAGGCAACAAAAAGCTTTGCCAAATGCTATTAGCAAATCCAACTCACTTGTAAAGCAGTAGATTTGCTGTAAATAACATCATCATCTTGCCCAACAATGCTTATAAAGACGTCAACATTCTTGCACACTGCATCCTCCTAAAAGTAACAAAGAAAGAAAAACTAACAATATAAAAAATTACATGATTAAAATGCCTGTAAAATATCAAAAGAAATTTCTCTCAGTTTTTCAAAAAGTTTCTCCAAGTTGTTGAATCAATTGCTAACAACTAAATTTTGAACCATAATGGTCCATTGGACATCCTAACAATCCAGATTGGAAAGGGCCATCCAAGTTGGAAAACTTGCCTTAACTTGCAACTAAGAAACAATGTTGAAATTTGCTTCTTGCAGCAAAATAAGGTACTTGTATGTGAGAACAAAGAACTTTTGTTAATTTTGCATCACTCACAGCTTTGTAAAAGTCAACTCCCAGCTTGTACTTTTGTATTTTTTCAGTCACTGCTATGGGTATGCAAAATCATGCATGTTTTCCAACCAAGGGCTGTGGCTGAAGACTTATATCTTAAGAGTGTATGCACAGGAGAAATACGCTGTTCAAGGCATTTTCCAATCTGCCAGAGTATGGTCCATAGGACAATGAACAATTTTCGCCAAGACTTCAGGTGTGCAAGAAGGGTCCATGCCAGGGGCGGCTGGGAGGTAAATTAATTTGCTAATACTTGCAAGCAAAAAACTGTGGGTCCAAAGGCTTCCAGGAAAATTTTTTAGAGCCATGCCCCTCATATTCATGGAAACTCCTACTTTGGGAAAAAGGGCATATTTTTGTTTTACTACAGTTCCAAGTCTTTTCCAGAGCTTTGATTACTATTCCTTGCAGAAATTTTTAAAATTTAAAAAGAACAACGAGAAAGATTTTTTGGAAGCAAAAAGTAACAGCAAGGTAACAACAAACTGATAGCTCTTATTAACAACCTTCCTCAAATAGGTACTGTTTAAAGAATGCATAGGATTTATTTACAACCTCTCAAACGCCGTTGACTATTTGACTTAGTGGTCAAATGCGTGCCTTGTGAAGGAACAGTCGCCATCAGTCGCAAGTCATGGAGATAGTTTGAACAGCCTAATTTGAACAGCATGTTTTGACTGGCTATGACCTCTAAGTGCGAATTCTTGAAGTGGGAGAATGCTGCAACGTCGATATGACATTTCCAAACTTCATACTAAAATCGAGTGATCAATGGCTTTTCTTTGGTTGTTCACATGATCGTTCGTTATTTCCGCAGTTGTCTGGGGCTATGCGGCTCTGCTCCAGGATGGTTTGTTCAGCCTTTGCGGCCACTTGCCACTTAGTGATAGCCCCACTATTAATTTTCATATTTTAATAGCGTGGCCACCCTTACTGTGTCTGCGAGGCATTTGTTGCAGCAAGGCTGTTAGCTCTTGAGCTTCAGATTTTGTTTGGAATTCCAATGGTTTAATATGAAATTTACAAAGGCAAGAAAGCAAAATAGTCAAAGTAATGATGATTCTGGTAGAATTTGGAATTAGTTCCTGCGGTAAAGGTTCAAGTTTTCTAGACAAGCCATACTAAAACGAAAGTAAAACGAATCCTTTCTTTTGAAAACAGAGTTGAGTCTTTGATGTCTTTACTCAAATTGAAATACACACTACAAATCTTATCGTCGACAGATCTCCCATAACAAGACATGTCTAAAAAATCGTCTTTCTCTCTGTGTCTCCACACATCCAAGAACAGCTATCACACACTAACTCCTACAGAGGTTCGATGTTTTATGGTAACAGGGGGATATCGTCGCCCGTCTTCCTGGAGATGAAGGCGCTGTTTATGACTTGATTTCCCTTGTGAAGAAAAAAGCCAGAAGATTTTGAAACACCCCATCTAACTCCACTTGATGTGACTCAATTCATCTCTGCGATTTGGGTCAGATTGTTTGTGCAGTGTGTTGAAACGGCCGCAGTGATCCGATGCTACTAACTTCGAAGAATTATTAGCACGGTGTAGCCATTTGCATATTCCACAATAGGTAATGCATAACGAACAACGGGAAATATGACGCAAGTTTCAATTGTTCCTCTGCATTCACTATTAAAACTGGCCAAGTAATAGCGTGGCCATCAATTGAGGAGGGTTCAGATATCAATAGAAAGGGAATGTAGGCGGTTCCTTCAAGGGATTAGACTATAGAAAAGGATTCAAATGCACCACACAAATGATTGTGTGTGATATTGCAATACATTGCAGCAACCAAAAAATGCAAAGAGACCTCACGTTTCGATGGAATGACAAGTCAGTTTCAAAATTTTTCGAAGCTTGTTTTAGGCCTTATTTTACACAAATTACTTTGCAAAAACTGCTAATAAAGTATAAGCATTAATAGCACTGTCCGCCGCCACTGGTCCGTGCTGTTACTGTTTATTGTCTAATACACTATTTGGGTGTGTAAGTGTCATATTTTCCATAATGTGATATTGCCTGTGATGAAAAACCATAATTCACTGATACTCTCTCTCTTTTTTCAGCCTTCACAGCTTCTTTTCTTTCCATCCATTCAAAAATTTGGTCATAAATTTACCATGTTTTTGGGTAGTAGGTCCTTTAAAAATTTATATCGATGTGACAAAGGAACTCTGTAAGAAAATCGATCAGAAAATCTCAATCGGGCTAGGATTTCACACAATACATCGCATAGTCCATTTGGCTGTCGCGGCCTAAACTTCAGATGATTATGATGGAGAGAGCATGTCCTAAACTGCAAAACTCCTTTATTTTGCACCTTTTCATCATAAAATATGTGTACCTTTCCACAGTAAAATCGAGCTCACCTTCCAATCTTCGTAAAGTCGTTTAATTCGACGAAAGAAACAATCTTTATCCACAGAAGCCTTCGACATTTCTGCTGGCTTTGCAACCCTTCGATCGCTTGCTTCAACATGGACGGCAGTCTCAATTTCATTTTGCAATACAATATGGCTTCCAGATCTCCAAAATGGTAGCCAATTTTGGCGGGAAAAAATTGTACGCAAAAGTACAGGAAAAGAATTTTGCAAATTGCCACCCAGAGAAGAGTCATGAGATGAGAATGTGGGGTTCGTAGGGGCTGACGGTTCACGGTTTCTGGCCTTTACTGGAACGGTTTTACGGTTTTGGGAGTAAAGTGATGTTGTTACGGTCCATTTCTTCACTAAATATGATCATGGTCAATTTGTGACCATGATATGACTTGAGAAGTTAAATTATCACAACATTGAGGGTAAGGCTATGAATAATTGTCTAATACAATATGATCTTCCACCAAAATTCTAACAATTTGCACTTTATCCAGCTTTCCGTTACTTTTTTTTGTCACAAAGACCTGCCCCAGAGATGATAACGAGACAGATGTTAGCAACATAGAACCGACGTGGTATATGCAAAGAGTGTAGTGGCAGGACGTTTTGACGGTTTTAGCTAAATTTAGAGGCGGTTTACGGTCTTTCTGAAACAATTTGGCGGTTTTATTGTTTTTGGTATCCCCCTACGACCCCCTACCTGAAGCAGCCTGCATGACTGAATCTATTTAGTTCCTAGAATGGGAAAGTCTCGATTTGCCTCAGTCTTGCTAGTATCGATATGTTTGTAGTTTGTCCCAATTTAGTTGACAGTCTGTCTGAACACCTTGGTATCTTGTAGCGGTAATCATTTCTTTGCCCTGATCACCTATTGAAAAAGATGGTTTAGCATCAGCTTGCCTTTCGAGCCTTTCGATCTTACGAATGTTTGGATTGGACTAGAGCCTTTAACAAGAGACTATGTTTTCACAGCGTTCAGAGAAAGTTTGATTGCATGCAGCAAATCCTGTAGCTTCGAAAGCTTAGGTCATTTTGTAGATTATCGATACTTTTGAGGAGAGTAAATGACCGTATCACTACCACACATGCTGACATAAGATTTTTGCAGGGAAAAAGGCAAACCATTTACTTAAATCAGAAATGAGAGTGGACCAAGACAAGAGCCTTGGGGAACTCCACAACTCATTCCTGTCACATTGGAGGAAGTGCGGTCTTCCCTGCAGAATTGTTTGTTTGTTTGTTTGTTTTCAATTTGTTTTGAGTGGGCTTGTCAGGATTTCTAGCTACTGAAAGCTAATTTAGGCCCACTGTGCATGCCGCATCCAGGCACGGGACCCCTAGTTTTTTAGGGTTATTATTATTTACGGTTATCCAAGTATGATTTGAGCCAGTCATGTTCCAGGCTAGTCACTCAATAACTTCAAGTTATTCAGCAGGATGTCATGATCAAACGTGTCGAAAGCCTTCTTCAAGTCAATAAAACTTAGACCAGTGCATTTCCTTTATCTATAATCAGGTACCAATCATTGGTGTAGGGGCTGTGGCAATCGACTGTAAGGGTCGAAAAACCAAACTTATGCTCAAATGATGATTTATTTGAGTCCAGGTTTTCATAAAACTGACTGAAAATTAATTTCTCAAATAGCCTGAAAGGAAGAACTGGTATTGGCCTATAGTTCAACCTGCAATCCCTTGCGCCAGTCTTTAAGATAGGTGCAATAAGCGCTATTTTCCAGTCCTCCGAAAATTTCCCGCAAACAATGATTTATTGAAAAGATCATACAAGAACCCCCGACAACCGGCAAAGCAACCTTCACATAGAAGCTAGCAATACCATCGTGGCCTGAAACCATGTAACGTTTTCATCTTATTCAAAGTTGATGAAAATTTATCTGTCATGATAGCAAAAAAGAGAAACTTAAAGGAGGAGTTTCGAACGGGTACTCACCAAACAGGGGTGGATTTGCTTTTATCAGCTAAGCTTATTCCTAATGCTGCAGGAGTACTCATTCACTGATGATGCAATTGCTTTGTTACCTCTAATTGCTTGGCCGTCTACAGTAAGATTAGGCACAACCGTAGTGTTCGATCTTTTGTTAATTACTTGGTTGATGATTTTTCAAGTTTTCTTGAGGTCACCTTGAAACTGCGTTATTTTTGCAGAGAAATAATCACGTGTAAGTTGTGTATTCAAGTTATTTAGCCTGTTACGAATTTACTTGTATGATTCCATCAACAATTTTGAGTTGCTTTTTACTGCTTGAGATTTTACCTTATCTCTCGTTTTAGCCAATTTGAAATAATCATCATTCAGCCAAGGCGTATATCTATCAGACAAGAAACTTCTGTTCTGTTCTGTACGATGAGTCCATTATGATTTGATCAAGTATTTTAGGTCTTTTTAGGCATGAATTCTTTGCAAAGTTGAAATTTTCTATAATGGCCGGTGCTGGTAAGAGGGCGAGAAAAATCGAAAAAAATACTTTGATCTCTTGGTTGCTAGGAAATATTGATTCATTCAAATCCATGAAGTGCTCTTGATGCCATGAATTTTCAAAAGTGTGAACTTTATTCTGGCTCGCCTGGTATTTATGGGACAAGGTTGGCAAAATAAATGTAATCCTAGTGCCATTATTTTTTCTATAAATTGCTGATATCAAAAAGACATTGCAGAGCCAAAAGCTAAAAGATCAATTTAGACAGTCCCTTGCAAACACTGTGGTGCAGAGGCAGACAGTTTTGGTGCAGTGAGGATGGCCATAATTTGACATTTGAGGCATTTTGCTTTTGATATGATCTTAATTTTGACTATTACAACTTAACACGGATAAATTGTGCAAAACCCTATAGGTTAATGAGCAGTTCAAAGCATATGAGGAATATTTACAAATGATGATAAATGGAAGACAGTTCTACAATAACCAAAGTTCAAAATATGAAATACTTGAACATTGTGAATACTTCAAAGCAGTAATGTTGATTCGATTATCTATGCACATGGATTTTGAATGACAATCAGCATATACTCTTTTTCTGCAAACAAAAATTTGACATCTTAGGTATATATGCAAAATAAGTCTGATTACTGTAAAAGCTCTAGCTTTTAGTTCTTTTACTTTACATTCTGCAGATTTAACATGCAATTCTGCAAGTAAACTCACAAATTGGACACAGTTCTACGACAGAGACTATACCAAAACTAACATACAAACTTCCTTAGCTAAATAAAGGGAAGATCTTTTAATACCCTTTGGTATATGATACCAGTGGTGGAATGGCCTGCATACAGACTCTGCTGATTCCCTGAAGAAAAGTAAGGTTCCTTCTCCAGTAGAGTCTGCACATCAGCGACACAAAGCCTGTCCAAAGTCACATGCTGCTCCTGGGCTTGAGGAATCAAATATCAATGGTGGAAAGAGATCTCCATTCTTCTCTTTCAGGTTAATTGATCAATAAGCATCTTCAAGGAATTTTAATTAATCATTAAATTTGATTCAATGGGGTGGCCATAAGTAAGGATTAAGACTAAGATAATCAAAACATCCCCACACCATGGAATTTGTTTGGCTAGGTGTACTTACGCCCACGCCAATTATGCCTAAGCTGATATCAGCGGACTTGCTTTGTGTCACTGACTCCTCAACTCTGCTGGAGGAGAAGCCTTTGGAAGGAAACCAGTGAGTTCACCATGCAGGCTAGTGGAGGATTAATAGAGAGAGGGCTTGTCCAAATTTTGGCTGACAAGGAAGAGGCTTATTAGAGATGGGCTTAATGGAGAGGAGGAATAAACTGAGTGTTCACAGTATACACAAACCAACACACACTGAAACATCGCTTGAAAAGATACAGAAGACCCAAAACTGACCAAAGCAAGAAAGGAAGTTGAGAAAATGAGATAAAGTAAAAATTTTAAGAATTAACTTACCTGGAGCAATCATGATCTCATGTTTTTTCGATCTTATCCTCAAGAATGTAAGGTCATTCTGAAAGGGATAAATTCAGACATCTAAATGCAAAGTTTCAGTTATTAGGATATAGAAAAATAGAAAAATTGAAGGAAGAGCTGAAACATCTGCAAGCATTCAATGGAAAATTTGGCAGGCTAATTGCAGCAAAGAAAATTTCATGTAAAGTCTGCAATTTCAAGCAAAAAGCAATCTTGAAAAATGCTAAAAAAAATCCTGCCAAATTTAAGAACAATCCTGCTTCTTGAACATCATCAGATTTATGTTAGACAGTCTCCTGTGATTTTAGAGTTTCAATTTCTTATCCCTTGCATGTTTCACTTAGGCTTGCTTATAACTGAGAGATACTGTACCAAGTATATAAATTGGCTACTGGTGAAATCAAACACTATTTTCTGTAATTTATACCTGAGGATCAATATCACGGACTGTGCTCCTTGCCTTGGCAGTCAGTTGATGAATCAAGCCAGCATATTGTAGAGTTGTTGAATTATCTAACGTTGTTCTGATTGGGATGCCTGAGTAATGGAAGCATCCATGCATTATATTTCATGTATTACATTTCAGGGTTATGTTTCATTTACACACAGGCACAAAATATTATGATTTCAAAAAGTAAAGGACAACCAATTAAAAAAGCAAGGAAAATGCAAAACAACCCATAAGCACTGTAACTAACAAAAAAATTATTTTCTCCAATCCAACCAACAGAACTGATAGTCCTGCTTTCTTCCTCCGATTATAAACATATCAAACATTTGTTGATGAATGTTTGGTGCATCATGATTCAGAAACTTTGATACAGTGCTATTTGAGTGGAGAGCAATTGTTGATTACATACAGTAGCTGTTTAAAGGGTCTAGTTCATCCAGCATTCCTTGCACATGTCTTCTCTTGGTTTGCCTTTACTTTCACCATTTTCATGGATCATAAAAATGGCTACAAACAAAGGCTAACCAAGAGACATCACATGCAAGGAATGCAGGATAAAACAAACCCTTTAAAATTTGGATACAAAAACTTTTGACCAAAGGAGATGTTTTGAAAAAGCTGATTTAAAAAAACAGATTGATATAAGGTATGAAGCCACATTCAAAGTAAAAATATGGGTCTAAAATGTTACTATACCTTCATTGTTTACGACAATTGTACCAATGACCCCTTTGTGTGTTTGTATCCTCTTTAATGTTTCTTCAACTTCAGACTATGTTAAGAGATAAAACACAAAGAAAATGTGAGGTACTTCATGTAGAAATCAGGGAATAATGATTTTGACCACTAGGAGCCCTTATATATTTGTAAAATGGCAACATTTGAAAATTTCATCTGCAAAAGAGAAAATCTCCAAATAGTAGGGATTTTCATGAGGGGAAACTGTGTTGTTTATTTCTAATTGGTTGAAAACTATTCTGCCATATTTTGCTTTGCTTGGTGACAACAGCAGTCAGATATAAATTTACCAGGATAAACCTCTGTGCCTGCTGCTCTGCATGAAAGGTTTTGGACCACAACCCAGGGTGCATTCCATGTAAAACTTACGCCGAAGGAACGCCAAGCCCTGAGCTTTCATACGCCATGTATTTTCAGGGAGAGAGAAGCTGCTAAAAATCAAAATCTTATGGTTTTAAGAAACGTTCAGTACTGGCCTAAATTCTTAGTTTCTTATCAAAAGAAACTGCTTAAAGATCGAGGACAACTTCACATTCATGCCAAGGTAACTAGAGTTTCAAACCCTGTCATGCCAAGAACCAATTTCGCTGAAGAAGTGACGCCACTACGCCAACAAAAAAGTCGGGTCTACGGCAAAGATCTTCGGGCCTAAGTACATGGAATGCACCCTGGACCACAACAATTTTGTTCATCAGTCTGCACCTGAAAATAATTGACATCAAAACGTGCACCAAAAACCACATGAGTTCTTTCTCCGCACCAAAGATCTTCTGGAAATAGGCACTTGGATTCACACTGGGTAATTTGGAATGGACCATTTGGCTAAAGATGGCAGCACGAAATTTTTTTACCAAGATGCGCTGTGTTTGAATCTTTCAAATCACAATTCTTTAACAATTCATGGGAATTTGATTAAAGAAGGCAATGTATCTAGGTAAAAGCTTCCTCACCACCATCAAACTTTAGTGCAATCATCAATTATTGACTCTACCCTATGCTTTTTTACTCCTTTTGTTAATGATCCATTCCATGATTAACAGATACATGTAAAGTCAATATTTTGAAGGCAGCTTGTACCCTCTAACATTGTTATATGAGACAAATTGTAGTCTATTTGCATTTTTGCCTTTTTTCGTAGGCCACTTCCCTTTGTACAAGAGGCCTAGGCTACTCTGCAGTCCCAAAATTGGCCTAAAAACATCGTAACTTTAAACGATTTTTTCTCAGCCAGTTAAATCCATTGCAAACACGATATAACGCATTTCGACTCTTGAGATCATTAACAAACCTATCATGATAAGAATTTGGCATACAAACCATGATTTAAGGATTTTATTTCGCTTTTTTACACTGTGAAGTGGACCTCTTTTCCTCAAGCCTTGGCTTTCTTTCAATGTTCTTTCCCTTGGATACAATTATGCGCAGGCGCGTTAGCAACAACAACAATAAACAACCAGACCCGAGAAAATTTTGTTGAAGCCATTTGAAAACACTTTCAAAAATCCAATACGATATGAACGCTTTACTGTGTGAAACTGGTAGCAAAAGACAGGCTAAACGCGGTTTTATGCCTCCTGAGCATCACCAAATCTTTATATCTGCGACCTATGTACATGCTATCAGTTTGACCTTCTACGCACACAAACACCGACTTCACAAACACCGTTTTCGTTCGATTACTGTTACCATAACCCTGTGTCTGAGAAAAAGTATGTCTTGATTGGTCAATTTATCACGCAATACAAAGGACCGCGGTAAAAATTCCTTTCAACCCGGTACCTTTTCATAAGAACAGTTCACACAATCCTTTGATTTGTCAAAATAGATGTTATGTAAATAGACAAGATCACCAAAGAGAGAAATACAAATAAATGCCGAGTATTGTCGGAACTGACCGGTTTCTTTTGCCGAATGCTTCCGAAAATAGAAATCAATTCGGAAAAAAGTTATTTTGCAACTGACATCAGCAATGAACTGTTCGGCGAGAACCAATAGAATATCATCTGTACTGGATCAAAACATTTGGCACTTGCGTCTTCCAGTATGAAGGTATTGTGACGCAGTGGTGTAATCCTCTGACTTTGCAGTCAGAACAGTCAGGAGGAGTGGGTTCAATACCCGGTAGAACCCCATCACTTGAGCGTCATGACAAGGTGTCGTGGTGCTTCGCTACTTCTGAGATCCCCGCGCTTCGCGCTAAAAGCCGCAACTTCACTTTCAGTAAGCAAAATATTCATCATCAAAGTGCCGGTGTCTAAACCGTTTTAATGGCAGTTTTAACTTGTAACTGTCAAGAGATGTCACTGTAACGAAAGTTGACAGATCAGTTCGGACAGTTTCTAATCTTATCAAAATTGAGCAAAAAACAAAGCCCTCATAAAGTCTAACACTACGTTCGCAAGACGCCGACATATTTTGAAAACGGTGACAATGTGACAGAGGCAAAATGTGAGCCAGCATTCACATGATACCGGCGCAGTTTGAAAACGATAGAAATTTCGACAGTAACAAACATGGCGGTGCAATCTCTCCAAGAACTTATGATGGCAACGAAATTTACTGTACAAAGACCTTGCTTAAGGTCATTATGAACAGGTCTGCCGCATTTTGAAAGCATTATAGAATATTCTGTTTTCGTCATTTTCGAGTGTTCACACGATGCCGTTTCCAAATGTGCCGGTTAGAGTTCCGTTTTCAAAATCTACCGTTTTCATAATCCGCCGGCAAAAGATGTGCCGTTTTTGTGTGAACGGGATGCCTATCCGTCACATTTTTCACTGTGTTCAAACTGTGCCGGCATGGGGTGAACGAAGTTTAAGTTTTGTCATAAGTCTCCAGTTCTAGCTTTCACAGCCACGTGCATGAATTTGGTGCTAGCAGAAAGGACAGAAAAAAGTCGATCGACCATTCCAGCAGGCGAGCGGATACCAAATTAACTGTTGAGGAAACATTAACATGATACTATGAATTTCTATAAATGGCTACACAAGCTAAATTCACAAGGTCATAGGAAGGTTACCTTTAAATAGGCTTCTGCTTTTTACTAACAAAAGACCTATCAAGCAAGACTTGGGCCTGGTTTCTGTTTAGTCGTACAGACAACACGATATGAATAATGAGTGATTTTACCAAACAACATTTTTCTATTTAAGTTAGCCTTTGACTGATAGATTAACATTTCAGTTTTGAATATCGACCTCATACCTTTAAGTTCACAAGCCTGGCAAACGCGTAAAACTTTCATTTTGACTGCAACGGAGATCAGCCATGTGTTCACAATGTTCTTTCGGATCATAAACATTTCTGTTACTTTTAGCTGAAGAAAAAATTTATTCAGGAGGAATGTTAATGATCTTGCACCATTACAACTTTTTAACCGATCAAAGCTGGAAGTACAGAACAAACGTGGCATTGCATTGTGAATCCTTGCATTACAAGGGAGTTTTCAGGTGTGCCAGTTAGAATTCCGTTTTCAAGATCTACCATTTTCAAAATCTGCCAGCAAAAATTGTGCCGTTTTCGTGTGGACAAAGGTGTATCTGTCACATTTTGCACCGTTTTCAAAAATTTACCGACATCATATGAGCGCAGTCTCATTCTCAATATAACGAACAATTTAGAAAAATGCACGGCAGGATCATAGTAAAGTAGCCGAAGTTTCTTTCAGGCTATTCAGTTCAAAGAAATGTCATTAGAATTTTACACCAACTTTTCAAAGACTTCCAGATGCAACCATGGCTGAAAACCTCCCAAAACAAAACCTCTTTTAAATAATTTTCTGTGTGAAACACTCTACACAATCTTCAAAAACTTGGACCGATAGCAACTTTCACAAGCCCATGAAAAATCAATGGTACATAGATATGAAAACAGCACAATGGTATAAAGATAATGAAATGCATTGCGTGTGTTCTTTGTGCTGTCCTTCCAGTACAAGATTTGCTTTGACGAATTCAACGTATAACGCTATCGTTGCTCGTTGCTCGTTGCTGGTTTCAATATGCAAAATTTACCTTGCGTAACGACTTTACTTTCCACTGCGAAGGAGAGCCAAGGCTTCCGTCCCAGTGAAATGTAAATTCTGCACGCAAGCTATTGAAAATGTACTGCCACGTATTTAGCAAAGATCTACGGAAGGACACAGGATTTCTTCAGGTAAACAGCAAATGTTCGAATACAAAAAAAAAGCGTGTTTACCGATTGTTCGATCCAAACTATTGGGGTTTGAATTCTCTTTACGGTTGTGTTGCGACTGTGTTACGGTTGTGTTATGGCTGCGTTATGGCCGCGTTACGGCTGTGTTACGGATAAACAGAAACCAGGCCTAATGTGAAACTACGCAGACGGGCCTCGTAACAAAATTAGTCCTATTTAATTCTGAAAGCAAGATTCGTTGATACAATTTCTTGATTTACATAAAATTCATTCATTATGATACAGAGTTAGTTAAAAAAAACCACCAGAAATAATGTTTAAGGAAAGTTAAGTTGAAAAAATGAGAAAGTGACGTCTATTAAGTCGATCTCAAAAGTCTTGTAAATGAAAAGCGTCTGCACCAAGTTTGGCGATAAACTTTTCCTTATCAGATCTAAGTTGAAGATCAATGCGTTGCAGTCTTGTACGTATTGGCCATAACTGACCCAGCAGTGGAAAAAGCATCACAACATGGGCAACCAGTTTCCAGAATATGAGTTTCCACAAAATAGTTTAATAGTCATAATTTCGCAAATTTTTTTCAGCTTATATGAAAGAAACAACTGAAAAAGAGCAAGACTTGAAACTGTAATAAGGCTTAAATCTTAACCATGCAATTAAAAGGGTAAATGATTGACAGATGAAGAGTTTCAGTTTCCTGTAACTTCACATGTGACCTCACAAGACTTTTGAAAATGACTATAGACAGCTCTATCGCTTAATGCAATCCTTGTCACTCCATTACTTCGCCCCAGAACTAATACACGAGTTTGACTAAGAGTAGCAACAACCCTTTCCAACTTAAAGACCAGTAAGGAAATGAAAATTGCACGTAGCACAAATCGAGACAGAACCCATGCTCCTTAATCATTAAAAAGTGAATTCTTTGTCGTTCAAGTGGTTGCAATAAACTATCTACAAAGCTGGAGAATAGTCGTTCTATGCCCATACCTTGGTTGGTAAATGCGTCCTAAAATACCTGATCTAAAGTCTGAAACATAACAATTGTGGCCATACCCCTAGAAGAACGAACGTTTCAATGACGATTTATCATCGAGTCATAAACAACTACAAAGTTTTCGAACATAGGAATTGTGGCCATCTGTCTACGAGGGTAAAACATTTTCTATCAGAACGCAGTATCAAGTCATGATCAAAAAATTGGACTTTGAGTGAGTTCTGACCTTTTAAAATTCATCCTCCCTTACGTAGAGCTGAGCAAGCATAGATTGTTCTTGCAACCCACGTTTGTCCTACAGCTCTCAGCCTGGTTTCTATATGATCGCAAGGATTGCTGGTGATGCAAGATCACACAAATCTGTGACCAACGACGATTACTGCGTCAAAATGACAAATGTCCGCTCAATTAAGTAGCGGTCATTGACAAGTAGCGATCCTTAAATTTTTAGATAGGACTTTTTTATATCAGCAATCGCAGCGCTATTTGCATCTGGTGTAGACATTTCCTAACAGTCTAATTTCAGCGATCAGGCTTCTCTTTCAACATCTGTGCCTTTTCTTACACAACAAGTAGCAGAATCGAAAACTTGAAATCCACAGGTTTAAAAATGTGCAGTCGTTGTGACATGACAACGCTGAGAATTGCTGGTCTCAAATTTGTGTGATAACTCCGTCACCTGCCGTCCTCATGATCATCGGGAAGCCAGGCTCAAAGGGAATCGACATTGTTAAAGGCTGGCCCGGGCGGAGCTGAAAATAAAATCCATTATTTTTGAAAACTTTGACATGTGCTGCTTCATTGTGTAGCTAAAGAAACAAAGGATGTGTAGGTACTTCTTTAGCCTATTCATAGCAGCTACGAGATACAGCAGATAAATTCCCTTAAGGCAGATAAATTCCCGGCACTGCTCTATACATTCGATACTCTCCAAACTTGTCCTGTCTTTCCATGTTCGTTCTCAAACTCGTAAGTGCTTGCTAAATATAATATTCAAACAGAATGGTCAAATACGCACTAAGAGTAATCACGAATCTGAAGGTCTTTACATAAAATATCTTGCCTCTTTTTATCGTAAATATCAATTTACATGTGAATGGTTAGACTTACAACAAAGACCCTTGCTTTCGGTCCATTCAGCCCATAAGTCAAAATTACTCAGTCTGGTGACACAACCGTTGTGTGTGAGAAAATTCTTTGCAATTTGGTCAAGAAATTCTCCGTACAAATTTGTAACCATTGTATGTTCGAACAATCAAACTACCTATGCTTTCAGTGGTCAGAGAATACATGAAACGTATATCTCAAATTAACTGGAAAGTGACATTTCCAATAACGCAAAATTAGTCATTCAAAACTCCTTGATTGTCTTGATTTTCACACTTTGACTAATTATCGATAAGCAAGGACTCTTGTAGTAAGCCTAGCAAACAAAACGGTTCAAAGAATGTTTATATTTTGTTACTTGACATGAAGCATATATTACTTAGATTGATGTATTTATGTGTTGTTTTAATACCTGGATTGATGCATTTGCAGGCTGTATGAAGACGTCGACAGGATGGCCCCAAAGTTGTGCCACGTTGTGCAGCTGCTGTGGAGGAGTTGCAGCTTCTATTGTTTCCCTTTTGATACAGTTGAATGCGATAGGCTTCAACTTAAGAGTTAGAGATCCTGTTTGAGTCAATTTGACTGGTTATTCACTGATTTATGGACAAGAAATTTGAAAGAAGTGGCTGCTGCGAAAACAACAATTCCTTTACTCTCCAAAAATATAAACATCGATTACATATTGACCGAAAAGGGTTCTAGCACTGTATTTTACTTTTTCGTTTCAAAAGAAGATTTTAGACTTGTCTATTCATAAAATAGCTTTCTCAAGCGTCCTTCAAATAATGACAAAGTTCAAACACAGTTTGATTTTGACATTGTTGGAGAGAAATAGCGTTGATGTTTTCGCAGCAAACATTCATGAGTGTGTTTGATTGGTAATATAAACCTACCAAATTCTGAAAACGGCAAACTTCTTGGAGACAGAAACACATTTCCCGGGCAAACACAAAATTTTTCAAAACAGCAAGTTTCAAATTCATCCTGGCGAAGACGAAATTTTCAGTTGAATAACATGAATACGAGTCTGGTGCTTGGCAACAAAGAGTCGAGCTACTGATTACCGTTGCAATGCGAGCAAATTTGCCTCGTTCTCAAAGAAACCAACAATCTCTCCATCCAAAAGTCTGCCAAACATTCTGCCTTTTGGAGCAGAAAGTTCAGCAGGCCTTTCCAAACCTGCCAAACCTGCCGTTTTCGGAGTTGGGGAGTCAATCGAACACAAATTCTGTGTTTACCAAGTCTACCGTTTTCAGAATTGATACCAATCAAACACATCCTATGTTGCCTTTCCTCTGGTATGAATCAGCAACCACTTGTGGGACGGACTCAACCAAGGTCTTTAAGTTGAAGTTGAAGCGTTAATTTGAAGTATGTCCTCACAGCTGCACCAAAGCTGAGGCAAAAGAAGCTACGACTCCTCCACAGGAGCCGCACAAACGAGACAGACACAATTTCCTGGGGCACCCTGTAAAAGTTGAGGCAAACGAAATCGATATTTGTTACGGAAATATTATGAAAAAGTTAAAATCTCTGCGGATTTGAGTGGCATCAAACATAAAAAAGAAAAAATTTCCTCTCAAGTACAGAATATGCAGCAGCACAAATCAATTTACACTCAAGCATATCCCAAAACTGAGCTAAGTTCGCGAATGAAAAGTCACAATTCCGCAATGAACAATTTTGCGTCATCGCAAACCTTATCTAACATAAATTATGGATCGGATTTTGGACGTTTAAACTCGTTGACAAAAGCACAATTTTCAAAGAACTGCGTGGCCGGCAAAAACTTGGAATGCCACATACTTTCTTGAAGTCTATTCGCAGAAGGTCTGTCAAGTTCATTTGATTCAGAGTCTTTTCAGGATGATTTCCGCCAAAAGATATGATCATATAATTTCTGATAAAATGGCAAAATCTTTACACATGTAAAACTTTTGAAGTTTTTGAAATTTCGAACTAACCCCTTTACTGCTGCTTGAACTACCTTGTTTAATACCGCCAAAATTCTTCATTTTAAGATTAAACTCAGTTCACTCTTCCTTGCGTTTCATCACAAAGTCTGTCTAAATGTCAGAACAAAAGTAACCAAATACCAGAAAATTCCTGTGCGGTTCGCCCATGCAATCATCTGTTATTTCCCCCCACTTTAACTATCCACACTCTACGCTTAACTAGACCTAATCGTATTCATCTAAAAATTCAGAAACGTCTACAGTATGTTGAAACCAAAACGGCACATTGGTTGATACTCTAAACCTTTCTGCGAAAGGAACCTTCAGTATTTCGATTCGAGTTGACTGTAACAGAGTCCTTCTAATGTATATACACTCACAAGTTTATTAGATCTGAAGACAATCCATGACATATTTCTTATATATAGCATACATGAAGCAAATCATTCTCACTGAGCAAGGACAGGTCTATACTTTGAAACTGAGGCTAGCAGCCTCGTTTAATCCGCTCGCTGGATCTGGAAGAGTACTGGTTCTTTGATGATCAGCCAAGCCGGTACGATTATACGAATCCAACACGAATCCGGTACGATTCAAATCAATCAGTTCCGACTGGCTGCTGCCAAATAGCGTACGGCTCAGGATCTGTCGTCAGGTATACAAATTCAAGTAAATAACAAAACTCACGTTAGGCCAGACTTTTTCAAGTTCGCTTGAATGATCGTGTTTGTTACTGCCTTGAAAACAAAATCGATATTCTGAGTGTCCGTTGCACACGTCAAATGTACATATACTTCCTTGTTTTCGTTGTTATTTTTTTCTAAGAATTTCTGCTTTACAAATGAGCTTGCCGGGTCGAACATCATTGGACCTAAAAGAAAGAAGCTCTGACTTAGTGGCTTATGATCACGAGGAATTAAATAAACAAAGTAGAATGAGAGATATTGCAAATTCTGGAAATGGCTTTCAAAATCCATTTCTTGATGCGGTCCTGACTTCGAAGCATTAGGGCTGCTATCTATCGGGAATTTGGGACCAAACTCAAAATGTTGAAAATATTGGAAGAAATCCAATTATTAACCTTGGTTTTCTTATCAAAGATTGTCGATTGGAAATTACAATGATCTACACTATCCGAGGTGACCAAAATAAACTGCACGAATCAGATCATAATTATCGGGGCGAGTGGCCGAGTTAACCTCGGTCGAGTAAGGTCAAACTCCACATGGGTGAGCTTAGAGGCCTAACCTCACAGCTCACCTCATCATCCTTTGGGAAGGACGTTATACTACGGGTTCAATGCCTGGATGCGGCATGCACAGTGGACCTAAATTGACTTTCAGTAGCTAAAAATCCTTATAACGCCACTCAAAACAAATTGAAAACAGAACAATCTCTGAAACCGAGTGTCATCGACAAATGTTTTGTTTCACCGTTACGTGGGAAGGTTTGGTTTATCTGTTGAGATGCTGCATGGTCACTTTGAGCAATGATTACTGTCTGAAAACCAGGCTGAACGACATTTCGAATACTAGACTTCTAATTTGGAGTTAAATTATCATCTGCCAACATTCTGTGAAAAGTTACGAACAGATGCAGTTGAAACGTTCTGGGCAATTTATTGTCTGCAAAATGACTCATCTCTGCTCCTTTTTCCAATTTCATGCTCCTATGTATATTTGGAATACAGCTTGTTTCATATCTCTCATAACATGTACCGGAAAAGGACGGGAAAGCATGAGAAATGAATGAATTACCACATTTTTGAAAGTGGTTTTTCAGGGGAGGAAGGGGGTGGATATAGCGTGAACTGACTAAGCAACATCTCACACTTTGGCTAAGCCTTTCAGCTACATTATGATAGCTAGTTTATGTTCGTAACAGTTGCTTACTGGGAGTAAGGTGCAATCTACCTCACGAAGTTCTTTCCACGCGACTAGAATACTGCTGTAACTTACCTGAATAATCAGGGAAACAAATAGTAAGGGGTGAAAATGGTATTTTCTCTTCAAAAAGATCCTTTTTATTCAAGAAAAGTATGACAGATGTATCTGTGAACCATTCATTGTTGACAATTGAATCAAACAGCTTTAGGCTCTCTATCATGCGATTCTAGAAGAAATCGAAACATTTTTAAGAATCACACATCAAAATATGGGATGGAGGAAATAAAAACATCAGTAAGCAAATATCGATGGGAAGGTTATAGCAGAAACTGGGCTGATTAGGCTTGTGTGCCTTTAAATACAACAGGCAGTAAAAGGGGGGCCTTGAAGCAGGACAAAGAGAACAGCCATACAATATTTGATGACCTTTGCTTGTGCATCAATAAAGACCTAAAAATAAAACTAACTTGAACTTCGATAAACTCATGTCCATACCCCCTTTTTGCGAACTTTTTCAGGTAGATAACCTTCATTGCCTATCATTCAAGCTAACTACCAGAAGAGATTATAATAGCATCAAAGAGTTTAGAAACCATTGTAAATAGACTAGAAAAATCATCAAACAGAATCAAAAAGCCAAAATCGAAAATAAAACTGAAACTTTGCAAATTCCTTTTATTTGTTTGCTTCATCTGTATGGGACATACAATACAATAGAAACCATTCCAATCATAGCCGTAAAAGAGGGGCAGGCCAGGAACAAACAATTTGCCATTGTGTTCGGTGCTTTGGATATAACGAGCGACAAGCGAGCACTTTCGGAGGTCCAAGTTGAAGCAAAATCCATCGAGAGTTAAAATTGTAGTGCCTCTAGGCAATGTCCTCCTACAGCCATGTTCCAATGAAACAAGAAAAGTTGGGTACGCTAGCACGCACACTCACACACACACTACAAAAACAACTACATACACGGCCAGATACAGTGCATGAGGTTCCTGCTTTCAAGGGATTAAGGTAAACCTCCCAGTATATCTGTTCGATGAATTACTCCTGCCTATTTTCAATAAAATGTTCGCAAAAATGTCCTTCGCTGCAAAAACTCGTGGCAGCAATCAGCTCACAAGATAAACTGAATTCTGTTACATTCTAGTTACATCCTTTACCAAGTTTGTGACAAAACAAGCACTTACCGTCGATTCATCTTCCGCTAATTTTAGATCATAACAACTAAGGGCAGCACAGAAAATAATAGCAGTTACATCTTCGAAGCAATGAATCCATTTTCGCCTCTCTGTTCTTTGACCACCAACATCAAGTAAGCTGAGAATAAATCACAGATCATCTTCGTTTCATTCAAGTTCAGTTGTTCGTGAAAATCAAGTAACCTTTGGCTCCAATAGCCTAATGGCTATGCAGGCCACATTAAGAATATTATATGCCTGCGAGCACATGATTGGGGACATGTGCTTGAAGTCAAAACACTGTGGTTACAGTACAAATGCCTGAAAATACAGCGTAATTACAGCTCTTCTAGTGAGCTGGCGCTAGTGCGCTCACACAAACTAATGAGACCCGGCGGCCATGGGACCTCGGGTATGAAATTGTTTGGAGAATGAATTAAAATCAGCCGAAACTCAACTAGCTTCAAAAATAGAATTAAAAAACCGGATGGTCCTTCTTGCAAATTCAACGCTTTTCAATCCAACGGAACAGAGCTGCAAATGGGAAATTTTTCAGCAAATTGTCACCAGCAGAAACAACAAGTATTTTGCATCACAAAATTGACTCTGCAGAAATCTTTTCCCCGTTTGCCAGGTTCCCAGAAGGACATTATTTTTTACAGCTCCGCAACGAATTCATGTAAATGTTTTCGATGCATGTATCTTCCATTTAGATTTAACTTAATCACTAACTTCTTTATTTCATTATTCATTCATTTGTATATTCAATCTATATTAGATGTATATGTGTAGCTCGCTAAATATCAAATACAGAGAAGTTGGCAGGGCTAAAAAAGGGGGAAGCGTGGTAGCGGCGCTACCAGGAAGGTAAATGAAATACTCAAATTTGCCATGAAGGAGATGGAAAAAAGGCGATGGAAAAAAGGCGAAGAAAAAATGGAGAAAGGGAAGGAAATGAAGGAGAAGAAAGAGGGAGAGACGGGAAAAGGGATATAACGGCGCAGTATATAGGGAAAGAAGTGTGTACGAAAAAAGCAAAGGTGCTAAGCTTGCTGCCAGGACGGTAAAATTTTTTCCGCCCTGAAGCTGACAAAGAAATCATGCTGCTTGTCTGAACAGCACATTGTCACGGCGTTGACTGGCTACATAAAAGAATCAAAACAATAGCATTAGGCAGACTTAATGTAATTGCTGCGCAGCTCCGCTGCGCAGCCATTCTAATCTTGGCGAGACGATTTTCATAGTGAAATCGAGCCGTGTCTGTCTGTCTGTCGTCAAACATGTGACTTTGCATGATGTGATCATGCGCATTTCAGATGTGCTGCATGCACCATAGATCTTGTGTTCATGTGATAATTTTTCCTTCACATCCACTCAGAAAAGGTTTTCTGATGTGTTGTTATTGTTTGAGCAATGACAGGAAAAGCGTCAGGCTCCAATGCTGACCTACAGTCATGTGCTCAAATCATGATCATAACAAGAGGCAATTTGATTGGATAGTACACTTAGAGACTTTGCTCCTAATTGTTTGTGATGAGAATTGAACACATGGGCTTTATAATTTGTTGAACAATGATAGGAAACTCTTTTGTGTTGTTAATGACAGTGGAAACAGAGCCTCTTAATCCGCCTGTTGTTTCGTGGAAAAGCAACTATTTCTGGAGGATCGAGTCCTTATGAGTGAATTACGGACCACAAAATCAGGGTCCAGGGAATTGCGGAACAACGAAAGGAGTAGAGAAGATCGTAGAGGAGAGTGACTTGGTGCTCCAGTCGCAGCATTTCTTAACTATTGTTATTGCTAGTCTTAATGTATATAGATCCAGCTTCATGAAGATAATAACGATCTGACTCTCTTTACTCTCAAAAGAAAGCACGAATATACGAAATATTCGAAAAAGAATTTCAAAAATATAGAACGCTCATATGACGTTTCGCTTTCGCTTCATTAGAAATAAATGATTTATTTCTGATGAAGCGAAAGCGAAACGTCATATGAGCATTCTATATTTTTGAAATTCTTTATTACATTTATATAGTCAACAGAAAAGAGCTTATGATTTATCGAAATATTCGAATATACGAAAGGCACTGACTAAAGCTGCTGAAAACTTATCTGTAGCCGAATAATTCAGCTACCTTTTGGTTAAATATTGAAATGTATGGTCAACAATTTCTCAAATTTTAGGCCATATGCGGAAAGCAAACATAGGTTAAATAATCGTCCTGAACAATGAACGTCTTGGATAAGACTCTTCACGCACTGAAAATGTACTTACCGAAAATGAAGTTTTCGAAACGTGAACTGTATTTCGACAATTCCAATAGTTTTTACACGAGTCCTGAGAATGTCCTGTTCAGTTGGTCTATACGACGGGGAACCAAGTCTTTCTAAAGAGTCCAAATAGCTGTTGTGCGTAGAAAGAGCAAGGTGTTAGCAATTCTCGTTAATAAGTTGAGTCAAAAGATGAAATCAAAGGTATTCAAAGAACCTTTCAGGTATTTCTCCAAGGTAATTCATACATGCCTATTAGCCTCACTACCATTAGGACCCTCAAGTTACGCTCATTTCATTGAGTTGAATTGTTGCTGTTGTTATCGCTCCACTGAGGGCCTTATGGACATAGAGCTGTAAAAACGGTAAAAATTTTAATCGGCGACAGGATTCTGTCGCCCCGTCGTCTACCGATCAGCATGTGGCTTAGAGCAAGGCGGTTTTTGCTTTTGTGGCAAGAATGATCCTTTACCGAAGTACTGATACCTAATTTGATGGTACAGCAGTTCTAGAAAACTCATTTTTATGGCATTTTAGACCTAGTGGTTGTGAGGAAAAAGTAGCAGATGATCTAAGCCCATAGCTACATTCTTAAAAAGAATGCGAATCGAACGACAGATTGATAAATTTTGTAGAATGTTCGAATGTACACCATAGTGATAGAGACTCCAACACTGCTCAATCGAACTTTTTTGTGGAGCAGCGGAAAGGTTTCAAATAGAATCAGTACGGAAATTTACCGTTTCTGCAAGCGTTTGGGGATAAGTCGTAGTTGTAGCGATATCAGTTCAGGCAAACAGTGAAACTACGACATGTAATTGAGTCTACATGCCTATCGTGTTTAATGATTTCTCAAAGGCATTTCTCAAAGGTAATTCAAACACGCCTATTTGATAATCCAACGAGTTCTAAAAAGCAAGCAAAGCCAAAAGAAGCAAAAGCATGTTTGGATTGTCTGTCGTCCTATATATGGACTGCATCATTTACCGGTTGACCAAAAACAAAATCAAACTTTTGAAAAATCTCGAGAACTTGGTATGCTACTGATCTTGAAAGTTCCTTCGTGAGTATTCGTGTCTACAGAGCCACATAATTCTAACAGATGATCATTATTTCATTTTATTGGGAGACAGATGACGGATAAAAGGCAAGAAAAACATTGCTTTTCGCAATGTCATATACAAAATATTTAACTTTTAGAGATAAGACAATTTCATACAATCGCTTTGACCTTGGAAAAATACAGCTGATTTAAACTAACTAAATTTTGTTATCTAAGCTCACATATTACCTGGACTTAAGTAATATGAATAACAGGTAACGAAATACAGGTTTGAGGCGTTTAACTTTTTTTACCCTCTCAGTATATATAAATCATATATTCAAATATAATGTCTGCTTGTGTTGAAAGAGTGGAAGCAATAAGCAAACTTACTATTTTGTCGAGTCATTGAGCTGATATTCTCTAGATCGCCAAAAACATTCTCGGACGCCTTTATCGACCCAAAGTCTCTTCATACTTTCTAATAACTCTGGTGAAAATTGTAGAGTATCTTCTCCACGCATGGCTGTTTCGAATACCATCCGAGCGTCAGCCTGGAACAGAAAATTGACAATCAGGAGAGCACATCAAAAGCGGATCAAAACTGACAATTTTACACATATAAATTGCTCGAATTCCCATGGGACAAAACTTCCTTGACTGAGCTCAAAAGTCGAATTCCTTATAAAATTCAAATTCCTCTCTTCTAGACTACTTGCTTGAGTTTTCATATGCTTACTTATATACTCACAACAGAGAGCAAGAACAATTAACATGCCAAGAACTTGCAATCTTGAAATAGACTTATTCGATACTTCGGATGTTAACTGAAGGCGGATTTACACTAAGCGAATAAATCCACGTGAATAGAATTTAACCTTCGAATTTTTCGTTTGATTTCTTCTCGTCAGAGAAATGTTAGCGCCAAGCCAAGGAAAAACATGAAGGATGTCAGCACACGGTTGTCATTGAAAAATCTGATTTTTCATCCACAATGTCGTTTCTATTGTCTTCCATAACAATGAAAGAAGGCACAACTATGCAACAAGGCATAGCAAAAATTACGAGATCCCAAAAACGCAAAGGAAACGGGGAGCAAATATGTTATTAAACAAAGGAGCCCGTTTGTGGAATGATCTTCCTGCTAATTTGAAGAATATAACGCAAATAAAAGAATTTTCAAAACAGTTAAAACATAAAATCATAAATAACTATTGAATTAATTAAGGTTGCAATTAATTAACACATCATTCCACTATAACCCAAAATATTTAGCATTGCCATTAAACTTTACTAATACTTTCTTTTTTCTTCTCTGTTTGTTAGTGTTTTTTTCTTTTAGTTTTGCTTCTTAAGTTAACGGCCTAGACTCGATAAGCTTTGCTTCTCCTGGGTCGTATAGAATACACATTTTTTAATAACACTATTGTATTAGGGATAATTCCCGAGCCCATTCGCCTAAGCATATAAAATTCTAAAAGATATTTCAAAAATATACTATCACTTTTTAAACGTTTCGACTTTTATCTTCTTCAGTAACTCAGTAACTCAGTTACTGAAGAAGATGAGAGTCGAAACGTTTAAAAAGTGATAGTGTATTTTTGAAATATCCATTGTATTAGGGTGTATTTCTATGAATAAAGTTGAATTGAATTGGTGCTGTTTAAAGGTCTTCTGATTGGTTGATTTTTCTACTCGTAAAAATGCGCCGCGAAGAAGTAGCTATGAATAAAGTTGAATTGAATTGGTGCTGTTTAAAGGTCTTCTGATTGGTTGATTTTTCTACTCGTAAAAATGCGCCGCGAAGAAGTAGGAATGGATTATATTTTCTGCGAGGGGAAAAATCCACTTCGAATTCGAGGAGAATCATGTGAAACGATACTCTGCACAAAGTTTTAAACGCATTTACTTCGAAAACTTCGCTTCGTACAAATTTATTCGCTTAGTGTCAATCCGCCTGTGGGACGCTAACTCAGACAATTTGTCAAGAAATATTGGTCATAAAACAGACAACAAAGCCACATCCAAATCTCCTGCAAGTGAACTGGTTATATACTGATTTAGTTTGCGATACAAAATACGTTGCCCTTGCGGGATAGAAACAAGGGCTTCCCAGGATCGAAATTTACATCATTTTCAATTTCATCCTAACTTTTTGCCAATAAGTACCCTATCACTTCAACATGTTACAGAATATCACAATTTAATTTGAGAGTTCTTTCAAACCCTGAAGCCTTGTCGTTGATTCCAAGATTTCCAATATTCATGAAAATTCCGTGGTACGATTTAAAGACAGGTGTTCTTGTTGTTTACAAGAAATATTAAATCAGTCAAAAGACGTGTGTCATTTGAATAAACGTCAAAATTTGATGTAAAAGAGCCCGCTGTTGTTTTTAAGCTCGATTCTTAAGGTTTTGTAACAGTAAATCCGTTACTTTGATTGATTTGCAATTTCAAAGCGATTGGTAATTGCAAATAAAGAGACATCAACAGCTCAGGAGACAACCCCTGAATACAAATAAAAACCAACAGCAAATATAGCTTGAAACGGATGTGGCTTACTACGTTAGTGTGCAAGCAAAACGAGGCTTTTATGAGATGACACAAATTTATAACGACAGGAGAGGGATACATCTACACTTTGCAACATCGACTTTATTTATTTCATTCCGAGATAATTTCCAGACATCCAGAACTCATACAATCTCTATGTCGCGACTTCAAAAACAGCTGTTTTGTGTTGTTTTCGAGAAATGTTATGTCAGTCGAATGATGTCTGTCATTGAAAAAAAAATGGAATATGACGGAAAGTAACCCTCTGTTGTTTCCAACTTTTGTGAGCTCGTTTTCAACATTGCTTCAAAATCGTGATTTTAATAAATGTTGTTGTTAAAAGTATGAACAATATGCTTCTTTGAATAAGGGAAGGGACTTTAATTCCAGCACTGGAAGTCTATGCTAAAATTTTAAAAAGTTTACTATATCATTACATTTTCGAAATTGTAGCGTTATATGAAAGAGACTTACCAAAGCCTTGCCCAACATTAAAAGCAACCAGCCGTCTACATCGACTGAGAAAAAAGTACAGTTCTTTGTTTCCTTTCGAAACAATGGGCTGACAACGCTATTGCATGCGACCATTCTTCCTGTTCACGTAGAGCACTGTTAAAAAGCTCCAATCCTTGACTAAGAGTATCTAAAAAAATTATAGTTGCCAAACAATGGGATAAACAAGGTCCCGGCCTCAGCAACATTAAGCAAAATTAACCAATTATGATTTACCAAGGTAATCATGTGACGATTACTTTCGCGCCAAACAAATAAGCCACATCACAGGCAGCTTTGCAACGACGGGGCAGGCATAGTGTGACCGGGTGTCACTGTATCGTTGTAATACCGAATTTCTTGACGTCAAAGAAACATTTCAAGAAAATGACACAATTCAGATCATAACCGGATTCCGCTTAGACTTATGACGATGAGTCTCTTGTTTTCCTGTGCTCTTTGACTTGATGATGGCGCTTCGGTCAAGAGAGACTCATAGTATTACTCTTAAAAACCTGGCCCTATTTAGGCCTAAACTTTTCAATTCCTAAAGTACCAATTGGCAAAGAACAATGCTGTCGAACTTTCAATTCGAATGATGCAGTTGACTAGATTTTGAACGAAGTTGTTGCAGCAGGTAGTTGAAGATGTCTCTGGTTTGTTTTGGTCTTACAAACATGGAAAATGTAGCATTGAGAAACTCATTTGCACTTACCAGGTAAACTGCACTTCCTTCTTCAGATTTATACCAAGTTTCGTTGATTTAATGTCTTCTTAACGTGGTTTTTATCGCATCTTCTTTCCGAGGAGTGACCGTTGAGCAGAGCTACGGCAGTTGTTCGATCCTGATTCGATCGATCGAATCATGATCGAATTCAGGAGATAGGGCCGGGTTTTTCACTGTTTCATTATGAGTCCCTCTTGAGCAAGGTTTACCGCAGGGATACAAGGGACTCCTCGTCATAAGTCTAGATTCTGCGGCCATTGTTCTTCGAAATCGGCCAAGAAAATGACTAACGATGTTCGGAAAACGGTCAACGGAAATGCACGGATTAAATCAAGAGAAGAATAGGGATGGCAAAGAATGGCTTCAGCAAATTATGAAAGGTTTTGAAAGATAAGACACTTAAAAAGAAATACGACAGAGATTGTTGGAATGATATGTAACACCAATTTTAATGTATGGGAGTGAAGTGTTGACACTAAACACTGGCACGACAAGGAGAACAGAGGCAGATGAATGTGGTAAGAGAATCATGGGGATTTCCAACACACATTTCTTTTAACGAGGAAGTATTAAGAAAGCAGCGAGAGAACGAAAGCCATTAAAGAATGTTTTGGAGACAGCACGGATTTTTAGGTCATGCTTTCAGAAAGATGGCACAGAGAACTTATCCATCATTGGATTCGTAGATGGTAAACGAAGTAAAGGGAGGCAGCGGATAACATTCGTAGAGAGCCCAAACGAGTAAAGAGCAATAAACATTTTAGCTATTCTACAGGGTGTCTCAAAAAAATTGTTTGACGTTTGATTAAATACTAAAAAATAACGATACGCAGAATGCACCCTTGGTTAAGTCACCCTTTTCCTGAGATTTTAGATTAATTTTTGACACAAAAATCTTGCAAATCCGCTAAAAATTCATGGAGTTACAAACATTTGAAGTTCAAATTTGTGCGAATCCTGAAACCAGAGGCCTCGAATTGGCATTTTTGGTAAAAGCTCCATAGGCCGTCGTTTTTGTTGTTTCTCAATTGTTTCAGAGCGAACCACATTGGATTCAAACAGGTTTTTGATAACCTAGCTGTCAAGCATATAGATGCTTTGAGGAAATAGATCCAGTCTCTCGCCGATTATGTTCTGAACCACCGTTTTTGGCCTTATGCAATGTAAGGAAATTTAGAGAATGATCGAAAGAAATAGTTTACTTTAGAAGTCCTATTTGGTTTGCTCTGATATCAACGAGAGGTATGACATTGGATAAGCTTCTCTTACCTCCGTCTTCGAGCTTTTTGCAATACCAGTAATCTGGGGGGTCTCTGGTTTCAGCTATCGCATATTTTTGATCTTCGAGAGCTCGTAACTCCGTGAATTTTCAACCGATTTGCACGATTTTAGTCTCTAAACTTATCTCATAATCTTAGGAACATTGTTATTTTACCATGAGCTTTTTCACGTTGTTCTTATTTTCAGTATTTTATCAAACGTCGAACAATTTTTTTGAGACACCCTGTACAAAAGAGCCTGGATCGAGCGTTATTTCTATACAATCTTATACACGAGGTTCGATCGAGTGCCGTTAGAGCTTCTATCATTATTGTGCAAATTCGAAAATTCTACAGAATAAAGCAAACTACCGTCCGATTCAGATTCTTTTCAGAAAAGTTAAAAGGTTCACTCCTGAAGGCGAAATGAAGACAACAGTGGCCAAGCTATTAACTTGAACGCAAGATATAAAGGAGCGGGAGACCCAGTTCACCTACATCCGTAGAAGGTATGAAGAAGAATATTCTGCCGAGCGTGGATACATTTTTGCATATCCAGCAAATAGCTAGGTTCTTGACAATTTTTTTGCAATAAATCAAAATATTATGAACAGATAACTGTTACTTATTCGCAGATTAATTTCAATTTTAGGGGAATTTACGATCTAAAACTCTGTTATCGATTCTCGTCTTATTACAATGAACTCAAACTTAACGGATGAACTGTGCGTAAGAAGCAAAACATGATGCTTTCGTCAAAACAGTGCTTTCACCACGTGCTAGACGATACGAGCATGTCGCAGTCAAGCGCTCGTTGTCTAATTAAAATTCATACATAGCCAATATGTAGTGAGTAGAAATCTCTTGTTCATAAACGCGTTAACATTTAAACTGCAACAAATCTACTTGATCATTCAATATACGGTGCAGGCCACATGAAAATGATGAAAGTTATTTACATTATTGTGAGAATTTTACAGCCACATGACCGACTGTTAAACCATAGAACAACTTCTGCTTACCATCAATCTTAGACCATAAAGGAGTTTGGGCTACCAGCATGCATTGCGATCGTTTCCTTTGTTTTTCGCAGACTTTACGGACTTCAGTTAATTCCATTCTAAAGTTAAATGAGACACAAACGGAGAAATATGGCCGCATCAGGAGCTGCAGTGATGTGTTACTTTCACAAACGAGGATGCAATGCATGCTGGTTGCCCAAGAGTCTTTAATAAACCATGGTATTCTTGAGGACTGCACCACTTTTGCTCTATCAATTTAGGCCTCACAATGACTTCAGCTATTTCCAAACTTTCACGAATTCTTTCAGTAACAAGATATTTGAAGCTACCTTTGGTGGCCAAAAATTGAGTCTCCTAAATTATGTTCAAGCAACATTGTCTCAAACCCTTAACGGAAGTGAACAATTGCTTGATATGAGGAAGAAGAATCAAAAGAAGATGCAATAACATCTAAGGTGGAGTTACAGCTCTGAAAATAGCCTTCAATAACGGACTCATCGTAATAAACCCCTAAATGCAACTTTAATCTGCGGAAAGAAAACCATTAATTCGCGTAGAAGAACAACCAAAATAAACATGTAAATAGAGAGAAAACTGTTGAATCCTGCAACAGAAAAAAGAGTTAATCATAAACCCTGAAAGGAAAGAAATAAGTTTGTGACTGTTAAGGCTGGTTTCCACTTGAGCGAAATCTTCAGCGAATTCGTCAGAGATTGGAATTTCTTTTGTTTTTTCCGGGTGTAGGCGAATGTGCTAGCGAAACATGAAAGTTGAAAGGAGTTCAACTTTCCAGCGAATTCACCAAGCGAAGAACCAATGACAGAGAAGCTGGAATCATCCTCTGTTTCAGTTCTCCAATAAGAGCACACTACATTTTTGGCGCCAAATCAGTTCACCAAATTCGCTGCGAATTCCTCCGAGTGGAAACATACTTAGCGAATTCACCGACCCAATCCCAGACGAATTTGTTGAAGATTTCGCTCAAGTGGAAACCAGCCTTAGCGAAGAACGAAGTTGAATAATCAAAAACACATTTCGTCGCACACTTGTCACTTCGATTTGGCGAAGAATGAATTGACGATACAAACAACTCGCCTCAACACCAGATGAACAAAAGAAATCCAAAACCACTTACGATTCTCTTTTCTTCACCAAATGGTATGTGTAACTTCTCCATGGCACGGAGTATAGCAATAAGTGACATAATAGCATTGCTGAAAATGACAGGTCTGTATCTTCGATAATCCTCTTCAGTGAATCCATTGTCATGTATTATTCTAAAGAAAAAATAAACATTCTACCCGGGTGAGTAAGAAAATGTTACCAAGGTTTGCAAGGCGGTACAGGGTGCTTCAGAACAAAGCAAAATACCTTTATTCGCGATTTTTCAGAAAATAATGACATTTGAATCAATTTGATGCAAATCATCTGAAAGCGCAGTCTATCTTTTTTTTTTTTTTTTTTTCTACATCAGTCTAAAATTTTACAATGACAGAACATAGTTACAAGACGATGCCACAAGGAGAATGAGAATACATTGCAACCCTGTGGCATTAACAATTAACATAAAACATTTACAAGAATAATGAACGAACAGTACATTACAGCATAAACTACAAACTACGAAAAGAAATAAAATGATACAAAGGTCATCTTAAAATGATACAAATTAGTCTATCTTCTTTTAAATGATGTCCAGGCTGGGTGGCTTATTTGAAGCATTTGTCTTCAATGGATGTTTTCGTAAGTATGGAACTATTTCATATGCCGGAAATAAATGGGAACTTAGATAGATGAGAATCCATCTTTGTGGCAGCTTGATTAATCAATTTTTTTACATGGGACTCATGGGAAGTAAATTTGTATAATTCCTTCCAAAAGGCATTATTTCAAGTGCTTCTTGGCCTGAAATGTCCTCATAAAATCTGTTTCGAGAAAAATTTTAAAAATATTTCGATCTTGGCTGTCAAGCAAATATTGCTTCATTCAAATTCATTCAGTACTCTTGCAGTTATGAACTTTTTAAAGGGAGAACTTTCAAGCTAAACCAACATACAATTCTAATAAGTCATAAGTGCAGTAATATTTATTTGATCTAAATCTAAGGTAGACTAATGCCTTTCCGTCCCTTATTTCCTTTAGCTCTTTGATTTACTGACATCACTTAGTCAAAAGGGGCTCATACTATCACTACGAAAAAGCAGGCCCTCTTTTCATATGGCCTGAACTAGCGGGTGTTTTTGTACACTCCACAGAATCACTGCAAAGTCTGGCTTTAAGAGCTTGAACATTGAACAGGTTCAAAAACTTTGAAAAACATTGAAAAACTTTCGTAAAAAGAATGGCGTTTTTAACCTATTGCTCACAAAATACATATCTCTCAAGCAGTAATCTCCCTTTGTGGAAAGTAAATAGATCCATAGCAGCTTCGAGAAGTCTGAGCCATATCAACCGCTCTTTGTATGCAACAACAATAACGTCCTAAACGGCGCCTTCTTATTGGCTGAAAACTAAATCCTAGCAACTTGATTGGTAGATAGGGAACCACTCTATACGGGCCTAAAGTGGGCCCACTTTTTCAAGAGTATTACTATTAGTCCCTTATGACCACGTGATGTCAGCAAATCAAAGGACGCAAGGAAACAAGATGAAAAGAAGAAGTCTAAAATTAGGGCTCTTATCGAAAAACATTGTCACTTTCTTCTACAACAAGAGGGTATGGCCATAACGTCCTTTCGACAGTGAAACACCGTTGGAAACTTGTTTTTCAAATGAACACGTGTACAATGTCCAAAGGGTGCAATTGAAAATTCTAAATAAGCAAGAAATCGTGGAAAGGATATCTCATCTTTCATTGAAAGTCGGGGAGAGACAACAAGGAATGTTCTCACAAACATTAAATAATTCATGAACTCATACAGAGAGGCTGGGTCCAGTCTTAAATTGGAAACATTCAAGTGTATGTGTAGCTACAGCCTTGTAAATAACCACTCACAGAAATGAAGGGATTATCCTATATGTTCTGAGAAGTCTTATGAGAAATGAGAGTCTGTTGTACTTCTAAAACTGGATGGACAAACAACATTTCAACAGGCATCAATCTAAAAGTCCCAAAGAGCAGAGCTGGAAAAGTGAGAGGAAATATGACTTTTGAGCTTAGGAAAAGAGGTTTCTCCCCTTGGGAATTCTAACAACTCTTGTTTCAAATTCTACAGACATCATTTTTACATCATCTGAAAGCCCACTACATCCTGATTCAAATCTGATAATTGCACAAGGTAACAGAAAATTTGTCAAGTATTGTTAAGGATGTTCAAGAGCAGTATCCTGCATTCCATCTTTGAAGATCATTTCCAAAAGTACACACTTTATGACATAGCTAATTGTACTAAACATTTAGAATAAGGAAGAAATGGGCTTTCAGATGCTGCAGCATTAAAATCTGTGCAATTTGAAACAAAGACTTGCTAGAATGAATCAAAATCCCCTCAACTTTGAGACCTGGCCCTTCCAGATCTTTTGTTTCAGGCCTGTCAGACAATGTTGAACAAAAAATACAAAAATGGAGTCATTGCCAATTAGTTTGGGAGGTACACTGATCTTTTCATAAGAACCAGCTTATAAGACTGGTAAGCTTAATTTTTCAAAACTTTGGAAAGTACCCTATCTAAAATAGGAGGAATGGTAAACAGGAATATATCTATAGATGTATGCAAATTTTATCTCAGTTCCCAATTAGTTTCATACCATATGGCAATCATCAGGAAAACGGGTACTATTTTCCAATGAAACAGATCTTACCAATTCTTTCGCAAATATGACACTAAATTAATTGTTTGGAATTATGTATGACTGATTCAGGTGTGCCAGAAAGAATATTTTACAAGGTTTGGACTTACTTCATCTGCTTTACAATTGTGCTTTTTCCTGATTCTCCAGCACCTGTAATATAAAAAAAAACATTGATGAGCAGTCTTATAGTATTTGTTCAACGTTTCAATCTGATTTTTTCTATTGTCAATCATGCAAGGTCTCACAACCAACCAGATTCTAAACATATTCATAAAAAAATCTGACAAAACATGGAATGTTCTCCATCCTTCAAACACTGAAAGAAAAGTCAAATATCACTTTGACCATCACTTTAAGAATGTTGCTTCACTTCAAGAAGTCAAACTTTGCGCTAATAAGCCAATCACACAGTAAGAATAAGTATCTGAGTTGACCATATTAAGAAAGTAGCAATCTGATTGGTTGCACTGTCAACGCAGCAAGCCTGGCCTAAATTAGTCTGCCTTTTGAAGCAGTCTTGCAATGAGATTTACTTTGAGCCATAAACATCATCCAATACAATGCCAAGAAACTACCTGAAACTATGCATGCAATATATTAGTAGCATGGGATATTTTAGTATGGTATATATAAGTATGGTATACATACAGTAAGTATGGTATATATTTATATGGTATATATAAGTATGGTATATAAAAGTATGGTATGTATTACTCATATTCATGACAATCGAACTACACATCAAACAAAACTGTCTGTTTTCACAGCTTTAGAGATGGCTCATTTCAAAGTTTTTTGCTGGTTTCAGAAGAACTTCATTTCTATTCTGCTGACCTAAAGATTTTAATCAAACTTTTTACCACTCACAGGATATGCTCACGGATGCATGCAAAATTTGAAGTAAAAAAATGGCCAGTTTTCTGCAATAAAATACTCAAGTTTGGTGTAGCTTGTGCCTTCCATGGCTCCATATGACATTCCATAGCTTGTGCAAGTAAAGCAGATTTGTAGGGAAAAGATAGATATACACTGTAAATCCCAAAAGAATGCTTGCTTGTTTCAAACATGCTTGGAAGAACTTTACCATTCTTTCACATTCGCCTATCCATCACTGATTGACCAGGTTTCTAGTATTTGTTACCGAGTAGGCTACCATTGGTTAAAACTTCACTGAGATCAAACTTGCCAAGCTTCTGACTTTGCAATTTGGCATGTAATTTGGTATTTGGGTCTATGAACACATAGCTTGAATGGTAAAAAGGTTGCTTAAAATCTTTGGATTAGCAGAGTGGAAAATGGTGTTCTTCTGAGACCAGTAAAATATTAAATGTGCCTGTTCTCCAAAGTCATGGAAACAAAAAATCTGACCTACATACAGCAGAAACTGCGTAAAATGATGTCATCGACCAGAGATGAGGAAATGTTTGAAAAGATAAGCTTTTTGAAATGATAAATCAAGAGTTTAAGGCCCTAGAAAGAAAATATCAAGTTTTGCCTAATTTCGGGCTCTGTCGTAGAGAGGTAGGGGGCTCAAGGTAATGAGCTTTAGTGCATGCATGTGCAGTTTCTGATCTGTCTTGTTTGCCAAGAATATGAGCAATACCATAATACTCTACAGAATTTTGATAGACAGATAGGATACAGAGCAAGCAATAAGTTTCTATGTGGGAGGATTTCTGAAAACCAGTTTTCCAAGCTCATCAGAGCAGAAAGCAGAGTCACCTTAAGAAACTTGGCAATGAAACTGTTAGGAACACATAGAATTAGCAACAAAAATGTTTATCGTATGTCTTTCACAATTTTTTGTAACACTTCTTTGCCACAAACCCTTCTGGCTTTAACCATCAGCCCAACATACTCTAGACAACTTCCTGTTATTTAATTCAATCCACTTACTTTTGGCTTCCAACAAAAATTCTTTTTCCAATGTTACAGATATTGCAAAGGAGTAAAATGGATTACAAAAGATCCATACTAATCAGTTTGTCTCAGTCAGAACATTACCTGACATATGATCTGAACATTCTATGATGTACTTAAACAAGTCAATCATAAATATACAGTATATTATTATTAAATCTTGTAATTTTTCTCTCACAAAAAGATCTCATTTTGTAAACTTTACAAACCACAGTTTAACTGGACCCATAGGCACTTGGTGTTAGCCAGGCCCTGATGCAGTGATCATGCTGTCTAGGGGCAGTGTTGGGCAAACCCCAGAAAATTGTTGCCCTTGACCATGCCTTTAAGAACATAAGAAAACTCTCTACATGGAATAGAATGATTATGGAGCCACAGAAGTAAATTATGGTTTATATCATAATGTACCCATCATGCTATCCATTGTGATTCTTACAAAAGCCATGATTGTAATACTGTTTTATAAACCTGATATCCCTGAAAAAAGTTTCCCCATTTGAGCGGTTCCAGAGGAACAACCATTATCTCATTTTGAATGGTATAGGAGCAATCACTTACTTAAAGGATTCCTTGGATCCAAATAATTTTCCCAATTTTTTAATGATAAAAAGACCTCCAAAATGTGAATTTCCCAAAAATCCCATGCTCAAGAAACCCTTGAAAAAGTGAAAAAGTCTAGAGATGGAGAAATGTTCCACTCCTTCAATTTTTTACATCATATCTGTGAAGGCATATACTGTTGCCACTTTTCAGTTTCACAAATTGGTATTCAAACTTGGCTGTATGCTAAAATGAAGACCATAGGACCCGGGTCTTGTGTAGTGCACTTTTTCTTCAAACATCAAGCAAAATCATGCATGAAGATACCAAACAGACAATGATTTTTCTCAGGTCCCCTTATGGAGTTCAACCTCATAGTGTCCCAAAAAACTTGTCCACTGTTTGAGCAGCTACTGTATAGGAGCCATAAATGCAATTCTCCTGCCTTTCAGATTTATGCATGAAAGAGACTTCAACTTGGAGTTTGGCACCAAGTTTGAGTAAATCTGACAAATAGTTGCTGATTTATGGAGCAAGAAAGTCAAAATTAATGACTGCCTCTTGACTGATTACAATGAGTCTTAGGAATCGCTATTCAAAGTGAGACTATTAAAACACCAAACCGACAACGCTCATCCTGGGACTCATAATGTTATGGCAATTTTTTTGGACTGACTTTATTGCACTTTTGAACTCCCTTTGGAACGACGCTGCTTGCAAATTTGATTGATTGAAGTTGAAGCTCAAAGTAGAGTTTCAAGGAACTTAGCTTGACAGTACTAAGTCTTACCCTTAAGAATACCATGAAAACAGTTGGTGAAAATGTCAAACCTTGTACGTATGTATTATTTTGTTGCTTTTACCAAGCATAAACTGACTTAATGTGAAGTTTTCAAATCAACAAGTTTAATTGGAAAACAATGAGTGTTTGTGTTAGTGTTTTTTAGCCTAAGCTCTTATTGAAACAAGGTAGATATCAAAATTTCAAAATAACGTTTTTTGGAGTCTAGGTTGCCTCAAAACCAGAGGCTTTTAGCTTAGTATTTAACCTTAAAGCTTGAATTTTAGCAATGTATGGACCTTGTCTTACATCTTTATCAGGACGCCCATTTGGGAGTAATAAATGACCTAAAGGCTCAAGAAAATTTGCAAGGAAGTCCTTGGAAAGCAATGTTGTTGGTTTGTAATTGAATTTATGACTTTGGAGAAGTACAAAACACTGATGGACACATTCCATGGTCTGCAGCACAGTTACTGCAAATAACCATGATTTCTAGCAACCCTTGAAATGCATTTTCTAATTGGTTTTCACAAGATCTAATCTATGACTACCTGAACACTTACAAAATCTAATAAGCTATGCTCAGCTCATTTTTACACTGAATTTCTTTGTTTTAACATTGATAGAGAACACCAAATCCTCAGGCTTTGAGGCAACCAGTATATTTTACTTTCTTGCTCAGTAAATCAGCAGTTACCATACTTGTCAGATTTACTCAAACTTGGTGCCAAAATCTAAGATGAAGTCTCCTCTGTTTATAAATCTGAAGAACAGGAAAATTGGATTCCGCTCCATTTTTCAGCTAATGATTCTAGAAAATCAATGTGCTCAGATATAGGAATGAAACAAATATATGCTATGATCTAAGCTGGGCACTGTGCAATAGACTCTTTTTAAGAATTTTCGTCAAATAATGCACTTTTACTGAAACAACACCTCAAATCAGGAAACTTTTTTGGGACAGCCAATAGGTCACATTTCTTTTAATTAGGGCCTGTTTTATATGATTCCCTCTTGCTGGAATATCTCACCTAGGCAGAAAATCTAGTAGAATTTCTTTGGTATTCACGGCCCAATCCGACTATCCCACTTACTCAACTCGGGGTTGGTCTCAGTTAACTGAACTTGCATAAATTTCAACACAATTTCATGGATACCTTAGATCCAATGTGCCCTTAGAATGATAGCATTGAGGATACTAAAAACTTCTTGTCACCCTGCCCTTCGTTTGATGACAAGATCTTCTCGCTGGAGTTTTAGGAATATTGCGACCATTCGGACAGAACAACCTTTCAAATAAGATCCAGATGCAATACTCATTGTATATATGGCAACAAAGACCTATCTATTGATCTTAACAGAAAGATTCTCGAGTTGACTTAGCTGTCATCCATAACACCGGTCAGTTTGACTGAGGTCATTCTAATCTTTGTTATACGCCATTTAACCATCGAGTCCCTTTACTTACTTTTTCTCAGTCCTCTGTTTCTTTCATTTAGAGTAGCTACACCATTATCTTACTTTATGGAAATGAATGATAGCAGCAAAGACTGTGGTATTAACCTCCAACAAAACCCTGGCTTTCTGCATTTAATCCATCGATCAATTTGCCATAATTGGGTAGAAAGCAGGAACATTGTTCTGAAATACATTTCCCTCAGTCTTTATGCCGCAATCGTTCAATGTAATTGATTTAGGTTGTAGTTAGCGTATTAGTCATTTGTTTACAGGTATTCTTTGTCTTCTTTTTGGGTATTATTCTAGTAGCATTCACTGTTTTTTGTTATATGTAAGATGGGGTTGCCATGCAATTTCGGGGTATGCCATAACGATCAGTCTTTTGTTGGACTTTAGATATGGCAATCAATGAAACCTAACAAACATGCATTATCTTTATACCATCCTCCCTGTCTCTCATGTAAATGCAAACAGAAAAAATGCCTTGGCAAGACGAGATGATACCCTTGTCAGGTCAGATATCCCAGTAAGGTGGGATGAGGCCCTTTGACAACTTCCCGGACTGTGTCAAATCTATATCCAAATCATAAACAGGGAGCAAAAGTGAACTCAGACATAAAGATTTATCTACAAAGTTCAACATAGCAAAACCAAAATTGCAAAATCTGCAAAGCACACATGGAAGATGCCCACCTGGCTGTTGTTTGAAAACAATAAAAACTCTAGTGCTCTTCCTTTTTTATACTTGAAGCTGTACATGGAAGATCTCCCGTGCAAGTCACATAGGATGCAAACTGCAGCAAAGTTTTTTAGGAGTATTTGAAAACTTTGGTTTAAAGAAGCATATTGCACATAAGATAACAAAAAAACCCTGCAAAAAATACTTTTGTTTCCCTTTTCCTTTTGCTCAAGGGCCCTTAGTGTGAAGGAACAAAAAGGTCCCCTAAACTGTTCACCGCTGAGTGTAACACCAACTGGTTGTTGTCCTGGCTGGGTGAAAAGTTTTTTTCTCTGCGCCAAAGGTTTACACCATGCAGATTGTCTGAAGACAATAGATCTAAGGCTCTCTCCACATATTTTGTGCAAACACATATGTTTTTCACCATGCCTTGGGTTGTGATTTAAACACTATCCATTTTTTCTTTATGATCTCCCACATATTTCTATTTACTGCATTATGTATGCCTATTAGTTCTTATGGTAAATTTCAGCACAAACTTTCATTTTGATTTTGTATTTAGGATGAAACCGTGATTCTGTGACGCTGTGGTTACCCTCGTTGATCATACAAACAAAGTGTGACCCCTGTGCAGCTTTGATTTGATTTAACCACTCAAGATCTGGAAATAGTGGGCCTAAACGCATGGTACCTTTTGATGTGAACAAGAAAACGGAAGGCGTAAAACTACTGCATGCCCTGACGTATCATGGCAACATCAACTCAAATTTATCAACAGCCCAAAGATGTTTACTACAAAAACAGACATGACACTGCCACGCATAAAGTGACCATCCCAATCAAAATGGCAGAGTGTTTTGCTTCAAAGTTAGACTTCGAGAGGTAGGATGTGAATATGATCCACACAAAAAATGTGCAGAGTTTAATACCCATTTCCGAGAGCATTGTTCACGCGGCCATTTTACTTATTTGCTGCCTGACACTTGAAAGTATGAAGAACCGGACTGGAGCCAGACATAGGGTCGGCCAGTCGATACGACAATGAGAATACCCACCCAGTAAAAGCAGTTTGACTTCCTTTAGGGCCCTGTCGCCATCTTGTTTCAATGTCTTCTCTATTGCCTTGCTGCGAGAAATTGCCTCTCTTTCTTCTACACTCTGACCGCAACCCATTCGTGGTAAAGGCCTTTTCCGTGCACAACGTCGGCTACATTTTACATACAATTAATTATTTTGAGGATCGTCTACAGAGGCTGCTTCGATTCGCTTGCATATTTGTCACGAACTGCTAAAGACGCCCTTTCTTGTTCAGGACACCAAAGATTTAAAGTCTCTCTATCTTTGCACTACCCCCTGAAAATCTATTTTATAGGCATGCTTTTAAAGTTCTTAATCATCTTTGGCATGCGCATATTCTAATGACTGCAGTTTGCGCATGCGTAGAAAAAACAAACTGGAGGATCCTACCCGAAAATTTTGAACCTTCTGTATTTGCCATTTCGAATGATTTGGTCACATTCCATCCCCAAGATCATAAGCCCACGCTGAAAATGCACAGCAACCTTTCGATTTGCGCAAGCGCACTTCAGTTGTTGACGAGAGTTGTCAACACCTCTCCTCCACATTTCCACATTCCCTCATCGCACAGCGCAGCAACGAATGAAGGAAAAGTAACTTTTGGCGAAAACAACAGGGTTTAAAGGAGCCCAATTCGGGAAAATTTTTTGGAGTTTCTTATGTTAATTCTTCACAAACATGAATGCTTTGTTGAGCAAGAAGAAACCGCTTAGGTATAAGAAACTCCCAGCTCTCTCAGACAATTGCCTTGAAATTTCCGCCGCTTGTGTCTCGCTTCTGTTCCAATAACCAAGCAAGGGTACCATTTCTTTTGAATTTTCATCTCGTTAAGGAGCTTTCACAAAGAATGGGACAGAGGTGGGGTGGAAAAGAAAATGTTAAAGTCTAGTCAATCGATATCATGATGCTAAACTTGGGAATGCATTACCCTTTAACACAGAAATGCTCCATCGAAACTATTCTTCAAAACAAAACTAAAACTTCGTTCGCTGAACAAGGTTGACCGTTGAATCTAAGCTAGTTTGTACTGTAAAGGCACAATTATCTAAACTCGCATAAATTCATTTTATTATCTCTTATGATATGGGGGGTGCTCTCTCCTCGATTAGTTTACCTATTAAGAGAGTTCCTCCTTTAAGTATTCCCTGGATACAGTTCATTTAGCCCCTCTTTGTATCTTTTTTACACTGTGTTAAGTTTTGTATCCTTGTATTATTTTTCTGTAACATCATCTGTATTTGATATTTGTATTTTAGTTATTTGATTGTATTGATAGCAGGATCATAAATTGTTTGAGATGAATTTAAGCATTGTGATTTAAATAAAGTGAAACTGAAACTATCTACATAGCCTCTAAGCATCTGCAACAATGATTTGATGACCCCATGACTTCCAACCTCGTCCCCGGACCTTTTGTCATATTTTGGACGGAGACAAAAGGCCTTGGGGACGAGGTTGCATGGTTTCAACATGATCTTTGGTTCAGAAGCTTCTTCATGAAAAATTTTCTGCTCTTTACATTGAAACTTTCTTCCCAAACATCACATCTTCAATTCCTTATTTCTAGGATATGATATCACGCTTTCATAAGGCAGGGAAAACCTGCAGCTACCCTATTAGAAAGTGAGATGGGGAGCACCCGGACAAACAGTGACATATGCCGCTCGGTCTGAGCCCTTAGCGATTTGGCTATCCAGGGTGCATAAGCGCACGGGAAGAAAAGATCTAGGGGGCGGCCCGACACAAAGCCCATTGTTTGCCAGCATTTTTGCCCGACTAAGGGCAAAGATTTGCCCGAAAGGGGCTGATTTTTGAAAACTTCTCCAAAGTTGGGGGGCTACCGCCCCCCGGCCCCCCCGCCTCGTACGCTTATGCCAGGGTCAGGGTTGCTGTAACCCCAACCACCAAGCTTTACACCACTGGACCTAGAGAATAGTATCAATGATCAACAAAAATAAAAAGCGCTTAAGTATTCAAAACATCTGTAAAATATTGGAAATACCTAAAACAAATAGCTTTCTGGCCCATAATCACGCCCATAATAGCTTTGTTAGCCCAACGTTTCCCCTCCAAGACACTAGTTTCGGTGACCCTGTCAAATCCCTCCGGCCCAAGAGTTCCATTCTTTATGACAAATCCTTTATGCCAGCATGACATCATTCTATATTGATGATAGTGGATATTCAGTCAATAGTTGGTGTATGTTTAATAGCACCAGATTTGTCAGCATATTACTGGCAATGAAAGTGGTGTTAAAATTTTGATTAATGATATCGATTTAGTGATCCTGTATGTAACTTGGCATCTGAGATGGTTCATCTTGATTTGAGTGAACGAGATTTTAAACCTATTTTAATGATATTCTGTCAAAAAGGTGGTGTATGTTTAATAGTACCAGATTTGTCAGCATTTTACTGACAATGCTAGTGATAACAAACCTTGAATCATATACCAGGCGGAGAAAACGGGATATTAAGTAACAACTCTCCGAAATTTGTGCGACTTTGATGTTTAGCTAGCAATACCCCCTGGTGACGAGAAAATTTAAGGTAAACGACGAATACCTGCTCATTTACCAAATATGGGCATTTTCGAAAGCCTGCATTGAATTACACCTACTGCAATCCTTTACTCTACCTACTGTTCCCGTACTTTGATATGCCATGACTTAATTATGATCATCAAAATTAAATGGACTTTTCATGGCAAGGTGATTGAAGAAGATATAAAATTCTAATTTCATGCCTTCAAAAGACGGGCCTCGAGCTCTTCATCTGTGACAAAATAATACAATTTCCTGTACTTCATGTACCAATCATCATTCTTTCCCATCAAAAAGATGTGAAAATTTCTTTGCTAACTCTCTGTCTCTCCCTCTTACTTTTGCACTTTTCAATATTCCTTTTTTTAGTTTAACAAGCGTGTGGATTAGATTTGTTTCAGCATCTCAGACTGTGTGATGAATTATGACATCTAGTGATTGGACGCTTCGTTGAATTTCAAAATTTGCTCATATCCAGCGAATACATATTTGAAACTATTCAAATGTTGTATTGAATTGACTCGTTTATTATATAAATGTAGATACATCTCTCCTTCACTTTAACACGTGTATGTAGTAAATGTTTTTGAGCATCCCAGTTTCTATCAAGAAATCTCCCACGTAGTGAATAAACGATTTGCTGCTGCCGCAGGTCTTCGTTGAGGTCTCCTTTCCACCGAATAGATGTTGTAGACCATTTAAACATCTCCCTTCGATGAAATGGATGTATTAAAGGATTTAAACGTTTTGTTCAATTGTCAAATTTCTTATATAGTTGTCAAAAGTCTTTTTCTTCAGTTTAACAAAAGTGTGAAGTAGATGTTTTTGAGCATCCCAGATTCTGTGATGATTTCTCACATCTAGTGATCGACGTTTTGTTGCAAATTCAACCCTCTACTAGAGTCTCACTTCAATTGAATTCATGTCTGACACAATTTAAACGTTTAGTTGAATTGTAAAATTTATTATTTAGTTGTCAAAAGTCTTTTTGTTCAGTTTAGCAAGATTGTGAAGTAGATGTTTTTGAGAATCCCAGATTCTGTGGTGAATTCTCTCATCTAGTGGAAAAATGTTTTGTTGCACATTCAAACCTCTGCTGGAGTCTCAAATTCGATTTAATAGATGCTTGACACGAATAAAACGTTTTTTTCATTGTCAAATTTATTTTTTAGTTGTTAAAAGTCTTTTTCTTCAGTATAACAAGAGTGTGAAGTAGATGCTTTTCAGAATCCCAGATTCTGTGATGAATTCTGACATCTAGTGTGAGGATGTTTTGTTGCAAAATTCAAACCTCTGATCGAGTCTCACTTCGATTTAATACATGTCTTAAATGATTGAAACATTTTGCTGCGTTGTCAAATTTATTTTTCAGTTATGAAAAGTCTTTTTGTTCAGTTTCACAAGAGTGTGAAGTAGATGTTTTTGAGCATCCCAGATTCTGTGATGAACTCTCACATCTAGTGAAAGGATGTTTTGTTGCAAATTCAACCCTCTGCTGGAGTGTCAATTCGATTTAAATCATGTTTGACACGTTTTAATTGTTTTGTTGAATTTTCAACTTTGTTATTTAGTTGTCAAAAGTTTTTTTGTTCAGTAGTACAAGAGTGTGAAGTAGATGTTTTTGAGTATCCCAGATTCTGTGTTGAATTCTCACATCTAGTGAAAGGATGTTTTGTTGCAAATTCAAGCCTCTGCTGGAGTCTCACTTCTATTTTAAAGATGTTTGACACGATTGAAACATTTTGCTGCGTTGTCAAATTTATTTTTCAGTTGTGAAAAGTCTTTTTGTTCAGTTTCACAAGAGTGTGAAGTAGATGTTTTTGACCATCCCAGATTCTGTGATGAAATCTCACATCTAGTGAGAGGATGTTTTGTTGCGAATTAAACCCTCTGCTAAAGTGTAAATTCGATTAACATCATGTTTCACACGTTTTAAATGTTTTGTTGAATTTTCAACTTTGTTATTTAGTTGTGAAACGTCTTTTTGTTCAGTAGTACAAGAGTGTGAAGTAGATGTTTTTGACCATCCCAGATTCTGTGATGAAATCTCACATCTAGTGAAAATACGTTTTGTTGCAAATTCAACCCTCTGCTAAAGTGTCAATTCGATTAACATCATGTTTCACACGTTTTAAATGTTTTGTTGAATTTTCAACTTTGTTATTTAGTTGTGAAAAGTCTTTTTGTTGAGTTTCACAAGAGTGTGAAGTAGATGTTTTTGAGCATCCCAGATTCTGTGATGAACTCTCACATCTAGTGAAAGGATGTTTTGTTGCAAATTCAACCCTCTGCTGGAGTGTCAATTCGATTTAAATCATGTTTGACACGTTTTAATTGTTTTGTTGAATTTTCAACTTTGTTATTTAGTTGTCAAAAGTCTTTTTGTTCAGTAGCACAATAGTGTGAAGTAGATGTTTTTGAGTATCCCAGATTCTGTGATGAATTCTCACATCTTGCGAAGGGATGTTTTGTTGCAAAACCAAACCTCTGCTGGAGTCTCACTTCTATTTAATAGATGTTTGACACGATTTAAACATTTTGCTGCGTTGTCAAATTTATTTTTTAGTTGTGAAAAGTCTCTTCGTTCAGTTTCACAAGAATGTGAAGTAGATGTTTTTGAGCATCCGAGATTCTGTGATGAACTCTCACATCTAGTGAAAGGATGTTTTGTTGCAAATTCAACCCTCTGCTGGAGTGTCCACTCGATTTAAATCATGTTTGACATGTTTTAAATGTTTTGTTGAATTTTCAACTTTGTTATTTAGTTGTCAAAAGTCTTTTTCTTCAGTAGCAAAATAGTGTGAAGTAGATGTTTTTGAGTATCCCAGATTCTGTGATGAATTCTCACATCTAGTGAAAGGATGTTTTGTTGCAAATTCAAACCTCTGCTGGAGTCTCACTTCTATCTAATAGATGTTTGACACGATTAAAATGATGTTTTATGAGTTTAAATTTAGTACATTTAGTAATTCTACATTTTAGTACATTTTTTCTGTACAATTCTAAATTTTAGTACATTTTAAATTTAGTAAATTTAGTACTTCGATTTAGTACATTTTTTAAATGATTTAAAGATTTTGCTGCGTTGTCAAATTTATTTTTTAGTTGTGAAAAGTCTCCTTGTTCAGTTTCACAAGAGTGTGAAGTAGATGTTTTTGAGCATCCAAGATTCTGTGATGAACTCTCACATCTAGTCAAAAGTCTTTTTGTTCAGTAGCAAAATAGTGTGAAGTAGATGTTTTTGAGTCTCCCAGATTCTATGATGAATGCTCACATCTAGTAAAAGGATGTTTTGTTGCAAATTCAACCCTCTGCTGGAGTGTCCACCGGATTTAAATCATGTTTGACATGTTTTAAATGTTTTGTTGAATTTTCAACTTTGTTATTTAGTTGTCAAAAGTCTTTTTCTTCAGTAGCAAAATAGTGTGAAGTAGATGTTTTTGAGTATCCCAGATTCTGTGATGAATTCTCACATCTAGTGAAAGGATGTTTTGTTGCAAATTCAAACCTCTGCTGGAGTCTCTGTTCTATCTAATAGATGTTTGACACGATTAAAATGATGTTTTATGAGTTTAAATTTAGTACATTTAGTAATTCTACATTTTAGTACATTTTTTCTGTACAATTCTAAATTTTAGTACATTTTCAATTTAGTAAATTTAGTATTTCGATTTAGTACATTTTTTAAATGATTTAAAGATTTTGCTGCGTTGTCAAATTTATTTTTTAGTTGTGAAAAGTCTCCTTGTTCAGTTTCACAAGAGTGTGAAGTAGATGTTTTTGAGCATCCAAGATTCTGTGATGAACTCTCACATCTAGTAAAAGCATGTTTTGTTACAAATTCAACCCTCTGCTGGAGTATCAATTCGATTTGAATCATGATTGACAAGTTTTAAATGTTTTGTTGAATTTTCAACTTTGTTATTTAGTTGTCAAAAGTCTTTTTGTTCAGTAGCACAATAGTGTGAAGTAGATGTTTTTGAGTATCCCAGATTCTATGATGAATTCTCACATCTAGTAAAAGGATGTTTTGTTGCAAATTTAACCCACTGCTGGAGTGTCCACTCGATTTAAATCATGTTTGACATGTTTTAAATGTTTTGTTGAATTTTCAACTTTGTTATTTAGTTGTCAAAAGTCTTTTTATTCAAAAGTTTTTGAGTCAAACCTCTGCTGGAGTCTCACTTCTATTTAATAGATGTTTGACACGATTTAAACATTTTGCTGCGTTGTGAAAAGTCTCTTCGTTCAGTTTCACAAGAGTGTGAAGTAGATGTTTTTGAGCATCCCAGATTCTGTGATGAACTCTCACATCTAGTGAAAGGATGTTTTGTGCAAATTTAACCCTCTGCAAGGACATCTTGTTTCAAATTCAACCCTCTGCTGGAGTCTCATTTCGATTTAAGTCATGTTTGACACGATTCAAATGTTTTGCTAAATCGTCAAATTTATTATTCAGTTGTCAAAAGTCTTTTTGTTCAGTTTAACAAAAGTGTGAAGTAGATCTTTTGAGCATCCCAGATTCAGTGATGAATTCTCACATCTAGTGAAAATACGTTTTGTTTCATATGCAACCCTCCGAGGGAGTGTCAGTATGATTCAAATCATGTTTGACACGTTTTAAAAGTTTTGTTGAATTTTCAAGTTTGTTATTTAGTTGTAAAAAGTCTTTTTGTTCAGTAGTACAAGAGTGTGAAGTAGATGTTTTTGAGTATCCCAGATTCTGTGATGAATTCTCACATCTAGTGAAAATACGTTTTGTTGCAAATTCAACCCTCTGCTGTAGTCTCAATTCGACATAAATCATGTTTGACACGTTTTAAATCTTTTGTTGAATGTTCAACTCTGTTATTTAGTTGTCAAAAGTCTTTTTGTTTAGTAGTACAAGAGTGTGAAGTAGATGTTTTTGAGTATCCTAGATTCTGTGATGAATTCTCACATCTAGTTAAAGGATGTTTTGTTGCAAATTCAAACCTCTGCTGAAGACTCACTTCTATTTTATAGTTGTTTGACATGATTTATACATTTTGCTGCGTTGTCAAATTTATTTTTTACTTGTGAAAAGTCTTTTTGTTCAGTTTTACAAGAGTGTGAAGAAGATGTTTTTGAGCATCCCAGATTCGGTGATGAATTCTCACATCTAGTGAAAATACGTTTTGTTGCAAATTCAACCCCCTGCTGGAGTGTCAATTCGATTTAGGTCATGTTTGACACGTTTTGAATGTTTTGTTGAATATTCAATTTTGTTATTTAGTTGTCAAAAGTCTTTTTCTTTATTAGTAAAAGAGTGTTAAGTAGATGTTTTTGAGGATCCCAGATTTTGTGATGAATTATCACATGTAGTGAAAGGATGTTTTGTTGCAAATTCGAACCTATCCTGGAGTCTCATTTCGATTAAAAACTTGTTTGACACGATTCAAATGCTTTGTTGAATCGTCAGATCTATTATTTAGTTGTTAAAAGTCTTTTTGTTCAGTTAAACAAGATTGTGAAGTAGATGTTTTTGAGCATCCCAGATTCTGTGATGAATTCTCACATCTAGTGAAAGCAAGTTTTGTTGCAAATTCAAACCTCTGCTGGAGCCTCCAATTCGATTTGATAGATGTTTGACACGATTCAAATGCTTCGTTGAATCGTCAGATTTATTATTTAGTTGTCAAAAGTCTTTTTGTTCAGTTTAACAAGAGTGTGAAGTAGATGTTTTTTAGCAGCCTACATTCTGTGTCGATTTCTCACATGTAGCAAGGACATCTTGTTTCAAGTTCAACCCTCTGCTGGAGTCTCATTTCGATTCAAGTCATGTTTGACACGATTCAAATGATTTGCTGAATAGTCAAATTTATTATTCACTTGTCAAAAGTCTTTTTGTTCAGTTTAACAAAAGTGTGAAGTAGATGTATTTGAGTAGCATACATTCTGTGTCGATTTCTCACATGTAGTGACTGGATGTTTTGTTGCAAATTCAACCCTCTGCTGGAGTGTCAATTCGATTTAAATCATGTTTGACACGTTTTAAATGTTTTGTTGAATTTTCAACTTTGTTATTTAGCTGTCAAAAGTCTTTTTCTTCAGTAGTACAAGAGTGTGAAGTATGTGTTTTTGAGTATCCCAGATTCTGTGATGAATTCTCACATCTAGTGAATGGAAGTTTTGTTGCAAATTCAAACCTCTGCTGGAGTGTCAATTCGATTTAAATCATGTTTGACACGTTTTAAATGTTTTGTTGAATATTCAACTTTGTTATTTAGTTGACAAAAGTCTTTTTCTTCAGTAGTACAAGAGTGTGAAGTATATGTTTTTGAGTATCCCAGATTCTGTGATGAATTCTCACATCTAGTGAAAGGAAGTTTTGTTGCAAATTCAAACCTTATCTGGAGTGTCAATATGATTTAAATCATGTTTGACACGTTTTAACTGTTTTGTTGAATTTTCAATTTTGTTATTTACTTGTCAAAAGTTTTTTTTGTTAAGCAGCACAATAGTGTGAAGTAGATGTTTTTGAGCATCCCAGATTCTGTGATGAATTTTCACATCTAGTGAAAGGAACTTTTGTTGCAAATTCAACCGTCTGCTGGAGTGTCAATATGATTTAAATCATGTTTGACACGTTTTAACTGTTTTGTTGAATTTTCAATTTTGTTATTTACTGGTCAAAAGTTTTTTTGTTAAGCAGCACAATAGTGTGAAGTAGATGTTTTTGAGCATCCCAGATTCTGTGATGAATTCTCTCATCTAGTGAAAGGATGGTTTGTTGCAAATTCAAACCTCTGCTGAAGACTCACTTCTATTTTATAGATGTTTGACACGATTTAAACATTTTGCTGCGTTGTCAATTTTATTATTTGGTTGTGAAAAGTCTTTTTATTCAATTTCACAAGAGTGTGAAGTAGATGTTTTTGAGCATCCCAGATTCTGTGATGAATTCTCACATCTAGTGAAAGGAATTTTTCTTGCAAATTCAAACCGTGCTGGAGTCTCAAATTCGATTTAATAGATGTTTGACACGATTTAAGCGTCTTTTTCATTGTCAATTCTATTATTTGATTGTCAAAAGTCTTTTTCTTCAGTTTAGCAAGAGTGTGAAGTAGATGTTTTTGAGCATCCAAGATTCTGTGATGAATTCTCACATCTACTGAAAGGATGTTTTGTTGCAAATTCAAACCTCTGCTGGAGTGTCAATTCGATTTAAATCATGTTTGACACGTTTTAAATGTTTTGTTGAATATTCAACTTTGTTATTTAGTTGACAAAAGTCTTTTTCTTCAGTAGTACAAGAGTGTGAAGTATATGTTTTTGAGTATCCCAGATTCTGTGATGAATTCTCACATCTAGTGAAAGGAAGTTTTGTTGCAAAATCAAACCTTATCTGGAGTGTCAATATGATTTAAATCATGTTTGACACGTTTTAACTGTTTTGTTGAATTTTCAATTTTGTTATTTAGTTGTCAAAAGTTTTTTTGTTAAGCAGCACAATAGTGTGAAGTAGATGTTTTTGAGCATCCCAGATTCTGTGATGAATTCTCTCATCTAGTGAAAGGATGTTTTGTTGCAAATTCAAACCTCTGCTGAAGACTCACTTCTATTTTATAGATGTTTGACACGATTTAAACATTTTGCTGCGTTGTCAAATTTATTTTTTAGTTGTGAAAAGTCTTTTTGTTCAGTCTCACAAGAGTGTGAAGTAGATGTTTTTGAGTATCCCAGATTCTGTGATGAATTCTCACATCTAGTGAAAATACCTTTTGTTGCAAATTCAACCGTCTGCTGGAGTGTCAATTTGATTTAAACCATGTTTGACACGTTTTAAATATTTTGTTGAATTTTCAACTTTGTTATTTAGTTGTCAAAAGTCTTTTTGTTCAATAGTACAAGAGTGTGAAGTAGATGTTTTTGAGCATCCCAGATTCTGTGATAAATTCTCACATCTAGTGAAAGGATGTTTTGTTGCAAATTCAAACCTCTGGTGGAGTCTCGAATTCGATTTAATAGATGTTTGACACGATTTAAACGTCTTTTTCATTCTCAATTTTATTATTTGGTTGTGAAAAGTCTTTTTGTTCAATTTCACAAGGGTGTGAAGTAGATGTTTTTGAGCATCCCAGATTCTGTGATGAATTCTCACATCTAGTGAAAGGAACTTTTGTTGCAAATTCAACCGTCTGCTTGAGTGTCAATTCGATTTAAACCATGTTTGACACGTTTTAAATGTTTTGTTGAATTTTCAACTTTGCTATTTAGTTGTCAAAAGTCTTTTTATTCACTAGTACAAGAGTGTGAAATAGATGTTTTTGAGTATCCCAGATTCTGTGATGAATTCTCACATCTAGTGAAAGGATGTTTTGTTGCAAATTCTAACCTCTGCTGGAGTCTCACTTTTATTTTATAGATGTTTGACACGATTTAAACGTCTTTTTCATTGTCAATTTTATTTTTTGGTTGTGAAAAGTCTTTTTGTTCAATTTCACAAGAGTGTGAAGTAGATGTTTTTGAGCATCCCAGATCCTGTGATGAATTCTCACATCTAGTGAAAGGAACCTTTGTTGCAAATTCAAACCTCTGCTGGAGTCTCACTTTTATTTTATAGATGTTTGACACGATGTAAACATTTTGCTGCGTTGTCAATTGTATTTTTTAATTGTGAAAAGTCTTTTTGTTCAATTTCACAAGAGTGTGAAGTAGATGTTTTTGAGCATCCCAGATTCTGTGATGAATTCTCACATCTAGTGAAAGGAACATTTGTTGCAAATTCATCCGTCTGCTGGAGTGTCAATTCGATTTAAACCATGTTTGACACGTTTTAAATGTTTTGTTGAATTTTCAACTTTGTTATTTAGTTGTCAAAAGTCTTTTTGTTCAGTAGTACAAGAGTGTGAAGTAGATGTTTTTGAGTATCCCAGATTCTGTGATGAATTCTCACATCTAGTTAAAATACGTTTTGTTGCAAATTCAACCGTCTGCTGGAGTGTCAATTCGATTTAAAGCATGTTTGACACGTTTTAAATGTTTTGTTGAATTTTCAACTTTGTTATTTAGTTGTCAAAAGTCTTTTTATTCACTAGTACAAGAGTGTGAAGTAGATGTTTTTGAGTATCCCAGATTCTGTGATGAATTCTCACATCTAGTGAAAGGATGTTTTGTTGCAAATTCTAACCTCTGCTGGAGTCTCACTTTTATTTTATAGATGGTTGACACGATGTAAACATTTGCAGCGCTGTCAATTATATTTTTTAATTGTGAAAAGTCTTTTTGTTCAATTTCACAAGAGTGTGAAGTAGATGTTTTTGAGCATCCCAGATTCTGTGATGAATTCTCACATCTAGTGAAAGGATGTTTTGTTGCAAATTCAACCCTTTGCTGGAGTCTCGAATTCGATTTAATAGATGTTTGACACGATTTAAACGTCTTTTTCATTGTCAATTTTATTATTTGGTTGTGAAAAGTCTTTTTGTTCAATTTCACAAGAGTGTGAAGTAGATGTTTTTGAGCATCCCAGATTCTGTGATGAATTCTCACATCTAGTGAAAGGAACTTTTGTTGCAAATTCAAACCTCTGCTGGAGTCTCAAATTCGATTTAATAGATGTTTGACACGATTTAAACGTCTTTTTCATTGTCAATTTTATTATTTGGTTGTGAAAAGTCTTTTTGTTCAATTTCACAAGAGTGTGAAGTAGATGTTTTTGAGCATCCCAGATTCTGTGATGAATTCTCACATCTAGTGAAAATACGTTTTGTTGCAAATTCAACCGTCTGCTGGAGTGTCAATTTGATTTAAACCATGTTTGACACGTTTTAAAAGTTTTGTTGAATTTTCAACTTTGTTATTTAGTTGTCAAAAGTCTTTTTGTTCAGTAGTACAAGAGTGTGAAGTAGATGTTTTTGAGCATCCCAGATTCTGTGATGAATTCTCACATCTAGTGAAAGGATGTTTTGTTGCAAATTCAAACCTCTGCTGGAGTCTCGAATTCGATTTAATAGATGTTTGACACGATTCTAACGTCTTTTTCATTGTCAATTTTATTATTTGGTTGTGAAAAGTCTTTTTGTTCAATTTCACAAGAGTATGAAGTAGATGTTTTTGAGCATCCCAGATTCTGTGATGAATTCTCACATCTAGTGAAAGGAACTTTTGTTGCAAATTCAAACCTCTGCTGGAGTCTCAAATTCGATTTAATAGATGTTTGACACGATTTAAACGTCTGTTTCATTGTCAATTCTATTATTTGGTTGTCAAAAGTCTTTTTCTTCAGTTTAGCAAGAATGTGAAGTAGATGTTTTTGAGCATCCCAGATTCTGTGATGAATTCTCACATCTAGTGAAAATACGTTTTGTTGCAAATTTAACCGTCTGCTGGAGTGTCAACTTGATTTAAACCATGTTTGACACGTTTTAAATGTTTTGTTGAGTTTTCAACTTTGTTATTTAGATGTCAAAAGTCTTTTTGTTCAGTAGTACAAGAGTGTGAAGTAGATGTTTTTGAGCATCCCAGATTCTGTGATTAATTCTCACATCTAGTGAAAGGATGTTTTGTTGCAAATTCCAACCTCTGCTGGAGTCTCAAATTCGATTTAATAGATGTTTGACACGATTTAAACGTCTTTTTCATTGTCAATTTTATTATTTGGTTGTGAAAAGTCTTTTTGTTCAATTTCACAAGAGTGTGAAGTAGATGTTTTTGAGCATCCCAGATTCTGTGATGAATTCTCACATCTAGTGAAAGGAACTTTTGTTGCAAATTCAACCGTCTGCTGGAGTGTCAATTCGATTTAAACCATGATTGACACGTTTTAAATGTTTTGTTTAAATTTCAACTTTGTTATTTAGTTGTCAAAAGTTTTTTTGTTTAGTAGTACAAGAGTGTGAAGTAGATGTTTTTGAGCATCCCAGATTCTGTGATGAATTCTCACATCTAGTGAAAGGATGTTTTGTTGCAAATTCAAACCTCTGCTGGAGTCTCGAAATCGATTTAATAGATGTTTGACACGATTTAAACGTCTTGTTCATTGTCAATGTTATTATTTGGTTGTGAAAAGTCTTTTTGTTTAATTTCAAAAGAGTGTGAAGTAGATGTTTTTAAGCATCCCAGATTCTGTGATGAATTCTCACATCTAGTGAAAGAAACTTTTGTTGCAAATTCAAACCTCTGCTGGAGTCTCAAATTCGATTTAATAGATGTTTGACACGACTTAAAAGTCATTTCATTGTCAATTCTATTATTTGGTTGTCAAAAGTCTTTTTCTTCAGTTTAGCAAGAATGTGAAGTAGATGTTTTTGAGTATCCCAGATTCTGTGATGAATTCTCACATCTAGTTAAAATACGTTTTGTTGCAAATTCAACCGTCTGCTGGAGTGTCAATTCGATTTAAAGCATGTTTGACACGTTTTAAATGTTTTGTTGAATTTTCAACTTTGTTATTTAGTTGTCAAAAGTCTTTTTATTCACTAGTACAAGAGTGTGAAATAGATGTTTTTGAGTATCCCAGATTCTGTGATGAATTCTCACATCTAGTGAAAGGATGTTTTGTTGCAAATTCTAACCTCTGCTGGAGTCTCACTTTTATTTTATAGATGTTTGACACGATGTAAACATTTGCAGCGCTGTCAATTATATTTTTTAATTGTGAAAAGTCTTTTTGTAAAATTTCACAAGAGTGTGAAGTAGATGTTTTTGAGCATCCCAGATTCTGTGATGAATTTTCACATCTAGTGAAAGGAACTTTTGTTGCAAATTCAACCGTCTGCTGGAGTGTCAATATGATTTAAATCATGTTTGACACGTTTTAACTGTTTTGTTGAATTTTCAATTTTGTTATTTACTTGTCAAAAGTTTTTTTGTTAAGCAGCACAATAGTGTGAAGTAGATGTTTTTGAGCATCCCAGATTCTGTGATGAATTCTCTCATCTAGTGAAAGGATGGTTTGTTGCAAATTCAAACCTCTGCTGAAGACTCACTTCTATTTTCTAGATGTTTGACACGATTTAAACATTTTGCTGCGTTGTCAAATTTATTTTTTAGTTGTGAAAAGTCTTTTTGTTTAGTTTCACAAGAGTGTGAAGTAGATGTTTTTGAGTATCCCAGATTCTGTGATGAATTCTCACATCTAGTGAAAATACCTTTTGTTGCAAATTCAACCGTCTGCTGGAGTGTCAATTTGATTTAAACCATGTTTGACACGTTTTAAATGTTTTGTTGAATTTTCAACTTTGTTATTTAGTTGTCAAAAGTCTTTTTGTTCAGTAGTACAAGAGTGTGAAGTAGATGTTTTTGAGCATCCCAGATTCTGTGATGAATTCTCACATCTAGTGAAAGGAACTTTTGTTGCAAATTCAAACATCTGCTGGAGTCTCAAATTCAATTTAATAGATGTTTGACACGATTTAAAGGTCTTTTTCATTGTCAATTTTATTATTTGGTTGTGAAAAGTCTTTTTATTCAAATTCACAAGAGTGTGAAGTAGATGTTTTTGAGCATCCCAGATTCTGTGATGAATTCTCACATCTAGTGAAAGGAATTTTTCTTGCAAATTCAAACCGTGCTGGAGTCTCAAATTCGATTTAATAGATGTTTGACACGATTTAAGCGTCTTATTCATTGTCAATTCTATTATTTGATTGTCAAAAGTCTTTTTCTTCAGTTTAGCAAGAGTGTGAAGTAGATGTTTTTGAGCATCCAAGATTCTGTGATGAATTCTCACATCTACTGAAAGGATGTTTTGTTGCAAATTCAAACCTCTGCTGGAGTGTCAATTCGATTTAAATCATGTTTGACACGTTTTAAATGTTTTGTTGAATATTCAACTTTGTTATTTAGTTGACAAAAGTCTTTTTCTTCAGTAGTACAAGAGTGTGAAGTATATGTTTTTGAGTATCCCAGATTCTGTGATGAATTCTCACATCTAGTGAAAGGAAGTTTTGTTGCAAAATCAAACCTTATCTGGAGTGTCAATATGATTTAAATCATGTTTGACACGTTTTAACTGTTTTGTTGAATTTTCAATTTTGTTATTTAGTTGTCAAAAGTTTTTTTGTTAAGCAGCACAATAGTGTGAAGTAGATGTTTTTGAGCATCCCAGATTCTGTGATGAATTCTCTCATCTAGTGAAAGGATGTTTTGTTGCAAATTCAAACCTCTGCTGAAGACTCACTTCTATTTTATAGATGTTTGACACGATTTAAACATTTTGCTGCGTTGTCAAATTTATTTTTTAGTTGTGAAAAGTCTTTTTGTTCAGTCTCACAAGAGTGTGAAGTAGATGTTTTTGAGTATCCCAGATTCTGTGATGAATTCTCACATCTAGTGAAAATACCTTTTGTTGCAAATTCAACCGTCTGCTGGAGTGTCAATTTGATTTAAACCATGTTTGACACGTTTTAAATATTTTGTTGAATTTTCAACTTTGTTATTTAGTTGTCAAAAGTCTTTTTGTTCAATAGTACAAGAGTGTGAAGTAGATGTTTTTGAGCATCCCAGATTCTGTGATAAATTCTCACATCTAGTGAAAGGATGTTTTGTTGCAAATTCAAACCTCTGGTGGAGTCTCGAATTCGATTTAATAGATGTTTGACACGATTTAAACGTCTTTTTCATTCTCAATTTTATTATTTGGTTGTGAAAAGTCTTTTTGTTCAATTTCACAAGGGTGTGAAGTAGATGTTTTTGAGCATCCCAGATTCTGTGATGAATTCTCACATCTAGTGAAAGGAACTTTTGTTGCAAATTCAACCGTCTGCTTGAGTGTCAATTCGATTTAAACCATGTTTGACACGTTTTAAATGTTTTGTTGAATTTTCAACTTTGCTATTTAGTTGTCAAAAGTCTTTTTATTCACTAGTACAAGAGTGTGAAATAGATGTTTTTGAGTATCCCAGATTCTGTGATGAATTCTCACATCTAGTGAAAGGATGTTTTGTTGCAAATTCTAACCTCTGCTGGAGTCTCACTTTTATTTTATAGATGTTTGACACGATTTAAACGTCTTTTTCATTGTCAATTTTATTTTTTGGTTGTGAAAAGTCTTTTTGTTCAATTTCACAAGAGTGTGAAGTAGATGTTTTTGAGCATCCCAGATCCTGTGATGAATTCTCACATCTAGTGAAAGGAACCTTTGTTGCAAATTCAAACCTCTGCTGGAGTCTCACTTTTATTTTATAGATGTTTGACACGATGTAAACATTTTGCTGCGTTGTCAATTGTATTTTTTAATTGTGAAAAGTCTTTTTGTTCAATTTCACAAGAGTGTGAAGTAGATGTTTTTGAGCATCCCAGATTCTGTGATGAATTCTCACATCTAGTGAAAGGAACATTTGTTGCAAATTCATCCGTCTGCTGGAGTGTCAATTCGATTTAAACCATGTTTGACACGTTTTAAATGTTTTGTTGAATTTTCAACTTTGTTATTTAGTTGTCAAAAGTCTTTTTGTTCAGTAGTACAAGAGTGTGAAGTAGATGTTTTTGAGTATCCCAGATTCTGTGATGAATTCTCACATCTAGTTAAAATACGTTTTGTTGCAAATTCAACCGTCTGCTGGAGTGTCAATTCGATTTAAACCATGTTTGACACGTTTTAAATGTTTTGTTGAATTTTCAACTTTGTTATTTAGTTGTCAAAAGTCTTTTTATTCACTAGTACAAGAGTGTGAAGTAGATGTTTTTGAGTATCCCAGATTCTGTGATTAATTCTCACATCTAGTGAAAGGATGTTTTGTTGCAAATTCTAACCTCTGCTGGAGTCTCACTTTTATTTTATAGATGTTTGACACGATGTAAACATTTGCAGCGCTGTCAATTATATTTTTTAATTGTGAAAAGTCTTTTTGTAAAATTTCACAAGAGTGTGAAGTAGATGTTTCTGAGCATCCCAGATTCTGTGATGAATTCTCACATCTAGTTAAAATACGTTTTGTTGCAAATTCAACCGTCTGCTGGAGTGCCAATTCGATTTAAACCATGTTTGACACGTTTTAAATGTTTTGTTGACTTTTCAACTTTGTTATTTAGTTGTCAAAAGTCTTTTTATTCACTAGTACAAGAGTGTGAAATAGATGTTTTTGAGTATCCCAGATTCTATGATGAATTCTCACATCTAGTGAAAGGATGTTTTGTTGCAAATTCTAACCTCTGTTGGAGTCTCACTTTTATTTTATAGATGTTTGACACGATGTAAACCTTTGCAGCGCTGTCAGTTATATTTTTTAATTGTGAAAAGTCTTTTTGTTAAATTTCACAAGAGTGTGAAGTAGATGTTTTTTAGCATCCCAGATTCTGTGATGAATTCTCACATCTAGTGAAAGGAACTTTTGTTGCAAATTCAACCGTCTGCTGAAGTGTCAATTCGATTTAAACCATGTTTGACACGTTTTAAATGTTTTGTTGTATTTTCAACTTTGTTATTTAGTTGTCAAAAGTTTTTTTGTTCAGTAGTACAAGAGTGTGAAGTAGATGTTTTTGAGCATCCCAGATTCTGTGATGAATACTCACATCTAGTGAAAGGATGTTTTGTTGCAAATTCAAACCTCTGCTGGAGTCTCGAATTCGATTTAATAGATGTTTGACACGATTTGAACGTCTTTTTCATTGTCAATTTTATTATTTGGTTGTGAAAAGTCTTTTTGTTCAATTTCACAAGAGTGTGAAGTAGATGTTTTTGAGCATCCCAGATTCGGTGATGAATTCTCACATCTAGTGAAAGGAACTTTTGTTGCAAATTCAAACCTCTGCTGGAATCTCAAATTCGATTTAATAGATGTTTGACACGATTTAAACGTCTTTTTCATTGTCAATTTTATTTTTTTGTTGTGAAAAGTCTTTTTGTTCAATTTCACAACAGTGTGAAGTAGATCTTTTTGAGCATCCCAGATCCTGTGATGAATTCTCACATCTAGTGAAAGGAACCTTTGTTGCAAATTCAAACCTCTGCTGGAGTCTCACTTTTATTTTATAGATGTTTGACACGATGTAAACATTTTGCTGCGTTGTCAATTGTATTTTTTAATTGTGAAAAGTCTTTTTGTTCAATTTCACAAGAGTGTGAAGTAGATGTTTTTGAGCATCCCAGATTCTGTGATGAATTCTCACATCTAGTGAAAGGAACATTTGTTGCAAATTCATCCGTCTGCTGGAGTGTCAATTCGATTTAAACCATGTTTGACACGTTTTAAATGTTTTGTTGAATTTTCAACTTTGTTATTTAGTTGTCAAAAGTCTTTTTATTCACTAGTACAAGAGTGTGAAGTAGATGTTTTTGATTATCCCAGATTCTGTGATGAATTCTCACATCTAGTGAAAGGATGTTTTGTTGCAAATTCTAACCTCTGCTGGAGTCTCACTTTTATTTTATAGATGGTTGACACGATGTAAACATTTGCAGCGCTGTCAATTATATTTTTTAATTGTGAAAAGTCTTTTTGTTCAATTTCACAAGAGTGTGAAGTAGATGTTTTTGAGCATCCCAGATTCTGTGATGAATTCTCACATCTAGTGAAAGGATGTTTTGTTGCAAATTCAACCCTTTGCTGGAGTCTCGAATTCGATTTAATGGATGTTTGACACGATTTAAACGTCTTTTTCATTGTCAATTTTATTATTTGGTTGTGAAAAGTCTTTTTGTTCAATTTCACAAGAGTGTGAAGTAGATGTTTTTGAGCATCCCAGATTCTGTGATGAATTCTCACATCTAGTGAAAGGAACTTTTGTTGCAAATTCAAACCTCTGCTGGAGTCTCAAATTCGATTTAATAGATGTTTGACACGATTTAAACGTCTTTTTCATTGTCAATTTTATTATTTGGTTGTGAAAAGTCTTTTTGTTCAATTTCACAAGAGTGTGAAGTAGATGTTTTTGAGCATCCCAGATTCTGTGATGAATTCTCACATCTAGTGAAAATACGTTTTGTTGCAAATTCAACCGTCTGCTGGAGTGTCAATTTGATTTAAACCATGTTTGACACGTTTTAAAAGTTTTGTTGAATTTTCAACTTTGTTATTTAGTTGTCAAAAGTCTTTTTGTTCAGTAGTACAAGAGTGTGAAGTAGATGTTTTTGAGCATCCCAGATTCTGTGATGAATTCTCACATCTAGTGAAAGGATGTTTTGTTGCAAATTCAAACCTCTGCTGGAGTCTCGAATTCGATTTAATAGATGTTTGACACGATTCTAACGTCTTTTTCATTGTCAATTTTATTATTTGGTTGTGAAAAGTCTTTTTGTTCAATTTCACAAGAGTATGAAGTAGATGTTTTTGAGCATCCCAGATTCTGTGATGAATTCTCACATCTAGTGAAAGGAACTTTTGTTGCAAATTCAAACCTCTGCTGGAGTCTCAAATTCGATTTAATAGATGTTTGACACGATTTAAACGTCTGTTTCATTGTCAATTCTATTATTTGGTTGTCAAAAGTCTTTTTCTTCAGTTTAGCAAGAATGTGAAGTAGATGTTTTTGAGCATCCCAGATTCTGTGATGAATTCTCACATCTAGTGAAAATACGTTTTGTTGCAAATTTAACCGTCTGCTGGAGTGTCAACTTGATTTAAACCATGTTTGACACGTTTTAAATGTTTTGTTGAGTTTTCAACTTTGTTATTTAGATGTCAAAAGTCTTTTTGTTCAGTAGTACAAGAGTGTGAAGTAGATGTTTTTGAGCATCCCAGATTCTGTGATTAATTCTCACATCTAGTGAAAGGATGTTTTGTTGCAAATTCCAACCTCTGCTGGAGTCTCAAATTCGATTTAATAGATGTTTGACACGATTTAAACGTCTTTTTCATTGTCAATTTTATTATTTGGTTGTGAAAAGTCTTTTTGTTCAATTTCACAAGAGTGTGAAGTAGATGTTTTTGAGCATCCCAGATTCTGTGATGAATTCTCACATCTAGTGAAAGGAACTTTTGTTGCAAATTCAACCGTCTGCTGGAGTGTCAATTCGATTTAAACCATGATTGACACGTTTTAAATGTTTTGTTTAAATTTCAACTTTGTTATTTAGTTGTCAAAAGTTTTTTTGTTCAGTAGTACAAGAGTGTGAAGTATATGTTTTTGAGCATCCCAGATTCTGTGATGAATTCTCACATCTAGTGAAAGGATGTTTTGTTGCAAATTCAAACCTCTGCTGGAGTCTCGAATTCGATTTAATAGATGTTTGACACGATTTAAACGTCTTGTTCATTGTCAATGTTATTATTTGGTTGTGAAAAGTCTTTTTGTTTAATTTCAAAAGAGTGTGAAGTAGATGTTTTTAAGCATCCCAGATTCTGTGATGAATTCTCACATCTAGTGAAAGAAACTTTTGTTGCAAATTCAAACCTCTGCTGGAGTCTCAAATTCCATTTAATAGATGTTTGACACGATTTAAACGTCTTTTTCATTGTCAATTCTATTATTTGGTTGTCAAAAGTCTTTTTCTTCAGTTTAGCAAGAGTGTGAAGTAGATGTTTTTGAGCATCCCAGATTCTGTGATGAATTCTCACATCTAGTGAAAGGAACTTTTGTTGCAAATTCAACCGTCTGCTGGAGTGTCAATTCGATTTAAACCATGTTTGACACGTTTTAAATGTTTTGTTGAATTTTCAACTTTGTTATTTTGTTGTCAAAAGTCTTTTTGTTCAGTAGTACAAGAGTGTGAAGTAGATGTTTTGAGCATCCCAGATTCTGTGATGAATTCTAACATCTAGTGAAAATACGTTTTGTTTCAAATGCAACCCTCTGCTGGAGTCTCACTTCGATTTAGTATATGTTTTAAATGATTTAAAGGTTTTGCTGCGTTGTCAAATTTATTTTTTAGTTGTGAAAAGTCTTTTTGTTCAGTTTCACAAGAGTGTGAAGTAGATGTTTTTGAGCATCCCAGATTCTGTGATGAATTCTCACATCTAGTGAAAGGATGTTTTGTTGCAAATTCAAACCGCTGCTGGAGTCTCGAATTCGATTTTATAGATGTTTGACACGATTTGAACGACTTTTTCATTGTCAATTCTATTATTTGGTTGTCAAAAGTCTTTTTCTTCAGTTTAGCAAGAATATGAAGTTGATGTTTTTGAGCATCCCAGATTCTGTGATGAATTCTCACATCTACGTTTTGTTGCAAATTCAACCGTCTGCTGGAGAGTCAATTCGAGTTAAACCATGTTTGACACGTTTTAAATGTTTTGTTGAATTTTCAACTTTGTTATTTAGTTGTCAAAAGTTTTTTTGTTCAGTAGTACAAGAGTGTGAAGTAGATGTTTTTGAGCATCCCAGATTCTGTGATGAATTCTCACGTCTAGTGAAAATACGTTTTGTTGCAAATTCAAACCTCTGCTGGAGTCTCAAATTCGATTTAATAGATGTTTGACACGATTTAAACGTCTTTTCCATTGCCAATTCTATTATTTGGTTGCCAAAAGTCTTTTTCTTCAGTTTAGCAAGAGTGTGAAGTAGATGTTTTTGAGCATCCCAGATTCTGTGATGAATTCTCACATCTAGTGAAAGGAACTTTTGTTGCAAATTCAACCGTCTGCTGGAGTGTCAAGTCGATTTAAACCATGTTTGACACGTTTTAAATGTTTTGTTGAAGTTTCAACTTTGTTATTTAGTTGTCAAAAGTTTTTTAGTTCAGTAGTACAAGAGTGTGAAGTAGATGTTTTTGAGCATCCCAGATACTGTGATGAATTCTCACATCTAGTGAAAGGATGTTTTGTTGCAAATTGAAACCTCTGCTGGAGTCTCGAATTCGATTTAATAGATGTTTGACACGATTTAAACGTCTTTTTCATTATCAATTTTATTATTTGGTTGTGAAAAGTCTTTTTGTTCAGTTTAGCAAGAATATGAAGTTGATGTTTTTGAGCATCCCAGATTCTGTGATGAATTCTCACATCTACGTTTTGTTGCAAATTCAACCGTCTGCTGGAGAGTCAATTCGAGTTAAACCATGTTTGACACGTTTTAAATGTTTTGTTGAATTTTCAACTTTGTTATTTAGTTGTCAAAAGTTTTTTTGTTCAGTAGTACAAGAGTGTGAAGTAGATGTTTTTGAGCATCCCAGATTCTGTGATGAATTCTCACGTCTAGTGAAAATACGTTTTGTTGCAAATTCAAACCTCTGCTGGAGTCTCAAATTCGATTTAATAGATGTTTGACACGATTTAAACGTCTTTTCCATTGCCAATTCTATTATTTGGTTGCCAAAAGTCTTTTTCTTCAGTTTAGCAAGAGTGTGAAGTAGATGTTTTTGAGCATCCCAGATTCTGTGATGAATTCTCACATCTAGTGAAAGGAACTTTTGTTGCAAATTCAACCGTCTGCTGGAGTGTCAAGTCGATTTAAACCATGTTTGACACGTTTTAAATGTTTTGTTGAAGTTTCAACTTTGTTATTTAGTTGTCAAAAGTTTTTTAGTTCAGTAGTACAAGAGTGTGAAGTAGATGTTTTTGAGCATCCCAGATACTGTGATGAATTCTCACATCTAGTGAAAGGATGTTTTGTTGCAAATTGAAACCTCTGCTGGAGTCTCGAATTCGATTTAATAGATGTTTGACACGATTTAAACGTCTTTTTCATTATCAATTTTATTATTTGGTTGTGAAAAGTCTTTTTGTTCAATTTCACAAGAGTGTGAAGTAGATGTTTTTGAGCATCCCAGATTCCGTGATGAATTCTCACATCTAGTGAACGGAACTTTTGTTGCAAATTCCAACCTCTGCTGGAGTCTCAAATTCGATTTGATAGATGTTTGACACGATTTAAACGTCTTTTTCATTGTCAATTTGATTATTTGGTTGTGAAAAGTCTTTTTGTTCAATTTCACAAGAGTGTGAAGTAGATGTTTTTGAGTATCCCAGATTCTGTGATGAATTCTCACATCTAGTTAAAATACGTTTTGTTGCAAATTCAACCGTCTGCTGGAGTGTCAATTCGATTTAAACCATGTTTGACACGTTTTAAATGTTTTGTTGAATTTTCAACTTTGTTACTTAGTTGTCAAAAGTCTTTTGCTTCAGTAGTACAAGAGTGTGAAGTAGATGTTTTTGAGCATCCAAGATTCTGTGATGAATTCTCACATCTAGTTAAAATACGTTTTGTTGCAAATTCAACCGTCTGCTGGAGTGTCAATTCGATTTAAACGATGTTTGACACGTTTTAAATGTTTTGTTGAATTTTCAACTTTACTATTTAGTTGTCAAAAGTCTTTTTATTCAGTAGTACAAGAGTGTGAAGTAGATGTTTTTGAATATCCCATATTCTGTGATGAATTCTCACATCTAGTGAACGGATGTTTTGTTGCAAATTCAAACCTCTGCTGGAGTCTCACTTTTATTTTATAGATGTTTGACACGATGTAAAGATTTTGCGTCGTTGTCAATTATATTTTTTAATTGTGAAAAGTCTTTTTGTTCAATTTCACAAGAGTGTGAAGTAGATGTTTTTGAGCATCCCAGATTCTGTGATGAATTCTCACATCTAGTGAAAGGAACTTTTGTTGCAAATTCAAACCTCTGCTGGAGTCTCAAATTCGATTTAATAGATGTTTGACACGATTTAAACGTCTTTTTCATTGTCAATTCTATTATTTAATAGTAAAAAGTCTTTTTCTTCAGTTTAGCAAGAGTGTGAAGTGGATGTTTTTGAGCATCTCAGATTCTGTGATGAATACTCACATCTAGTGAAAGGAACGTTTGTTGCAAATTCAACCGTCTGCTGGAGTGTCAATTCGATTTAAACCATGTTTGACACGTTTTAAATGTTTTGTTGAATTTTCAACTTTGTTATTTTGTTGTCAAAAGTCTTTTTGTTCAGTAGTACAAGAGTGTGAAGTAGATGTTTTTGAGCATCCCAGATTCTGTGATGAATTCTCACATCTAGTGAAAGGATGTTTTGTTGGAAATTCAAACCTCTGCTGGGGTCTCGAATTCCATTTAATAGATGTTTGACACGACTTAAAAGTCATTTCATTGTCAATTCTATTATTTGGTTGTCAAAAGTCTTTTTCTTCAGTTTAGCAAGAATGTGAAGTAGATGTTTTTGAGCATCCCAGATTCTGTGATGAATTCTCACATCTAGTGAAAATACGTTTTGTTGCAAATTCAACCGTCTGCTGGAGTGTCAATTTGATTTAAACCATGTTTGACACGTTTTAAATGTTTTGTTGAGTTTTCAACTTTGTTATTTAGATGTCAAAAGTCTTTTTGTTCAGTAGTACAAGAGTGTGAAGTAGATGTTTTTGAGCATCCCAGATTCTGTGATGAATTCTCACATCTAGTGAAAGGATGTTTTGTTGCAAATTCCAACCTCTGCTGGAGTCTCAAATTCGATTTAATAGATGTTTGACACGATTTAAACGTCTTTTTCATTGTCAATTTTATTATTTGGTTGTGAAAAGTCTTTTTGTTCAATTTCACAAGAGTGTGAAGTAGATGTTTTTGAGCATCCCAGATTCTGTGATGAATTCTCACATCTAGTGAAAGGAACTTTTGTTGCAAATTCAACCGTCTGCTGGAGTGTCAATTCGATTTAAACCATGATTGACACGTTTAAATGTTTTGTTTAAATTTCAACTTTGTTATTTAGTTGTCAAAAGTTTTTTTGTTCAGTAGTACAAGAGTGTGAAGTAGATGTTTTTGAGCATCCCAGATTCTGTGATGAATTCTCACATCTAGTGAAAGGATGTTTTGTTGCAAATTCAAACCTCTGCTGGAGTCTCGAATTCGATTTAATAGATGTTTGACACGATTTAAACGTCTTGTTCATTGTCAATGTTATTATTTGGTTGTGAAAAGTCTTTTTGTTTAATTTCAAAAGAGTGTGAAGTAGATGTTTTTGAGCATCCCAGATTCTGTGATGAATTCTCACATCTAGTGAAAGGAACTTTTGTTGCAAATTCAAACCTCTGCTGGAGTCTCAAATTCGATTTAATAGATTTTTGACACGATATAAGCGTCTTTTTTATTGTCAATTCTATTATTTGGTTGTCAAAAGTCTTTTTCTTCAGTTTAGCAAGAGTGTGAAGTAGATGTTTTTGAGCATCCCAGATTCTGTGATGCATTCTCACATCTAGTGAAAGGAACTTTTGTTGCAAATTCAACAGTCTGCTGGAGTGACAATTCGATTTAAACCATGTTTGACACATTTTAAATGTTTTGTTGAATTTTCAACTTTGTTATTTAGTTGTCAAAAGTCTTTTTGTTCAGTAGTACAAGAGTGTGAAGTAGATGTTTTTGAGTATCCAAGATTCTGTGATGAATTCTCACATCTATTGAAAGGATGTTTTGTTAAAAATTCAAACCTCTGCTGGAGTCTCACTTTTATTTTATAGTTGTTTGACATGATGTAAACATTTTGCTGCGTTGTCATTTATAGTTTTTGATTGTGAAAAGTCTTTTTGTTCAATTTCACAAGAGTGTGAAGTAGATGTTTTTGAGCATCCCAGATTCTGTGATGAATTCTCACATCTAGTGAAAGGAACTTTGTTGCAAACTCAAACCTCTGCTGGAGTCTCAAATTCGATTTAATAGATGTTTGACACGATTTAAACGTCTTTTTCATTGTCATTTCTATTATTTGGTTGTCAAAGGCTTTTTCTTCAGTTTAGCAAGAGTGTGAAGTAGATGTTTTTGAGCATCCCAGATTCTGTGATGAATCCTCACATCTAGTGAAAGGAACTTTTGTTGCAAATTCAACCGTCTGCTGGAGTGTCAATTCGATTTAAACCATGTTTGACACGTTTTAAATGTTTTGTTGAATTTTCAACTTTGTTATTTAGTTGTCAAAAGTCTTTTTGTTCAGTAGTACAAGAGTGTGAAGTAGATGTTTTTGAGTATCCCAGATTCTGTGATGAATACTCACATCTAGTGAAAGGATGTTTTGTTGCAAATTCAAACCTCTGCTGGAGTCTCACTTTTATTTTATAGATGTTTGACAAGATGTAAACATTTTGCTGCGTTGTCAATTATATTTTTTGATTGTGAAAAGTCTTTTTGTTCAATTTCACAAGAGTGTGAAGTAGATGTTTTTGAGCATCCCAGATTCTGTGATGAATTCTCACATCTAGTGAAAGGAACTTTTGTTGCAAACTCAAACCTCTGCTGGAGTCTCAAATTCGATTTAATAGATGTTTGACACGATTTAAACGTCTTTTTCATTGTAAATTCTATTATTTGGTTGTCAAAAGTCTTTTTCTTCAGTTTAGCAAGAGTGTGAAGTGGATGTTTTTGAGCATCTCAGATTCTGTGATGAATACTCACATCTAGTGAAAGGAACGTTTGTTGCAAATTCAACCGTCTGCTGGAGTGTCAATTCGATTTAAACCATGTTTGACACGTTTTAAATGTTTTGTTGAATTTTCAACTTTGTTATTTTGTTGTCAAAAGTCTTTTTGTTCAGTAGTACAAGAGTGTGAAGTAGATGTTTTTGAGCATCCCAGATTCTGTGATGAATTCTCACATCTAGTGAAAGGATGTTTTGTTGGAAATTCAAACCTCTGCTGGGGTCTCGAATTCCATTTAATAGATGTTTGACACGACTTAAAAGTCATTTCATTGTCAATTCTATTATTTGGTTGTCAAAAGTCTTTTTCTTCAGTTTAGCAAGAATGTGAAGTAGATGTTTTTGAGCATCCCAGATTCTGTGATGAATTCTCACATCTAGTGAAAATACGTTTTGTTGCAAATTCAACCGTCTGCTGGAGTGTCAATTTGATTTAAACCATGTTTGACACGTTTTAAATGTTTTGTTGAGTTTTCAACTTTGTTATTTAGATGTCAAAAGTCTTTTTGTTCAGTAGTACAAGAGTGTGAAGTAGATGTTTTTGAGCATCCCAGATTCTGTGATGAATTCTCACATCTAGTGAAAGGATGTTTTGTTGCAAATTCCAACCTCTGCTGGAGTCTCAAATTCGATTTAATAGATGTTTGACACGATTTAAACGTCTTTTTCATTGTCAATTTTATTATTTGGTTGTGAAAAGTCTTTTTGTTCAATTTCACAAGAGTGTGAAGTAGATGTTTTTGAGCATCCCAGATTCTGTGATGAATTCTCACATCTAGTGAAAGGAACTTTTGTTGCAAATTCAACCGTCTGCTGGAGTGTCAATTCGATTTAAACCATGATTGACACGTTTAAATGTTTTGTTTAAATTTCAACTTTGTTATTTAGTTGTCAAAAGTTTTTTTGTTCAGTAGTACAAGAGTGTGAAGTAGATGTTTTTGAGCATCCCAGATTCTGTGATGAATTCTCACATCTAGTGAAAGGATGTTTTGTTGCAAATTCAAACCTCTGCTGGAGTCTCGAATTCGATTTAATAGATGTTTGACACGATTTAAACGTCTTGTTCATTGTCAATGTTATTATTTGGTTGTGAAAAGTCTTTTTGTTTAATTTCAAAAGAGTGTGAAGTAGATGTTTTTGAGCATCCCAGATTCTGTGATGAATTCTCACATCTAGTGAAAGGAACTTTTGTTGCAAATTCAAACCTCTGCTGGAGTCTCAAATTCGATTTAATAGATTTTTGACACGATATAAGCGTCTTTTTTATTGTCAATTCTATTATTTGGTTGTCAAAAGTCTTTTTCTTCAGTTTAGCAAGAGTGTGAAGTAGATGTTTTTGAGCATCCCAGATTCTGTGATGCATTCTCACATCTAGTGAAAGGAACTTTTGTTGCAAATTCAACAGTCTGCTGGAGTGACAATTCGATTTAAACCATGTTTGACACATTTTAAATGTTTTGTTGAATTTTCAACTTTGTTATTTAGTTGTCAAAAGTCTTTTTGTTCAGTAGTACAAGAGTGTGAAGTAGATGTTTTTGAGTATCCAAGATTCTGTGATGAATTCTCACATCTATTGAAAGGATGTTTTGTTAAAAATTCAAACCTCTGCTGGAGTCTCACTTTTATTTTATAGTTGTTTGACATGATGTAAACATTTTGCTGCGTTGTCATTTATAGTTTTTGATTGTGAAAAGTCTTTTTGTTCAATTTCACAAGAGTGTGAAGTAGATGTTTTTGAGCATCCCAGATTCTGTGATGAATTCTCACATCTAGTGAAAGGAACTTTGTTGCAAACTCAAACCTCTGCTGGAGTCTCAAATTCGATTTAATAGATGTTTGACACGATTTAAACGTCTTTTTCATTGTCATTTCTATTATTTGGTTGTCAAAGGCTTTTTCTTCAGTTTAGCAAGAGTGTGAAGTAGATGTTTTTGAGCATCCCAGATTCTGTGATGAATCCTCACATCTAGTGAAAGGAACTTTTGTTGCAAATTCAACCGTCTGCTGGAGTGTCAATTCGATTTAAACCATGTTTGACACGTTTTAAATGTTTTGTTGAATTTTCAACTTTGTTATTTAGTTGTCAAAAGTCTTTTTGTTCAGTAGTACAAGAGTGTGAAGTAGATGTTTTTGAGTATCCCAGATTCTGTGATGAATACTCACATCTAGTGAAAGGATGTTTTGTTGCAAATTCAAACCTCTGCTGGAGTCTCACTTTTATTTTATAGATGTTTGACAAGATGTAAACATTTTGCTGCGTTGTCAATTATATTTTTTGATTGTGAAAAGTCTTTTTGTTCAATTTCACAAGAGTGTGAAGTAGATGTTTTTGAGCATCCCAGATTCTGTGATGAATTCTCACATCTAGTGAAAGGAACTTTTGTTGCAAACTCAAACCTCTGCTGGAGTCTCAAATTCGATTTAATAGATGTTTGACACGATTTAAACGTCTTTTTCATTGTAAATTCTATTATTTGGTTGTCAAAAGTCTTTTTCTTCAGTCTAGCAAGAGTGTGAAGTAGATGTTTTTGAGCATCCCAGATTCTGTGATGAATTCTCACATCTAGTGAAAGGAACTTTTGTTGCAAATTCAACCGTCTGCTGGAGTGTCAATTCGATTTAAACCATGTTTGACACGTTTTAAATGTTTTGTTGAATTTTCAACTTTGTTATTTAATTGTCAAAATCTTTTTGTTCAGTAGTACAAGAGTGTGAAGTAGATGTTTTTGAGCATCCCAGATTCTGTGATGAATTCTCACATCTAGTGAAAGGATGTTTTGTTGCAAATTCAAACCTCTGCTGGAGTCTCGAATTCGATTTAATAGATGTTTGACACGATTTAAACGTCTTTTTCATTGTCAATTTTATTATTTGGTTGTGAAAAGTCTTTTTGTTCAATTTCACAAGAGTGTGAAGTAGATGTTTTTGAGCATCCCAGATTCTGTGATGAATTCTCACATCTAGTGAAAGGAACTTTTGTTGCAAACTCAAACCTCTGCTGGAGTCTCAAATTCGATTTAATAGATGTTTGACACGACTTAAAAGTCTTTTTCATTGTCAATTCTATTATTTGGTTGTCAAAAGTCTTTTTCTTCAGTTTAGCAAGAATGTGAAGTAGATGTTTTTGAGCATCCCAGATTCTGTGATGAATTCTCACATCTAGTGAAAATACGTTTTGTTGCAAATTCAACCGTCTGCTGGAGTGTCAATTTGATTTAAACCATGTTTGACACGTTTTAAATGTTTTGTTGAAATTTCAATTTTGTTATTTAGTTGTCAAAAGTCTTTTTGTTCAGTAGTACAAGAGTGTGCAGTAGATGTTTTTGAGCATCCCAGATTCTGTGATGAATTCTCACATCTAGTGAAAGGATGTTTTGTTGCAAATTCAAACCTCTGCTGGAGTCTCGAATTCAATTTAATAGATATTTGACACGATTTAAACGTCTTTTTCATTGTCAATTTTATTATTTGGTTGTGAAAAGTCTTTTTGTTCAATTTCACAAGAGTGTGAAGTGGATGTTTTTGAGCATCCCAGATTCTGTGATGAATTCTCACATCTAGTGAAAGGAACTTTTGTTGCAAATTCAAACCTCTGCTGGAGTCTCAAATTCAATTTAATAGATGTTTGACACGATTTAAACGTCTTTTTCATTGTCAATTCTATTATTTGGTTGTCAAAAGTCTTTTTCTTCACTTTAGCAAGAATATGAAGTAGATGTTTTTGAGCATCCCAGATTCTGTGATGAATTCTCACATCTAGTGAAAATACGTTTTCTTGCAAATTCAACCGTCTGCTGGAGTGTCAATTCGAGTTAAACCATGTTTGACACGTTTTAAATGTTTTGTTGAATTTTCAACTTTGTTATTTAGTTGTCAAAAGTTTTTTTGTTCAGTAGTACAAGAGTGTGAAGTAGATGTTTTTGAGTATCCCAGATTCTGTGATGAATTCTCACATCTAGTGAAAGGATGTTTTGTTGCAAATTCAAACCTCTGCTGGAGTCTCGAATTCGATTTAATAGATGTTTGACACGATTTAAACTTCTTTTTCACTGTCAATTTTATTATTTGGTTGTGAAAAGTCTTTTTGTTCAATTTCACAAGAGTGTGAAGTAGATGTTTTTGAGCATCCCAGATTCTGTGATGAATTCTCACACCTAGTGAAAGGAACTTTTGTTGCAAACTCAAACCTCTGCTGGAGTCTCAAATTCGATTTAATAGAGGTTTGACACGACTTAAAAGTCTTTTTCATTGTCAATTCTATTATTTGGTTGTCAAAAGTCTTTTTCTTCAGTTTAGCAAGAATGTGAAGTAGATGTTTTTGAGCATCCCAGATTCTGTGATGAATTCTCACATCTAGTGAAAATACGTTTTGTTGCAAATTCAACCGTCTGCTGGAGTGTCAATTTGATTTAAACCATGTTTGACACGTTTTAAATGTTTTGTTGAATTTTCAATTTTGTTATTTAGTTGTCAAAAGTCTTTTTGTTCAGTAGTAGAAGAGTGTGAAGTAGATGTTTTTGAGCATCCCAGATTCTGTGATGAATTCTCACATCTAGTGAAAGGATGTTTTGTTGCAAATTCAAACCTCTGCTGGAGTCTCGAATTCAATTTAATGCTGGAGTCTCAAATTCAATTTAATAGATGTTTGACACGATTTAAACGTCTTTTTCATTGTCAATTCTATTATTTGGTTGTCAAAAGTCTTTTTCTTCACTTTAGCAAGAATATGAAGTAGATGTTTTTGAGCATCCCAGATTCTGTGATGAATTCTTACATCTAGTGAAAATACGTTTTGTTGCAAATTCAACCGTCTGCTGGAGTGTCAGTTCGATTTAAACCATGTTTGACACGTTTTAAATGTTTTGTTGAATTTTCAACTTTGTTATTTTGTTGTCAAAAGTCTTTTTGTTCAGTAGTACAAGAGTTTGAAGTAGATGTTTTGAGCATCCCAGATTCTGTGATGAATTCTAACATCTAGTGAAAATACGTTTTGTTTCAAATTCAACCCTCTGGTGGAGTCTCACTTCGATTTAGTATATGTTTTAAATGATTTAAAGGTTTTGCTGCGTTGTCAAATTTATTTTGTAGTTGTGAAAAGTCTTTTTGTTCAGTTTCACAAGAGTGTGAAGTAGATGTTTTTGAGCATCCCAGATTTTGTGATGAATTCTCACATCTAGTGAAAGGAACGTTTGTTGCAAATTCAAACCTCTGCTGGAGTTTTAAATTCGATTTAATAGATGTTTGACACTATTTAAACGTCTTTTTCATTGTCAATTTTATTATTTGGTTGTGAAAAGTCTTTTTGTTCAATTTCACAAGAGTGTGAAGTAGATGTTTTTGAGCATCCCAGATTCTGTGATGAATTCTCAAATCTAGTGAAAGGATGTTTTGTTGCAAATTCAAACCTCTGCTGGAGTCTCGAATTCGATTTAATAGATGTTTGACACGATTTAAACGTCTTTTTCATTGTCAATTTTATTATTTGGTTGTGAAAAGTCTTTTTGTTCAATTTCACAAGAGTGTGAAGTAGATGTTCTTGAGCATCCCAGATTCTGTGATGAATTCTCACATCTAGTGAAAGGAACTTTTGTTGCAAATTCAAACCTCTGCTGGAGTCTCAAATTCAATTTAATAGATGTTTGACACGATTTAAACGTCTTTTTCATTGTCAATTCTATTATTTGGTTGTCAAAAGTCTTTTTCTTCACTTTAGCAAGAATATGAAGTAGATGTTTTTGAGCATCCCATATTCTGTGATGAATTCTCACATCTAGTGAAAATACGTTTTGTTGCAAATTCAACCGTCTGCTGGAGTGTCAATTCGAGTTAAACCATGTTTGACACGTTTTAAATGTTTTGTTGAATTTTCAACTTTGTTATTTAGTTGTCAAAAGTTTTTTTGTTCAGTAGTACAAGAGTGTGAAGTAGATGTTTTTGAGCATCCCAGATTCTGTGATGAATTCTCACATCTAGTGAAAATACGTTTTGTTGCAAATTCAACCGTCTGCTGGAGTGTCAATTCGATTTAAACCAAGTTTGACACGTTTTAAACGTCTTTTTCATTGTCAGTTCTATTATTTGGTTGTCAAAAGTCTTTTTCTTCAGTTTAGCAAGAGTGTGAAGTAGATGTTTTTGAGCATCCAAGATTCTGTGATGAATTCTCACATCTAGTTAAAATACGTTTTGTTGCAAATTCAACCGTCTGCTGGAGTGTCAATTCGATTTAAACCATGTTTGACACGTTTTAAATGTATTGTTGAATTGTCAACTTTGTTATTTTGTAGTCAAAGGTCTTTTTGTTCAGTAGTACAAGAGTGTGAAGTAGATGTTTTTGAGAATCCAAGATTCTGTGATGAATTCTCACATCTAGTGAAAGGAACTTTTGTTGCAAATTGAAACCTCTGCTGTAGTCTCAAATTCGATTTAATAGATGTTTGACACGATTTAAGCGTCTTTTTCATTGTCAATTCTATTATTTGGTTGTCAAAAGTCTTTTTCTTCAGTTTAGCAAGAGTGTGAAGTAGATGTTTTTGAGCATCCAAGATTCTGTGTGATGAATTCTCACATCTAGTTAAAATACGTTTTGTTGCAAATTCAACCGTCTGCTGGAGTGTCAATTCGATTTAAACCATGTTTGACTCGTTTTAAATGTTTTGTTGAATTGTCAACTTTGTTATTTTGTTGTCAAAGGTCTTTTTGTTCAGTAGTACAAGAGTGTGAAGTAGATGTTTTTTAGAATCCCAGATTCTGTGATGAATTCTCACATCTAGTGAAAGGATCTTTTGTTGCAAATTCAAACCTCTGCTGGAGTCTCAAATTCGATTTAATAGATGTTTGACACGATTTAAACGTCTTTTCCATTGTCAATTCTATTATTTGGTTGTCAAAAGTCTTTCTCTTCAGTTTAGCAAGAGTGTGAAGTAGATGTTTTTGAGTATCACAGATTCTGTGATGAATTCTCACATCTAGTGAAAGGAACTTTTGTTGCAAATTCAAACCTCTGCTAAAGTTTCAAATTCGATTTAATAGATTTTTGACACGATTTAAACGTCTTTTTCATTGTCAATTCTATTATTTAATAGTAAAAAGTCTTTTTCTTCAGTTTAGCAAGAGTGTGAAGTAGATGTTTTTGAGCATCCCAGATTCTGTGATGAATTCTCACATCTAGTGAAAGGATGTTTTGTTGCAAATTCAAACCTCTCCTGGAGTCTCGAATTCAATTTAATAGATGTTTGACACGATTTAAGCGTCTTTTTCATTGTCAATTGTATTATTTGGTTGTCAAAAGTCTTTTTCTTCAGTTTAGCAAGAGTGTGAAGTAGATGTTTTTGAGCATCCAAGATTCTGTGTGATGAATTCTCACATCTAGTTAAAATACGTTTTGTTGCAAATTCAACCGTCTGCTGGAGTGTCAATTCGATTTAAACCATGTTTGACACGTTTTAAATGTTTTGTTGAATTGTCAACTTTGTTATTTTGTTGTCAAAGGTCTTTTTGTTCAGTAGTACAAGAGTGTGAAGTAGATGTTTTTGAGAATCCCAGATTCTGTGATGAATTCTCACATCTAGTGAAAGGATCTTTTGTTGCAAATTCAAACCTCTGCTGGAGTCTCAAATTCGATTTAATAGATGTTTGACACGATTTAAACGTCTTTTCCATTGTCAATTCTATTATTTGGTTGTCAAAAGTCTTTCTCTTCAGTTTAGCAAGAGTGTGAAGTAGATGTTTTTGAGTATCCCAGATTCTGTGATGAATTCTCACATCTAGTTAAAATACGTTTTGTTGCAAATTCAAACCTCTGCTGGAGTCTCATTTTTATTTTATAATTGTTTGACAGGATGTAAACATTTTGCTGCGTTGTCAATTATATTTTTTAATTGTGAAAAGTCTTTTTGTTCAATTTCACAAGAGTGTGAAGTAGATGTTTTTGAGTATCCCAGATTCTGTGATGAATTCTCACATCTAGTGAAAGGAACTTTTGTTGCAAATTCAAACCTCTGCTGGAGTTTCAAATTCGATTTAATAGATGTTTGACACGATTTAAACGTCTTTTTCCTTGTCAATTCTATTATTTAATAGTAAAAAGTCTTTTTCTTCAGTTTAGCAAGAGTGTGAAGTAGATGTTTTTGAGCATCCCAGATTCTGTGATGAATTCTCACATCTAGTGAAAGGAACTTTTGTTGCAAATTCAACCGTCTGCTGGAGTGTCAATTCGATTTAAACCATGTTTGACACGTTTTAAATGTTTTGTTGAATTGTCAACTTTGTTATTTTGTAGTCAAAGATCTTTTTGTTCAGTAGTACAAGAGTGTGAAGTAGATGTTTTTGAGTATCACAGATTCTGTGATGAATTCTCACATCTAGTGAAAGGAACTTTTGTTGCAAATTCAAACCTCTGCTGGAGTTTCAAATTCGATTTAATAGATGTTTGACACGATTTAAACGTCTTTTTCATTGTCAATTCTATTATTTAATAGTAAAAAGTCTTTTTCTTCAGTTTAGCAAGAGTGTGAAGTAGATGTTTTTGAGCATCCCAGATTCTGTGATGAATTCTCACATCTAGTGAAAGGAACTTTTGTTGCGAATTCAACCGTCTGCTGGAGTGTCAATTCAATTTAAACCATGTTTGACACGTTTTAAATGTTTTGTTGAATTTTCAACTTTGTTATTTAGTTGTCAAAAGTTTTTTTGTTCAGTAGTACAAGAGTGTGAAGTAGATGTTTTTGAGAACACAGATTCTGTGATGAATTCTCACATCTAGTGAAAGGATGTTTTGTTGCAAATTCAAACCTCTCCTGGAGTCTCGAATTCAATTTAATAGATGTTTGACACGATTTAAGCGTCTTTTTCATTGTCAATTCTATTATTTGGTTGTCAAAAGTCTTTTTCTTCAGTTTAGCAAGAGTGTGAAGTAGATGTTTTTGAGCATCCAAGATTCTGTGTGATGAATTCTCACATCTAGTTAAAATACGTTTTGTTGCAAATTCAACCGTCTGCTGGAGTGTCAATTCGATTTAAACCATGTTTGACACGTTTTAAATGTTTTGTTGAATTGTCAACTTTTTTATTTTGTTGTCAAAGGTCTTTTTGTTCAGTAGTACAAGAGTGTGAAGTAGATGTTTTTGAGAATCCCAGATTCTATGATGAATTCTCACATCTGGTGAAAGGATCTTTTGTTGCAAATTCAAACCTCTGCTGGAGTCTCAAATTCGATTTAATAGATGTTTGACACGATTTAAGCGTCTTTTCCATTGTCAATTCTATTATTTGGTTGTCAAAAGTCTTTCTCTTCAGTTTAGCAAGAGTGTGAAGTAGATGTTTTTGAGTATCCCAGATTCTGTGATGAATTCTCACATCTAGTTAAAATACGTTTTGTTGCAAATTCAAACCTCTGCTGGAGTCTCATTTTTATTTTATAATTGTTTGACAGGATGTAAACATTTTGCTGCGTTGTCAATTATATTTTTTAATTGTGAAAAGTCTTTTTGTTCAATTTCACAAGAGTGTGAAGTAGATATTTTTGAGTATCCCAGATTCTGTGATGAATTCTCACATCTAGTGAAAGGAACTTTTGTTGCAAATTGAAACCTCTGCTGGAGTTTCAAATTCGATTTAATAGATGTTTGACACGATTTAAACGTCTTTTTCATTGTCAATTCTATTATTTAATAGTAAAAAGTCTTTTTCTTCAGTTTAGCAAGAGTGTGAAGTAGATGTTTTTGAGCATCCCAGATTCTGTGATGAATTCTCACATCTAGTGAAAGGAACTTTTGTTGCAAATTCAACCGTCTGCTTGAGTGTCAATTCGATTTAAACCATGTTTGACACGTTTTAAATGTTTTGTTGAATTTTCAACTTTGTTATTTAGTTGTCAAAAGTTTTTCTGTTCAGTAGTACAAGAGTGTGAAGTAGATGTTTTTAAGCATCCCAGATTCTGTGATGAATTCTAACATGTAGTGAAAGGAACTTTTGTTGCAAATTCAAACCTCTGCTGGAGTCTCAAATTCGATTTAATAGATGTTTGACACGATTTAAACGTCTTTTCCATTGTCAATTCTATTATTTGGTTGTCAAAAGTCTTTTTCTTCAGTTTAGCAAGAGTGTGAAGTAGATGTTTTTGAGCATCCCAGATTCTGTGATGAATTCTCACATCTAGTGAAAGGAACTTTTGTTGCAAATTGAAACCTCTGCTGGAGTCTCAAATTCGATTTAATAGATGTTTGACACGATTTAAACGTCTTTTTCATTGTCAATTCTATTATTTGGTTGTCAAAAGTCTTTTTCTTCAGTTTAGCAAGAGTGTGAAGTAGATGTTTTTGAGCATCCCAGATTCTGTGATGAATTCTCACATCTAGTGAAAGGAACTTTTGTTGCAAATTCAACCGTTTGCTGGAGTGTCAATTCAATTTAAACCATGTTTGACACGTTTTAAATGTTTTGTTGAATTGTCAACTTTGTTATTTTGTTGTCAAAGGTCTTTTTGTTCAGTAGTACAAGAGTGTGAAGTAGATGTTTTTGAGAATCCCAGATTCTGTGATGAATTCTCACATCTAGTGAAAGGATCTTTTGTTGCAAATTCAAACCTCTGCTGGAGTCTCAAATTCGATTTAATAGATGTTTGACACGATTTAAACGTCTTTTCCATTGTCAATTCTATTATTTGGTTGTCAAAAGTCTTTCTCTTCAGTTTAGCAAGAGTGTGAAGTAGATGTTTTTGAGTATCCCAGATTCTGTGATGAATTCTCACATCTAGTTAAAATACGTTTTGTTGCAAATTCAAACCTCTGCTGGAGTCTCATTTTTATTTTATAATTGTTTGACAGGATGTAAACATTTTGCTGCGTTGTCAATTATATTTTTTAATTGTGAAAAGTCTTTTTGTTCAATTTCACAAGAGTGTGAAGTAGATGTTTTTGAGCATCCCAGATTCTGTGATGAATTCTCACATCTAGTGAAAGGAACTTTTGTTGCAAATTGAAACCTCTGCTGGAGTCTCAAATTCGATTTAATAGATGTTTGACACGATTTAAACGTCTTTTTCATTGTCAATTCTATTATTTGGTTGTCAAAAGTCTTTTTCTTCAGTTTAGCAAGAGTGTGAAGTAGATGTTTTTGAGCATCCCAGATTCTGTGATGAATTCTCACATCTAGTGAAAGGAACTTTTGTTGCAAATTCAACCGTTTGCTGGAGTGTCAATTCAATTTAAACCATGTTTGACACGTTTTAAATGTTTTGTTGAATTGTCAACTTTGTTATTTTGTTGTCAAAGGTCTTTTTGTTCAGTAGTACAAGAGTGTGAAGTAGATGTTTTTGAGAATCCCAGATTCTGTGATGAATTCTCACATCTAGTGAAAGGATCTTTTGTTGCAAATTCAAACCTCTGCTGGAGTCTCAAATTCGATTTAATAGATGTTTGACACGATTTAAACGTCTTTTCCATTGTCAATTCTATTATTTGGTTGTCAAAAGTCTTTCTCTTCAGTTTAGCAAGAGTGTGAAGTAGATGTTTTTGAGTATCCCAGATTCTGTGATGAATTCTCACATCTAGTTAAAATACGTTTTGTTGCAAATTCAAACCTCTGCTGGAGTCTCATTTTTATTTTATAATTGTTTGACAGGATGTAAACATTTTGCTGCGTTGTCAATTATATTTTTTAATTGTGAAAAGTCTTTTTGTTCAATTTCACAAGAATGTGAAGTAGATGTTTTTGAGCGTCCCAGATTCTGTGATGAATTCTCACATCTAGTGAAAATACGTTTTGTTGCAAATTCAACCGTCTGCTGGAGTGTCAATTTGATTTAAACCAAGTTTGACACGTTTTAAATGTTTTGTTGAAGTTTCAACTTTATTATCTAGTTGTCAAAAGTTTTTTTTGTTCAGTAGTACAAGAGTGTGAAGTAGATGTTTTTGAGCATCCCAGATTCTGTGATGAATTCTCACATCTAGTGAAATGATGTTTTTTTGCAAATTCAAACCTCTGCTGGAGTCTCGAATTCAATTTAATAGATGTTCGACACGATTTAAACGTCTTTTTCATTGTCAATTTTATCATTTGGTTGTGAAAAGTCTTTTTGTTCAGTAGTACAAGAGTGTGAAGTAGATGTTTTTGAGCATCCCAGATTCTGTGATGAATTCTTACATCTAGTGAAAGGATGTTTTGTTGCAAATTCAAACCTCTGCTGGAGTCTCGAATTCAATTTAATAGATGTTCGACACGATTTAAACGTCTTTTTCATTGTCAATTTTATCATTTGGTTGTGAAAAGTCTTTTTGTTCAATTTCACAAGAGTGTGAAGTAGATGTTTTTGAGCATCCCAGATTCTGTGATGAATTCTCACATCTAGTGAAAGGAACTTTTGTTGCGAATTCAAACCTCTGCTGGAGTCTCAAATTCGATTTAATAGATGTTTGACACGATTTAAACGTCTTTTTCATTGTCAATTCTATTATTTGTTTGTCAAAAGTCTTTTTCTTCAGTTTAGCAAGAGTTTGAAGTAGATCTTTTTGAGCATCCAAGATTCTGTGATGAATTCTCACATCTAGTGAAAATACGTTTTGTTGCAAATTCAACCGTCAGCTGGAGTGTCAATTCGAGTTAAACTATGTTTGACACGTTTTAAATGTTTTGTTGAATTTTCAACTTTGTTATTTAGTTGTCAAAAGTTTTTTTGTTCAGTAGTACAAGAGTGTGAAGTAGATGTTTTTGAGCATCCCAGATTCTGTGATGAATTCTCACATCTAGTGAAAATACGTTTTGTTGCAAATTCAACCGTCTGCTGGAGTGTCAGTTCGATTTAAACCATGTTTGACTCGTTTTAAATGTTTTGTTGAATTTTCAACTTTGTTATTTTGTTGTCAAAAGTCTTTTTGTTCAGTAGTACAAGAGGTTGAAGTAGATGTTTTGAGCATCCCAGATTCTGTGATGAATTCTAACATCTAGTGAAAATACGTTTTGTTTCAAATTCAACCCTCTGGTGGAGTCTCACTTCGATTTAGTATATGTTTTAAATGATTTAAAGGTTTTGCTGCGTTGTCAAATTTATTTTGTAGTTGTGAAAAGTCTTTTTGTTCAGTTTCACAAGAGTGTGAAGTAGATGTTTTTGAGCATCCCAGATTTTGTGATGAATTCTCACATGTAGTGAAAGGAACGTTTGTTGCAAATTCAAACCTCTGCTGGAGTTTTAAATTCGATTTAATAGATGTTTGACACTATTTAAACGTCTTTTTCATTGTCAATTTTATTATTTGGTTGTGAAAAGTCTTTTTGTTCAATTTCACAAGAGTGTGAAGTAGATGTTTTTGAGCATCCCAGATTCTGTGATGAATTCTCACATCTAGTGAAAGGAACTTTTGTTGCAATTTCAAACCTCTGCTGGAGTCTCAAATTCGATTTAATAGATGTTTGACACGATTTAAACGTCTTTTTCATTGTCAATTCTATTATTTGGTTGTCAAAAGTGTTTTTCTTCAGTTTAGCAAGAGTGTGAAGTAGATGTTTTTGAGCATCCCAGATTCTGTGATGAAATCTCACATCTATTGAAAATATGTTTTGTTGCAAATTCAACAGTCTGCTGGAGTGTCAATTTGACTTAAACCATGTTTGACACGTTTTAAATGTTTTGTTTAATTTCCAACTTTGTTATTTAGTTGTCAAAAGTTTTTTGTTCAGTAGTACAAGAGTGTGAAGTAGATGTTTTTGAGCATCCCAGATTCTGTGATGAATTCTCACATCTAGTGAAAGGATGTTTTGTTGCAAATTCAAACCTCTGCTGGAGTCTCGAATTCGATTTAATAGATGTTTGACACGATTTAAACGTCTTTTTCATTGCCAATTTTATTACTTGGTTGTGAAAAGTCTTTTTGTTCAATTTCACAAGAGTGTGAAGTAGATGTTCTTGAGCATCCCAGATTCTGTGATGAATTCTCACATCTAGTGAAAGGAACTTTTGTTGCAAATTCAAACCTCTGCTGGAGTCTCAAATTCGATTTAATAGATGTTTGACACGATTTAAACGTCTTTCTCATTGTCAATTCTATTATTTGGTTGTCAAAAGTCTTTTTCTTCACTTTAGCAAGAATATGAAGTAGATGTTTTTGAGAATCCAAGATTCTGTGATGAATTCTCACATCTAGTGAAAGGAACTTTTGTTGCAAATTCAAACCTCTGCTGTAGTCTCAAATTCGATTTAATAGATGTTTGACACGATTTAAGCGTCTGTTTCATTGTCAATTCTATTATTTGGTTGTCAAAAGTCTTTTTCTTCAGTTTAGCAAGAGTGTGAAGTAGATGTTTTTGAGCATCCAAGATTCTGTGTGATGAATTCTCACATCTAGTTAAAATACGTTTTGTTGCAAATTCAACCGTCTGCTGGAGTGTCAATTCGATTTAAACCATGTTTGACACGTTTTAAATGTTTTGTTGAATTGTCAACTTTGTTATTTTGTTGTCAAAGGTCTTTTTGTTCAGTAGTACAAGAGTGTGAAGTAGATGTTTTTGAGAATCCCAGATTCTGTGATGAATTCTCACATCTAGTGAAAGGATCTTTTGTTGCAAATTCAAACCTCTGCTGGAGTCTCAAATTCGATTTAATAGATGTTTGACACGATTTAAACGTCTTTTCCATTGTCAATTCTATTATTTGGTTGTCAAAAGTCTTTCTCTTCAGTTTAGCAAGAGTGTGAAGTAGATGTTTTTGAGTATCCCAGATTCTGTGATGAATTCTCACATCTAGTTAAAATACGTTTTGTTGCAAATTCAACCGTCTGCTGGAGTGTCAATTCGATTTAAACCATGTTTGACACGTTTTAAATGTTTTGTTGAATTTTCAACTTTGTTATTTAGTTGTCAAAAGTCTTTTTATTCACTAGTACAAGAGTGTGAAGTAGATGTTTTTGAGTATCCCAGATTCTGTGATGAATTCTCACATCTAGTGAAAGGATGTTTTGTTGCAAATTCAAACCTCTGCTGGAGTCTCACTTTTATTTTATAATTGTTTGACAGGATGTAAACATTTTGCTGCGTTGTCAATTATATTTTTTAATTGTGAAAAGTCTTTTTGTTCAATTTCACAAGAGTGTGAAGTAGATGTTTTTGAGTATCCCAGATTCTGTGATGAATTCTCACATCTAGTGAAAGGAACTTTTGTTGCAAATTTAAACCTCTGCTGCAGTTTCAAATTCGATTTAATAGATGTTTGACACGATTTAAACGTCTTTTTCATTGTCAATTCTATTATTTAATAGTACAAAGTCTTTTTCTTCAGTTTAGCAAGAGTGTGAAGTAGATGTTTTTGAGCATCCCAGATTCTGTGATGAATTCTCACATCTAGTGAAAGGAACTTTTGTTGCAAATTCAACCGTCTGCTGGAGTGTCAATTCGATTTAAACCATGTTTGACACGTTTTAAATGTTTTGTTGAAGTTTCAACTTTGTTATTTAGTTGTCAAAAGTTTTTTAGTTCAGTAATACAAGAGTGTGAAGTAGATGTTTTTGAGCATCCCAGATACTGTGATGAATTCTCACATCTAGTGAAAGGATGTTTTGTTGCAAATTCAAACCTCTGCTGGAGTCTCGAATTCGATTTAATAGATGTTTGACACGATTTAAACGTCTTTTTCATTGTCAATTTTATTATTTGGTTGTGAAAAGTCCTTTTGTACAATTTCACACGAGTGTGAACTAGATGTTTTTGAGCATCCCAGATTCCGTGATGAATTCTCACATCTAGTGAAAGGAACTTTTGTTGTAAATTCCAACCTCTGCTGGAGTCTCAACTTCGATTTGATAGATGTTTGACACGATTTAAACGTTTTTTTCATTGTCAATTCTATTATTTGGTTGTGAAAAGTCTTTTTGTTCAATTTCACAAGAGTGTGAAGTAGATGTTTTTGAGCATCCCAGATTCTGTGATGAATTCTCACATCTAGTGAAAGGAACTTTTGTTGCAAATTGAAACCTCTGCTGGAGTCTCAAATTCGATTTAATAGATGTTTGACACGATTTAAACGTCTTTTTCATTGTCAATTCTATTATTTGGTTGTCAAAAGTCTTTTTCTTCAGTTTAGCAAGAGTGTGAAGTAGATGTTTTTGAGCATCCCAGATTCTGTGATGAATTCTCACATCTAGTGAAAGGAACTTTTGTTGCAAATTCAACCGTCTGCTGGAGTGTCAATTCGATTTAAACCATGTTTGACACGTTTTAAATGTTTTGTTGAATTTTCAACTTTGTTATTTAGTTGTCAAAAGTTTTTTTGTTCAGTAGTACAAGAGTGTGAAGTAGATGTTTTTAAGCATCCCAGATTCTGTGATGAATTCTCACATGTACTGAAAGGAACTTTTGTTGCAAATTCAAACCTCTGCTGGAGTCTCAAATTCGATTTAATAGATGTTTGACACGATTTAAACGTCTTTTTCATTGTCAATTCTATTATTTGGTTGTCAAAAGTCTTTTTCTTCAGTTTAGCAAGAGTGTTAAGTAGATGTTTTTGAGCATCCCAGATTCTGTGATGAATTCTCACATCTAGTGAAAGGAACTTTTGTTGCAAATTCAACCGTCTGCTGGAGTGTCAATTCGATTTAAACCATGTTTGACACGTTTTAAATGTTTTGTTGAAGTTTCAACTTTGTTATTTAGTTGTCAAAAGTTTTTTAGTTCAGTAGTACAAGAGTGTGAAGTAGATGTTTTTGAGCATCCCAGATACTGTGATGAATTCTCACATCTAGTGAAAGGATGTTTTGTTGCAAATTCAAACCTCTGCTGGAGTCTCGAATTCGATTTAATAGATGTTTGACACGATTTAAACGTCTTTTTCATGGTCAATTTTATTATTTGGTTGTGAAAAGTCTTTTTGTACAATTTCACAAGAGTGTGAACTAGATGTTTTTGAGCATCCCAGATTCCGTGATGAATTCTCACATCTAGTGAAAGGAACTTTTGTTGCAAATTCCAACCTCTGCTGGAGTCTCAATTTCGATTTGATAGATGTTTGACACGATTTAAACGTTTTTTTCATTGTCAATTCTATTATTTGGTTGTGAAAAGTCTTTTTGTTCAATTTCACAAGAGTGTGAAGTAGATGTTTTTGAGCATCCCAGATTCTGTGATGAATTCTCACATCTAGTGAAAGGAACTTTTGTTGCAAATTGAAACCTCTGCTGGAGTCTCAAATTCGATTTAATAGATGTTTGACACGATTTAAACGTCTTTTTCATTGTCAATTCTATTATTTGGTTGTCAAAAGTCTTTTTCTTCAGTTTAGCAAGAGTGTGAAGTAGATGTTTTTGAGCATCCCAGATTCTGTGATGAGTTCTCACATCTAGTGAAAGGAACTTTTGTTGCAAATTCAACCGTCTGCTGGAGTGTCAATTCGATTTAAACCATGTTTGACACGTTTTAAATGTTTTGTTGAAGTTTCAACTTTATTATTTAGTTGTCAAAAGTTTTTTTGTTCAGTAGTACAAGAGTGTGAAGTAGATGTTTTTGAGCATCCCAGATTCTGTGATGAATTCTCACATCTAGTGAAAGGATGTTTTGTTGCAAATTCAAACCTCTGCTGGAGTCTCAAATTCGATTTAATAGATGTTTGACACGATTTAAGCGTCTTTTTCATTGTCAATTTTATCATTTGGTTGTGAAAAGTCTTTTTGTTCAATTTCACAAGAGTGTGAAGTAGATGTTTTTGAGCATCCCAGATTCTGTGATGAATTCTCACACCTAGTGAAAGGATGTTTTGTTGCAAACTCAAACCTCCGCTGGAGTCTCAAATTCGATTTAATAGATGTTTGACACGATTTAAACGTCTTTTTCATTGCCAATTCTATTATTTGGTTGTCAAAAGTCTTTTTCTTCAGTTTAGCAAGAGTGTGAAGTAGATGTTTTTGAGCATCCCAGATTCTGTGATGAATTCTCACATCTAGTGAAAGGAACTTTTGTTGCAAATTCCAACCTCTGCTGGAGTCTCAAATTCGATTTAATAGATGTTTGACACGATTTAAACGTCTTTTTCATTGTCAATTCTATTATTTGGTTGTGAAAAGTCTTTTTGTTCAATTTCACAAGAGTGTGAAGTAGATGTTTTTGAGCATCCCAGATTCTGTGATGAATTCTCACATCTAGTGAAAGGAACTTTTGTTGCAAATTGAAACCTCTGCTGGAGTCTCAAATTCGATTTAATAGATGTTTGACACGATTTAAACGTCTTTTTCATTGTCAATTCTATTATTTGGTTGTCAAAAGTCTTTTTCTTCAGTTTAGCAAGAGTGTGAAGTAGATGTTTTTGAGCATCCCAGATTCTGTGATGAGTTCTCACATCTAGTGAAAGGAACTTTTGTTGCAAACTCAAACCTCCGCTGGAGTCTCAAATTCGATTTAATAGATGTTTGACACGATTTAAACGTCTTTTTCATTGCCAATTCTATTATTTGGTTGTCAAAAGTCTTTTTCTTCAGTTTAGCAAGAGTGTGAAGTAGATGTTTTTGAGCATCCCAGATTCTGTGATGAATCCTCACATCTAGTGAAAGGAACTTTTGTTGCAAATTCAAACCTCTGCTGGAGTCTCAAATTCGATTTAATAGATGTTTGACACGATTTAAGCGTCGTTTTCATTGTCAATTCTATTATTTAATAGTAAAAAGTCTTTTTCTTCAGTTTAGCAAGAGTGTGAAGTAGATGTTTTTGAGCATCCAAGATTCTGTGATGAATTCTCACATCTAGTGAAAGGAATTTTTTTGTTGCAAATTCAACCGTCTGCTGGAGTGTCAATTCGATTTAAACCATGTTTGACACGTTTTAAATGTTTTGTTGAATTTTCAACTTTGTTACTTAGTTGTCAAAAGTCTTTTTGTTCAGTAGTACAAGAGTGTGAAGTAGATGTTTTTGAGTATCCAAGATTCTGTGATGAATTCTCACATCTAGTTAAAATACATTTTGTTGCAAATTCAACCGTCTGCTGGAGTGTCAATTCGATTTAAACGATGTTTGACACGTTTTAAATGTTTTGTTGAATTTTCAACTTTGTTATTTAGTTGTCAAAAGTCTTTTTATTCAGTAGTACAAGAGTGTGAAGTAGATGTTTTTGAATATCCCAGATTCTGTGATGAATTCTCACATCTAGTGAAAGGATGTTTTGTTGCAAATTCAAACCTCTGCTGGAGTCTCACTTTTATTTTATAGATGTTTGACACGATGTAAAGATTTTGCTGCGTTGTCAATTATATTTTTTAATTGTGAAAAGTCTTTTTGTTCAATTTCACAAGAGTGTGAAGTAGATGTTTTTGAGCATCCCAGATTCTGTGATGAATTCTCACATCTAGTGAAAGGAACTTTTGTTGCAAATTCAAACCTCTGCTGGAGTCTCAAATTCGATTTAAACCATGTTTGACACGTTTTAAATGTTTTGTTGAATTTTCAACTTTGTTATTTTGTTGTCAAAAGTCTTTTTGTTCAGTAGTACAAGAGTGTGAAGTAGATGTTTTTGAGCATCCCAGATTCTGTGATGAATTCTCACATCTAGTGAAAGGATGTTTTGTTGGAAATTCAAACCTCTGCTGGGGTCTCGAATTCCATTTAATAGATGTTTGACACGACTTAAAAGTCATTTCATTGTCAATTCTATTATTTGGTTGTCAAAAGTCTTTTTCTTCAGTTTAGCAAGAATGTGAAGTAGATGTTTTTGAGCATCCCAGATTCTGTGATGAATTCTCACATCTAGTGAAAATACGTTTTGTTGCAAATTCAACCGTCTGCTAGAGTGTCAAATTCGATTTAATAGATTTTTGACACGATATAAGCGTCTTTTTCATTGTCAATTCTATTATTTGGTTGTCAAAAGTCTTTTTCTTCAGTTTAGCAAGAGTGTGAAGTAGATGTTTTTGAGCATCCCAGATTCTGTGATGAATTCTCACATCTAGTGAAAGGAACTTTTGTTGCAAATTCAACAGTCTGCTGGAGTGACAATTCGATTTAAACCATGTTTGACACATTTTAAATGTTTTGTTGAATTTTCAACTTTGTTATTTAGTTGTCAAAAGTCTTTTTGTTCAGTAGTACAAGAGTGTGAAGTAGATGTTTTTGAGTATCCAAGATTCTGTGATGAATTCTCACATCTATTGAAAGGATGTTTTGTTAAAAATTCAAACCTCTGCTGGAGTCTCACTTTTATTTTATAGATGTTTGACACGATGTAAACATTTTGCTGCGTTGTCAATTATAGTTTTTGATTGTGAAAAGTCGTTTTGTTCAATTTCACAAGAGTGTGAAGTAGATGTCTTTGAGCATCCCAGATTCTGTGATGAATTCTCACA